>JAKVDI010000016.1:0-600000 GCA_022836835.1 Pythium insidiosum
GTGTGACGTCATGTCCACACCGTCGTGACGTGCGTCCGACGGGCGATTGACACTCGCTTCGAGTCCTTGACGGCGCGCCAAGCGTCGCTCACGCTCTTCACTCACATGCCGCCGGACATCGGCAGGATCAAGCATCGAGGTCGGCTCCCACGTGTCCCGCCAGCGAACGCGAGCTTGGCGGACATCATCAAGATACCTCCAGCCGACAATTTCCTCGTAGAGCCATTGGCCCGGCGGGGCTGTTGGCTCCTCCTCGGCAGCGTCCTCTACATCGCTTGGTGCACCTGCCAAGTCGACATCAACGCGCATAGAAACGTCCTGGTTGACGTCAAAGTCGTCTTCAATGACGACTGGATGCATGGGAGGTTCTGGCGTTCTCGTTGCTGTAAGTAGAGATGCTGGTTAGACAGGATGTAACCATTTATGCAAAAAACTTGCCTTCTCCTAGTTCATGTTGTTCGCTCTCACTACGATGAGCAGCTTCGCGCACTGTGCTGAACATTGAGGCCACTGTCGCAACCGTCACTGAGCCCTGCGAAGCAGCAAAGAACGACTGTGATGAGGTGGCTGTACGCTTCGCCAGCTCAGGCGAGCTGGCTGATAGGCGTCTGGCGGCTGGCGGTAGCGAAGGGGTGGCGCTATGCCAGCTCAAGCACTTTAGAAAATCAAAGTACGACGCGCGTAGAGCTGGTGTATTAGCTCAATACGCTGGTCGATACCTCACGTTGTGTACCCTTTGACTCGGTCCTTTCGATGGGATCTCGGTAGGAGAGTTTCCTGGACCGCTCGTCGTTTCAGGCACTACACCGCTAGGGTATGACCGTACTACGAAGGCAAATATACAGGGGCTGCGACGGAGTTGGTCTCGATCGGCCAGCCAAATAGGGGTGCGAGCTTACCTCTCCTAGGTAACTCGCGGGCTCAATATGAAATGCACCACTCGTATGTCTAGCACACCAGCTAGCATACGCGGTAGATGCAAAGAATGCACTCACACGAAGTGCCTCAGACCCTTGACCTAGCCAGGATCCTCGGCAGACGGCAAGAATGCCAGGAACTATGTCCTCACGCTCTCACACGCACACACACCAGCCGCCACACTGGCGAGCCAACACACACTGCTCTTCACACGCTTGCGCACACGCAAACTTACTCGTAGGGCGCGCGCGCCAACTCCGTTGAGCTGGCGGAGGCTGCGCTCTGGGGGAGACTTGTGGGGTACGAGGGAAAAACGAGAGTCTTTTGTGTCAGGTTGCCTGCGAGGGTTTTCCTGCTTAAACTAATACTGCATGTCTATGAGGCGCCGGGTCGCCAGCTTTGGACCTCTGAAAACCGATATGGAACCGGTCTGCTAGCTACTTCAACTGCTGGGTGGTACCTGACTGGTACACCTCGGATCCTGGCAGTTGGCGAGCCAACGCCGGCTCGCCGACCCCACGAGGGCTGGGGGGCCAACTCCCCCTCGCCCATCCAGTAATATTTAATCAGACATCCTAACCTCTTGCGACTGGGTTGCCCATCAAGGCGCCAGCCACATCACCACACGACGACAGGAAGGAGATTGTCTGGTCTCGAGTCGATCCGCGTGACATCGATGCCTTCCTTAGTGCCATCATAGCGGACCCTTGAACGCGCACAAGCGGGTACCTACGCATCCATGCTTTGCATTGAGCGTGGAACTCAGCTCTCGTCAGCATTTTGTTTTGTGCGAGGACGGGTAGGAGTCCGCAAGATGTCATTAAGTACCATTCACAGTAATGGGGTCATTATGTAACGAAACGTCTGAAGACGATGTCATTAAGTACCATACACTAAGTGTTGTCATTAGGTACCTTGTCAAAATCGATGGCATTAGACCAGGAGTGGCTGACCTGAATGAATGCATCGTGATGATGCAGATCTTCTTATCTCTTGGCGACATCCCTTCTCGAAGACGGATGAATGTTTCCAGCTTCAGCGCTTTTCCTTGTAGGCATCGCTGGCTGCATTCATAAGCTGGGTGACGACGGCGCGCAAGTCAGTCATTCTTGTATTTAGGAGAGCGAAAAGGAAAACAGAGCAACGGCTTTCATGAGAATCGAATGTTTCGCTCGTGCACGCTCCGCCTGGGTAAGAGCTCCTATGTCCACCGCCGATTCCTGATCACTCTGACAATCCGCATCCAAATTCTCATCTCCTCGGCCATCTTCCTCGTGTCCTCTACCCTCGAGCTCCCGCATGACTTGTGCGAAGTCTTGTACTTCATTGACGTCTCCTCGTACGACTTGAATGTGTCGAACACAGACAATGTGCTCGTGAGCAGTTGTCTTGACTTCGATCAAACGTGCTTCAGCCATGAGTCTAGCCATTCTCTTCACTTAATCGTTTGGAACCACTTGCGTTTCCATAGCCTCATGAAGTCGTGCCGACGAGTCTTCCATAATCGCTCCCGTTGTCTTCAGTAGAACAATCACTCCCATTGACTTTCTTTCCAGGTCGCGCTTGATCATTGCATTGAAACCTTCGCAAGGATTGTTTGTCGCCGCATACCCTTGTTGTAACAGGGTATGCTGTTACACAGGAGTGATGTGTGTGTGACACATAACTCTGGTGCATTTGCACTGTGTGGTACACACGAGCTGTACGTGGTGTGTCCACGTAACTTAGGGTTTGGATCAAACCCTAACGGGTGACACGGAGTTATATAACTCTGTTACATGTTAAGTAGGATAGTTAGAATTGTAGGGCTGGGATCCCACAGGGGATCCCAGGGATAATCACCCGTAATACAGCCAGTCTGCATTTTGCAAGATAGAGATTAGTCTCTTTGCCATTTCTGGCTGTGGAATCGCTTCCTCCGTGCTTTCGGTCACGTGTCCCGTGACATCTGGTAGCACTAGTAGTCAATCCAGCGCTATGTCCGCTTCGATTGACGCTGCAAATGCAGGGAGCCCTCTCGGGCTCAGACGAGAGGACCTCTCGTCTCTCAATGACGATGAGTGGAGCTTCATGCGGAAGCTCGAGGCCATCCTCGGCCGCGCGAGCTTGTACGAGCTTGTCGCGCAGGGCGAGGATGCGCTGAAGGAAAGGATCAAGTCCTTCCGGGAGTACGAGGACTCCCTTCTGCGTTTCATCCGATCGCAGATCCCGGATGCGGCTACGCCACCGGTGGTGGCTGTGCCAAGCCCTGTGTCGACGCCTCCGACACTGAAAGTGAAGGTGGCGTCGTACCAGGGACTAGAGAGTGAGAACCTCACTTTCTGGTTTCGCGAGTTGGAAATCGCGATGTCCGCTGCGCGGATTTATGACGAGCGACTGCGCGTCACCTATGCAATGTCGCATCTCCAGGGGCGTGCACGCTCCTGGGCTCTCACGTGGGAGACCAATGCCCCAGGGCATTTCTCCAGCTGGGAGGGCTTCAAGGCAGCCATGCTTGCTGCCTTCCAGCCGCCGAATGTCGCACATCGGCAGAGGACACAATTCCTCGGTGCGCAGCAGGCAAGCGCGAGCTGTACGAGTTCGTACAGGAACTCCGTCAGCTGCGTGCCTGCATGGCCGCTGACCCGTTGCCCGAAGAGGTCATGGTGACCGTCTTCATGAACGGGCTCGCGATTGGGGAGGCGCGCCGCGCGGTGTTCCAAGCGGAACCGCGGTCGCTGGAAGAAGCGATGTACATCGCCCAGCGTGCCGACCATTACGATCGGCTCGCCCGCGGCCTCCCAGTGGGACGCCAAGCGGGCCCGCAAGAAGCGACCTCCGGCCCTGAGCCGATGGATCTGACGTTGTCAGAAGAGCATTTGAATGCTCTGGAAGCGCGCTGGGCTAACGCGCAATGCCACAACTGTGGCCTCTACGGACATATCCGTCGCTTCTGTCGCTCGCAACGCGGCGCGTCCCGTGGACGTGGCCGCGGGCGAGGCAGAGGATCTGGCGCGCCAGCGAAGGCGACTGCCAGTACGGGAAACGGTGGAACCCAGTAGGCGCGGGGCGGCCTACTGGGGAACGACTGAACACGCGGCGCGCGGATGGGGAGTTGACGCGAGCCGAGTGTTCAGCCCCTCGAGGGAGCAGGGCTCCCTCTCACTCGAAGTCGAGTTTACTCGTCTTCGAGGGTCGAGTTGAAGGGTATAGTCGACCCTTCCGAGTCCTTGTGGACTCCGGGGCGTCGAAAAACTACGCTCGGGCGCAGAGTCTCCGCGAGGAGTCTGCGCAGCTGGAGCGGGTGACCAGCACTGAGGGTGGCTCAGTGTCGGTGAAGCTGGCGACCGGTGTGGTCGTTACGACACCGAGGATCGAGGTCGATCTCCGAGTGAAGTTCGCTGACTTCAACTCGGTCGAGCACTTTGTGCTGCTCGAGATGGACGGTCGATACGACCTCATCCTCGGGATGCCATGGCTCACGAAGCACGAGCCATGGATCGACTGGAAGACCAAGTCGATTGGGAGGACCTCCCGTGTTGGGCACGAGGCCTTGGAGGTCTTGGACCCCTCCTCCGTGTTTAATCACACGAGTGAGGCCTCCTCTCTCGACGAGGTCACTCTCGAGGTCGGCGTGTGTGCCGATGTGGAGTGGAGTCCACGTTCTGAGTCGGGGTCGACTCATGCGGGCTCTGCCCAGACTCCCACTGCCAAAGCCGAGGCTTGTGGGCCGCGCAGGACATGCGCCAAGATGTCGTCGTCGCACGCTTTCGTGCTGAGCGGGGAGAACGCTCCGGGGCAAAGGACTGCCTCCGTGACGACGGGTGAGTCGCGCGATATCGCGCTGAGCAGAGCTACTGCTCCGGCGTCAGGTTGTGACGCCGTGATGAATGAAGAAGTGCACGAAGTCGTGCCGAGCGGGGGCTCCGCTCTGGCGTCAGGACCTGACGTCCCGAAGGAAGATGCGTCGCACCTGCCGGTGCTGAGCGGGAAGGTCGCTCCAACTCCAGGGACTGGGGTCGCGACGGGATGTACGTCGCGCCATGAGGCGCTGAGTGGGGTGACCACTCCGGTGTCGAATCACACCGTGACGAGAGACAAGGATCGTCTTGCGCAGTTGTCCCTGCGCGGCACAGGGATTGGGCCAATCCCTGCCGCCATCCGCGTTGTTCACGCACTAACAGGGGAGGAACTCCACCTGTCGGAACTGGATGTAGATCCAGGGCCATTCGATGGCAATCTCGGAGAGATGGAGGAGCTCTCTCTCCCAGAGTTCGAGTGGGAACTAAAGGCTGGCGCCTACTCGGAGATAGTCGTACTGCTACCTCCGAGGGTTGAGCTGGAGCTCAACAGCTCATCCGTGGTAGACGAGACGGTCGCGGAGGACTTCCGCCAGCGCTTTGAGTCGCGCAGGGGTGCCGAGATCATGAAGAACCCCAAGGATAGGTACTATCCACTGCTGAAGCGCTTTTCGTCGCGCTGCCTGAGCGCCAAGCCGCCCGATGGGCTGCCTCCAGACCGAGGCGTCAGACACGAGATCGATCTGAAGCCCGGCTCGGGCTACTGCGTCTTGCGGCAATGGCCGCTGTCGAAGGAGCAGTCCGACATCATCGATGACTTCTTCGAGAAGAAGCAACGAGCAGGGCTCGTGCGGGAGAGCAAGTCTCCCCACAGCGCACCGACGTTCTGTGTGCGCAAGCCAAACGGCAAGTGGCGAATTGTACATGCGTACAATAAGCTGAATGCAGCAACGGTGCCGGCGCAAACGCCCATACCGAGGAAGGATGTGATCCTTCACCGCATGGCGGGCTCCAAGAAGTTCAGCGTCTTGGATCTGGTAGATGGATACTACCAGGTGCTGATGCGTGAGAAGGATATCCCTCTCACTGCTGTCAGCACGCCCAGCGGTATGCTCTGGGAGTGGCTTGTGATGCCACAGGGGCTCTCGAATGCCCCGGCGACGTTTAATCGCCTCGTCGGAGCACTGTTCCGACCTCTACGCGACTTCGCGCAGACGTACTTCGACGATATATTCGTCCACACGAAGCCTGCGGCTAATCGTGATCTCGATGATCTCCACATCGAGCATCTCGAGAAGGTCCTCGAGTGCATGAGCGAGAATTGGCTCTTTGCCAATCTCGACAAATGCATCTTCGGCGCCGAAGAGGTCCCCGTGCTCGGGTGTTTTGTCGGTACGGAAGGAGTCCGTGCCGACCCCGCGAAGATCAAAGTGATCGCGGAGTGGCCAGTGCCACGATCGCAGAAGGACCTGCGCCGTTGGCTCGGGTTGGCCAACTACCTACACAGGTACACGGCTAACTACGCCGAGATGGCGCGACCGCTGTCGGACCTCCTCAAGAAGGACTCCGATTGGGTGTGGACACCCGAGTGCGAGCGCGCGTTTCGCACAATCGCACAGAGTCTGCAGGAAGCACCCATCCTGGCGCTTCCTGACGACTCACGTCCGTTCAGCGTCGTCTGCGACGCCTCCGATTACGCCATCGGCTGTGCTCTCCTGCAAGAGGATGAGCAAGGACGCGAGCGCGTCATCTCGTTCCAGTCTCGGCAGCTGAAAGGAGCCGAGCGCAACTACCCTGTCCATGACAAGGAGTTGTTGGCGATGAAGTTCGCCTTGGTGAAGTTCCGCGTTCACCTGCTCGGGCCGAAGCCTTTTGTGGTCTACACCGACCATGCCTCGTTGAGGACTGCGACACAGTCGCCTCACTTGTCGCAACGGATGGCCCGTTGGTTGTCATTCTTTGCAGAATACAACTTCACGGTTGTCTACAAACCGGGCAAGCTGAACGTGCTTGCAGACGCTCTGTCGCGTCGACCCGATTATGAGCTTGCTCATATTTCGGTTGCGAGTTCGGATGTCTTCTCGCTCATCCGCCGCTTGTACGCGGAAGACAGGCAGTGCTCGACAATCTTGTCGCACCTGTCTGGCGCCGCATCGCCAAAGGAGCTCTCACCGAAACTCCGCGCTCAGATACACAGGTATCATGAGCATGACGGCCTGCTGTACTACAGCGGTGTCGTCGGCGAGGACTCTCGCGTCGTGGTGCCGTCCAACGAGGACCTGAAGCACAAAATCGTGTTCGAGATACACGATACGCCCGTTGCCGGGCATCTGGGTCGTGACAAGACGTTCGCCCAGCTTGCCCAGAGGTTCTGGTGGCCCAAGATGTACAACTGGGTATGCACATACGTTCGCACGTGCGAAGTGTGCCAGCGGGTGAAAGCAAGCCCGCACACCCACGCTCCCTTACAGAGCCTGCCGGTGCCAACCGACTGCTGGCGGTCCGTCAGCATGGACTTTGTGTTCGGGCTTCCCCGCGACCCCCACGGCAACACCGGGGTCTTGGTCTTCGTAGACCGACTGAGCAAGATGGTGCATCTTGCTGCAGTGCCCGACACTGTCGACGCCGAACGAACAGCATCGCTGTTCATCGACAATGTCTTTCGACATCACGGCATGCCTGCCTCGCTCGTGTCCGATCGTGACCCGCGCTTCACCAGCGAGTTTTGGACGGCTCTCTTCCGTCTGCTGGGCACCCAGCTCGACATGAGCACAGCGGCTCATCCCGAAACGGACGGCCAGACCGAGCGCGTCAACCGGACGCTAGAGGACATCCTCCGTGGGCTTTGTGCGACCGAGCCCACTGCATGGAGTGCCATGCTGCCGCTCGCAGAGTTCGCGATGAACAACTCTGTTCACGCGAGCACCGGGTTCACACCCTTCTACCTTAACGGTCTGCGGCACCCCGCACTGCCCCTCTGTCTCATGGGCGACACCAAGTCTGGTGGGGGCGGAGAGCGCCTCTTGGCGAGCCAACTCGACGCCATCGTGACGAAACCTGCGGTTCGTCGCAGCGTCAGCGCGTTTCTTTCGACTCGCGTCGCCCTCGTCAGGGCAGTGCAGGACAACATGGCGGCTGCACAAGATCTGCAGAAGACAAACGCAGACAAGCATGGACGGTAAAACGTTCATGTATTTCACGAAGGTGATTATGTGCTACTCAGCACTAAACACTTGGCGGACGACGCCGTGAGCAGCTTGGGCAGCTCGAAGCTCCTGCCGTGGTTCATCGGCCCCTTCAAAGTCTTGAAGAAACGCGGCTCCGCGTACACGCTCGATCTGCCGAGCTGGCTTCGAACGCACCCGACGTTCTACGTCGGGTTGCTCAAGCCGTATCGGCCTCCTCAAACCGAGGACGACTCGGCGAGCGAGAGCGAGAGCGAGCTCGAGCGTCACCTTGACGCGAGGCGTCGGTACGCACGATCGTGTCGACGATACTCGTCGTACGAGTGCGGGAGCTCCTCGCGACGCGCCGAGCGCGAGTACGAGTCACGACTCGATACGAGTACTCTTGGTGAGGGTAACTCGAACGCGGGTAATCCGCGACTGGTATAACCAGAGGGTGACGAGAGTCACTGCGGACCACCCACCGCGGCGGTCGGCCCGAATTGCGGAACGGGCGAGGTCATCTGCTGCAGAGCAGCGGTGTACCCCTGCGTCTGATAGAGCATTCGCTCAAGACGATCAAGCTGCTGAGCCGCGACTGCTCGCGCAGGGACTCCTCCCGCGCCGTCTCAAAACGGTCCGCAGGTGCCCCAAGCCCACTTGGGTTTGCGACTGCGCCGTGTCCACGGACACCACGATCTGGCGGAGCTGGCGATAGCTCTCAGCCAGCTGAGCGTGTTGACGCTCAAGCTCGCCCAAGCGAGCAGTCAACTCGGCCGCCGACGCGACTGCAACGGCCGAGCCGCGCCCCTCCCCCGGTGATGGACCGGAATGGGGAGCTCCACTACCCCGTGGAGGCGATCGTGGACGCTCGGCGTCGCCACGGGTAGCTCGAGCTACTTGTGAAGTGGCTCGGCTATCCCGCGTCGGAAAGCCAGTGGCTTCCGCATGAGCAGTTGCTCGTGGACTGCCCGGATGCGGTCCAGGCCTTTGCCAAGGCACAACCGCGCTGGTTTCACTAGCGTGGGCCGACGTAGTGTCGGCGACAGAGGACGAACCTCTCGCGGATGTAGATCCGCTCGCAGCGTAGCTGCCGTCGCGATGAATCGCTAAGTTCCTCTCCAACTGGTTCGTCGTATTGAGGTGAACGAACTTGAACCACATATCCCGCATCCGTTGAGCGGACGCCCGACTCGCAGACGGGCTGAAGGTGTACGTGTCCAACCTCGTAGTCGCTCGGACCCACGTCCAGAAGCGATCCTCGTACTCTGCAACGGTCTCGCGACCGTTGCAGAGGGTACGGGAGCCCGTCCATGTCGTCGCGAGGACGGTTGCTGCGAGAGCAGACCTTGCGAAACGCGCGAAACTGCGCCATCGTCATGACGACGGGTCGCAGTGCGTCGGGGATCGTCATGGCGCGACCGTTGAAACGATAGACCATCGTGGTCAGCTCCTCCACCGTCGGAGACAGCGGGGCCTCACGCGCATGCGACTCGGGACCGCGGTCGCGACGTTGCGACTCTTGCCCCTGATCTGGACTGCCCTGCATGCGATCAGGGCTGTCCTCAATCCAGAGGGTGTTACGCGGCGCGGGTGCGCGGGCCTGACGAGGCGTACGCGGTGTATCCACAGCCGCAGCCGCAGCCGCGGTCCCCGCCTCCGCAGCTTCGCACTCGAGCGGCAAGGCGCGGCGGGCGCCCGGCGTGAGTCGACTCACGACACGCTCGACAGCCTCGGGGTCGGGGACAGAGGCAGCACGACGAGGGTCGTCAGCAGCAGGTGCTGCACGCGCGGGGCGACTAGCGCGCGGAGTCGACGTGGCGGCAGTCGCTCCTTCGGTACTCGACGCGGCCATCTTCTCGTCGCGCTCCGCTTGGCGACGGCGCCACTCGGCGGCGCTGATGCGCTGACGGTTGGGCTGTCCCAACAGAAGACAGGCGTCTTCTCCCTCTGGCGCGCCCACGTGGTGGCTCGCGTCTTGAGAGGGGGGTGGTGTAACAGGGTATGCTGTTACACAGGAGTGATGTGTGTGTGACACATAACTCTGGTGCATTTGCACTGTGTGGTACACACGAGCTGTACGTGCGTGGTCCACGTAACTTAGGGTTTGGATCAAACCCTAACGGGTGACACGGAGTTATATAACTCTGTTACATGTTAAGTAGGATAGTTAGAATTGTAGGGCTGGGATCCCACAGGGGATCCCAGGGATAATCACCCGTAATACAGCCAGTCTGCATTTTGCAAGATAGAGATTAGTCTCTTTGCCATTTCTGGCTGTGGAATCGCTTCCTCCGTGCTTTCGGTCACGTGTCCCGTGACACTTGTGGGGTATGGAAATTTTGCCATCGCCAGTACTTGCTGTCGAGCCATTGACGCTGGAAATACGCGGAGAGGGCCTGGAGAAATAGCTCTTCATCCCATGACGCCAGCACGCGATCTCGCACTTCAATGAACTCCGCAAGCGAAAGCGAATAGTGCATGTTGATGATGCCGTCGTAAACCTTGTGCTGAAGAATGCGAGCCAGGTGCTTGATTCGTTTCCGCACGTTGTGAAGCACGTGGAAAAAGCACATTAGATGTGTTGCTGATGAGAACGGTTCCGTGACTTCCGATGCGTTGAGTTGGGCATCTTCTGCGTCCACCATTACAGCGTTCACTCACAGTCGCCGCTGGAATACGCGATACACGATGTCGTTCAAACTGTCAAGGATGCCCTTGTAGTCGCCGGTCGTACGCCTGCTCACGATGAATACAGCTGCTACGTGATAGCGGTGCTGGGCATCGCTGAAGCCGCACGTGACAGTTGGGTAGCCGAGCAGACAGAGCTTAAATGTCGCATCCATGTGGAAAAGCCCGAATGTATCGAAACTGCCTAAGCGGAGGCAATTTCGTAGCAGACGAGGTGTAGTCACACCGAGATGCAGTGGTTCTTCACGCGACCCATCACCCACGAAAGGAAACCCATTCGCATCCAGCCTTGAGCTGAAAACCAACTGGTCGTCACTTCCGTGCCCGTCAGCGAAGCATTTCAAGCGCACATGCTCCTCAACTGGCGCCATGGCATTCCGATTACCGGAGCAGCGTCGATAATACTTCGCAATACTGGAGACTTGTTGAAGCGTAGGTGCGACTCCCACAGGCAGTAGTACGGCTTCTTCGCGACCTAGACAGCTCCAGATCTTTTTTGGCTTGACGTCGGCTTCTTCGTACATTATGATGAGCTGTCGGATTTCGGGGGTCATCAAGGCGACTTTGGGTACTTGAGCAAGATGTTCGGACGAAGCAATGTGTTCTCGGTCGTTCTGAACCACACACTAACGACCCGAAGCAGTGCAGAGGTATAGCTTCCACTTGACGGGGCATAGCTCAGATGCAAGCGTATCCCTACCATTTGGGTGGCAGGCTGGTTTGGTGCATTCACGACGCTGGATTTTCATCTTGTGCTCAGTCCAGCAAAGACGACAGTCCATTTGGCTAGTGCTGTATGTCGGTGCCTTCCACAACTGATTAGCTTTGTCCTTTATCAAGCTGTCCACCCCTTTTCTTCGATACAGGTGTTGTTCATGTTCATGTTGACCAGCGGGGCTTGGGGGCACAAGTTTGTGCCTCTAAAAGGGTGGTCCACTCAGTCGCTGGGGAAGATCCGCCAACGTGGACCACTCAATAGGAGGTGGAGGAAGCGGCTGTATGAGACGTTATATTGATCGTTTTTTTCAGAATGGACATTGTTTTTCGTTTGTTGTGCTTGCTGTGTGGTGGGTGCTTCTTTTCCTTCGTTTTGTCACTGTTTGGCGCTCGTTGTTGCCCTACTCTCCCCCCTTGCTTATTGGGACAATTCCCTGTACAGTGGTTTGTCCCAATAAGCAAGGGGGGGTATCCTGTATCGCCTGCTATACCTTATCTAGAGTAAGTGCAGTTGCCACCATACGGTGGTGATGTGCATGTACTGATGTAGATGCGCACTGTTCTGTGGTGTGTGGTGAAGTTCGATAGAGATCTTCTGTTTGAAATGCGCGCCAAAACGAGTGCTTCCTAAAGGCGATGGAGGGGCTGATGCTTGCTGTCACGGGTGTGTTAATAGCCTTCATGGCCGACTACTTCGCGGACTCGATGAAGTTCCCGAAGTCAAATACGACCGCTCTGGTCAATCCGCTACCATTCATGCAACAAGGCACGCAGTGTCGAGCCCTATTTCAGGGTAAGTCAGTACTAGACCTTTTCTGCGCTTGTTTGCTCCAACCGATAGACCTCTAACAACTGAATAGTTGTACCCCTTGCTTTTTGGGACAAATCCCTGTACAGTCTTCCCTCGTCTAACGACACGACCTGATATATAGAATGCGTCAGGAAAATACATTCTCGACAGGAAACAGGTGCACAACATGCAGCAGCCCTAGAGATCAATCAAATAATTTATGTTACTCTAAGTGAGCAGATTTTCACTGCTCAGACGGAGGCTCCTATCGCCGAGAATGTCAGCATGAGCCCAGCACCTCACTACAGTTTTCCTTTCTACCTCGCGCCAGGAATCGAACATGAAACAAATTGCTGTCCAGAGATATCATAGGACCCCGGAGGATCGTGTGACGCGGGAAAGCTGCATCGTGTGCGAAGTCAAGAAGATCACAATAGAAGTGATGAGCCATTCGATCCGCTGGATTTCTTCGGGTGCGTTCTGAATCCTGGCTGTGTGTAAAAAAAAAATTCAATGTAACGTAACACAGCAGTTTATTGCCGACATCAGATAATTGCCGTCATGTAGTGGTAAGCCAATCAGAGTCCACAAAACAATAAACCAGCTCATCGGATTGGCTAATGGAAGTTTGCAGCAGTTTTTTTGCCGAGCGCGGCACCAAAGGCAAAATGGCACGGAAGAAGACATGGAGACAGTCCTTCGCGAGCACGCTCGTGGAGTAAGTGCAGAGCGCTGTATGAAAAGTACAACATTCCTGCGAGGACGTTGAGCGACCGCGCTAAACGGCAACGAGAGGGCATTGAGCTGCAGAGACGCGGTCCGCCCCCCACACTCGGACAAGACATCGAGACTGATATTCACGATTGGATCATTGGGATGCAACAGCAAGGATACCCAATTACACGCGACACCATCCTGGCGAAAGGAAAAGATGTGTACGCCATCTTGTATGGCAAAACACGAGCAAGTGGCACGATAGGACGAGGCTGGTTGGATCGATTCCTCGCTCGCCATCCAGACCTGACGACGCGAGTCGCCCAGGTCATCAAGCGCCAACGCGATGATATCCGCCTCGATGAAGCCGTGTGATGATCGAGAACGGCATTCATGAATCACGTTGTTTCAACGTCGATGAGACAGCATTTGCAAAGCAAGGGAAGTCCAAGAAAGTTCTTGTTCTCAAAGGTTCGCGCAACGTTTGGTCGAAATCGATTGGCGCAAACTTTCACTTGACTGTCGTTGCGGCTGCTGGCGCTGACGGCTTTCAAATTCCGCCGCTGTTTATCGTTCCTGGCAAGCGACTTGAGCGTGACATTCTTGCCAACTGTGAGATTGCTGGTGCGCGCGTGACGACGACCCAAGCAGGCTTCATGAATGGCGATCTGTTTCTCCAGTGGCTGACCCACTTTGCAGCTAGTGTGCCGTCGCCGGTGCGTAGGCCGCTCATGTTAGTGCTCGACGGAGTGTCGTCACACATGTCACGCGAGGTGGACGCTCTTGCGCGCGAGGTAGGCGTCATCCTTGTACAGTTGCCAGCCAACACTAGTCACCTTTTCCAGCCACTTGATGTTGGTGTCTTCAAGTCTGTCAAGGCCGACATGAGACGTGAAATTGAGAAACACATGCTCGACACCGGTCGAACATCACTCACCAAGAACGACGCCATCAGCATTGCGTCGCGTGTTTGGAAGAATGGGGCGGGCACGATGGCAAGGAACAGTGTTGCCGGTTTCCGTGCAAGTGGTATCTGGCCTGCGTCTTTGCCTGCCATGCTGAGACGCCACGGACTCTTCAAGGCCAACGGAGCAAATGGAGCGAAGCGCAAGTTCGAAGCCCCAGCTTGGCTACACCACCGCGAGATGGTTCGCCAGGACGTGTTGACGCTGCCACCGTTACCTACGGGAAAGAAGAAACGTAAGACTGTCGATGTTAATGGGCGTCTGATGACAGCCGCAGACTTACAGCGTGAATAATGATGTCCGTTTGACATCTTCAATTTGAGACTCGCTCATGGGACGAGAGACCGGAGACCATGCGGATGTGGGGGACGCTGAACCTGGAACCCCAAACCAGGCACTACCACGAGGGATTCGCTTTAGCACCCGCCGGTCTACTTTAGGGTTAGTGACACCTCGTATCCTATAGTAACATACCATCCCGTCTGGATGATTGCACCTTGTTTCGAGTCACATCCCATCACTCGTTCCACTTTTGTGACGATATTTGTGACCGGCAAGAAACTGCTGCTGGGTGTTTTGTACATTATTTTGTTTGCAACGGGACGGTCTTAAACTTGAGTGAATAGTGAATTGGATAGATTGGTCGCATGGCAGGTGATTTAATCTCCTCGCTGCATTTTTTAGATGTGTTCGAAACTTCTTTACTCACGATATATGGGCGTTTTGCTAGTGATTCAAAAAGTCGGCAATAAACTGCTGTGGTACGTTAACAAAAGTTAGTAGCCATCACTCCATCGCGTGCCGATGGCTGGGATATAAATTACAAGAGGATTCGTAATTTTCACCGGTGTCGTTAGACGAGGGAAGACTGTATGACGTGTGAAAACACCCCACCTCGCCCATCGATTGGCTGAAAAGTTGATATTGAGGCAACAGACATTGCAGAGAAAGGCAACTTGCACATGATCAGGACACACACGAAGCCCCATGGAGAGCAGATGGAGACCGCGCCTCCTCCTCCGACAGCAAAGGCTCCATCTGCACAGCCGACGGCTCGTTTCGGCGCTCGCGGTCAAGGGCAACAGGTTGGAACTTGGAAGGGGGGGGGGGCGCCTGTCCTGTCCTGTTCTGTCGTGTCCTGGGCCGGTCGGTGTGTGAGTAACACCGAGAGATCTGGTCACGGCGACTGACGGAGAGATTCCTCCACCTGCCACGTCATGACAGTCAGCGGAGCACCACTCATCCATCTCCCTTGCGATGGATGTCCCCTCCCTCCCTTCCTTCCTTCCTCCCTCCCTCGCTGTCCTGACCACGCCAGCCACTGAGCTCCTCAGCAGGCGTTCCCCATAACATCTCTGTTGAAGACCGAGCGATGCCAACACACGGGCGACGACTGGTGTGGTTGCTGCTGGCATTGCTGGCGGCTGCGTTCGCTCAGGCGACGCATCGAGACGTGACGGCGGACGATGGTGCGGCGGTGGAGCTGGAGCGGCTGTGCCACCGTCTCCACTTGCTGCCGGTGGGCAGCGTCGCCCACCGTCGTGCGCTCGCGGGTTGTCCGCAACAGCCGTCGCTGCCCAAGGTGGTCAAGGACCCGCCGGGGTCTCCCGGCTGGAGCAAGGACAAGTTCCAAAGCGACTTTGACGCACAGCGCGCCAAGCTCGCCGACGCGAAGCGACAGCGAGGCCCGACGCCCGATCAAGACGCCGCGCTCAAGGCACTCGACGCCAAGCACAACGACCTCAAGAAGCTGCAAGACCAGTACGACGCCGACGCCGCCAAGCGCCGACGCGAGGCGGATGCAGCGTCCAAGCAGGCGCAACAGGACGCGCAGGACAAGACCAATCAGTGGAGCGCCATCGTGGACGACCGCATCAAGAAGGCGCAGCACGACGCGGACGTGAACGCTGCTGCCAGTGCCAAAGCGCAGGATGTGGCCGACTTGCAGCGAGTGGAGGACGCCAAGGCCAAGCTCAAGGCATTCGAGGACGCCGTGATGGACGCGAAAGCCAAGGCGGCCGGCGACGGCGCCATCATCAAGGCGTTCGATGACGACATCGCCAAGCGCAAGGTCCAGCGCTCCAAGGACGAGGAGCAGCATCGAGCGGACGAAAAGGAAGCGCGAGACGATCAAGCGGTTGCAGACAGCGAGGCGAAGCGTCAGCGCGCTGCGGATCGCGAGGCTCGAGCGAAGCAACGGGAGGCCAACGCGAACGAGCTGCAGGACACTCTAAATCGCGCGCGCATCGCTCGCGAGGACGCGATGAAGCGCAAAGATCTGCTGGTGAGGGAAGACGTCGAGCGTGCGAGGCTGCAGAAGCAGCGGAAAGACTTTGACGATGCGCTTGCGGCGAACCGCAAGAAGCGTGAGGCGGACGATTTGGAACGGCAGAAACGCATGGACGACTACAAGAAGCAGGAGGCCGAGATCGCGCAGCGAAAGAAGGACTACGACGACGCTGAGGCGCAACGAATCAAGCGAGCGAAAGAGCGCGAGGAGGCGCGACTCAAACGCGAGAAAGATGAAGCCGACGAGGCTGCGAGACTCAAGAAAGCGCGTGAGGAAGAGGGGCCACCGGAGCAGCGCCCGAAGCGAGACGATGAGGAGGAGTGCAAGGACAAGTCGCACAACTGCGGCACCGGAAGGTGTCTGCAGAAGAAGGACGACCCGGACTCCAAGCGGTGCCAGTGTCAGCCTGGAGACAAGGGAAACAACTGCGAGCATGCGGGATGCGAGTACGACGTGACCGACCGCACGGGCAAACGTCGCAAGCAGCGCGGCAATCAGGTGAACGGCGAGTGCGTGCGTTGGCGTGGCGTGTACCGCTGCACGTGCAACAAGCCGTGGCGACTGGAGGTGACGTGTCGACAGAAGAACCCCGAGAAGGGCGGCTCTGCAGAGATTGACGTGCCGGACGCCAAGTGCAAGGGACTGCGTCGACCGAAGAACCGATACGAACAACACGTGTGTGAGATCTGCAGTCGTGGTTGTCGTGTGCGTGGACGTGAGCTCGAGGTGAATGCGACGGCAGCGATCAGCGAAAGTACTCGCGAGTTGCGGGAAGACGCCGTCGCGGCGGTCACAGAGGCTGACAAGAAAAAGTATGTCATGAACTGCAACAATCACCGCATGATGGAGAACACGGCAGCAGCGTTCATGTTCGTCTCGGGCAGCAAGAAGGTCAAGCCCACTGTTCTCGGTGGCGGCGGACGTCAGCGTCATCGTCTGCTTCCAAAGCGCGACCGTGACGACGCGAGCATGCCACCGGGTGTGTCTGTGCAGGCATCGTCGTTTGAGAAGTGCCAGGAGCTGTGCCTCGATCGCCACGCAGCGACGGCACCGACCGACAACGTCGCGGGCGTGATGTTGAACGAGCGCTACCACTGCACGTGGGTCTGGTACTCGCTGCAGAAGAAGACGTGCTACCTGTTTGCGTCCGGCAAGTTCCCGACGTATGCGGTGGACCCGCCGGTCGAGGAAGAGAACGTCGACATGGACAGCGACGCCAAAGAAACGAGCGGCTTTCTCGCGTTTGTCGCGTATCCTCGCGCGTTCAACTTGTTCCGCAAAAAGGATAGTTCAAGTAGTGAGAACCACCTCGATATTGGCGAGTATCGTGTCGTGTTTGGCGAAGGCGGCGATGACGAGACGGAGAACGACGCGACGTTCGCGTACAAGCGCTCCGACATTCCAGCTCAAGAGAAGTGCGCGGCCACGCTGGACACAGTGCGCGAGGCGGCGCTCGTCTTTGAGCAAAGTCTGAGCGGCACCACGGCGCCAAAGGCGTTGCTGCCCACCGACTGGGTGTCCCGGTTTGGCTCCGCGTCCACTGCGTCCATGACGATGACGGCGAAGAACGGCATGAGCTGGACGTACGAATTTGACGACCACCTGCGCGTCAAGAAGGTCAGCGCGTTGACGTCCAAGGTCGGGTCCTCGGACCGCAACTTTGACTCGCGCTACCGAGACATCACCCGGTCGTCATTTTACAATGCGAACCGTGCGCCGTTTGACGCTGGTCACCTCGTCGCACAGGAGCAAGGCCCACCGAACCTGTTTTTCAACTATGTGCCGCAGCACTTTAACTCGAACCAGGGAGCGAAGAGCTGCTGGTGGACGAGCGAGCGGCAAGCGAGGTACCTCATCGACGACGTCAAGTGCTCGATCGAGTACGTCGTGCGTCTCGACTACAACAAGAATGGCGAGAGACTGCCAAGTGAGATGAAGAACCTGCTGCCGTCGTGGGCTCAGGCATCAGCGGCACCGGACCACAAGAAACGCGGCACGCGCGCGCCGTATCTTCGCGACGACTATCTGTGTCACTACCGCTATCGTCCGTTCACGATGAGCATTGATATCGTGCTGAAAAGACCGGAGAGTGACAAGAGCCAGTGCATGCCACTGTTCGAGGCCGTCGACAACAAGAACATGCACCGATTGTTCAAGATCGTTGGTGATAGCATTGAGACGTCGCGCGTGTTTGCGTTTTACATGGTGCAGCCGACGGCGACAAGTCTCGTGCGGATCTTTGGGCTCGCGACGGCAATGCACAAGGACTTTGAGACGGACAAGCGCATGTGCTACGCCGAGACCGGCAACGTCGCGGACTATAAGGGCATCAAGTTCACGTACGACTTTCACAAGGCGTTCATCGTGTACGAGGGCAAGGGCGGCGACCGAGAGTTTGTCGAGGTCGGCAAATACGACCAGTGGTCGATGGTGGACGCGGCATCACCAAAGGGAGTGCTCATGCACGACACGGGATGCCTCGAGTACTCGACCGCCACGGGATCTTTCGGCATCGGCGGCGGCGGCTCGTGCCTCGAGTTTGAGTATCTGTACCCGGCCGACGACCTCGAGCGAGATCTCGCTATTCCTTTCCAGCTCGGAGAAACGGGCAAGGGTGGTGGTGGCACCAAGAAGCCCAAAGCAAATGGCGGTGGTGGCGCTGGCGGTGGTGGCGCTGGCGCTGGCGCTGGCGGTGGCAGTGATGACGATGACGACGACCCAGACTCCAAGCCAGACCCAGACGGAGGCAAGCCAGTAGCGAACCTGGTGAAGGGCCGACTGGTGACGGGATCTGGCGAGTGCGTGCAAGAGGGCTTGACGCTTGGCTCGGACATGACCAAGTGCCTGACCTTCGCAGTCGTGTACGACTGACAACGTCAGCGACTTCGAGAGACTAGAAAGAGAGAGAGAGAGAGAGAGAGAGAGAGAGAGAGAGAAGATCATCTTCCTCATCCCCATGGATATAGTTTTATTGTATCCAAATGGAGTCGTGTGGTCCACGTCCTTGCGATCTTTCAGGGCTATCGGTCGGCAACGGTCGTCGCCTGCGGAATGGACGGCTCCCGAGTCGTCGCGAATGAGCGGTCTACAGCGCCTCCAATGGCACCGACTCGACGGGGCAGCGCGACGGATCGCGACATGCGGAGAGAGAGAGAGAGAGAGAGAGAGAGAGAAAGAACTGGCGCCTCGTGACGGCGCGACGCCCCACGCGATGGCCCAGAGTCATTCAAGATCCTGCCCAGTCGACCGCAAACGCAGACGATGGTGCGCGAGGAATCGGAGACGCTTTTGCACGCCGGGCAGCCCAGCACCGAGGTGCGCCGCCGCTCCTCGGCGTTGCGCGTCGCTGTCGGCATCGTTGGCGCCGCGACGCTGATCGCCGGCGCTGTCGTCGCCGTGGAGCTCTCACATGCGACGCCGACGAACGCCCCGGGCGTCGTCCCGATGGTCTTCCAGTCGGCGCCGCAGCACCACAACGAGGTGGCGGCTCCGCTCATGGAGGCGCAGTTCGGCTGGGGAACCATCAACAACGCGTGGTGCTCCGTGCGTGCTGCGACCCAATGCCTGTTCAGCAGCGACAAGGACAAGTGCAAGGAGGAGATCCATGCCAAGTGCGACTCCAAGGACGACAACGATGACGATGACGACCACAGCGTCGGCGACGGCTCTGGCTCGGGCGACGGCTCGGGATCCAACTCGGGCGCCCCAGACGTCGGTCACGATGCGAACGAGACGAGCTCGGCGCACCGCAAGAAGCACAAGAAGCACAAGAAGAAGCACAAGAAGACGACACCCGAGCCACCGGCGGATGAGCCGGCGGCGCCCTCTGGCGAAGAGACGCCGGCGCCGGCACTGTAGGGCTCTATGCTGTACGTGCTACTGTTTCTCCAAGAAGCAGAGTGAGAGAGCAAGGTGGAGGTCCGTCTCGGTCGTTTGTTGATCCCTTTATCTGCGTGTACCACGTCCGTCACCTTCGATTCGTTCCACCAAAAATCAAAACCAGAAACATGAACAATCCATTCCAATCTTCTCCTCTCTCACTCTTTCTCTACGATCGCTTGATGCCGGGGTCACCCTTCTTCCAGTTGGCGGGGCAGACCTCGCCGTGCTCGTCCACAAACTGGAACGCCTCCACGAGACGCAGGATCTCGTCCACGTTGCGACCCACCGGCAGATCGTTCACCGTCATCTGGCGCAGGTTGCCCTCGCGGTCGATGATGAACGCACCGCGAAGCGCGACACCGGCGTCGGCGCCCTCCTCGATCACGACGTTGTACGCGCGCGCGATCTCCTTGTTGTAGTCGGCGATGAGCGGGATCTTCATCTCGCCGAGACCGCCCTTCTTGCGCGGCGTGTTGATCCACGCGAGGTGCGAGAACTTGGAGTCGGTCGAGCAGCCGAGCACCTCGCAGCCGATCTGGCGGAACGCCTCGGCCTTCTCCGAGAACGCGATGATCTCCGTCGGGCACACGAACGTGAAGTCGAGCGGGTAGAAGAACAGCACGACGTACTTGCCGCGGTAGTCCTTGAGCGACACGGTCTTGAACTCGCCGTCGACGACAGCGTCGGCCGTGAACTCGGGCGCAGGGTGGCGGATCTTGAGGACCATGGTCGTGATGAAGGGCTCAGCGAAATGAAGAATGATGACGGTTGAACGAACGCAAGGATGGCGTCTTGATCAAGCGCCTGTGGGCGCCAGGACGGCGCGTGTCGGGGTCGGACATGACATGCGGTGGTTGACTGGGTCAAGCATCCATCAGCTCATGATGGTGGATGCCGGTTGAGACAATGGCAGGACATGACATGCGGACGCGTGCCCACATGACGCTGCTGCTGCCGTCTGCTGGCGTGGATGATGGTCTCTGCTGCCGCATGACAGACAGAGAGACACAGACGTCGAGAGGAAGCGCTTCATTCATTAATGTCCTTCGTCATCACTGTCATTGTCGGCTGGTTTCGTCACCTGGAAGTTTGTGGCAACGTCGCAGACGCGTCAGGGTACGTCGTATCTACTTTGTATAAGTACATGATCCCACAAGAACGCACTCAACCTACTACTATAGCATTTCTTCCTGCAGGTCGGACATGGCAGCAAAAGATCTCCATGTGGTCCACACCATTCCGACACGCACGTCGCCCCTGCGCGGCACGTGTGTGGCCAATAACGCGCGAGCACGGGCCGCAGAGCCGTGCGCCTTGCGCTTTGACGACGAGCGATCACCGCCGACGTCGCCCACGAGCAGCTCCAATGTCAGTGCTCTCGCTTCTCACGGGGCTCTGACGCTGTTCTCCCAACAGGCGGGCGTTCATTCTCGAATCCTCCACCGAGCAAGCACTTCATCACGACCATGGTCCTCAAGATCCGCCACCCTGCGCCCGAGTTCACGGCCGACGCTGTCGTCGACGGCGAGTTCAAGACCGTGTCGCTCAAGGACTACCGCGGCAAGTACGTCGTGCTGTTCTTCTACCCGCTCGACTTCACGTTCGTGTGCCCGACGGAGATCATCGCGTTCTCGGAGAAGGCCGAGGCGTTCCGCCAGATCGGCTGCGAGGTGCTCGGCTGCTCGACCGACTCCAAGTTCTCGCACCTCGCGTGGATCAACACGCCGCGCAAGAAGGGCGGTCTCGGCGAGATGAAGATCCCGCTCATCGCCGACTACAACAAGGAGATCGCGCGCGCGTACAACGTCGTGATCGAGGAGGGCGCCGACGCCGGTGTCGCGCTTCGCGGTGCGTTCATCATCGACCGCGAGGGCAACCTGCGCCAGATGACGGTGAACGATCTGCCGGTGGGTCGCAACGTGGACGAGATCCTGCGTCTCGTGGAGGCGTTCCAGTTTGTGGACGAGCACGGCGAGGTCTGCCCCGCCAACTGGAAGAAGGGTGCCAAGACCATGAAGGCCGACCCCAAGGGCTCGCTCGAGTACTTCGAGGCTGCCAACTAGACATGTCGATGAGTAGTAAAACCGATTTTTTTCGTAATGCTGAAGAAAGCGCTTTTTTCTTCTACATACCCTTTCCAGCTTTTTTTGTAGTCTCACGTCACCATGGACATGCAGGGCATGAGGTGGTGGCGTGATGATGGCGTCTGGCAGCTCCGGTGGTCGCAAGCGCAGCGTTTCAGAGCATCCAGCACGCGAGTTTGCGATGACAACTCGCTTGTCTGACTGCTCCAGCAGGGCATGCGACGCTGCCAGCGTACACGAAGCAGCCAGCCGCTTGGGCGACACGATGCAGGACACACCGTCCTTCGGATGACGCTGGATCTGGTGGTCAGTGAGTGCCGCTTCGAGGAAAGCTTCTCGAACCTGAAGTGAAAATCCACAGAAGAATGTACTGTATGCTTCAAAAGACAATACACAGAATTTGAGTTGTGTATATATGGTGATTACTTGTGAGGTGGCGGCAACGTTGAAGTCGTTGTGTAGTTTCACCTTGGCGAACAGGCGTCGGCAATGGATACAAGGCACGTCTCGTTTGTACCTTGTTTAGCACAATTGGCTGTCATCATTTCCACCGTACCCCAGTTACTTTCCGACCATACCACCATACAGTTCGTGCGCAAAACAAGGTGTGAATTGCCCATACTGATAAAACAGGGTAGGAAGAGCGGATGTTTCCCTTTCTGCGCGGGTTTCTTCCATGGCTGACGCGGCACATTGCGCGGAAACCCGAGCAGAGCACGCGACGACCGACTTCCTTCGACTTCGCGCTCGCTCGTTCTCGGCACATTACCACGTCCCTCGTCTCTCGTCTCTCGTCTCTCTTGTCTCTCTCTCTGTTCCCCACTCGCGTCGGTAGGTCTCTCGTGGTCGCCACTTGTCGATCCAGCGTTTCCCCCCGCAGAGAGCACGCGACCGCTCCACCGACCGACGACGATGAAAGACAAGGCGTCCTCTGGCGTGCAGCTGCTCTCGCCGACGATCCAGCGCGATCTGCGCGTCACGACGATCATGACCAGCGGACTCATGGCGTCCCGCCACCACCCGCCGGCGGACGACGCCAAGCTCGCGTCGCGCGCCACGGCGTTTGACTTCGACGGCTTCACCCTCGAGGCTGTGCGCCGCCGTCACGACCAAGAACAGCACCACCAAGCGTCAAGCGGACACCGCAGCGGAGGCAGCTACACGACGGTCGGCACGACGACCACGGCGTCGACGTGCTCCGACGGCTCCCCAAGCTCGCCCTCGATGCTTCGCGCGAGCTCGCGGTACCAGAAGCTGTCGAGCTACGAACGCATGACGTCGGTCGAGGGCTGTGAGACAAGCTCCGTGCGGTCGATGGAAGACTTTGAATGGGGGCAGTCGGTGCGCAAGGGACCAGCGCGGCATCAGTCGCTGTCGTCGGCGTCCTCCGGTCAGAACAACACGAGTTACTTTGGGTCGCAAAGCTTCGCGGCGCCGCTGGCGACCAGCACGATCGGCAAACGCATGAGCGTCACCAGCTCCACGACGTCGTCGGCTGCGGTGCATGCGCCGACAGTGCAGCGCTGTCGTCCGAAGGCGGAAGTCGTCGTGAGCGGTTGGTTGCAGCGTCGTCGGGGCCGCGTCATCAAGCGCTGGAAGACGCAGTTCTGTCTGCTCAAATCGGACCACAAACTCTGTGTGTATGCAAATGAAGACGTCGTGAATGGAAAACTGGAGGCGCGCTTTCAAGTTCTGCGCGTGACCGTTCAAGAGAAGACGGGGGTGTTCCAGGTGATCGGCCTCGGTGTCGACGACACACCGTGTAAAGAGGAGTTTCGGACGCCACACGATCAAACCTGGCGCACCTGGTTCCACGCCTTCCGTCCGTTTTTTGACGAGACATCTCTTCAAGATCTGCTCGAACGGATGCCCGAGTTATCGGTTGGTGGTGCCACCGAGTCTGCGCTGTTCGACGAGGACCACGACTTCGCGCACGAAGTCGAGGAGATGATTATGAGGCCGTACGGCTTTGGCAATCAGCACGACGAGGAGCGATTAAGTCTCTCGAGCAATGGTACGAACAATACGATTCACTCGTCGTCAGATCACTCGACAAAGCGGAAGACGAGCGCTGCGAGCTCCGCTCGAGCGTCGATTGACCGACCCCAGAGCTTCCTTCAAGCCAATAACAATGCGATGCCGAGCCAGCACACGCAAGGAAAACCTCCAGCCTCATCAAGCAAAAACGTTCTGAATGTTGACGGCCTTCCAGATGATCTGCCCGAGTATCTCAGTGCTGCGCGAGCATCACAACGCACGTATTCTCATGCGCATAACCACGCCCAGTTCTCCTCTGCCTTGGCTGCAGCGAGTCATCTCCACCAACACGATTTGCATGGAGCAAGACACCGTCCCCCGCCGCGAGGAAGTCAAAGTCAAAGTCAGGATAGCGATGACACGACAGACGGCACAGCGTCTGACGTTCCGATGATTGAGAGAGACAGCCAGACGCCCATGCCCATTCTCGAGCGTCGTGGGTCGGAATCAGTAACCTCGAACGTGACACGAGATTCTGCATCCGACATCGGCTTCTCGTGGAATCGGCCGTAAGCCAGCGCCTTCAAATCGCTGCCAGTGGAAGCAGCGGTGAGTGCCAGCTTTTTAATACGATCACCCGCCCAAGAATAATTCAGGACATGCCGATTCGGGAGACAAGTTGCGGTGTTCGGGTGTCGTGTAAGCGATTCATCGGTCCAGACCGACGTCGACTTGGAGAAGAAGCAAACAAGGCAACTAACTCCCTGCAAGGTCCAGCTACCCATCATCAGTATGGGATCTCAGCATTGTTGTATTCCACGCTATACTACTACGAACAAGATACTGAGTACCCGTCCACTTGGTTCGTCGAGGGCGTCTTGAGTCGTGCCAATCTCTAGTGCGAGTACGTGAGCGTGAGCGTGAGTGTGTGATCGGCCGAGTCCGTCTCTCTTCGGCGACGTCAGTCACGCTGCGGTGCTTTCGTAGCCCCATTGTCTTCCGTTGTATTACAGGTCACGCAAAGATGATGCTCACGTCGCGAGCCGGGCTTCCGTCGCGTTGTAGTAGAGCTTGGTCTCAAGCTCGCCAGCGCAGAACGGGAACGGAGGTCCCTCCGTCGACGGCGGCGAGAAAAGGTTCTTGCCCGTACGGTACGACACGTAGACGCCAAGCACGAGACACACGACCATCACAAGCGTGCCAGCGAACTTCTCCCACATCGGAATCGTCGTCCAGAGCTTCTTGAAGTAGAAGAGGATCGGCAGAAGGATGCAGCTCACAGAGATGGCGGAGGCACCAACAAAGTCAGCGAGGTCGAGGAACTGGTCCTTGAGCAGAATCGAGATGATCGTGAGCGCCGAAATCACCACAAGACGCAGCGGAATGTAGTGCAGAGCACGCCCGGCGTACTCGGCAGCTTCGTCCTCTTCGTCCTCGTGATCGTTCGGCTGCGCTTGGTCCTCCAGCGACGCAAGCGAGGGCTTGTTGGCTTCGTCCACAGCGCTCTTCTCCTGAGGAGTGAGCGCGTTCGCATACTCACCCTCGTCGCTCGTGTTGAGGTGGTGGGTATGCATGCCCAGGAAGACGCGCTCGAAGAGATAGAAGACCGGGTGGAGGATCACAGCGAACGCGATCTGGATGTGCAGCTGCATGAAGAGGTACGCCAGCACGACGGCGCCCCAGTCGGAGCGGAAACCGAGCTTCGTGAGGCCCGTTCTCGAGTTGGAGTAGATCGTGAAGAGCAGGTTACCCGAGATCTGGCATCCGACGGCCGAGTAACCCATCACGGCTAGCACGAAGAAGAGCACCGAGACGACACCAAGCGTCACGAAAATGACACGCGGCATGCGTGCTGGCTGGCTATGCTGGCGCTGCAGCGAGGGAATGAGGATACCGGCTCCATACGACAGGGAGAGGTTGCCAAATGTCGTGGCGACTTGCTCGAACGTGATCTCAGGCGCGGGAACGCTCGGGTGACCGCGCATGCCGTGCAGCAACACACCAAGAGCGATGAAGTCCGCAAGCAGCGTGCAGAGGCAGCCCGCGAACGCGACGCCAGCGCCCTCCTTCATGGTCGGCGTGAGGCAGATCGGCACGCAACTCGCTGCCATGAGGATGATCCAGGTCTTGCCAGTGAACGCGGCTGGGAACAAACCGTCGAGCAAGATACCACCGAGCACCAGGAACGCGCAGGCGACCATGAAACACACAGCCATCTGCGAGATGAGCACGAGCCAACGGCCCGTGCGGCCCATGCACCACTCGCCGAGGTCACCGAAGGTCTTGACGGAGCGCGGCGCGACGAGCATCACCTTGGAGCAGACGACGGACGCGTAGATGTTGGCGAAGGCCATGAAGAGCATGGCGCAGACCGCGAGCGCGGGGCCGGCTCGGGAGAAGTTGGCCGGCATGCCGAGAGTGCCGATACCGAACACGCAACAGAAGAGGTTGAAGGCCATTTTGGCGTCCTCTGTGGTGAAGAACGGAGAGGATGCACCCATCTTGCTGGTTGCTTGACGCGGCAGTCAAATAGAGGGGAAGAGAAGCGGACCGTGCGGTTCAATTACTTGATGATTCGCGGAGATTGGAAAACCAAGAATGACAGGAGCTGCGTGGGTGGACAGCGACTTGGGACTCCCAAGTTGGGAGGCGACCAGCTCTCAGGTCGACGTCCAGCTGCAGGAGCGGAGCGCCACGTCCACGTTGTCGTCGTGCGAGTGCGCGAAGTGCACCCGAACCCCCAGTCAAGCTGCAGAGCAAAGCTGCAGAGGCGGCATGGCCACAGGAACGAGTGAGTGGTGGTGCCTTCGAGTGTCGCCCGAGAGTCGGAGAGCGGTCGCTGAGTCAGCGAGCTCTCACATGCGACAAGCCCACCATGTGATGCGACTAGACACCCTCGTTGACAAAGAACCGAACAGCCGTCGTACGTATCTAAATTCACTACGTTTATCTGAACTGATGCTCCTAGTCTCTGCTAACATACTGATAAAATCTGCATCACGTAGTTGCACTTGGTCTTGCCGAACCAGAGACTCTCTCAGCAACGCCCTCTCTGAGAGGGCATTGCTGGGGCGGTGTCGTTTCAAGTCTCCAGCCTGCACGGCACTGAGTGCGGCGCGCCACAACTGGATGAAAGATCTTGCCCTCGAGTCGTCATGCTGGGCACACAGCCCATCACTGAGTCGTCGACAGGGTCTTCAACTTGAACAACCACAGCTTCCTGTTCGCCACGTGGTGAGCAAGAGCTGCCGCACCGCAACTGAGATCAATGCATTCCATTCCGTTCCAGACCACACCAGAGAGCTTGTCGGCTGAGCTAACGGAGGCACACGTGCCAGTCGGTCTCTCTGGCCTCTGAGCAATGCACTTTGGACAAGAGCGCAACATATTTTCACTGCTTTCTCTGGTGCAAAGCCTTGGCTAAGCTGCCGAGTCAGCCTTGACACCGGGACACGCCAAGCCCAACCTCCTCTTGGATCTGGTACCATCCTCAGGCGACCACGTGAAGAACTGACACGCCTTCAAAGCAGGTTAAGCACGCCTTTAGAATCATTCACCATGACGCCGTCAACAACACCTCGGCAGCAATTCATCCGTTTGCGCCGACATCGACTTGTAGAAGAAGCAAACAAGGCAACTAACTCCCTGCAAGGTCCAGCTACCCATCATCAGTATGGGATCTCAGCATTGTTGTATTCCACGCTATACTACTACGAACAAGATACTGAGTACCCGTCCACTTGGTTCGTCGAGGGCGTCTTGAGTCGTGCCAATCTCTAGTGCGAGTACGTGAGCGTGAGCGTGAGTGTGTGATCGGCCGAGTCCGTCTCTCTTCGGCGACGTCAGTCACGCTGCGGTGCTTTCGTAGCCCCATTGTCTTCCGTTGTATTACAGGTCACGCAAAGATGATGCTCACGTCGCGAGCCGGGCTTCCGTCGCGTTGTAGTAGAGCTTGGTCTCAAGCTCGCCAGCGCAGAACGGGAACGGAGGTCCCTCCGTCGACGGCGGCGAGAAAAGGTTCTTGCCCGTACGGTACGACACGTAGACGCCAAGCACGAGACACACGACCATCACAAGCGTGCCAGCGAACTTCTCCCACATCGGAATCGTCGTCCAGAGCTTCTTAAAGTAGAAGAGGATCGGCAGAAGGATGCAGCTCACAGAGATGGCGGAGGCACCAACAAAGTCAGCGAGGTCAAGGAACTGGTCCTTGAGCAGAATCGAGATGATCGTGAGCGCCGAAATCACCACAAGACGCAGCGGAATGTAGTGCAGAGCACGCCCGGCGTACTCGGCAGCTTCGTCCTCTTCGTCCTCGTGATCGTTCGGCTGCGCTTGGTCCTCCAGCGACGCAAGCGAGGGCTTGTTGGCTTCGTCCACAGCGCTCTTCTCCTGAGGAGTGAGCGCGTTCGCATACTCACCCTCGTCGCTCGTGTTGAGGTGGTGGGTATGCATGCCCAGGAAGACGCGCTCGAAGAGATAGAAGACCGGGTGGAGGATCACAGCGAACGCGATCTGGATGTGCAGCTGCATGAAGAGGTACGCCAGCACGACGGCGCCCCAGTCGGAGCGGAAACCGAGCTTCGTGAGGCCCGTTCTCGAGTTGGAGTAGATCGTGAAGAGCAGGTTACCCGAGATCTGGCATCCGACGGCCGAGTAACCCATCACGGCGAGCACGAAGAAGAGCACCGAGACGACGCCAAGCGTCACGAAGATGACACGCGGCATACGTGCTGGCTGGCTATGCTGGCGTTGCATCGCTGGGATGATAATACCAGCACCATACGACAGGGAGAGGTTTCCAAATGTCGTGGCGACTTGCTCGAACGTGATCTCAGGCGCGGGAACACTCGGGTGACCGCGCATGCCGTGCAGCAACACACCGAGAGCGATGAAATCCGCAAGCAGCGTGCAGAGGCAGCCCGCGAACGCGACGCCAGCGC
This sequence comes from Pythium insidiosum, assembly GCA_022836835.1. Lineage (NCBI taxonomy): Eukaryota > Oomycota > Peronosporomycetes > Pythiales > Pythiaceae > Pythium > Pythium insidiosum. Next base: position 28,915 of record JAKVDI010000016.1, read on the forward strand.
CCTCCTTCATGGTCGGCGTGAGGCAGATCGGCACGCAACTCGCTGCCATGAGGATGATCCAGGTCTTGCCAGTGAACGCGGCTGGGAACAAACCGTCGAGCAAGATACCACCGAGCACCAGGAACGCGCAGGCGACCATGAAACACACAGCCATCTGCGAGATGAGCACGAGCCAACGGCCCGTGCGGCCCATGCACCACTCGCCGAGGTCACCGAAGGTCTTGACGGAGCGCGGCGCGACGAGCATCACCTTGGAGCAGACGACGGACGCGTAGATGTTGGCGAAGGCCATGAAGAGCATGGCACAGACCGCGAGCGCGGGGCCGGCGCGGGAGAAGTTGGCCGGCATGCCGAGAGTACCGATACCGAACACGGCACAGAAGAGGTTGAAGGACATGTTGGCGTCCTCCAGGGTGAAGAACGGAGAGGATGCACCCATGTTGCCGGCAGGACTCATCGAGTGATTGCTTGATGTCGAGGACAAGTGCTGCGGAAGAGAAGTGGACCGACCGGACCAAACACTTGATGACTCGCGGAGATGGGAAAACCAAGAATGACGGGTGCCGTGCGGGTGGACAGCAGGCAACCGGCACTCGAGAGCAGGTCTACAGCGGAGCGCCGCGTCCATGCTGTCGTCGTGCGAGTGCCCGAACCCCCCGCGGAGCAGCAAAGCTGAGCAGAGAACCAGCAAACGAGCAGAGCAGCGGAGGCGGCATCGCCTCAGGAAAGATCGACTGGTGCTGCCTGCAAGCGGCGCTCAAGAGTCGGAGAGCGCACTGAAAGCGACCGCACAGCGACGTTGCGCTGCGACAAGCGCACCATGTGATGCGACTGGACACTTTCGTCGACAATGAGCTGAACAGCCGATGTACGTTTCTTAATCGATTATGTGGTATCTGTACCGAAGCAGAAGCCTCTGACAATGTACTGATAGAACCTGCATCACGGAGCTGAACACTGCCTGGTCGCGTGTGCACTCCTGTGACTAGCGAGGGAGTTGGTGGGTGAGTCTGGCGCTGTGTCGTTCCAAGCTGCCAGCCAGCATTTGAGTGGCGCTGGCATTCTCGGTCCTTTCCCCAACCCGACCGGCGGAACTGCGCTGGATGACGCTTGAAGTTGCTGGCGACGTGATCGATCCATCGACGCGTCAAGCCCAAGAGCTCAGCATACAGTCCTGACTCCCAAAATGGCGTGCACATTCCGCCTATAACCTTGTAAAGTTTATACTTTGAACCCAAGCACTTCGTTTCGTGGAATCACACCGAACAATCGTCTTTGGATAATGAACATGGGCAATACACGATTAGGAGGGATGACTTGGATTTCCAAATCATCGTCCACCCTCGTGGGAATCTCGGTAAGTGACGAGATGGACATGCTCAAGCGGGCCGAAGACTATGCGGCGCCCAATCTACTCAAAGCTATGAAGTACAGCGCCAATCTACTCAAAGCTATGAAGTACAGTGCCGAGGCTGTAAAAGGCTGTCGCCCGGAAACAGTGCGAAATTGCTGGTTGCACTCGTGGCTTGTCACCAACAATGATGTCGGCTACCTCATCAGCTGAGCGGTACTAACATAAATCAATGTCCTCTTGGAATCTACTCAATCAGATGTCTCCGTCTTGTTTTGATTGACCTGACATCCTCTATGCCATATGGTTGCGCCATTTTGGGAGTCAGGACTGTAGTTGTCGACAGTGTCTTCAAGTTGAAGGCGCTGCTGCTGAGTCAGTGGTGTGAGCAGTGCTGACCGACGGGTACATTGGGGTGTCACTGGCACGGAAAAGAATGACTCTCTCTCTCTCTCTCTGGACACTGTGCACTGTTGAACAGCGGCTGGTGATCCACGTGATCGCGCTCTCTCGTGGTCAATGGCAAAAGCGAATCGCTGGTGACTCTGTGTTGACACCAACACAAGACGACGCTCGGAGGCTTCTTGTGTCTGCCCCTCTTTCATCCACTGGCTTCCTGTCACCGCCAGAGTGTAGAGAAGTGATGAACGCAGCGAGCCATGCGATGCATCTATTTTCTTGGATGAGTGACGCGGCCTCACGGAACATGTTCTGAAACCACCCGCCGCGGCAAGTGGGCTGTGCGTCTTGTCCAGGGGCACCAGCGCCATGTCGACCGCCGCTGGGATCCGCTTCATCCCCATCGCAACCATGTTTGGATATGCTGTCACATGTGGGGCGACATGATCTGCTGGAGATATTCAGTCGCCGATTTGCTGCTGATGGTGATGCCGCACTGGGAGAACTAGTTACAGTTTGTATCAATCAGCCCATTGAGTGGAGAAAGCTTCTCCTTGCCATGCTGTTGGATGGGCTCGGCGCAGGTTCTTAGCCAGGCTAGGCTGACTCAGTCTGGCCTACCACCCATGGCCTGGCCTGGCCTATCAAACTCGATTCTGGATGGGCTAGGCTAAGGACGAGAGGTGTCCACAAAACAACCCTTGAATGCTCAAGTCTTGCATGCCCTGCGCTTCGTGGAAGGAAACGGGGGTAGATGGAGGAGATGAGGAGATCTGAGCGTTTCGTGGCGCGTTCGCTGTGATCATCGCGCCAGGCCGCACACTCGATCGCTTGAGTGCGCCAAGACTCGGGATCAGGCGGCTGACCTCGCTGATCAGTTATTCTTGGTCGTGCAAGCCCAACTCGACAGCAAAACTCGACCATGCCGTTCTTGGTTGTTATCAATCTTCCCGGCTGAGCCCAACGCTGGACGATGCCGTCGCTATCGACTCGAGGCAACAGCTACCGCATGCGCGTGGTGCCCACGACCAGCGACGATGCCGGCGCCTCGACGGCCGCGACCACGGCCCCGATCTCCGCGGCCGGTGGCGCGTCACCAGCGCCTCCAGACGCCTTCCGGCTGTACATGCCACTGTCCAAGGGCGCGCGCCGCGGGTTCTGGGCGCTGCTGCTGCTGCTGCAGGCGCTGCACGCGACGTACATGACGTTCCTCGCGACGATCTACGTGCGGCGGAACGTCAAGACGTCGTTCCTCTACGACCTCTCGCACTCGTTCCTGTTCTCCGAAGCCAACGCGTTTCTGGACCGGTACCACCTCTGGATCGCCGTGTCCAGCGGGTTCTTCGCCGCCGGATTCTCGTTGCTGGCGCTCGACATGGTGGTCTGGTCGCTCTGGAATCGCCGGATCTGCTTCATGCGTCCGGACCCGCTCGGCCGCAGCAGCACCATCGTGCTGCACCACTCCCGGAGCCCGCATCCGGTATCTCCCGGCTCGCCATCCGGTATCCTCGCGTGGGGCCGGCGCCTGCGCGCCGCGTGGAACAGCGTCTTTGGACTGCGCGGCGTGCACTTTGGCATCGGGATGACGCTGCGCGAACTCGTGGAGGTCGCGATGCAGACGCGCCAGGCGTACGCGCTGAGCCGCTTCGTGAGCCGCTTGTGGGTCAACCAGAGCTTCGGCGTCGTCATCTTCGCCAACTGCGTGAGCTCGACGGCGATCCACGCGTGGCTCACGCGCCGCCGCCACGAGGCGCCGGTCTTCGCGGCCTGGACCCGCTTCGCGTGCATCCTCGCCGACTTCCTGCTCGACTTTTGCTGGGGCATCGCGATCCCCATGTGCCTCTTCGCGCCGCACGTCGTCGCGCACAGCCGCAACGAGTGGACCGGCAACGTCATCGACCAGTCCACCGACCTGCTGCGCAAGGAGGTGGAGCAGGTGCTCGTGCTCTCGCTCGAGAACTACCTCTGGGGCTTTCTGCCCATGCTCAGCAGCATGGCCAACCTGCTCAAGATGCGCCGCCTGCTGCACACGAGCGACGGCGTGGACACTGTCCAGTCGACTACCAACGTCGTCGTCAAGTCTTCAACTTCCGTGCCAGCACCAGCTCCAACACCAGCTCCAGCACCAGCACCAGCGACCACCGAGACCTCTGTCAAGACAGCAGCAGCCCCTCATCCGCATCCTTCATCCCACGGGTCAGTGTCGCTGCATGGTGTCCACCGTACGATGGAGCTGTTGCTGGCGTGCTACGGCGTCGGGCTGCTGCTCGTGTCCATCTCGGCGTCCGGTGTGCTGCTGCGCGACACGAGCTCGCAGTTCTCGTGCGACCACCAGGTGTATCCGTGGTTCGCGACGCAGAAAGCGTGCTCGCGCCGCATCATCAACTGCACGGCGGCCGGCATCCGCGGCGCGCGCGACGAGTTGCAGCGCGCCGTCGCGCTCTTCTACGCACCGTCGCTGACGCTGCTCGAGATCACCGACTGCGACGCCGTCGACCTGCCGCAGGAGCTCTTCCGCCACCTCTTCAAGCTCAACATCCTCACGCTCCGCTTCTCGCGCGTCGCGACGTGGGACGTGGACGCCGCCGTGACGCCGCTGCGGGAGCTCACGACGCTCAAGCTGTCGCACGTCGAGCTCGCGACCGTGCCGCTCGGACTCGTGCAGCGCCCGCTGCCGCCGTCGCTCGAGTTTGTGAGCATCTACAACACGGACATGTCCCACGCGCTCGCGCTGCCCGACTCGCTGCGCGACAACTGGCGGTCGGTGCACTACTTTTACTGCGACGCGTGCAACCTGTCGGTGCTGCCTGTGGCGATGTACGAGCTGGAGGACCTGCAGGACCTCTCGCTATGCAGCAACGGCATGACGGAGCTGCCCGACGCGTTTGCCGCGCGGCAGACCAGTCTGCTCTTCATCTACCTGAGTGGGAACCCGCTGCAAGCGCTACCGGACTCGCTCTGGCACAAGGAACTGCAGGACGTCTTCGTCGAACAGACCAACCTCTCGACGCTCTCGCTCGCGCTGCTGACGCACGCCGACTCGACGCTGCAGGTGCACGCGAACGGCACGCCGCTGTGCGCCGCGATCGAGCAGCTGGACGCCGCATTGCGAGACGTGGTGGTGTGCGAGTCGGACGCGATCCAGTTTTACTGAGCAAAGGATCGGTTGGGTGTCGCGGGAGTTTTAAGCCATGGACACGTCAGTAGACTTCTAGAGCGTCGTGCTCCACACTGTTCACTACGTTCGAGCAAACCTGAATGCCTGCAACGTTGGAAAGTCTTTTCCCCCCTTCTTCTTCTTCTCTGTTCCCAAGCTTCAGCAATTCAAGCACTCCGTCACAGTTTAATGCATCATAGTGTCCAACACCTCAAACTCAGTGCATATACTGTATCATGGGCGGTCTCTTGCGTGCGTCGGGCGTTGGGGAGGGGGCGTCGTCATGAGTCACTTCACTGTACTGTACGTACGCATCATTCTGTTCGGCGACGGCTGCGTCTCCGCCACCCGATTCGAGCAGCTCGAATGCGAGCGATTCTGCGCGAATGCAATCGTGGCACTGGAGATGCGCTCGTCACCGCGTCGTTTTCAAACGTGCCGTCCGCCTCCTCCGCGAGAAGTCCTCGCGGGACAGGACCATTTCTAAAAGTGCAGATTGCCACAGTGGCAACGATCACACACATACACATACTGTACTGTACTCATCTCAAGTCGCTCTGGCGATGAAGGGAGCATGGCTCGCCTGTACTCTGCTACAGAGTCCACGGCACCCAGATCTTGGAGGCCGAAACAAATCGCAGCTGGGAACGCGCTGATGTGGATATATCTACACTGTCTCTCGAATGAATCGGTCGATGGGTTCCGCTCTCTTTCGGTTGTTGCTTGCGGATCAGCGCTGCCAACACCCCACGTTGGAGTCCAACGGACGCGTTGGTTGAACCGACTGAACCCTCTGCTGAGATATGTACACCATTCGTGGTGGCTGCTGTGTATGATGACGCTGTGCGACCCGCAATCCGCAGCCAAAGGCTTCGTTCTTCACGAGCGATCGCGCGTCGACCTCGCCATCCGCGACAACCCGCCAGTATGTGTCTGCGTTGGAATCGGATGGATGCTGGTCGAGTCATCCCGAGCCTGTACGTAGTCCGGAGCTTTTGCCATCCCGAGTCTCTCGTTTCCCAGCGCAGCGGAGCCTCCGGCTGAGGCGCCATGCCATTTTTCCCAGACCGACTGTCGAATGGTCAGTCGCCGACGAAAGTTGGTTGCCGTGGGATGACTTCAATTGGTGCGTGGACAGGCCAGCGACATACATCTGGATGGCGATCTCGCAATCGCCTCGCCGACGGATCTGATAGCTCAAAAGTGGGTGTCCTGATTCTTTTGCTCCAACAGCAATAAGGGCGATCGATCTACGAAGGCCACCTTGATTTGAAACAAGGAGATCGATTTTCCGTGTCTCGGTTGGGAGCGCAACCCCCGAGCCAGAAGAATCCAAACGTTGACCTCTGTCGGGCGCAGAAACGGGACGCCCCCGCAGGCGGCAGGTTGTGGATGCGATTGGGGAGTGGAGAACAGAGAGGCGAGGAGCGGAGCGGAGCGGAGGGGAGGGGAGGGTGGAGGAGCGGAGAACAGCATTTTGCGTTTTGACGTCGCGGCGGAGCAGCTCATCTCATGCCGGTCACCAAGCCCCGAGAGCTCGCGCCGTTCCTCCGGCAGCTGCGAGAGATCCTCACGCACGAGTCGCCGTCGATCATCCGCTGGACGGACGACGGCCGCGCGTTCGAGATCCATGACGTGCACCAGATGACGCACGTCGTGCTGCCCAAGTACTTCAAGCACTGCAAGTACGCGAGCTTCCAGCGGCAGCTCAACTATTTCAACTTTAAGAAGTGGACCAAGGCGCGGTCCCCGTCGTGTACGTTCTCCAACTCGTTCTTCCTGCGCGACGCGCCCGAGCTCATGTGGCACATCGTGCGCAAGCGCGACACTAACCACAAGTCGCGGCGACGATCGTCGGTCTCGAGCCACGCGAGCGGCGCGGCGCTGCCGCCATCCGCGATGCAGTACGCGCAGCCCATGCACGGGCACGCGCCTGCCGCGTTTGACACGTTCGAGCCAATGATGATCGACGACGATGACTGGATGTTTGACGACGATGACGACGTCAGCGACTTTGGCGACGATCCCGACTGCCTGCTCGAGTGGATCGACGAGGAGTTTCCGTCGATGGAGTGTCTCGAGCGGCTGCACTCCCCTGGAACAGTGTTTGTGACGCCGGGGCGCCGACTCTCGGCGACATCTTCCAACGGTTCAAACTCTGGCGCACCATCATCATCAGCAGCAGCAGGGGCGGCGTCGATGTCCCGGTCCTCATCGACTCGAAGCACGAGTCGAGCGGCGACACTGCCGACCAAGTCGACGGCGCTGCCGATTCCGTTCTTCACCAATGTTCCGATCGTGTCGTCTGCTGGCGTCTCCATGATGTGGTGATAGCCTCAGCTCGCTCTCTGTTTGTGTTTATTGTTATGGGCCCCGTCCCCGCCCGCCACTCGACGTAGACTCTGTACGCTGTCCATGATCACGGACATTTCAATTTATTATTCTTCCACGAGTTCTGATACTGTACTCTGCGGTACATACTTGCTGTGCATGCACACAGGCATGTGACCTGATGTTTGTAATGCGTGTACAATGTGGTCATCCACCCGCATCCACCCTCAGACATTCTCGTCTCGCTCGCACATACGAGTCGTTCCATGATGGATGGGATGGCGCGCGCGTTTCCTGTTCTTGAGCGCAATCTTTTCTTTGTCGAGTCGACTGGCATGCCACCCGCCGCGTGTGAGTGCACCGGACGCCCAACTCGACAGGTGACGTCGTCTCACGAGGAGACGCGCTCGGCTTCGGCCAAACAGTCACAGTCCCTCCAACTGGCGGTCTGTCGGTGGATAAACAAACAATCCACACCGGCTACAGCTCCATCTGCCGGGGCGTCCTGCGTCTCTGTGCGCCCGCCGCGTCCGTGGCTTCCGCCATCACGCCCATGGTCCGTCGGATGCCTCATCGCTCGCGCTGCTGTGTGAAATCGCCCACGACGGCGGTTAATCGGGCGGCGCCTGAGCCTGATCTGATGAAAAACACGCGACCCAGACCTGATCAGACCAGCTGATGAACCCTGCGGAGCCTGGAGTGTGGCTCGACGGGGCGTCCCACTGTGTTGGCCGCGTGCCAAACGCGACGCGACGCAGGTGCCCAACTCATCTTTTCCCCCACGTGGGATGTTTGTTTGTTTGGTTCGCATCAAATGGGTTCCCGACGTTGGGAACTTGGGATTCCCAAGGTTGGGAATGAATGAAAGAATGAAAGAAGTGTTGGGTGGGGACAACGTCTTACAGTGGAAGCCACCGAATCCAACAAATGAAATGGAAAAAAATGTTGGTGGGTTGGTTGTGCCTTGCTTGTCCAACTCATTCCAATTGAATCTCGAGGTGGCGCTGGACTGAACAGTCGATGGCATGATGCTGCTGTGCCATGCACACAGTGTGGAGGCCCCATGCGAGTGTATCAGACGCGCAACTGCAGACGAAAGAAGAGCGCTGGTGCGTGTCCACTCTCGTCTGTCACATTCGCGTGACTCGTCCGTCGTTACAAGCGCCCAGCCGATCGCCATTCCCCAGCGAAGTGGAACTTCAACGGGTGCGCTGCGCACTGTGCACTCGCGGCAGCAGAAGAGGAGGCCGAGAGTGCGCAGTTTTGAACGACACGTCTCCGCTGCACGTGCGTGTTGCCACGACTCGACCTCGCTCCGCAAAGCAGCAACGACGCCAGCTCTTCTTCTCCGCCCACGAAAACGAGCCACGGCTCGGCGCAGCCCCATTTCTCGACTCGTCGTGTTCAGCCCAAGCCTCGTCACACAGACACACCCGCAGCACAGCACTCCCTCCACCCAACCAGAATATATGGTCGCTTCGCCATCGCCTCGCCCTGCCCCTCAGCCCTCCGGTCCACGCGTGAAGGAGATCGCGCCGTTCCTCAAGAGCCTGCGCTGCATGCTCGACCACGAGAGCGACGACATCATCCGCTGGACGCCCGACGGCCGCGCGTTCGAGATCCACGACCTCGAGCGCATGACCGAGAGCATCCTGCCCAAGTACTTTAAGCACTCCAAGTACACGAGCTTCCAGCGCCAGCTCAACTACTTCAACTTCCGCAAATGGACCAAGTCCAAGGCCGTCGTCTGCACCTTCTCGAATCCGTGCTTTGTGCGCGACGCGCCGGACCTCGAGTGGCACATCGCGCGCAAGAAACCGAGCGCCAGCGGCAAGCGATCGCTCGCGCCCGTCTCGGTGCCCAAGCACCACGAGCTGCACCACGCCAAGCGGAAAGAGCAGGAGGAGCCCCCGCTGTCGCCGCTTTCGGGAGACGACTCGACGCTGCTGCTCTCCACCGACAGCTTCATGATCTCGGCGCTGTTTGCGCGCGAGAGCGAGTGCGCCGTCGAGCCCGTGCCCTTCGCAGCAGCCACGCACCATCATCGAGCATCAACAGGACTAGCAGGCGCAGGAGCAGCCGGCAGCGACGAGTCGCTGGACTGGATCGACACGCTGTACCCGACGCTGGATCTCTTTCCGCACGAGTGCGAGCTCCCGTTCCAGCCGCTCCCCATGTCGCTGCGGTTGTGACGCTGCTCCAGTCGCGTTTCCTTTTCTTCCCTTCGATTTCGCTTGTTGTGTGCCGTGATGTTCTCTGTGAAGTGCTCGACGTGACGAAGACTGAGCTGTAGTATGGACGCAGCAGTACCTGTCCCCCCATTATTGACTGTTATCAGACACACATGTAACAATACACGACGGACCGCATGAATACTGACGTTCCCTTCCGTCGAGTTCCAGGGATGAGATGACGCTTGTCGAAGCGCTAGGGATCAACATTCGAAAGACCAAATGGTTACGAGCTAAGCTAACTACACTGTTGCTTGGCCTAGTCCAAAACCATATTTTGAGATCTTTCGTCTGAGGCTACTGACCGCTGACACACCGGCGTCACCGCACAGCAGCGTCGCCCTTCCTCCAATCAGCACGTGTCTTCTCGCCAGCCTCGCCCACATCGCCCCTCCCTGCCGAGAATCACACCTCCCGCATCTTGAACAGCTCTTCAGCCTTGGGCTGAGCCATTCGCCATTCGGCATTCTCCATTCTCCATTCCCTCGGTCCCTCGCTGTCCTCCGTCATGGTCTCCGCCAGCGCCTTCGGTCCGTCGGGTTTCCGCGAGTGCCACGGCGACTACCGCTCGGAGCGCGACCTGGAGGTCGCCACGCAGCCGCTCTACCGCTTCCAGCAGCAGCTGCCGCGACTGCCCGTGCCGTCGCTCGAGGAGACGGTCGCGCTCTACCTCGAGTCGGTCGCGCCGCTCGCGACGCCGCACGAGTTGGCGCAGACGCAGCGTCTCGCGCAGGCGTTTCTCGCGGCCGACGGCCAGGGCGCCGAGCTGCAGCGCCGCCTGCTGGCGCGCGCCGCCGAGCGCCGCGACACGAGCTTCCTCGCCGAGTGGTGGAACACGGGCGGGTACCTGCAGGTGCGCGACCCCGTGGTGTTCAACGTGAGCTACTTCTTCCACTTTGCGGACAGCGTGCACGCGGAGCAGCGCAGCCAGGTCGGGCGCGCGGCCGCGCTGCTGCGCGCCGCCATGCTGTTCCGCGCGCGCGTGGCCGACGGCTCGCTCGAGCCCGAGCAGCTCGGGCCCAAGAAGACGCCCGTGTGCGCGACCGCGTACAAGTACATGTTCAACGCGTGCCGCATCCCGCGGCGCGAGCAGGACAGCTACCGCATCTACGACCCCGCGCGGTTCCACCACGTCGTCGTGCTGCGCCACAACAAGTTCTTCAAGGTGCCGCTCGTGGAAAGCGCGACGGGGCGCCTGCTGTCGTTCGAGGAGATCTGTCTGCAGCTGCAGCGCGTGCTGGACATGGCCGGCGCCAAGGAGTCGCCCGTCGGCGTGCTCTCGTCCGAGGACCGCGACGCGTGGGCCGACGCGCGCGACGAGCTCGTGCGCACGGGCAACGAGGCCGCGCTGCGCGAGATCGAGAGCGCCGTGCTCGCGCTTTGCCTCGATGACACGGCGCCCGTGTCGCGCACCGAGGTCGCGCGGGGACTGTGGCACGGCGACGGCCGCAACCGCTTCTTCGACAAGTGCATCCAGCTCGTCGTGTACGAGAACGGCAAGGCCGGACTGCTCGGCGAGCACTCGATGCTCGATGGCATGCCCATGGCGCGCTTCGCCGACGAGCTCGTCACGGGGCTGCACCGCTCGACGGTCGAGCTCGGTCCGCGCGGCCGCTCGAGCGAGGCGCTGCGCACCGCGCTGCCGCTGCCCGAGCCACTGACGTTCCGCTTCAGCCGCGCGACGCTCGCCAACATTGCGCGCGCCGAGCGCACGTTCGACGCGACGGCCGCCGACCACGACGTGCACGTCGAGGCGTTCTTCGGGTTTGGCAAGCGCGCCATCAAGACGTTCAAGTGCAGCCCCGACGCGTTCGTGCAGGTCGCGATCCAGCTCGCGTACAAGAAGCTCTTTGGGCGTGACGCCGCGACGTACGAGGCCTCGCAGACGCGCGTGTTCCTCGACGGTCGCACCGAGACGACGCGCAGCTGCACGCGCCAAAGCGCGGCGTTCACGGACGCCATGCTCGACGCCAGCGGCGCGACGTCGCCCGCCGAGCGCCGGCAGCTGCTGCTCGCGGCCGTCGGCGCGCACGTGCAGTACATGAAGCGGGCGGCGCAGGGCCGTGGCGTGGACCGGCACCTGCTGGCGCTGCGGCTGCTGGTGCAGCCCGGCGAGCGCGTGCCGTTCTTCGAGGACCCCGTGATGGCGCGCTCGCGGTACTGGCTCGTGTCGACGAGCCACCTCACAAACGAGCTGTTTGACGGCTGGGGCTGGGGCGAGGTCGTGCCCGAGGGACTCGGCATCGCGTACAGCATCAAGAACGACTCGGTTCAATTCAACATCGCGTGCCGCCTGCAGACGCCGCACCCGTGGGCCGCGCGCATGGGGCACCTGCTCACCGAGAGCCTGCGCGACATGCAGCAGCTCATGGCGACGGCCAAGGAGGCGCCGGCGCCTGTGCCCAGCAGCAAGCTCTAGAAAATCTAGTGCGACAGTCCGGGCCACTCGGGCCAGTGCTCCTGGTCCTTGGCGTTGTTGGTCACGCGCTCCGTGTTGAAGAGCTCTATGAACTGTGTAATTGTGAAGTCAATCAAACGCTCAATCGCAATCGCAATGGAAATCGCAAGAGCAATCGCAGACTGACCTGTTGATCCATCATGCGCGGCTTGGGCGCCGAGAAACGAATGTACTCGTCGAAAATGGAACTGAACGCCCACTTTTGCACCTTGCGCAGCGCGCCGACGAGACACCCAGTGCGGTGCTGAGCAGCGGTGGATTAGCGCGGGAGACACGAGAGAGAAAGAGAAACAGAGCAAGATACCTTTCCCTTGTTGCAGTGGATGAGCATCGGGTGGTTGCGCTTGTCGAGCACCGCCGAGAGCGCGGCGACGATGCCGTCCTCTGGGATGTCCACGAAGGGCTCCTGCGATCCACACATCCACAGAGAGCACGAGAGCCTTAGACAGAGGCAGAGACGCAGAGAGAGAAGCGTGGGGGGATGCGGACCTTGTTGCCGGGGACGCCAAACTGCAGCAGCTTGATGCCGTGGAGCCGATTGAACTCGCTGTTGGCGAGCGGATAGTCCTCCAGCACGAGCGTGAGGATCGACTTGAGCCCGAGACACTTTTTGAGGAACGCAAAGTTCTTCTTCTTGGGGAATCCGCCTGATTCCATCGAGACACACGCGGTTCAGAAGTCAGAGAGAGAGAGAGAGAGAGAGAGAGAGAGAAAGAGAGAAAGAGAGAGAGCGCGTGGTGTGTTCGTACTGCGGTAGAGTCCTTTCTCGATCATGGCAAAGTTCTCTGGCGGGATGAGCTCCTCATACTCCGAGTCGTCGTCCTCCTCCTTGGACGGGAAGGGCTCCGACACAGAGAGCGACGGCGCCGCCACTCGCATCGCCATGAGACTCTTGGGCAAGCGATCTCGTGTGGCGATGGGGTGGTCACTGAAGTGAACGAGTCCTTCCCCTGTCACTCGGACGAGGTAATGCAGTTCATGAGCATCTGCATATTCGTTCTCCATGAAGAACGAACGATGGCGTCCGCTGTGGGAACGTGACTACAACAGCAACGCGACATCCCTTTGCGCTTGGTCATTGATGCACCCACAGATTCTCTCTCTCTCTCTCCCTCTCCTTCCCATATCGGTACGGCAGTGGATTGTATAGTACCCCAGTTGCGAGTAGACGGCAGAGAGGTGTGGTGGGTCCATCCATCCATCCCGACCAAGGAACCATTACGACTGCCTCCAGTCTACGCTGCGACGCTCGACGTTTCTTGCATGTGGGGCACGTTCTGCGAATCGCAGACTGCGATGCGCGAGAGCGGCAGACAGCGACGTCTCTCGGTGGACGCGTGCGTCCCCTCCCTCCGAGGCACCCTCGTCTCTCCTCCCAAGTCTTCAACACTTGCCCGCAGCGGGTTGAAGGGGCGTGCAGAGACACCAAAGTCTCCTCTCCGCCCATCATCCAGAGCGTGACATGGGTGCACCCACGCATTGCCGTGGATGGACAAACGCATGCACCACGCCAAGCGACATACACTTCTTGCTCGTCCGGTCCTCTCTCTCTCTCTCTCTCTCGTGGCGCAAAGAGATCCCTCCACATGCACGCTGTGCTGTGCATCCACCATCCACCACGTGGACGGTCGACGAGTCTCCCTCCGCATGCAGCGATCCCAAGCGGGCTCGAGTGGACCAACAGACCGACCGACCGTCGCGACTCGCGACTGACCAGGATCCGCCGGTGCCAACTGGTGGCTGGATTGCCGAGCGCCAGATGGGGAGCCGCGTGCAGCGATGACGTGAACGAAAACGAGAGGCGCAACGCATTGCACACTGCGACTGACGCTGCCGTCTGCACGACATGGAGCTCGATCGGCTGCGCTCGGAGACTGATCGGACTCGGTGCCGTGTTGGTCCGAGTGTTGGAAATTCCACCTGCTGTGGGTGAAACCGTTGTTGGCAATGCCAACGAGTGGGACGAACGGTTTATGCACATCCCACAGACGGGCCATCGCCGTGTTGAATCAGACGGATTGTCAAGCAATCGCTGGCTCGACGCCAAAACACGGTGACCTGTTGACAGCGCGAGACTGACCGCGTCTGACTCGCTGCACCATCTCCATGTCAGCTTTTGATGCAGCCGACTTGAGGGCGTCGAGGTTTAGGTGAGGGCGCCCCATCTGCCTTCTTTCGACGGAAAGAAACTGGGCTCGTGGAATCTGTTCTTCGCTCGCTCGGTTTGGTTTGGCCGAGGCGGGTGTAATGTGTGCGTCCGGGAGAATCCGCAAACTTGGGTTCTGCCGGACTCGGTCCAGACTCCGGACGCAGGGCTCCGGCGGGCGGACACCCACACTGCTCCAGAGAGTGGCACCTGTCCAGCGCGTGGCGCGGTCGCGGTCCCACTCTGGCCACCATTTCGACAAAGTGGGTGAAGTGTGGACGCCCACTCATCTCCCCCATCCGAAGCCAACGCGCGTCGCGAACAAGTGATCGAACGCAACCCGCACTCGGGAGCAGTCGGCAGGCAGCTGTGCTCGTCGCTCGGTGCCCAGTGCTCTGTGCCTCGTGCCGATCCATTTCTCGAATCACCCGCTGGTGCACGTCAACGCCACGCGCGCCGCGGTTCGCTCGAGCGGTCGGTTCTCCACATGCGAATACAGATGAACCACCTCCATCTCCACCCGCATCCGCATCCACATCCGCCGCCTCTCGCCCACCACTTTGTGGACGCCAACACGTCGACCAGCAGCAGCAGCAACACCAACCCCAACGTTGGGAAACCTGCGTCGATGGCGAGTCTCTTGGAGCCGCACCTCGACCACTTTGGGGACGTGACGGAGGCCGCTGCTGTCCACCACCATCTCCTTCCTCCCCACCATCCCCATCACTCGGCGGCCGCCTTCAACAATCCCCACGCGTCGTATTTCTCGCATCCACACGACCACCCGCACCACCAGAACCCCCACCGCTTCCACGACTGGGACCACCACCACCATCCACAGCATCCACATCCATCACATCCACAGCATCCGCATGCGACGGACGCGTACGGGTATCCGCCGCACCACTACAGCAGCGACCACGACGGCGCCGAGGACGACGACCCGAGCGACGCGCTGCCGCACAGCGACCGCGACGACGACGAGAGCCGCTACCGCCGCAGTCTGTCGCCCGTGTCAGCGCGCGCGGCGTCCGCCTCCGTGGCCGCGCTCTCCGTCGCGGCGCCGTCGTCGTCCGGATCCATCTCCACAGCGTCCACCAGTGTCTCGGCCACGGGGGACCGCAAGCCGCCGCCGCCGCCGCCGCGCAGGAGCAAGAAGGAGACGTTTGCGTGCCCCGAGCCGCAGTGCGGCAAGACGTTCCCGCGGTCGTTCGCGCTGCGGCGGCACATGCGCATCCACACGGGCACCAAGCCGTACGAGTGCGACTTTGACGGGTGCCACCAGCGCTTCAACACGAGCGGCAACCTGAGCCGCCACAAGCGCATCCACAGCGGCGAGCGCCCGTACCCCTGCGTGTTCTCGGCCTGCGGCAAGCGCTTCAACACGAGCACCAAGCTCAAGCGCCACATGCGCATCCACTTTCCCGACAGCCCCAACCTGTTCCAGTGCGTGCAGCCCGGCTGCGCGTTCGCCTGCGACAACTACAAGGAGTACGTGCACCACCAGCGCCAGCACGGCAACCCGGCGTTCGCCGAGCCCGTCAAGCCGCAGGACGAGAACGTCGACCGAAGCAACCACCTCCCGAGCGCCAAGAGCAAGCCCAAGACGACCGCCAAGCGCGCGCGCGCCACCAAGGGCGCGACGCGGCAGCACGAGACCTCGGCCGCCTCGGGACTCAGCCTGCTGCGCAAGGAGACCGCGGCGCTGCGCAGCGACGAGCTCGTGAGCGACGTGGACGGCGAGGACGCGTTCGACCACCACCGGCGCCAGCCGCAGCAGCTCAAGGACGACCGCCCGCGGCTCCCGTTCCCGACCGAGGCGTTCCCGTCCGAGGGATCGATCGTGTCGGCGTCGCCGATGAGCAGCGCGCCGTCGACGTTCAGCTCGTCGTTCCCCCACTCGTACCTGAGCCACCACCAGCAGCAGCACCAGCAGCATCAGCACCTGCCGCTGCGCTCGTCCTTCTTTGATCAGAACCCGCTGAGCTCGAGCGCCAGCAGCTACACAAGCTCCTCGACGACGTCGACCACGACGTCGTTTGCGTACCTCCGAGGACCGAGTGACGGCGCGTTCAGCAGCCAACCACACCACCACCACCACCACCACCACCAACACGAGCAACAGCAGCAGCCACAGCAGCAGCAGCAGCACTCGGCGTACGAGAGCTTCCCGCCGCTTCGGCCCGAGGACTCGGAGGGCTACGAGTCGCCGTCGCCGTCGCGCGCACTGCGGTCCGCGCCGCACGCCGACGACGCCAAGTACGCGTACAGCAATGTGCCGCACGCGGTCGTCGGTCCCGAGTTCACGGGCGAGGAGCTGAGCGCCGTGCTGGAGCTCATGAAGGACTCGTGAGCCCGTGTGTCTGTCTGTCGTTCCAGCCAGTAGCAGTAGCAGTAGCAGTAGAGTAGCCGTCGTCGTCGTCTCTGGTGTCTGTCCGTCGCGTGAATGGAATCATCCTCTTCGCCATCGTTATCATCTCGTCACTTGGCGTGTTGGCGCTTGCTTGCACAGACAGACAGTCACTCGAACAACGCAATTCCCCATCCTGCGAGGATTCCTCGGGGACGCAAGGACACTGACAGGCCATCACAGACTGAAGCGTCAAGTGTCCAGGACACAGTCGGCTGTGATGCAAGTAACACAGACCAAAGCCACGCCTTCCACCGCCACGTTGGAGGCGCCGACACGTTCACGCTGCACGTCCTGAGATGATCATTCACGTGCTCCAGTGGATCCTCCACGCTGACCAGAGTGCGCCACACTCGACGCCGGCTCGGCGACAGACTCGGTCTCTCGCCATCAGGGACTGAACCCACGAGACCAACCCATTCCTTCCTTGCTTGCCTCCTTCCACGCCGCGTGCGAGTCTCACGGTGAGACTCTCGCGGAGAGGCACATCGTGTGACCTCTGGAGCCAGTCTCACGCGTGGCACCAGTGCCGTTGCTCGGTCTCTGCACCACGCGACGCGTCATCTCTGTGGTGCGCGCGACGGCATCGCAGCTGAGCGCGCGGGCACTCGGCCGCGCTTGCCCGCGGGTCTCATGACTCACGACTCACGTCTCCCATCGAGACGGATGACCGAGCTCTCTCTCTCTCTCTCTCTCTCTCTCTGTGCGTGAGGGAGGGAGTGAGTGGGCGACGCTCGCACGTCATGACGGTCGACGGCCGCCGAGGCTGACGCCGTCACTTTGGGTTTTCGTCGGTCGACACACGCGCCATGAGCTCCGCGCACAGGGACAAGGAGATCGCGCCGTTCCTCAAGAGCCTGCGCCACATGCTCGACCACGAAAGCGACCGAATCCTGCGCTGGACGCCCGACGGCGACGCGTTCGAGATCCATGACCTCGCGGCGCTCACGGACATCGTGCTGCCCAAGTACTTCAAGCACGCCAAGTACGCGAGCTTCCAGCGCCAGCTCAACTACTTCCACTTCCGCAAGCGCACCAAGTCGCGCGCCGTCGTCTGCACGTTCTCGAACCCGAGCTTCCGCCGCGACGAGCCAGAGCTCAGCGTGCGCATCACGCGCAAGCGCTCCATGAGCGAGAGCCGCAGCGCAGCGCTGCCTGGGTCCCGCACACGCGGGCGCTCCGAGTCGTCGGTGTCGGCGTCGTCGTCGTCGTCGCCGTCGACGCCGTCGACGCCCGCAGCGCCAACGCCCGAGTCCGAGTCCGAGTCCAACACGCACGCGTCGCTCGACTGGATCGACGCGCTGTTCCCGTCGCTCGACGCGCTCTCGCGGCTCGGCGCAGAGCCTCCGACGGTGACGGCGGCGATGGATCTTCCGCCGCCGCCGCCCGCCGTGCGCCATCACCATCACCATCGCGCGCCGACGCACTTCCTCTCGTTTTGATCGCTCGCTCGTCGTCTTTCGTTGTCGTTGTCGTATTTATCACGTGCTGTAGCTGTGTTGCGTGTGGAGAAATCCCACATCTCTATCTCTTTTTCTCTCTCTTTCTCTCTCGCATAGACAGACGGTCGAAGGGGTCCAGAAATCACCGGCGCGCCGCGTTGATCTCCTCGTGGAAGTGGTCCAGCGCGATCAGCATCAGCGCGTACGGCACGTTCTGGCGCATGACCGTCGAGCGCAGGAACGGAGCGCCCGCGAGCACGGTCGCGGCGCCGGCCGTCAGCAGATCGTCCTCGCCGCCGCGCTGCGACTGGATCACGGTCTTGAAGCCCTGATACGCCAGGAAGAAGCTGTGGTTGCATCCACCACACGATCGTGAGAGAGAGAGAGAGAGAGACCTACAGAGCGAGGGCAGAGCCCCCCGCGACTGCCGACACGACGCACCCTGCAAAGCTGCCGCCGCTCACCGCCGCGCCTCGCGCGAAGCTGTTGAGCCCCGCGAGCGCGACGCGTCCGTGCTGCTTGTGGTACGCTCGAACGGCGTCGACTGCGCAGAAAACCATTTCAAAACCATGCGTGCGTTCCTCAGTGCCGCACCACCACCACTAGCAGAGCCACCAGTCAGACTGAACGTACTCGTGCCGAACGTGGCGCCCGTGCAAAAGCCCACGAGACCGCCGAACACGAGGCGGTTGCGCAGCGCCAGCGGATCCACCGCGCGCAACTGGAACGACGCGGCGTCCTTGTCCTGCGCTGGCTGCTGTGCGGCCGCGGGACGTCGCGGACGCTCCTCCGGCGCATCGAACGACGACCAGTTCTGCGAGTCGCCCATATTGGATGCTGCTGATCAACGGACGAATATGTTGTGGTTAGAAAATGCCGGGCAGGCAAACCGTAACCAGGTTACGTATGGTTACGGTTCGTCGTTCGGGTTTCTTTTGAGTTGGTAGACAGACAGACAGACACACATAGAGACACACACACTGATGGCCAAGCAGTGCTGGAAGCTCCACAAGCTCTTCCTCACAGAGGTAAAGCAGGACTCAGTATCGATCTCTTGGGGATCGACTGACGGCGGACGTGGCGCAGCTAGAGCGATGCGAGCGACTCGACCGTGAAGGCGACCAGGTGCTGGCGTCGCTCGTGAACGTCGGCAAGCGCGTGCCGTCGCTCGCCAAGAGCGCGGACGGCCGTGGCAGCGGCAGCGGCAGCAGTAGCGGCAGCGCCGCCTCAGCGCTTGGAGTGCTGGCCGCCGTGCAGCACACACCTGAGCGGCTGCTACAGAAGCATTTCCTGGCGATGGAGAAGAGCGCGACGTTTCTCCGCGATATCGTGCGCGACCTGGTGGACACGGTGCGCCGCCTGCGGACGTATGTGGACGAATACTGCGGCCTGCTGGACGACGTGGATCCAGCGGACGACAGCGCAGCGGACGATGCGACTGCGCTGCGCATGCTGCACCAGACGCTCGAGTGGATGGAGAACGTGTGGCACATGCGCGAGCGCGACGTGCTGCGGCGTCGGCTTCTGGTCGCCGATCTCGAGTTTCACGACCACGAGCGGCTCGCGCGCATGCATCGCGAGTGGCCCACGTCGTCTCCCGAGAGCTTTGTGGACCAAGCGTATGGTACGTGTAGACAGCGATGTCTTGTTGACTGGCGGAGGATGAGCGACTGATGACGGCGATACGCTGGTGACGTCAGTTGGAATGGGTACACAGGTGCTTCCTCCTGTTCCAACACCAACGCCTGCGCTTTCCAACGATGACACCAACAGTTCGCACCAACAAAACAAGGGTACCAACAAAAAGAGCAAAAGTAAAAACAAGAAGAGATAGTTGGGAGCAACGACAACTTTCCAATTTTTCCAACAAACGCTGAGGAGCTCTGTCTGTCTGTCTCGTGTCTCTTGGTGACTGGGCTCATGCGACGAATGGCACTCCACTGATCGTGCGTCGTCGATACGACGGGTACTCTTCAGGAAAGAACTGGAGCAGCAGATCCTCCTCGTATCTACAAGCGCAGTCAGTCGTTCAGTCAGTCAGTCAGTCAGTCACTCGGTCACTCGATCCGTCAAGACACGATACGACGTCCGTCCACGTACGGAATGCGGTCGCGAAAGAAGCTCCACGAGACGACGGCGAACCCGAGCGCGCAGATCGGGTTCGCGAGCAGGACCTGGCTGCCGACGGTCCACCAGAACCAGCCCATGTACGATGGATGCCGCACAAACTTGTAGATGCCGTGCGTGACCAGCACGTGGTCCTTGCGCTTGACGTACTCGATGCGATGAGAAAAGTTGGACGCCGCCGTCCACATCGCCCCGACGCGCACGATCTGCCCAAAGACCACGAGACCGAGGCCGAGCGTCAGGCTCCACGCAGTGACCTTGAACGACGGCGCCAGCAGCGACTCGAGCGCGAATTCGGCGGCGCTCGCGAGCAGAGCCATGTGGTACTCCTTGCTGTGGTTCAGCAAGAAGGCTACCCAGGTCTTCAGTCAGACAACACACAACATTCGCCCCACAAAGCAGACGCAGGCGACGCACACTCATAGCTCACGATCGATGGCTTGAAGGACGCTGTGACCATGAACTCGGCGAGGTGGAAGAAGCAGAGCGCCGACGCGTAGACGCTCCAGACCGCCACGCACGCCCACGTGTCCGACTGCGAGACGTCGGCGACCGCCAGCGTGTACACGAGCAGCGCGAGGTGCAGCGCCAGCACGAAGCCGAGCGCGAACGCCGCCAACGCGATGCGCCCGAGTCCCACGTCGGACGTGAACTGCGAGGAGCGGAACATTCGCGATGCGAAGCGAGCAGCGCTTGCAGGGCAGGTGGCGTCAACGGGCAAAGGCAAGCAAGGAGGAGGTGACATGGCATGGCCGCCCGAGTGTGGATGGGCCAAGCTAATGGACTAGCCTAAGATGGAGGCTAGGCTGAGACCGCCTGTGACGTGAATCCCTTGGAAGCTAATCGATTTGGGTTCTGTTTACGAACGCCTGCATGCATGTCCGACTGCGAGACATTGGCGACCGCCAGCGTGAGCCCGAGTTTCACGGTTGACTTGAAGCTCTGAGCGCAACATTCTCGATGCGATCAGCTAGCAGTTGGCGTCAATCAATGGGAGGTCATGGCTGGCTGCGGCATGGACCAAGCTGTATAGATTCTTACGGTGGACTAATAGCCGAAGCGAGACCTTTCCGCATCTTCCACCACGTCATCCCATGCCGTTACACAAGGTGTACGTTCCTCCACTGACCAAATCCCATAGCTGGTAACTTCATACGCCATCATCATCATCACCACCAGTGACCAATTCTACAACACAACTCACAGAAATGAGCGAACTGGTCTCACTCCGCTGTCGTTCGTCAGAATTACTGTCGTATATGTGTATGTATATGTGTATGGGGGCGACTCACGTGCAAAAAACAACATGGGCATCGAGTCCTTCGTGATCCACTCCGTCCACTCGTCGCTTTCGAGTCGGATCCTACAGTTTGTTCAAAGTAGTTGGCTCCACCGAGTTTTGTTTGTTTGGTTCTCACAACGTGACGGTGCCCGAGCACGTCGCGGGCGTCGATGGACAGTCGACGGGGCCACCAGGGAGTCCCTTGCGCTTGAAGCAAAAGTTGACAAACCAGAGATACACCGCGTTGGTCGCGCGGTCACGATGGCACGTGAGCTGTGCCTGCGCGCCAAACATCTTCTGCAGCTCGCTGACCGTCGCTGTCGCCGGCATCTTCTGAGGCATGGCCTTGGTCGCGAGGCGCGCGGTCTCCACGGCCTGCGCAAAGTAGTTTTCCTGGCTGATCTGCGCGCAGACGCCGTGCTTCTCCCACTGGTACTTGTAGAAGTCGACGTTCTTGTTGGAGACGCCCGCGCCGGGGAACACGAGGTCGTCCGTCGGGGGTTTGGGCACGAGCCGGTTGTCGTAGGCTTTGCCCGTGCAGGGCTGCTCGCCTCCGATCGGACCCTGCGCCTTGGCGTCGATGTTGTTCTTCCTCTTGAAGGCCTCCGAGTAGCTCGGCCAGAGCCCGTGCACCACGAGCTTCTCCTTCCACTGCTTGGGCATCGCGGCGGGCTTGCACTTGGGGATGTCGGGGCTCACGCGGCAGTGGCCGGGCCACCAGTACGCCGAGAGCACGAAGATGTCAAAGTCTGCCGACGCGAACGGCTCCACTTGCGCCACGGCGGACGTCAACTCGCGAGCGCTATCGACTGCCGTCGCGTGCAACGAGACGTTGCCTGGCGGAGGAGCAACGACAGCGTCTTGCGCAGTGACGACGACGCTCGTGAGCGCGAGGGAGGCGAGGAGCGAGACGGCGGACCGCATTGGATGATGGCTGTTTTTGTTGGTGGTGGTGGTGAGGAGAAACCAAAAGTGAGGCGATCTTGCATCGCGGCGGCAGTGGCGGCGGTGGATCTCCCACAGTACAAAAAGAAACCGAAGGAGGAGGTCGTGAGGCAGTGGCAAGCACCCTCCACAGACAATGTCGCACCCCATGAGAGACCAACGAAGGCAGCGACGCGAACGCTTGGCGCTTGGCGCGTGCGGTGCCACCTCAACTTGCAGTCGTTTCGCGACGCGACGAAATTTCGTCGTGAACACCGCTGCCACGCTGGCTCTTGGCAGCTCAGTCATGAACCAGACGCACCAGTTTGTTGGACGAGCGTCTTCACGACTTCACGACTCGTTGCCTCTTGACCACAGACGTGTACTGCAGAGATCCACGAGCGTCGTGCAGAGAGAGAAGGAAGCCATCAACGGAACCAGATCAATGACGTCACACGTGGGTGTCTCGTCCTGTCTCTCGACTCGCGACGCTCTCAACGGTGGCTTCTTGCGCTGCGCTTCTGGTTTTGCATCCACAAACGATCACCTCGTCAGTTTGTTTTTGGATCGCTTCCTCGCATCACGCGCCCCATTGTAACCGAAGAGAACCATGGCGACGCCAGTTCCCATGCTGCACGACGACGATGTTGACGACGCTGTCGTCGCGACCGCCAACGCGCTGCTCCAGGTCGACAGGGTCGGCATCGACGCCGTGCACGAGGTGCGCGACCTCGCGAGCGCTCGTGTCTGGCGCGGTGTCTTCACGTGCTTCGAGGACGACGAGGAGGCGGACGCGCTGCGCTGCCTGCGGTGGCTCCAACAGACCGTCGACGCGAATCAAGCGCAAGCGCGGGTGCCACGCTTGGACCGCGATCCCGAGTTGCTGGTGATGGCGGCGCGCCACGGGTGGCTCGAGGTGCTGCGGTTTCTCCGCGTCGAGTGCCGCATCGACGGCGGCGTGCAGCGCGCCATGGACAAGGCCGCGCAGTACGGCCACCTCCACGTGCTGCAGTACCTGTGCGACACGAGCGAGAGTCGATGCTCCTACGAAGCCATGGACGAGGCCGCGTCGCAAGGGCACCTGGCGGTCGTGCGGTTCCTCTACGAGACGGTCGGCATGCGCGAGATGAGCTGGGCGCAAAGGTTGGCGGCAGCCGCGGGACACGTCGACGTGCTGCAGTTCTTCCACGACGCGGGCGTCGCCGAGTGGTCGACCGACATCCTGCGGCACGCGGTGCACTTTGGCCGCGTCTCGGTCGTGCGGTGGCTCCGCGAGACGCGGCCCGCGGTCGCGTTCGAGCCGACGATTCTCGACAGCCTCAGTCCGTCGTGCGCGACGCTCGAGATGGCGCAGTACCTCCACGACCACGCGATGGGCGGCGCCACGACCGACGCCATGGACCACGCAGCGGCCGCGGGCGCACTGGACGCCGTGCGGTTCCTCCACGAGCACCGACGCGAGGGCTGCACGACCGCCGCGATGGACCGCGCGGCCGCCGGCGGACACGTGGACGTCGTCGCGTTCCTGCATCACTCGCGCACGGAAGGCTGCACGACGCTCGCGATGGACGAAGCCGCGATGCGCGGACACCTCGAGGTCGTGCGGTTCCTCCACGCGCACCGCCACGAGGGCTGCACGGCGGCAGCGCTCGAGGACGCTGTGCGCGAGGGACACCTCGAGGTCGTGCGGTTCCTCGTGCACGAGCGGCGCGAGCCCGTGACGCAGAAGGCGATCGCTGTGGCTGCGAGCTACGGCAGCGTCGAGATCCTGCGCGAGCTGCTGGCGGATGACGGGTCGGCGTCGTCGTCCATCTCGGTGGCGGAGGTCTTCACGCCGTCGTTCGTGCGGACCCTCGTGCAGTCCGTCGACGTGCTGCGGTTCGTCCACGAGCGACTGCAGGTGGAGCTGCCGCCTCGAGCGCTCGTCGCGGCCGTCGACACGACTGCGCCGAGCATCGACGTCGTGGCGTATCTTCTCTCGCGCGTCGACATGCCGCAGCACCAGCGATACGTGGTCGCCGCGCTGTGCGTCGCCGCCGAAAGAGGCAGCATCGACGTACTCGACGCGATCGAGCGCGTGATGCCGTTGAACGAGGACGTGGACGTCAGTCGAGCGATCCTCGGCGCCGCGAGAGCTGGCCACGTGGCCATCGTGCAGCGCCTGCACGAGCGAGCGTGCGCGGGCTGGTCACCCGCAGCGATGGACGCGGCTGCTGGCGCCGGCCACTTGGCGGTCGTCAGGTTCCTGCACGAGCACCGGCGCGAGGGCTGCACGTCGAGCGCCATGGACGACGCCGCGACCAACGGCCACCTGCGCGTCGTCAAGTTCCTGCACCGCCAGCGCACAGAGGGCTGCACGACCAACGCCATCGACGGCGCCGCGGCCAACGGCTTCGCCGACGTCGTCTCGTTCCTTCGGCGGCGCCGCACCGAGGGATACACGACCCGCGCGCTGGACGCCGCGCACAAGCGACGCGACGACGCGGTGCTGGCGCTGCTGCCCGACTACCGCGTGCCTCGTCGATCCGGCAGCAAGATGTAGGCAGTAGAGCTACCTAGGACGCGAAGCGCATGTAGTGGGCGTGGAGGTGCCCACGCGTAGGTAGCTCTTGGACAAAAAACATCAGAAGTAGCTTCGTATCGAACAATCCTGTCCGGATACCTTTGAAAACGTTGCGTCTGATACGATCCAACTCAGATTCTGATACCATTGACTTTGCACGACTTGACGTTGTGGTTAGAAGACAGTCTGGAATTACAAGAAAGGACAGTCTGCGAACAGCAAGATATACACAACTGAAGGGACAAGAGTGTGGGCGAAAGAACAATGGAGCCGCTTCGCTTCTCGCTGCAGAAGGAACCACGTTGCTGCAGCACAGAGCGGTGGGACGGACGCTCGAGCCTGCTCTCCCTCGGATCCTCCCCCTCCCTCTCTCAGTGATTGCGTTGAGGCGATGGGAGAGAGAGAGAGAGAGAGAGAGAGAGAGAGAGAGAATGGTCTCCTCCCTCTCTATGCTCTCGTTGGCTTTTTCTGCAGGCGAATGGTCTCCATCAGCATGTGAGTGGCAACTGCCATGAACGACTTGGTGCCTTCGCAGTTCGACCGACATGTACGATGGAGGGGCAGCGCTGTCTGCCAGGAAGACGCTGCTCGCTGTCCACGTGAGAACAAACCCAGCAACTGCGATGTTCATCGACGAATCCGTTCATTCCAGCCAACCCGTTGCAACGGACGCGCTTAATGGTGATCTCGAGACCAAGGAGGCGGCCAAGGGACGAAGGATTAACAACGTTTTCGCCTTGTAGCTCACGCGGCAGTCCACAATGTAGGACGAAGTGGCTTACGTCACGTGACTAGTTGGCGCTCACGCAGCACAGAGAAAGAGAGAGAGAAAGCCGCATGTGATTTTTATGACAGGAGCTCGTGGATGGAAAAGATGTGAGTAGCCACGCACAGGACATGATGTTGTTCTTTGTGGTGGTATCTCTTCAAGTCACGGAGAGAGTATTGAATGAGTGATATATGGAATCTCCAGCAGAGATCAACTTGGACATGAGAGACGTTTCTGACTGTCTTCATTCGAAGATACCCATGAGTGACGCTGCTGACTGTCTTCATTCAAAGACACCAATCCAAATGGCCGATAGTCTTCACTCTCAGCACCGTCATCATGCCCCGCCATCCCAACTCAGCCATGAGGTCATGTCAGATAGACAGATTACAAGACACACCATTTCTTGAAGTGCGGCTGGACGCTGTGCGTGACATGATCGTTGTATTGTTTGAGCAGAAGTTGATGGTTGCCAACCAAAAGATGTCCAGCAGCCCAGCTAGAACACACACGACTATGCGGAACACAGGAAGAATGAAAACGCGTGTTCCTCCAGCAAGTTGAACCAATATTCACAACATCCACCGACATGACTCGAACTGTTGGATCATTCGAACGCAACAACAAACACTCGCAGTATCGACCGGTGACCATCAAGCATTGACGTCGCACATACGAGATGGGCCGGTCGATACCGATGCTGCTGCGGCAATGGTTCACAATGAAATCCAGACGCAGATTTCCATTCCTTGATTGGTTTCATTTATCGTGTTGTTGGAGTATGCAATTCCGGCATCCGGGTATCCCGTCATCCCGGCATCCTGCCGGCTTGACCACGTCAGTTTGTTGGATTTGTATGGTGGCGTTGTCGTCTTGCTGTTCACTCAGACCAATCGTACCAAGGCGATGAGATCGATGGTCAGGTTTCGGTTTGTTGCTACATGGTCGTGTTGCTGTGTAGACGAGTTGGCGAGTTGGCGAGTTGGCGAGTCGGCGAGTTGGTGAGCTGGCAAGCGAGCAAGTTAGATACTCAGGTCAGGTCTGGACGTCGGAGCTTCGGAGTTTCCGAGCTTTGGAGCTGCCCAGCTTCCGAGCTTCGGAGCATCGAAGCTTCGGAGCATTGAAGCGTCGGAGCGTCGGTGTATTGCAGCGTCGAAGCACGCGAAAGGTGGTTGGTGAGTCGGAATCGTTGTTTCGAGCACGAACGACGGACGGAGCGTACCTGGTGGGTCGGAATCGTTGGTGTTTCGAGCATGAAAGACAGGCTGAGGGTACCATTTTCGACGATCGGGGCCACGACCACTTCGTTACGGTCCAATCGACTTCGACCCATGTGCCAGTACGTCTGTGCGGGTCAAGACGCCATCTTCCGGCGCTCTCGTCATCTTCCGGCGCTCTCGTCATCTTCCGGCGCTCTCGTCATCTTCCGGCGCTCTCGCCGCGCCAAGACGACCCGTGGTGCGATCGACAGCCGCCTGTCTGTGGAGAAAGCAACGAGAAGCAACGAAAGAAGGATATCGGACCATCACAACCACCCAGACGACACCTGCCGAGCGACGCACTCGATGTCACGGCCTGATACGGTGCCCACCAACCACAAGACGAGCTCAACCAAGCTCCAGATGTGACCGTTGTGGTTGCGGACGCGTCATGGAGGCTCGTGCTCCGACATCCACGTCGTCCAAGGGTATGGGACGGTCGATGGGATCGCTGGGTCTTTCGTATCTTGGTGGTATCTTGCGGATAGCGTGTCGTGTGGCTGGTGGACGACGTCTTGTTTGCCGGAACGTGGTGATTGAGGTCTCGCTCTCGATGATGATCGACGGAGTGATGTCGGAGGGACCGTTGTCGCTTGCTCCATCGTATCTCCGTCGACTTGGACGACGGGGAGGAGCCAACAAAAGACCCGAAAGGTGGTGGCTGAGGCTACGCAAGGCTCGGGGCACACGTTTCCACGTTTCCACGTTTCCACATTTCCACGTTTCCACGTTTCAACGTTCCCACGTCGGGAGAACCGAGAACCGAGAACCGAGAACCGAGAACCGAGAACCGAGAACCGAGAACCGAGAACCGAGAACCGAGAACCGAGAACCGAGAACCGAGCCCCGAGAACCGAGCCCCGAGACTCGAAACCCGAAGCAGTGTACGGCGTGCGACGCACGTCGTTTCTGCTTGCAACTTGCAACTTGCAAAAATGCAACTTGCTACTTGCTACTGGCTACTCGCTGCCTTCTGCGTCTGCTTGCTGCGTGTGCTGCTGTCTCTTTTTTTTCTTTGGTTTGTTTTTCCGTCTCAGTGTGGGTGCCCACCTGTACGAGGTGACCACCTGGGGTAGACGGTGTACGCTTTACATTCCGAGCGACGCGCCGAGTTGATTTCGTTTTCTTTTCTTTTTTTTTCGTTCGCGTCGACGACGGACGGCCTTGACGCCTGCCATCCTGTACAGTACGAGCAACAGATGATCGCACCGACACGAAACAAAAAGCGTCCAATACTCTCGGCAAAAACACGAAGAGCAAAGAACAAGAAACAAACGTACAAAGAACAAAACACGACAAAAGAATACTCACCACCAAGACGCGAGATGATTGACCCAAACCGAAAGACGAATGACGCAAGACGCGAGACGCGAGATGATTGACCCAAGACGCAAGCTGAATGACGCAAGACGCGAGACGCGAGATGATTGACCCAAGCCGAAAGACGAATGACGCAACTCGCAAGACGAAGGACGCGGACGCAAACCAACAGCAAGCAACAATGATCGATGGTCAATAAGGGGATAGGATCGAGACAATGAGCACGTCGGGTCGCCTTCTTGTTGGCGGACTTGATCAATCGTGCTGTTGGAGTGTGTGCGAGCTGGGCTAGTCGATCATTGGGTGCTGGCTCGGGGTTGTAGGTGGGATATCCTGGGCTTCGTTCGTATGCACTGGTGTTTTGGCGTTCCCGCACCACTGCGCTTCGACGATCTGGCATTCCGATATCACTGCGCTCTGTCAATCTGGCTTTTCGGAAATTGTTGCGTTTTCGTAATTCGGCGTTCTGGCGCTCCGGTGTTTCCGAGATCCGGTGTTCCTGCAGTTCAGGAGTCTGCCATTCCGGCATTCCTGCAGTCTGGGGTTCCCGCATTTCGGCCTTCCAGTAGTCTGGGGTTCCAGCATTTCGGCATTCCTGCAGTCTGGGGTTCCAGCATTCTGTCATTTCTGCATTTCTGCATTCTGGCATTCTGGCATTCTGGCATTCCTGCATTCCGGCATTCCGGCATTCCGGCATTCCGGCGTTTCGGAGATCCGGGGTTCCGGGGTTCCGGCATCCGGGCATCCCGTCATCCCGGCATCCTGCCGGCTTGACCACGTCAGTTTGTTGGATTTGTATGGTGGCGTTGTCGTCTTGCTGTTCACTCAGACCAATCGTACCAAGGCGATGAGATCGATGGTCAGGTTTCGGTTTGTTGCTACATGGTCGTGTTGCTGTGTAGACGAGTTGGCGAGTTGGTGAGTTGGTGAGCTGGTGAGCTGGCAAGCGAGCAAGTTGGATACTCAGGTCAGGACGTCGGAGCTTCCGAGCTTCCGAGCTTCCGAGCTTCCGAGCTTCCGAGCGTCCGAGCATCGAAGCTTCGGAGCATTGAAGCGTCGGAGCGTCGGAGTATTGCAGCGTCGGAGCACGTGAAAGGTGGTTGGTGAGTCGGAATCGTTGTTTCGAGCACGAACGATGGACGGAGCGTACCTGGTGGGTCGGAATCGTTGGTGTTTCGAGCATGAAAGACAGGCTGAGGGTACCATTGTCGACGATCGTGGCCACGACCACTTCGTTACGGTCCAAT
Source organism: Pythium insidiosum (assembly GCA_022836835.1). Classification (NCBI taxonomy): domain Eukaryota; phylum Oomycota; class Peronosporomycetes; order Pythiales; family Pythiaceae; genus Pythium; species Pythium insidiosum. The sequence continues at coordinate 58,331 of JAKVDI010000016.1, forward strand.
TGACCTCCGCCCATGTGCCAGTACGTCTGTGCGGGTTCAGACGCCATCTTCCGGCGCTCTCACCATCTTCCGGTGCTCTCGCCGCGCCAAAGACGACCCGTGGTGCGATCGACAGCCGTCTGTCTGTGGAGAAAGCAACGAGAAGCAACGAAAGAAGGATATCGGACCATCACAACCACCCAGACGACACCTGCCGAGCGACGCACTCGACGTCACGGCCTGATACGGTGCCCACCAACCACAAGACGAGCTCAACCAAGCTCCAGATGTGACCGTTGTGGTTGCGGACGCGTCATGGAGGCTCGTGCTCCGACATCCACGTCGTCCAAGGGTATGGGACGGTCGATGGGATCGCTGGGTCTTTCGTATCTTGGTGGTATCTTGCGGATAGCGTGTCGTGTGGCTGGTGGACGACGTCTTGTTTGCCGGAACGTGGTGATTGTGGTCTCGCTCTCGATGATGATCGACGGAGTGACGTCGGAGGGACCGTTGTCGCTTGCTCCATCGTATCTCCGTCGACTTGGACGACGGGGAGGAGCCAACAAAAGACCCGAAAGGTGGTGGCTGAGGCTACGCAAGGCTCGGGGCACACGTTTCCACGTTTCCACGTTTCCACGTTTCAACGTTTCAACGCTCCCACGTCGGGAGAACCGAGCCCCGAGCCCCGAGAACCGAACCCCGAGATTCGAAACCCGAAGCAGTGTACGGCGTGCGACGCACGTCGTTTCTGCTTGCAAACTTGCAACTTGCAAAAATGCAACTTGCTACTTGCTACTGGCTACTCGCTGCCTTCTGCGTCTGCTTGCTGCGTGTGCTGCTGTCTCTTTTTTTTCTTTGGTTTGTTTTTCCGTCTCAGTGTGGGTGCCCACCTGTACGAGGTGACCACCTGGGGTAGACGGTGTACGCTTTACATTCCGAGCGACGCGCCGAGTTGATTTCGTTTTCTTTTCTTTTTTTTTCGTTCGCGTCGACGACGGACGGCCTTGACGCCTGCCATCCTGTACAGTACGAGCAACAGATGATCGCACCGACACGAAACAAAAAGCGTCCAATACTCTCGGCAAAAACACGAAGAGCAAAGAACGAGAAACAAACGAACGAAGAACAAAACACTACAAAAAGATACTCACCACCAAGACGCAAGACGAATGACGAATACCGCAAGACGAATGACGCAAGACGCGAGATGATTGACCCAAGCCGAAAGCCAAAAGACGAAAGACGAAAGACGAGCGACGCAACTCGCAAGGCGAATGACGCAACTCGCAAGACGAAGGACGCGGACGCAAACCGACAGCAAGCAACAATGATCGATGGTCAATAAGGGGATAGGATCCAGACAGAAAGCACGTCGGCTCGCCTTCTTGTTGGCGGATTTGGTCAATCGTGCTGTTGGAGTGTGTGCGAGCTGGGCTAGTCGATCATTGGGTGCTGGCTCGGGGTTGTAGGTGGGATATCCTGGGCTTCGTTCGTATGCACTGGTGTTTTGGCGTTCCCGCACCACTGCGCTTCGACGATCTGGCATTCCGATATCACTGCGCTCTGTCAATCTGGCTTTTCGGAAATTGTTGCGTTTTCGTAATTCGGCGTTCTGGCGCTCCGGTGTTTCCGAGATCCGGTGTTCCTGCAGTTCAGGAGTCTGCCATTCCGGCATTCCTGCAGTCTGGGGTTCCCGCATTTCGGCCTTCCAGTAGTCTGGGGTTCCAGCATTTCGGCATTCCTGCAGTCTGGGGTTCCAGCATTCTGTCATTTCTGCATTTCTGCATTCTGGCATTCTGGCATTCTGGCATTCCTGCATTCCGGCATTCCGGCATTCCGGCATTCCGGCGTTTCGGAGATCCGGGGTTCCGGGGTTCCGGCATCCGGGCATCCCGTCATCCCGGCATCCTGCCGGCTTGACCACGTCAGTTTGTTGGATTTGTATGGTGGCGTTGTCGTCTTGCTGTTCACTCAGACCAATCGTACCAAGGCGATGAGATCGATGGTCAGGTTTCGGTTTGTTGGTACATGGTCGTGTTGCTGTGTAGACGACTTGGCGACTTGGCGAGTTGGCGAGTTGGTGAGTTGGTGAGCTGGTGAGCTGGCAAGCGAGCAAGTTGGATACTCAGGTCAGGTCTGGACGTCGGAGCTTCGGAGTTTCCGAGCTTTGGAGCTGCCCAGCTTCCGAGCTTCGGAGCATCGAAGCTTCGGAGCATTGAAGCGTCGGAGCGTCGGTGTATTGCGGCGTCGGAGCACGTGAAAGGTGGTTGGTGAGTCGGAATCGTTGTTTCGAGCACGAACGATGGACGGAGCGTACCTGGTGGGTCGGAATCGTTGGTGTTTCGAGCATGAAAGACAGGCTGAGGGTACCATTGTCGACGATCGTGGCCACGACCACTTCGTTACGGTCCAATTGACCTCCGCCCATGTGCCAGTACGTCTGTGCGGGTTCAGACGCCATCTTCCGGCGCTCTCGCCATCTTCCGGCGCTCTCGCCGCGCCAAGACGACCCGTGGTGCGATCGACAGCCGTCTGTCTGTGGAGAAAGCAACGAGAAGCAACGAAAGAAGGATATCGGACCATCACAACCACCCAGACGACACCTGCCGAGCGACGCACTCGACGTCACGGCCTGATACGGTGCCCACCAACCACAAGACGAGCTCAACCAAGCTCCAGATGTGACCGTTGTGGTTGCGGACGCGTCATGGAGGCTCGTGCTCCGACATCCACGTCGTCCAAGGGTATGGGACGGTCGATGGGATCGCTGGGTCTTTCGTATCTTGGTGGTATCTTGCGGATAGCGTGTCGTGTGGCTGGTGGACGACGTCTTGTTTGCCGGAACGTGGTGATTGTGGTCTCGCTCTCGATGATGATCGACGGAGTGACGTCGGAGGGACCGTTGTCGCTTGCTCCATCGTATCTCCGTCGACTTGGACGACGGGGAGGAGCCAACAAAAGACCCGAAAGGTGGTGGCTGCGGCTACGCAAGGCTCGGGGCACACGTTTCCACGTTTCCACATTTCCACGTTTCAACGTTTCAACGTTCCCAGGTCGGGAGAACCGAGCGCCGAGCCCCGAGAACCGAGCCCCGAGATTCGAAACCCGAAGCAGTGTACGGCGTGCGACGCACGTCGTTTCTGCTTGCAACTTGCAACTTGCAAAAATGCAACTTGCTACTTGCTACTGGCTACTCGCTGCCTTCTGCGTCTGCTTGCTGCGTGTGCTGCTGTCTCTTTTTTTTCTTTGGTTTGTTTTTCCGTCTCAGTGTGGGTGCCCACCTGTACGATGTGACCACCTGGGGTAGACGGTGTACGCTTTACATTCCGAGCGACGCGCCGAGTTGATTTCGTTTTCTTTTCTTTTTTTTTCGTTCGCGTCGACGACGGACGGCCTTGACGCCTGCCATCCTGTACAGTACGAGCAACAGATGATCGCACCGACACGAAACAAAAAGCGTCCAATACTCTCGGCAAAAACACGAAGAGCAAAGAACGAGAAACAAACGTACGAAGAACAAAACACTACAAAAAGATACTCACCACCAAGACGCAAGACGAATGACGAATACCGCAAGACGAATGACGCAAGACGCGAGATGATTGACCCAAGCCGAAAGCCAAAAGACGAAAGACGAAAGACGAGCGACGCAACTCGCAAGGCGAATGACGCAACTCGCAAGACGAAGGACGCGGACGCAAACCAACAGCAAGCAACAATGATCGATGGTCAACAAGGGGATAGGATCCAGACAGAAAGCACGTCGGCTCGCCTTCTTGTTGGCGGATTTGGTCAATCGTGCTGTTGGAGTGTGTGCGAGCTGGGCTGGTCGATCATTGGGTGCTGGTTTGGGGTCGTTGGTGGGATATCCTGGGCTTCGTTCGTATGCACTGGTGCTTTCGCGTTCCCACACCACTGCGCTTCGACGATCTGGCATTCCGATATCAGTGCGCTCTGTCAATCTGGCTTTTTCGGAAATTGTTGAGTTTTCGTAATTCGGCGTTCTGGCGCTCCGGCGTTTCCGAGATCCGGTGTTCTGCAGTTCAGGAGTCTGCCATTCCGGCGTTTGTGTAGTCTGGGGCTCCAGTATTCCGGCATTCCGGCGTTCCGGCATTCCGGCATTCCGGTGTTCCGGTGTTCCGGTGTTCCGGCGTTCCGGCGTTCCGGCGTTCCGGCGTTCCGGCGTTCCGGAGATCCGGCGTTCCGGAGATCCGGAGATCCGGCCATCCCGGCACCCCGACATTCCGGCATCCTGCCGGCTTGACCACGTCAGTTTGTTGGATTTGTTTGGTGGCGTTGTCGTCTTACTGGTCACTCAGACCAATCGTACCAAGGCGATGAGATAGATGGTCAGGTTTCGGTTTGTTGGTACATGGTCGTGTTGCTGTGTAGACGACTTGGCGACTTGGCGAGTTGGCGACTTGGCGAGTTGGCGACTTGGCGAGTTGGCGACTTGGCGAGTTGGCAAGCGAGCAAGTTGGATACTCAGGTCAGGACGTCGGAGCTTCCGAGCTTCCGAGCTTCCGAGCTTCCGAGCTAGCTTCCGAGCTTCCGAGCTTCGGAGCTTGGGAGCTTGGGAGCATTGAAGCGTCGGAGCGTCGAAGTATTGCAGCGTCGGAGCACGTGAAAGGTGGTTGGTGAGTCGGAATCGTTGTTTCGAGCACGAACGATGGACGGAGCGTACCTGGTGGGTCGGAATCGTTGGTGTTTCGAGCATGAAAGACAGGCTGAGGGTACCATTGTCGACGATCGTGGCCACGACCACTTCGTTACGGTCCAATTGACCTCCGCCCATGTGCCAGTACGTCTGTGCGGGTTCAGACGCCATCTTCCGGCGCTCTCGCCATCTTCCGGCGCTCTCGCCGCGCCAAAGACGACCCGTGGTGCGATCGACAGCCGTCTGTCTGTGGAGAAAGCAACGAGAAGCAACGAAAGAAGGATATCGGACCATCACAACCACCCAGACGACACCTGCCGAGCGACGCACTCGACGTCACGGCCTGATACGGTGCCCACCAACCACAAGACGAGCTCAACCAAGCTCCAGATGTGACCGTTGTGGTTGCGGACGCGTCATGGAGGCTCGTGCTCCGACATCCACGTCGTCCAAGGGTATGGGACGGTCGATGGGATCGCTGGGTCTTTCGTATCTTGGTGGTATCTTGCGGATAGCGTGTCGTGTGGCTGGTGGACGACGTCTTGTTTGCCGGAACGTGGTGATTGAGGTCTCGCTCTCGATGATGATCGACGGAGTGACGTCGGAGGGACCGTTGTCGCTTGCTCCATCGTATCTCCGTCGACTTGGACGACGGGGAGGAGCCAACAAAAGACCCGAAAGGTGGTGGCTGAGGCTACGCAAGGCTCGGGGCACACGTTTCCACGTTTCCACGTTTCAACGTTTCAACGTTTCAACGTTCCCAGGTCGGGAGAACCGAGCGCCGAGACCCGAGAACCGAGCCCCGAGATTCGAAACCCGAAGCAGTGTACGGCGTGCGACGCACGTCGTTTCTGCTTGCAACTTGCAACTTGCAAAAATGCAACTTGCTACTTGCTACTGGCTACTCGCTGCCTTCTGCGTCTGCTTGCTGCGTGTGCTGCTGTCTCTTTTTTTTCTTTGGTTTGTTTTTCCGTCTCAGTGTGGGTGCCCACCTGTACGAGGTGACCACCTGGGGTAGACGGTGTACGCTTTACATTCCGAGCGACGCGCCGAGTTGATTTCGTTTTCTTTTCTTTTTTTTTCGTTCGCGTCGACGACGGACGGCCTTGACGCCTGCCATCCTGTACAGTACGAGCAACAGATGATCGCACCGACACGAAACAAAAAGCGTCCAATACTCTCGGCAAAAACACGAAGAGCAAAGAACGAGAAACAAACGTACGAAGAACAAAACACTACAAAAGATACTCACCACCAAGACGCAAGACGAATGACGAATACCGCAAGACGAATGACGCAAGACGCGAGATGATTGACCCAAGCCGAAAGCCAAAAGACGAAAGACGAAAGACGAGCGACGCAACTCGCAAGGCGAATGACGCAACTCGCAAGACGAAGGACGCGGACGCAAACCGACAGCAAGCAACAATGATCGATGGTCAACAAGGGGATAGGATCCAGACAGAAAGCACGTCGGCTCGCCTTCTTGTTGGCGGATTTGGTCAATCGTGCTGTTGGAGTGTGTGCGAGCTGGGCTGGTCGATCATTGGGTGCTGGTTTGGGGTCGTTGGTGGGATATCCTGGGCTTCGTTCGTATGCACTGGTGCTTTCGCGTTCCCACACCACTGCGCTTCGACGATCTGGCATTCCGATATCAGTGCGCTCTGTCAATCTGGCTTTTCGGAAATTGTTGAGTTTTCGTAATTCGGCGTTCTGGTGCTCCGGCGTTTCCGAGATCCGGTGTTCTGCAGTTCAGGAGTCTGCCATTCCGGCGTTTGTGTAGTCTGGGGCTCCAGTATTCCGGCATTCCGGCGTTCCGGCATCCCGGCATTCCGGTGTTCCGGTGTTCCGGTGTTCCGGCGTTCCGTCGTTCCGGCGTTCCGGCGTTCCGGAGATCCGGCGTTCCGGAGATCCGGAGATCCGGCCATCCCGGCACCCCGACATTCCGGCATCCTGCCGGCTTGACCACGTCAGTTTGTTGGATTTGTTTGGTGGCGTTGTCGTCTTACTGGTCACTCAGACCAATCGTACCAAGGCGATGAGATAGATGGTCAGGTTTCGGTTTGTTGGTACATGGTCGTGTTGCTGTGTAGACGACTTGGCGACTTGGCGAGTTGGCGACTTGGCGAGTTGGCGACTTGGCGAGTTGGCAAGCGAGCAAGTTGGATACTCAGGTCAGGACGTCGGAGCTTCCGAGCTTCCGAGCTTCCGAGCTTGGGAGCTTGGGAGCTTGGGAGCATTGAAGCGTCGGAGCGTCGAAGTATTGCAGCGTCGGAGCACGTGAAAGGTGGTTGGTGAGTCGGAATCGTTGTTTCGAGCACGAACGATGGACGGAGCGTACCTGGTGGGTCGGAATCGTTGGTGTTTCGAGCATGAAAGACAGGCTGAGGGTACCATTGTCGACGATCGTGGCCACGACCACTTCGTTACGGTCCAATTGACCTCCGCCCATGTGCCAGTACGTCTGTGCGGGTTCAGACGCCATCTTCCGGCGCTCTCACCATCTTCCGGCGCTCTCGCCGCGCCAAGACGACCCGTGGTGCGATCGACAGCCGTCTGTCTGTGGAGAAAGCAACGAGAAGCAACGAAAGAAGGATATCGGACCATCACAACCACCCAGACGACACCTGCCGAGCGACGCACTCGACGTCACGGCCTGATACGGTGCCCACCAACCACAAGACGAGCTCAACCAAGCTCCAGATGTGACCGTTGTGGTTGCGGACGCGTCATGGAGGCTCGTGCTCCGACATCCACGTCGTCCAAGGGTATGGGACGGTCGATGGGATCGCTGGGTCTTTCGTATCTTGGTGGTATCTTGCGGATAGCGTGTCGTGTGGCTGGTGGACGACGTCTTGTTTGCCGGAACGTGGTGATTGTGGTCTCGCTCTCGATGATGATCGACGGAGTGACGTCGGAGGGACCGTTGTCGCTTGCTCCATCGTATCTCCGTCGACTTGGACGACGGGGAGGAGCCAACAAAAGACCCGAAAGGTGGTGGCTGCGGCTACGCAAGGCTCGGGGCACACGTTTCCACGTTTCCACATTTCCACGTTTCAACGTTTCAACGTTCCCAGGTCGGGAGAACCGAGCGCCGAGACCCGAGAACCGAGCCCCGAGACTTGAAACCCGAAGCAGTGTACGGCGTGCGACGCACGTCGTTTCTGCTTGCAACTTGCAACTTGCAAAAATGCAACTTGCTACTTGCTACTGGCTACTCGCTGCCTTCTGCGTCTGCTTGCTGCGTGTGCTGCTGTCTCTTTTTTTTCTTTGGTTTGTTTTTCCGTCTCAGTGTGGGTGCCCACCTGTACGATGTGACCACCTGGGGTAGACGGTGTACGCTTTACATTCCGAGCGACGCGCCGAGTTGATTTCGTTTTCTTTTCTTTTTTTTTCGTTCGCGTCGACGACGGACGGCCTTGACGCCTGCCATCCTGTACAGTACGAGCAACAGATGATCGCACCGACACGAAACAAAAAGCGTCCAATACTCTCGGCAAAAACACGAAGAGCAAAGAACGAGAAACAAACGTACGAAGAACAAAACACTACAAAAAGATACTCACCACCAAGACGCAAGACGAATGACGAATACCGCAAGACGAATGACGCAAGACGCGAGATGATTGACCCAAGCCGAAAGCCAAAAGACGAAAGACGAAAGACGAGCGACGCAACTCGCAAGGCGAATGACGCAACTCGCAAGACGAAGGACGCGGACGCAAACCGACAGCAAGCAACAATGATCGATGGTCAACAAGGGGATAGGATCCAGACAGAAAGCACGTCGGCTCGCCTTCTTGTTGGCGGATTTGGTCAATCGTGCTGTTGGAGTGTGTGCGAGCTGGGCTGGTCGATCATTGGGTGCTGGTTTGGGGTCGTTGGTGGGATATCCTGGGCTTCGTTCGTATGCACTGGTGCTTTCGCGTTCCCACACCACTGCGCTTCGACGATCTGGCATTCCGATATCAGTGCGCTCTGTCAATCTGGCTGTTCGGAAATTGTTGAGTTTTCGTAATTCGGCGTTCTGGCGCTCCGGCGTTTCCGAGATCCGGTGTTCTGCAGTTCAGGAGTCTGCCATTCCGGCGTTTGTGTAGTCTGGGGCTCCAGTATTCCGGCATTCCGGCGTTCCGGCATCCCGGCATTCCGGCATTCCGGTGTTCCGGTGTTCCGGCGTTCCGGCGTTCCGGCGTTCCGGCGTTCCGGAGATCCGGCGTTCCGGAGATCCGGAGATCCGGCCATCCCGGCACCCCGACATTCCGGCATCCTGCCGGCTTGACCACGTCAGTTTGTTGGATTTGTTTGGTGGCGTTGTCGTCTTACTGGTCACTCAGACCAATCGTACCAAGGCGATGAGATAGATGGTCAGGTTTCGGTTTGTTGGTACATGGTCGTGTTGCTGTGTAGACGACTTGGCGACTTGGCGAGTTGGCGACTTGGCGAGTTGGCGACTTGGCGAGTTGGCAAGCGAGCAAGTTGGATACTCAGGTCAGGACGTCGGAGCTTCCGAGCTTCCGAGCTTCGGAGCTTGGGAGCTTGGGAGCATTGAAGCGTCGGAGCGTCGAAGTATTGCAGCGTCGGAGCACGTGAAAGGTGGTTGGTGAGTCGGAATCGTTGTTTCGAGCACGAACGATGGACGGAGCGTACCTGGTGGGTCGGAATCGTTGGTGTTTCGAGCATGAAAGACAGGCTGAGGGTACCATTGTCGACGATCGTGGCCACGACCACTTCGTTACGGTCCAATTGACCTCCGCCCATGTGCCAGTACGTCTGTGCGGGTTCAGACGCCATCTTCCGGCGCTCTCACCATCTTCCGGTGCTCTCGCCGCGCCAAAGACGACCCGTGGTGCGATCGACAGCCGTCTGTCTGTGGAGAAAGCAACGAGAAGCAACGAAAGAAGGATATCGGACCATCACAACCACCCAGACGACACCTGCCGAGCGACGCACTCGACGTCACGGCCTGATACGGTGCCCACCAACCACAAGACGAGCTCAACCAAGCTCCAGATGTGACCGTTGTGGTTGCGGACGCGTCATGGAGGCTCGTGCTCCGACATCCACGTCGTCCAAGGGTATGGGACGGTCGATGGGATCGCTGGGTCTTTCGTATCTTGGTGGTATCTTGCGGATAGCGTGTCGTGTGGCTGGTGGACGACGTCTTGTTTGCCGGAACGTGGTGATTGTGGTCTCGCTCTCGATGATGATCGACGGAGTGACGTCGGAGGGACCGTTGTCGCTTGCTCCATCGTATCTCCGTCGACTTGGACGACGGGGAGGAGCCAACAAAAGACCCGAAAGGTGGTGGCTGAGGCTACGCAAGGCTCGGGGCCACGTTTCCACGTTTCCACGTTTCCACGTTTCAACGTTTCAACGCTCCCACGTCGGGAGAACCGAGCGCCGAGAGACCCGAGCCCCCCGAGCCCCGAGATTGAAACCCGAAGCAGTGTACGGCGTGCGACGCACGTCGTTTCTGCTTGCAACTTGCAACTTGCAAAAATGCAACTTGCTACTTGCTACTGGCTACTCGCTGCCTTCTGCGTCTGCTTGCTGCGTGTGCTGCTGTCTCTTTTTTTTCTTTGGTTTGTTTTTCCGTCTCAGTGTGGGTGCCCACCTGTACGAGGTGACCACCTGGGGTAGACGGTGTACGCTTTACATTCCGAGCGACGCGCCGAGTTGATTTCGTTTTTTTTCTTTTTTTTTCGTTCGCGTCGACGACGGACGGCCTTGACGCCTGCCATCCTGTACAGTACGAGCAACAGATGATCGCACCGACACGAAACAAAAAGCGTCCAATACTCTCGGCAAAAACACGAAGAGCAAAGAACGAGAAACAAACGTACGAAGAACAAAACACTACAAAAAGATACTCACCACCAAGACGCAAGACGAATGACGAATACCGCAAGACGAATGACGCAAGACGCGAGATGATTGACCCAAGCCGAAAGCCAAAAGACGAAAGACGAAAGACGAGCGACGCAACTCGCAAGGCGAATGACGCAACTCGCAAGACGAAGGACGCGGACGCAAACCGACAGCAAGCAACAATGATCGATGGTCAACAAGGGGATAGGATCCAGACAGAAAGCACGTCGGCTCGCCTTCTTGTTGGCGGATTTGGTCAATCGTGCTGTTGGAGTGTGTGCGAGCTGGGCTGGTCGATCATTGGGTGCTGGTTTGGGGTCGTTGGTGGGATATCCTGGGCTTCGTTCGTATGCACTGGTGCTTTCGCGTTCCCACACCACTGCGCTTCGACGATCTGGCATTCCGATATCAGTGCGCTCTGTCAATCTGGCTTTTCGGAAATTGTTGAGTTTTCGTAATTCGGCGTTCTGGCGCTCCGGCGTTTCCGAGATCCGGTGTTCTGCAGTTCAGGAGTCTGTCATTCCGGCATTCGTGCAGTCTGGGGCTCCAGTATTCCAGCATTCCAGTATTCCGGCATTCCGGCATTCCGGTGTTCCGGTGTTCCGGGTTCGGCGTTCCGTCGTTCCGGCGTTCCGGAGTTCCGGAGATCCGGCGTTCCGGAGATCCGGAGATCCGGCCATCCCGGCATCCGCATCCGGCATCCTGCCGGCTTGACCACGTCAGTTTGCTGGATTTGTTTGGTGGCGTCGTCGTCTTGCTGGTCACTCAGACCAATCGTACCAAGGCGATGAGATAGATGGTCAGGTTTCGGTTTGTTGGTACATGGTCGTGTTGCTGTGTAGACGACTTGGCGACTTGGCGAGTTGGCGACTTGGCGAGTTGGCGACTTGGCGAGTTGGCAAGCGAGCAAGTTGGATACTCAGGTCAGGACGTCGGAGCTTCCGAGCTTCCGAGCTTCCGAGCTTGGGAGCTTGGGAGCTTGGGAGCATTGAAGCGTCGGAGCGTCGAAGTATTGCAGCGTCGGAGCACGTGAAAGGTGGTTGGTGAGTCGGAATCGTTGTTTCGAGCACGAACGATGGACGGAGCGTACCTGGTGGGTCGGAATCGTTGGTGTTTCGAGCATGAAAGACAGGCTGAGGGTACCATTGTCGACGATCGTGGCCACGACCACTTCGTTACGGTCCAATTGACCTCCGCCCATGTGCCAGTACGTCTGTGCGGGTTCAGACGCCATCTTCCGGCGCTCTCCATCTTCCGGCGCTCTCGCCGCGCCAAGACGACCCGTGGTGCGATCGACAGCCGTCTGTCTGTGGAGAAAGCAACGAGAAGCAACGAAAGAAGGATATCGGACCATCACAACCACCCAGACGACACCTGCCGAGCGACGCACTCGACGTCACGGCCTGATACGGTGCCCACCAACCACAAGACGAGCTCAACCAAGCTCCAGATGTGACCGTTGTGGTTGCGGACGCGTCATGGAGGCTCGTGCTCCGACATCCACGTCGTCCAAGGGTATGGGACGGTCGATGGGATCGCTGGGTCTTTCGTATCTTGGTGGTATCTTGCGGATAGCGTGTCGTGTGGCTGGTGGACGACGTCTTGTTTGCCGGAACGTGGTGATTGTGGTCTCGCTCTCGATGATGATCGACGGAGTGACGTCGGAGGGACCGTTGTCGCTTGCTCCATCGTATCTCCGTCGACTTGGACGACGGGGAGGAGCCAACAAAAGACCCGAAAGGTGGTGGCTGAGGCTACGCAAGGCTCGGGGCACACGTTTCCACGTTTCAACGTTTCAACGTTTCAACGTTCCCACGTCGGGAGAACCGAGCGCCGAGACCCGAGCCCCGAGCCCCGAGACTTGAAACCCGAAGCAGTGTACGGCGTGCGACGCACGTCGTTTCTGCTTGCAACTTGCAACTTGCAAAAATGCAACTTGCTACTTGCTACTGGCTACTCGCTGCCTTCTGCGTCTGCTTGCTGCGTGTGCTGCTGTCTCTTTTTTTTCTTTGGTTTGTTTTTCCGTCTCAGTGTGGGTGCCCACCTGTACGAGGTGACCACCTGGGGTAGACGGTGTACGCTTTACATTCCGAGCGACGCGCCGAGTTGATTTCGTTTTCTTTTCTTTTTTTTTCGTTCGCGTCGACGACGGACGGCCTTGACGCCTGCCATCCTGTACAGTACGAGCAACAGATGATCGCACCGACACGAAACAAAAAGCGTCCAATACTCTCGGCAAAAACACGAAGAGCAAAGAACGAGAAACAAACGTACGAAGAACAAAACACTACAAAAAGATACTCACCACCAAGACGCAAGACGAATGACGAATACCGCAAGACGAATGACGCAAGACGCGAGATGATTGACCCAAGCCGAAAGCCAAAAGACGAAAGACGAAAGACGAGCGACGCAACTCGCAAGGCGAATGACGCAACTCGCAAGACGAAGGACGCGGACGCAAACCGACAGCAAGCAACAATGATCGATGGTCAACAAGGGGATAGGATCCAGACAGAAAGCACGTCGGCTCGCCTTCTTGTTGGCGGATTTGGTCAATCGTGCTGTTGGAGTGTGTGCGAGCTGGGCTGGTCGATCATTGGGCTGGTTTGGGGTCGTTGGTGGGATATCCTGGGCTTCGTTCGTATGCACTGGTGCTTTCGCGTTCCCACACCACTGCGCTTCGACGATCTGGCATTCCGATATCAGTGCGCTCTGTCAATCTGGCTTTCGGAAATTGTTGAGTTTTCGTAATTCGGCGTTCTGGCGCTCCGGCGTTTCCGAGATCCGGTGTTCTGCAGTTCAGGAGTCTGTCATTCCGGCATTCGTGCAGTCTGGGGCTCCAGCATTCCGTATTCCAGTTTCCGGCATTCCGGCATTCCGGCATTCCGGTGTTCCGGTGTTCCGTCCGTTCCGGCGTTCCGGAGATCCGGAGATCCGGAGATCCGGAGATCCGGCCATCCCGGCACCCCGACATTCCGGCATCCTGCCGGCTTGACCACGTCAGTTTGTTGGATTTGTTTGGTGGCGTTGTCGTCTTACTGGTCACTCAGACCAATCGTACCAAGGCGATGAGATAGATGGTCAGGTTTCGGTTTGTTGGTACATGGTCGTGTTGCTGTGTAGACGACTTGGCGACTTGGCGAGTGGCGACTTGGCGAGTTGGCGACTTGGCGAGTTGGCAAGCGAGCAAGTTGGATACTCAGGTCAGGACGTCGGAGCTTCCGAGCTTCCGAGCTTCCGAGCTTCGGAGCTTGGGAGCTTGGGAGCATTGAAGCGTCGGAGCGTCGAAGTATTGCAGCGTCGGAGCACGTGAAAGGTGGTTGGTGAGTCGGAATCGTTGTTTCGAGCACGAACGATGGACGGAGCGTACCTGGTGGGTCGGAATCGTTGGTGTTTCGAGCATGAAAGACAGGCTGAGGGTACCATTGTCGACGATCGTGGCCACGACCACTTCGTTACGGTCCAATTGACCTCCGCCCATGTGCCAGTACGTCTGTGCGGGTTCAGACGCCATCTTCCGGCGCTCACCATCTTCCGGTGCTCTCGCCGCGCCAAAGACGACCCGTGGTGCGATCGACAGCCGTCTGTCTGTGGAGAAAGCAACGAGAAGCAACGAAAGAAGGATATCGGACCATCACAACCACCCAGACGACACCTGCCGAGCGACGCACTCGACGTCACGGCCTGATACGGTGCCCACCAACCACAAGACGAGCTCAACCAAGCTCCAGATGTGACCGTTGTGGTTGCGGACGCGTCATGGAGGCTCGTGCTCCGACATCCACGTCGTCCAAGGGTATGGGACGGTCGATGGGATCGCTGGGTCTTTCGTATCTTGGTGGTATCTTGCGGATAGCGTGTCGTGTGGCTGGTGGACGACGTCTTGTTTGCCGGAACGTGGTGATTGAGGTCTCGCTCTCGATGATGATCGACGGAGTGACGTCGGAGGGACCGTTGTCGCTTGCTCCATCGTATCTCCGTCGACTTGGACGACGGGGAGGAGCCAACAAAAGACCCGAAAGGTGGTGGCTGAGGCTACGCAAGGCTCGGGGCACACGTTTCCACGTTTCCACGTTTCAACGTTTCAACGTTTCAACGTTCCCAGGTCGGGAGAACCGAGCGCCGAGACCCGAGCCCCGAGACTTGAAACCCGAAGCAGTGTACGGCGTGCGACGCACGTCGTTTCTGCTTGCAACTTGCAACTTGCAAAAATGCAACTTGCTACTTGCTACTGGCTACTCGCTGCCTTCTGCGTCTGCTTGCTGCGTGTGCTGCTGTCTCTTTTTTTTCTTTGGTTTGTTTTTCCGTCTCAGTGTGGGTGCCCACCTGTACGATGTGACCACCTGGGGTAGACGGTGTACGCTTTACATTCCGAGCGACGCGCCGAGTTGATTTCGTTTTCTTTTCTTTTTTTTTCGTTCGCGTCGACGACGGACGGCCTTGACGCCTGCCATCCTGTACAGTACGAGCAACAGATGATCGCACCGACACGAAACAAAAAGCGTCCAATACTCTCGGCAAAAACACGAAGAGCAAAGAACGAGAAACAAACGTACGAAGAACAAAACACTACAAAAGATACTCACCACCAAGACGCAAGACGAATGACGAATACCGCAAGACGAATGACGCAAGACGCGAGATGATTGACCCAAGCCGAAAGCCAAAAGACGAAAGACGAAAGACGAGCGACGCAACTCGCAAGGCGAATGACGCAACTCGCAAGACGAAGGACGCGGACGCAAACCGACAGCAAGCAACAATGATCGATGGTCAACAAGGGGATAGGATCCAGACAGAAAGCACGTCGGCTCGCCTTCTTGTTGGCGGATTTGGTCAATCGTGCTGTTGGAGTGTGTGCGAGCTGGGCTGGTCGATCATTGGGTGCTGGTTTGGGGTCGTTGGTGGGATATCCTGGGCTTCGTTCGTATGCACTGGTGCTTTCGCGTTCCCACACCACTGCGCTTCGACGATCTGGCATTCCGATATCAGTGCGCTCTGTCAATCTGGCTGTTCGGAAATTGTTGAGTTTTCGTAATTCGGCGTTCTGGCGCTCCGGGTTTCCGAGATCCGGTGTTCTGCAGTTCAGGAGTCTGTCATTCCGGCATTCGTGCAGTCTGGGGCTCCAGCATTCCAGTATTCCAGTATTCCGGCATTCCGGCATTCCGGCATTCCGGTGTTCCGGTGTTCCGTCGTTCCGGCGTTCCGGAGATCCGGAGATCCGGAGATCCGGAGATCCGGCCATCCCGGCACCCCGACATTCCGGCATCCTGCCGGCTTGACCACGTCAGTTTGTTGGATTTGTTTGGTGGCGTTGTCGTCTTACTGGTCACTCAGACCAATCGTACCAAGGCGATGAGATAGATGGTCAGGTTTCGGTTTGTTGGTACATGGTCGTGTTGCTGTGTAGACGACTTGGCGACTTGGCGAGTTGGCGACTTGGCGAGTTGGCGACTTGGCGAGTTGGCAAGCGAGCAAGTTGGATACTCAGGTCAGGACGTCGGAGCTTCCGAGCTTCCGAGCTTCCGAGCTTCCGAGCTTCGAGCTTGGAGCTTGGGAGCTTGGAGCATTGAAGCGTCGGAGCGTCGAAGTATTGCAGCGTCGGAGCACGTGAAAGGTGGTTGGTGAGTCGGAATCGTTGTTTCGAGCACGAACGATGGACGGAGCGTACCTGGTGGGTCGGAATCGTTGGTGTTTCGAGCATGAAAGACAGGCTGAGGGTACCATTGTCGACGATCGTGGCCACGACCACTTCGTTACGGTCCAATTGACCTCCGCCCATGTGCCAGTACGTCTGTGCGGGTTCAGACGCCATCTTCCGGCGCTCTCACCATCTTCCGGTGCTCTCGCCGCGCCAAAGACGACCCGTGGTGCGATCGACAGCCGTCTGTCTGTGGAGAAAGCAACGAGAAGCAACGAAAGAAGGATATCGGACCATCACAACCACCCAGACGACACCTGCCGAGCGACGCACTCGACGTCACGGCCTGATACGGTGCCCACCAACCACAAGACGAGCTCAACCAAGCTCCAGATGTGACCGTTGTGGTTGCGGACGCGTCATGGAGGCTCGTGCTCCGACATCCACGTCGTCCAAGGGTATGGGACGGTCGATGGGATCGCTGGGTCTTTCGTATCTTGGTGGTATCTTGCGGATAGCGTGTCGTGTGGCTGGTGGACGACGTCTTGTTTGCCGGAACGTGGTGATTGTGGTCTCGCTCTCGATGATGATCGACGGAGTGACGTCGGAGGGACCGTTGTCGCTTGCTCCATCGTATCTCCGTCGACTTGGACGACGGGGAGGAGCCAACAAAAGACCCGAAAGGTGGTGGCTGAGGCTACGCAAGGCTCGGGGCACACGTTTCCACGTTTCCACATTTCCACGTTTCAACGTTCCCACGTCGGGAGAACCGAGCGCCGAGCCCCGAGAACCGAGCCCCGAGATTCGAAACCCGAAGCAGTGTACGGCGTGCGACGCACGTCGTTTCTGCTTGCAACTTGCAACTTGCAAAAATGCAACTTGCTACTTGCTACTGGCTACTCGCTGCCTTCTGCGTCTGCTTGCTGCGTGTGCTGCTGTCTCTTTTTTTTCTTTGGTTTGTTTTTCCGTCTCAGTGTGGGTGCCCACCTGTACGAGGTGACCACCTGGGGTAGACGGTGTACGCTTTACATTCCGAGCGACGCGCCGAGTTGATTTCGTTTTCTTTTCTTTTTTTTTCGTTCGCGTCGACGACGGACGGCCTTGACGCCTGCCATCCTGTACAGTACGAGCAACAGATGATCGCACCGACACGAAACAAAAAGCGTCCAATACTCTCGGCAAAAACACGAAGAGCAAAGAACGAGAAACAAACGTACGAAGAACAAAACACTACAAAAAGATACTCACCACCAAGACGCAAGACGAATGACGAATACCGCAAGACGAATGACGCAAGACGCGAGATGATTGACCCAAGCCGAAAGCCAAAAGACGAAAGACGAAAGACGAGCGACGCAACTCGCAAGGCGAATGACGCAACTCGCAAGACGAAGGACGCGGACGCAAACCGACAGCAAGCAACAATGATCGATGGTCAACAAGGGGATAGGATCCAGACAGAAAGCACGTCGGCTCGCCTTCTTGTTGGCGGATTTGGTCAATCGTGCTGTTGGAGTGTGTGCGAGCTGGGCTGGTCGATCATTGGGTGCTGGTTTGGGGTCGTTGGTGGGATATCCTGGGCTTCGTTCGTATGCACTGGTGCTTTCGCGTTCCCACACCACTGCGCTTCGACGATCTGGCATTCCGATATCAGTGCGCTCTGTCAATCTGGCTTTTCGGAAATTGTTGAGTTTTCGTAATTCGGCGTTCTGGCGCTCCGGCGTTTCCGAGATCCGGTGTTCTGCAGTTCAGGAGTCTGTCATTCCGGCATTCGTGCAGTCTGGGGCTCCAGCATTCCAGTATTCCAGTATTCCGGCATTCCGGCATTCCGGCATTCCGGTGTTCCGGTGTTCCGTCGTTCCGGCGTTCCGGAGATCCGGAGATCCGGAGATCCGGAGATCCGGCCATCCCGGCACCCCGACATTCCGGCATCCTGCCGGCTTGACCACGTCAGTTTGTTGGATTTGTTTGGTGGCGTTGTCGTCTTACTGGTCACTCAGACCAATCGTACCAAGGCGATGAGATAGATGGTCAGGTTTCGGTTTGTTGGTACATGGTCGTGTTGCTGTGTAGACGACATGGCGACTTGGCGAGTTGGCGACTTGGCGAGTTGGCAAGCGAGCAAGTTGGATACTCAGGTCAGGACGTCGGAGCTTCCGAGCTTCCGAGCTTCCGAGCTTCCGAGCTTCCGAGCTTCCGAGCTTCGGAGCTTGGGAGCTTGGGAGCATTGAAGCGTCGGAGCATTGAAGCGTCGGAGCGTCGGAGTATTGCAGCGTCGGAGCACGTGAAAGGTGGTTGGTGAGTCGGAATCGTTGTTTCGAGCACGAACGATGGACGGAGCGTACCTGGTGGGTCGGAATCGTTGGTGTTTCGAGCATGAAAGACAGGCTGAGGGTACCATTGTCGACGATCGTGGCCACGACCACTTCGTTACGGTCCAATTGACCTCCGCCCATGTGCCAGTACGTCTGTGCGGGTTCAGACGCCATCTTCCGGCGCTCTCACCATCTTCCGGTGCTCTCGCCGCGCCAAAGACGACCCGTGGTGCGATCGACAGCCGTCTGTCTGTGGAGAAAGCAACGAGAAGCAACGAAAGAAGGATATCGGACCATCACAACCACCCAGACGACACCTGCCGAGCGACGCACTCGACGTCACGGCCTGATACGGTGCCCACCAACCACAAGACGAGCTCAACCAAGCTCCAGATGTGACCGTTGTGGTTGCGGACGCGTCATGGAGGCTCGTGCTCCGACATCCACGTCGTCCAAGGGTATGGGACGGTCGATGGGATCGCTGGGTCTTTCGTATCTTGGTGGTATCTTGCGGATAGCGTGTCGTGTGGCTGGTGGACGACGTCTTGTTTGCCGGAACGTGGTGATTGTGGTCTCGCTCTCGATGATGATCGACGGAGTGACGTCGGAGGGACCGTTGTCGCTTGCTCCATCGTATCTCCGTCGACTTGGACGACGGGGAGGAGCCAACAAAAGACCCGAAAGGTGGTGGCTGAGGCTACGCAAGGCTCGGGGCACACGTTTCCACGTTTCCACATTTCCACGTTTCAACGTCCCACGTCGGGAGAACCGAGCGCCGAGACCCGAGCCGAGCCCCGAGACTTGAAACCCGAAGCAGTGTACGGCGTGCGACGCACGTCGTTTCTGCTTGCAACTTGCAACTTGCAAAAATGCAACTTGCTACTTGCTACTGGCTACTCGCTGCCTTCTGCGTCTGCTTGCTGCGTGTGCTGCTGTCTCTTTTTTTTCTTTGGTTTGTTTTTCCGTCTCAGTGTGGGTGCCCACCTGTACGATGTGACCACCTGGGGTAGACGGTGTACGCTTTACATTCCGAGCGACGCGCCGAGTTGATTTCGTTTTCTTTTCTTTTTTTTCGTTCGCGTCGACGACGGACGGCCTTGACGCCTGCCATCCTGTACAGTACGAGCAACAGATGATCGCACCGACACGAAACAAAAAGCGTCCAATACTCTCGGCAAAAACACGAAGAGCAAAGAACGAGAAACAAACGTACGAAGAACAAAACACTACAAAATACTCACCACCAAGACGCAAGACGAATGACGAATACCGCAAGACGAATGACGCAAGACGCGAGATGATTGACCCAAGCCGAAAGCCAAAAGACGAAAGACGAAAGACGAGCGACGCAACTCGCAAGGCGAATGACGCAACTCGCAAGACGAAGGACGCGGACGCAAACCGACAGCAAGCAACAATGATCGATGGTCAACAAGGGGATAGGATCCAGACAGAAAGCACGTCGGCTCGCCTTCTTGTTGGCGGATTTGGTCAATCGTGCTGTTGGAGTGTGTGCGAGCTGGGCTGGTCGATCATTGGGTGCTGGTTTGGGGTCGTTGGTGGGATATCCTGGGCTTCGTTCGTATGCACTGGTGCTTTCGCGTTCCCACACCACTGCGCTTCGACGATCTGGCATTCCGATATCAGTGCGCTCTGTCAATCTGGCTTTTCGGAAATTGTTGAGTTTTCGTAATTCGGCGTTCTGGCGCTCCGGCGTTTCCGAGATCCGGTGTTCTGCAGTTCAGGAGTCTGCCATTCCGGCGTTTGTGTAGTCTGGGGCTCCAGTATTCCGGCATTCCGGCGTTCCGGCATTCCGGCATTCCGGCATTCCGGTGTTCCGGTGTTCCGTCGTTCCGGCGTTCCGGAGATCCGGAGATCCGGAGATCCGGAGATCCGGCCATCCCGGCACCCCGACATTCCGGCATCCTGCCGGCTTGACCACGTCAGTTTGTTGGATTTGTTTGGTGGCGTTGTCGTCTTACTGGTCACTCAGACCAATCGTACCAAGGCGATGAGATAGATGGTCAGGTTTCGGTTTGTTGGTACATGGTCGTGTTGCTGTGTAGACGACTTGGCGACTTGGCGAGTTGGCGACTTGGCGAGTTGGCGACTTGGCGAGTTGGCAAGCGAGCAAGTTGGATACTCAGGTCAGGACGTCGGAGCTTCCGAGCTAGCTTCCGAGCTTCCGAGCTTCGGAGCTTGGGAGCTTGGGAGCATTGAAGCGTCGGAGCATTGAAGCGTCGGAGCGTCGGAGTATTGCAGCGTCGGAGCACGTGAAAGGTGGTTGGTGAGTCGGAATCGTTGTTTCGAGCACGAACGATGGACGGAGCGTACCTGGTGGGTCGGAATCGTTGGTGTTTCGAGCATGAAAGACAGGCTGAGGGTACCATTGTCGACGATCGTGGCCACGACCACTTCGTTACGGTCCAATTGACCTCCGCCCATGTGCCAGTACGTCTGTGCGGGTTCAGACGCCATCTTCCGGCGCTCTCACCATCTTCCGGTGCTCTCGCCGCGCCAAAGACGACCCGTGGTGCGATCGACAGCCGTCTGTCTGTGGAGAAAGCAACGAGAAGCAACGAAAGAAGGATATCGGACCATCACAACCACCCAGACGACACCTGCCGAGCGACGCACTCGACGTCACGGCCTGATACGGTGCCCACCAACCACAAGACGAGCTCAACCAAGCTCCAGATGTGACCGTTGTGGTTGCGGACGCGTCATGGAGGCTCGTGCTCCGACATCCACGTCGTCCAAGGGTATGGGACGGTCGATGGGATCGCTGGGTCTTTCGTATCTTGGTGGTATCTTGCGGATAGCGTGTCGTGTGGCTGGTGGACGACGTCTTGTTTGCCGGAACGTGGTGATTGTGGTCTCGCTCTCGATGATGATCGACGGAGTGACGTCGGAGGGACCGTTGTCGCTTGCTCCATCGTATCTCCGTCGACTTGGACGACGGGGAGGAGCCAACAAAAGACCCGAAAGGTGGTGGCTGCGGCTACGCAAGGCTCGGGGCACACGTTTCCACGTTTCCACATTTCCACGTTTCAACGCTCCCACGTCGGGAGAACCGAGCGCCGAGACCCGAGCCCCGAGCCCCGAGACTTGAAACCCGAAGCAGTGTACGGCGTGCGACGCACGTCGTTTCTGCTTGCAACTTGCAACTTGCAAAAATGCAACTTGCTACTTGCTACTGGCTACTCGCTGCCTTCTGCGTCTGCTTGCTGCGTGTGCTGCTGTCTCTTTTTTTTCTTTGGTTTGTTTTTCCGTCTCAGTGTGGGTGCCCACCTGTACGAGGTGACCACCTGGGGTAGACGGTGTACGCTTTACATTCCGAGCGACGCGCCGAGTTGATTTCGTTTTCTTTTCTTTTTTTTTCGTTCGCGTCGACGACGGACGGCCTTGACGCCTGCCATCCTGTACAGTACGAGCAACAGATGATCGCACCGACACGAAACAAAAAGCGTCCAATACTCTCGGCAAAAACACGAAGAGCAAAGAACGAGAAACAAACGTACGAAGAACAAAACACTACAAAAAGATACTCACCACCAAGACGCAAGACGAATGACGAATACCGCAAGACGAATGACGCAAGACGCGAGATGATTGACCCAAGCCGAAAGCCAAAAGACGAAAGACGAAAGACGAGCGACGCAACTCGCAAGGCGAATGACGCAACTCGCAAGACGAAGGACGCGGACGCAAACCGACAGCAAGCAACAATGATCGATGGTCAACAAGGGGATAGGATCCAGACAGAAAGCACGTCGGCTCGCCTTCTTGTTGGCGGATTTGGTCAATCGTGCTGTTGGAGTGTGTGCGAGCTGGGCTGGTCGATCATTGGGTGCTGGTTTGGGGTCGTTGGTGGGATATCCTGGGCTTCGTTCGTATGCACTGGTGCTTTCGCGTTCCCACACCACTGCGCTTCGACGATCTGGCATTCCGATATCAGTGCGCTCTGTCAATCTGGCTTTTCGGAAATTGTTGAGTTTTCGTAATTCGGCGTTCTGGCGCTCCGGCGTTTCCGAGATCCGGTGTTCTGCAGTTCAGGAGTCTGTCATTCCGGCATTCGTGCAGTCTGGGGCTCCAGCATTCCAGTATTCCAGTATTCCGGCATTCCGGCATTCCGGTGTTCCGGCGTTCCGGAGTTCCGGCGTTCCGGCGTTCCGGAGATCCGGAGATCCGGCGTTCCGGAGATCCGGCCATCCCGGCACCGACATCCGGCATCCTGCCGGCTTGACCACGTCAGTTTGTTGGATTTGTTTGGTGGCGTTGTCGTCTTACTGGTCACTCAGACCAATCGTACCAAGGCGATGAGATAGATGGTCAGGTTTCGGTTTGTTGGTACATGGTCGTGTTGCTGTGTAGACGACTTGGCGACTTGGCGAGTTGGCGACTTGGCGAGTTGGCGACTTGGCGAGTTGGCAAGCGAGCAAGTTGGATACTCAGGTCAGGACGTCGGAGCTTCCGAGCTAGCTTCCGAGCTTCCGAGCTTCGGAGCTTGGGAGCTTGGGAGCATTGAAGCGTCGGAGCGTCGAAGTATTGCAGCGTCGGAGCACGTGAAAGGTGGTTGGTGAGTCGGAATCGTTGTTTCGAGCACGAACGATGGACGGAGCGTACCTGGTGGGTCGGAATCGTTGGTGTTTCGAGCATGAAAGACAGGCTGAGGGTACCATTGTCGACGATCGTGGCCACGACCACTTCGTTACGGTCCAATTGACCTCCGCCCATGTGCCAGTACGTCTGTGCGGGTTCAGACGCCATCTTCCGGCGCTCTCACCATCTTCCGGCGCTCTCGCCGCGCCAAGACGACCCGTGGTGCGATCGACAGCCGTCTGTCTGTGGAGAAAGCAACGAGAAGCAACGAAAGAAGGATATCGGACCATCACAACCACCCAGACGACACCTGCCGAGCGACGCACTCGACGTCACGGCCTGATACGGTGCCCACCAACCACAAGACGAGCTCAACCAAGCTCCAGATGTGACCGTTGTGGTTGCGGACGCGTCATGGAGGCTCGTGCTCCGACATCCACGTCGTCCAAGGGTATGGGACGGTCGATGGGATCGCTGGGTCTTTCGTATCTTGGTGGTATCTTGCGGATAGCGTGTCGTGTGGCTGGTGGACGACGTCTTGTTTGCCGGAACGTGGTGATTGTGGTCTCGCTCTCGATGATGATCGACGGAGTGACGTCGGAGGGACCGTTGTCGCTTGCTCCATCGTATCTCCGTCGACTTGGACGACGGGGAGGAGCCAACAAAAGACCCGAAAGGTGGTGGCTGAGGCTACGCAAGGCTCGGGGCACACGTTTCCACGTTTCCAACGTTTCAACGTTTCAACGTCCCACGTCGGGAGAACCGAGCGCCGAGACCCGAGCCCCGAGCCCGAGACTTGAAACCCGAAGCAGTGTACGGCGTGCGACGCACGTCGTTTCTGCTTGCAACTTGCAACTTGCAAAAATGCAACTTGCTACTTGCTACTGGCTACTCGCTGCCTTCTGCGTCTGCTTGCTGCGTGTGCTGCTGTCTCTTTTTTTTCTTTGGTTTGTTTTTCCGTCTCAGTGTGGGTGCCCACCTGTACGATGTGACCACCTGGGGTAGACGGTGTACGCTTTACATTCCGAGCGACGCGCCGAGTTGATTTCGTTTTCTTTTCTTTTTTTTCGTTCGCGTCGACGACGGACGGCCTTGACGCCTGCCATCCTGTACAGTACGAGCAACAGATGATCGCACCGACACGAAACAAAAAGCGTCCAATACTCTCGGCAAAAACACGAAGAGCAAAGAACGAGAAACAAACGTACGAAGAACAAAACACTACAAAAAGATACTCACCACCAAGACGCAAGACGAATGACGAATACCGCAAGACGAATGACGCAAGACGCGAGATGATTGACCCAAGCCGAAAGCCAAAAGACGAAAGACGAAAGACGAGCGACGCAACTCGCAAGGCGAATGACGCAACTCGCAAGACGAAGGACGCGGACGCAAACCGACAGCAAGCAACAATGATCGATGGTCAACAAGGGGATAGGATCCAGACAGAAAGCACGTCGGCTCGCCTTCTTGTTGGCGGATTTGGTCAATCGTGCTGTTGGAGTGTGTGCGAGCTGGGCTGGTCGATCATTGGGTGCTGGTTTGGGGTCGTTGGTGGGATATCCTGGGCTTCGTTCGTATGCACTGGTGCTTTCGCGTTCCCACACCACTGCGCTTCGACGATCTGGCATTCCGATATCAGTGCGCTCTGTCAATCTGGCTTTTCGGAAATTGTTGAGTTTTCGTAATTCGGCGTTCTGGCGCTCCGGCGTTTCCGAGATCCGGTGTTCTGCAGTTCAGGAGTCTGTCATTCCGGCATTCGTGCAGTCTGGGGCTCCAGCATTCCAGTATTCCAGTATTCCGGCATTCCGGCATTCCGGTGTTCCGGCGTTCCGGAGATCCGGCGTTCCGGCGTTCCGGAGAACCGGAGATCCGGCGTTCCGGAGATCCGGCCATCCCGGCATCTCGGCATCCCGGCATCCTGCCGGCTTGACCACGTCAGTTTGCTGGATTTGTTTGGTGGCGTCGTCGTCTTGCTGGTCACTCAGACCAATCGTACCAAGGCGATGAGATAGATGGTCAGGTTTCGGTTTGTTGGTACATGGTCGTGTTGCTGTGTAGACGACTTGGCGACTTGGCGAGTTGGCGACTTGGCGAGTTGGCGACTTGGCGAGTTGGCAAGCGAGCAAGTTGGATACTCAGGTCAGGACGTCGGAGCTTCCGAGCTAGCTTCCGAGCTTCCGAGCTTCGGAGCTTGGGAGCTTGGGAGCATTGAAGCGTCGGAGCGTCGAAGTATTGCAGCGTCGGAGCACGTGAAAGGTGGTTGGTGAGTCGGAATCGTTGTTTCGAGCACGAACGATGGACGGAGCGTACCTGGTGGGTCGGAATCGTTGGTGTTTCGAGCATGAAAGACAGGCTGAGGGTACCATTGTCGACGATCGTGGCCACGACCACTTCGTTACGGTCCAATTGACCTCCGCCCATGTGCCAGTACGTCTGTGCGGGTTCAGACGCCATCTTCCGGCGCTCTCGCCGCGCCAAGACGACCCGTGGTGCGATCGACAGCCGTCTGTCTGTGGAGAAAGCAACGAGAAGCAACGAAAGAAGGATATCGGACCATCACAACCACCCAGACGACACCTGCCGAGCGACGCACTCGACGTCACGGCCTGATACGGTGCCCACCAACCACAAGACGAGCTCAACCAAGCTCCAGATGTGACCGTTGTGGTTGCGGACGCGTCATGGAGGCTCGTGCTCCGACATCCACGTCGTCCAAGGGTATGGGACGGTCGATGGGATCGCTGGGTCTTTCGTATCTTGGTGGTATCTTGCGGATAGCGTGTCGTGTGGCTGGTGGACGACGTCTTGTTTGCCGGAACGTGGTGATTGAGGTCTCGCTCTCGATGATGATCGACGGAGTGACGTCGGAGGGACCGTTGTCGCTTGCTCCATCGTATCTCCGTCGACTTGGACGACGGGGAGGAACCAACAAAAGACCCGAAAGGTGGTGGCTGAGGCTACGCAAGGCTCGGGGCACACGTTTCCACGTTTCAACGTTCCCACGTCGGGAGAACCGAGCGCCGAGACCCGAGCCCCGAGCCCCGAGACTTGAAACCCGAAGCAGTGTACGGCGTGCGACGCACGTCGTTTCTGCTTGCAACTTGCAACTTGCAAAAATGCAACTTGCTACTTGCTACTGGCTACTCGCTGCCTTCTGCGTCTGCTTGCTGCGTGTGCTGCTGTCTCTTTTTTTTCTTTGGTTTGTTTTTCCGTCTCAGTGTGGGTGCCCACCTGTACGATGTGACCACCTGGGGTAGACGGTGTACGCTTTACATTCCGAGCGACGCGCCGAGTTGATTTCGTTTTCTTTTCTTTTTTTTCGTTCGCGTCGACGACGGACGGCCTTGACGCCTGCCATCCTGTACAGTACGAGCAACAGATGATCGCACCGACACGAAACAAAAAGCGTCCAATACTCTCGGCAAAAACACGAAGAGCAAAGAACGAGAAACAAACGTACGAAGAACAAAACACTACAAAAAGATACTCACCACCAAGACGCAAGACGAATGACGAATACCGCAAGACGAATGACGCAAGACGCGAGATGATTGACCCAAGCCGAAAGCCAAAAGACGAAAGACGAAAGACGAGCGACGCAACTCGCAAGGCGAATGACGCAACTCGCAAGACGAAGGACGCGGACGCAAACCGACAGCAAGCAACAATGATCGATGGTCAACAAGGGGATAGGATCCAGACAGAAAGCACGTCGGCTCGCCTTCTTGTTGGCGGATTTGGTCAATCGTGCTGTTGGAGTGTGTGCGAGCTGGGCTGGTCGATCATTGGGTGCTGGTTTGGGGTCGTTGGTGGGATATCCTGGGCTTCGTTCGTATGCACTGGTGCTTTCGCGTTCCCACACCACTGCGCTTCGACGATCTGGCATTCCGATATCAGTGCGCTCTGTCAATCTGGCTTTTCGGAAATTGTTGAGTTTTCGTAATTCGGCGTTCTGGCGCTCCGGCGTTTCCGAGATCCGGTGTTCTGCAGTTCAGGAGTCTGTCATTCCGGCATTCGTGCAGTCTGGGGCTCCAGCATTCCAGTATTCCAGTATTCCGGCATTCCGGCATTCCGGTGTTCCGGCGTTCCGGAGATCCGGCGTTCCGGCGCAACCGGAGATCCGGCGTTCCGGAGATCCGGCCATCCCGGCATCTCGGCATCCCGGCATCCTGCCGGCTTGACCACGTCAGTTTGCTGGATTTGTTTGGTGGCGTCGTCGTCTTGCTGGTCACTCAGACCAATCGTACCAAGGCGATGAGATAGATGGTCAGGTTTCGGTTTGTTGGTACATGGTCGTGTTGCTGTGTAGACGACTTGGCGACTTGGCGAGTTGGCGACTTGGCGAGTTGGCGACTTGGCGAGTTGGCAAGCGAGCAAGTTGGATACTCAGGTCAGGACGTCGGAGCTTCCGAGCTAGCTTCCGAGCTTCCGAGCTTCGGAGCTTGGGAGCTTGGGAGCATTGAAGCGTCGGAGCGTCGAAGTATTGCAGCGTCGGAGCACGTGAAAGGTGGTTGGTGAGTCGGAATCGTTGTTTCGAGCACGAACGATGGACGGAGCGTACCTGGTGGGTCGGAATCGTTGGTGTTTCGAGCATGAAAGACAGGCTGAGGGTACCATTGTCGACGATCGTGGCCACGACCACTTCGTTACGGTCCAATTGACCTCCGCCCATGTGCCAGTACGTCTGTGCGGGTTCAGACGCCATCTTCCGGCGCTCTCGCCGCGCCAAGACGACCCGTGGTGCGATCGACAACCGTCTGTCTGTGGAGAAAGCAACGAGAAGCAACGAAAGAAGGATATCGGACCATCACAACCACCCAGACGACACCTGCCGAGCGACGCACTCGACGTCACGGCCTGATACGGTGCCCACCAACCACAAGACGAGCTCAACCAAGCTCCAGATGTGACCGTTGTGGTTGCGGACGCGTCATGGAGGCTCGTGCTCCGACATCCACGTCGTCCAAGGGTATGGGACGGTCGATGGGATCGCTGGGTCTTTCGTATCTTGGTGGTATCTTGCGGATAGCGTGTCGTGTGGCTGGTGGACGACGTCTTGTTTGCCGGAACGTGGTGATTGTGGTCTCGCTCTCGATGATGATCGACGGAGTGACGTCGGAGGGACCGTTGTCGCTTGCTCCATCGTATCTCCGTCGACTTGGACGACGGGGAGGAGCCAACAAAAGACCCGAAAGGTGGTGGCTGAGGCTACGCAAGGCTCGGGGCACACGTTTCCACGTTTCAACGCTCCCACGTCGGGAGAACCGAGCGCCGAGACCCGAGAACCGAGCCCCGAGACTCGAAACCCGAAGCAGTGTACGGCGTGCGACGCACGTCGTTTCTGCTTGCAACTTGCAACTTGCAAAAATGCAACTTGCTACTTGCTACTGGCTACTCGCTGCCTTCTGCGTCTGCTTGCTGCGTGTGCTGCTGTCTCTTTTTTTTCTTTGGTTTGTTTTTCCGTCTCAGTGTGGGTGCCCACCTGTACGATGTGACCACCTGGGGTAGACGGTGTACGCTTTACATTCCGAGCGACGCGCCGAGTTGATTTCGTTTTCTTTTCTTTTTTTTTCGTTCGCGTCGACGACGGACGGCCTTGACGCCTGCCATCCTGTACAGTACGAGCAACAGATGATCGCACCGACACGAAACAAAAAGCGTCCAATACTCTCGGCAAAAACACGAAGAGCAAAGAACGAGAAACAAACGTACGAAGAACAAAACACTACAAAAAGATACTCACCACCAAGACGCAAGACGAATGACGAATACCGCAAGACGAATGACGCAAGACGCGAGATGATTGACCCAAGCCGAAAGCCAAAAGACGAAAGACGAAAGACGAGCGACGCAACTCGCAAGACGAGTGACGAATGACGCGGACGCAACTCGCAAGACAAATGACGCGGATGCAACTCGCAAGACAAATGACGCGGATGCAACTCGCAAGACAAATGACGCGGACGCAAACCAACGACAAGGAACAACCTGAGTGAACAAGAGCACTCCCACCATCACCACCACCAACAAAACACAGCAACAAACACAACCTGGTCAACGACATCAACACAAACTCAACCCAACCATGAACGCTCGCTGCGTCAACATGCAGCATCCACTATCCACCGTCAACAAGAATCGGATGATAGATACGCGTTCGGCTCTGTCCTGTTGGTCGGGCGATTCTTGATGGTTGATGATGAGATTCCCTTGGTGCACCCTTTGCTTCGCTCGGGTGTTGTTGTTGCCTTCCGTGGCGTTTCAATTTGCGTTGTGGTCAAACAATTAATGCTCGTGTTTGTTGGTGGGGTATGGTTGTCGCGTGGGCGTTGATGATGATATTTCGTTCGGCACAATTGCTTGTCTGGATGATAGTTGGTTGATTTGGATCATGGCTGTTTCGAAGCTCGTACTTTGACATGTTAGTTTGGTGGCACGTAGATTAGATTTGTTGGAGAGTTGACATTGTATAAAATCGGAACGTTGGTGAGCACATGTTGTGACCTCAGCATCAATATAAAGACACAAAGAGATCGATAAGTGAAGCAACGTACCAAGCATGGTCAGCTCGATTAGGCCAGTGTCGAAACACCATTGTCTGGCGCATGGGCAGCTTAAAGATACCTCATGGCTGGTGAGTGTCCGGCAGTTGCTCCGCACTACCCTGCAGCCTCAGACCGGCTCTGGAGTCCAACGTGCAGTCGCAGGTGCAGGGCTCATACGAAACGGGGAGCACCACGTTAATCGTGAGTCTAGTTCAGGCACACTGCTGGTAACATAATACACCATCATGACCATCAAGTGTCCAGCAGTTCGGTCATCCGCCGAAAAAAGTGAGAGAGTTGTTGTGCTTTTCGGTACTGTAGCTCAGCTCCCATTTAAACTTGCTTGAGTGGATCTGTGCAAGAATGTGAAATTGGTCAAAAAGCCAGGTTGTGAGAGCTTACCGTGAACAATGTCGGCGGTCGATGTGTTTATGTTTTCGGGGCCCGATGATGCTTCGACTGAGGACTTTGATCTGTGGATATCTTCCAAGTCGATCAGACAGTGCTTCTTTCGTTGTTGGATAACGCACCTTGATAGCTGGACGCAGAGAGAAGAAATCCACTTGACACGCGTCGCCTGTGCAAACGCAACGACTTAGGGTATTAAAGGATCGATGTCGCAACACAATAGCTGCCATCGACTGACTCAGTCGACCATGCCGCACAGGATGAGACACGCGAGTCATGACGCTCGCCAGTTCCGAGAATGCAACCTAAGAAATGGCACCCAACGCGATACAACCATCAACTATTGCTCGCTCACCACATGGGATAAACTTCAAGCCCCGCCATAAATGTGCTTGTCTTCGGTGAATTCCTCAAGTTTGGGGCCTCTTTTTGAACACTGCGATGACCTGTTCGAAGACAAGAGTTGGATTCGATGCTTACAAGTGTTGTTGGAATGTCTGAATTTGTCACCGCGTCTTGGATGGCGATACTGTTTTACTGCCTTGTCGTCACCGTCTCTCTGTTGCCACTGCTGCAGTCGTCTTGCGAGCGTACCCACTCGAGCATGAGCTGGCGATGCCGCGCTTGATGAGAGCGAAGCATCGCGACCTTGGCAATGCTGGTTTGCGCCGATACGAAGCGACTCGCCGCGACATGAACGCCAGGAAAATGTCGCTCAAGCTGCAAGGAAACATCTTCACTGCAAAACGACAGGACGAGGAATATTCGCGATAAATCTACGCCGTGGAATTGCAGCACATGCAGCAGCAGTGTGAGTCTGTGTGGCAATCCTGGTGCGTCCGTGTTGTAGACGCCGTGGCTTTGTTGTTCGGCGGCGATTCTATCGTCAACCGCGATGAGGTCATCGATGAGGTCGTCGATGAGCACGAGCACTGGTCTCTTCTCGATAACGCAACTCGGCACACGGATCATGAGCTGCAGTTGTCCGTTTCCAGTCGAGGAGCCGCTGTTGGAGCGCACGTGCGCGGGCTGCGGACCCGGCGGCTCCATGCGCGCCATCTCTTCGGCGAGCAGCACGGCCTCGTGCGTCCCAAACACGATGGACAC
Source organism: Pythium insidiosum (assembly GCA_022836835.1). Classification (NCBI taxonomy): domain Eukaryota; phylum Oomycota; class Peronosporomycetes; order Pythiales; family Pythiaceae; genus Pythium; species Pythium insidiosum. Next base: position 89,462 of record JAKVDI010000016.1, read on the forward strand.
TGGGTCAAAGCGCGCCGTCGGGGCAGAGCACAGTGTGAGACACCACCCGAGCGCCTCTTCGAGCAACAGACGACAGTGCCTCTGCGCTGCTCTCGCAAAGACCTCGTCGGGCGTCGTGGGATCCAGTAGTGTGACCTCGAGGCGCTGGACAGCGGCGCTCGTGAGGTGCAAGCGTTGCGACGCGACGGACACCGGAGACGGCGGCGGACCCGCGGCCAGCGAGGGGCGCTGTGCGCTTGCGGTGTCGTCGCTGTGGTGCTGGTCGTTGTCCCGTGCGACCACTGCTTCGGGTCGCGTTCGTTTCGGTTGCGCGACGCGCTCCAGCATCTCGCGCATCTGCCGCCGCTGCTTCAGGTTCGTGATAGCAGCGCGGCTGACGTTGTATTCCTTGGCGAGATCCGCTTGTTTCTCGCCGCGTCGGATGCGCGCCATGATGTCGATGCGGGCTTGCTCGGTCAGATACGGCGACGGCCGCGTTCGCGTTCGGGTCTTGGCCGTCGACGACGGCAGCGACGGAGAGGACGGCTGCACGTGTGCCGGCGTCGAATGGAGTGGGGCTCTTGGGACTGGCGCGATGGACGCAGCGGGGCTGTGGTCGCTGTGGCTGCGTGGCCGCACGTCCGCAAGCGTCGGCGACATCAGGCTCCGCTGGGGCGCTCTCGGGAAGTACTGTGTCATGCGGCCGGCGGGGTCGTTCCATGGCACGTCCGAGACGACATGGCGGTCGTCCGCAGTCCACGCAGCCTCAGACGACAGCTCTCGTCGGGGCTCACGCTGCGGCCGCCTCGTGACGAAGAACGGCGGTGGCGAGCTGTCCATTTTGGTTGGATCCCGAACTGAACGCGCTGTATGATGAGCCCGAGTGCATTCCCAACAAAGAGCCTACAGAAACACTCCAACACACACACAGCAGCGGTCCCTCCAGAACTTGATGTGTTGGTGTTGTTCGGGTCGAGCCCTTCTCACACACGACCAACATTCGTCACCAGTCTTGGACGTGGACACAGGGAGGACAAACGTACCGAGAGCCTCTGCCAATTGATCGTTCGTTTCGTGCAAGTGTTGGGGGACTCTCAGAGTCACGGACTGGACCGACTAACCGCACTGACTCACAGAGAGAAGCGTCGTTGGATAGAGAAATCCAACAAACCAAACCCAATCCAACACAACACGTGTCGACAGACAAAAGATCATGAAGTGGTCGCCATGACGATTCCACGTCGCCCGCTGACTCCAGTGTCGTGGTGTACGTACAACTTGCTGAACATGGACCACTCGATTGTCAAGTGAACTGTTGAGGCTTCTCGCGGGAGTCGAGCGATTACTCGTGGACTAACGATACTCACGACACAGTAGACGCCCATCGAGTCGACAGCCATTCCGGGGCCTCGATAGACTACACGGACGTGGGTGCTCACATAGTCTACTGCAGCTCCACAACATCAACAACACCAGTGAGCTGCGTGAACACTGCGGCATGCATCGTCTGAATGACAAACTCTATTGAATGTCTCTGTTCTCTATGCAATTGCCGAGTGTCATCGCAGCCTTCAATATCCAATCTCGTTTTGTCAAGATAATCTACTCATTCGTCTCCGCATGAACTCGCTGAATGCCTTCGTTTCCTGGAGGACAAACCGTCATGCAACCATCGAATGAAGTCGTCGTGGCGCTGCGGTCGTTCGCCATTCGACGGTGATCGACCCGTGACGATGGCCACAAAAATCTGGACGCCTGGCCACTCCAAGCACAGACGTTCGAGCGTTGCGATTTCGGCTGCAATCGTTACTACCACAGCATCGTAGACGCCGCGACTACGCGCGCGTGCGAGCTACAATACACGATGCAGTCACGTTGAGTTCACGTGTGTTTGGTATACAATACAAGAGCCGAATACCTGAGTGGCTGTGTCTCTTGCGTTCATCTCAGTGCCCAGCAGCAGCACAACACGTGCGTCTTGCGGCTGCTGCTGGTGGTGGTGTTCCGTCAGCTGTCGCTCTTTACCACCAGGCGAATCCATCCTTGCGCACGTCGGCTCGAGAAAGACAAGCTCGTCCTCCATGAATTTCGCCTGTGGTTGTAGCAGCGCGGTCTGAAGCTTGGACGGCGTGTAGCGACTCAGCGCCTCCTCCAGAAGGAGCCGTGTGATCCGCTGCACCAGGTGAAACAGAGCAGTTCGCGCTCCTTCCTCAGCAGGCAGCAACATTTGCTGGTGGAGCCTCGCGACTAGAAGCGGCATTGAGGCGGTCGACACCTCATGGAATTCACCACGCGTGAGCGCGTACTGCAGTGCTGCGGTCGACACCCTCGATGCGTTGACGCCGCTGTCATCGGTGTCGCTGGGTGTCGACTCGCCCATCGCCTCGAGTCGCTCCTTGAGCTGGCGCCGTTGCTTGAGATTGGAGATCGCTGCGCGACTCACCTGGTACTCCTTTGCAAGATCCGCCTGCTTCTCGCCGTTCTTGATGCGCTCGAGGATCGCGCGTCGGTCGCACTCGCGGAGATAGCGAGACGCTCGACCTGTTCGATGATGGGATACTTGCTGCCCCTCCCTGGGTGCCGCGATGGATGGCGCCGCGAGGAGAGCGCGCCGTGGCTGGGGAACTTCGCTACCCCCACGAGCTGCCCGCCCACCGCCGTGGAACACGGTCGTCGTGAGCGCCACGCCGTTCCAATCCTCGGTGTTGTCCCATCCATGCCGCCTCTGGCGCCACAGTGGCGCGGCCTCGTCTTCGAGTGAGCGGGGCTGTGCTAGGCGTTGGCGCTCGTGTGTGTGTGCGTGCGCATGGTAGCCCGTCACACGCGTAGGCATCGTGTGTTCGGACGCCGAAGGGGAGGACGAGGACGAAGAGAGCGGAGGCGGAGGCAGAGACGCAGGCGTAGAAGTAGGAGGGGGAAACCCAGCGACATCGGTGCGCAGGAAGCAGGTGAAGCGCGGGAGGCTGCGGTGGGGCGTAGCCATCTCTGTTCGCCGAGTCCCGCGTGGCGTCGAAGGGGGGAATGGAGAGGAAGAGGAAATGTGGCTGCTCGTCACGCGAGCTGCTCGGCGCACGGACAGCAGTAACGGATACGATGTACCTGTTGTGGTTGGTGGGTTTATTTCGCTTTATTTTAATTTTTTTTCTGTCGGCAACGCGACGAACGAGTGTATTGTTGTCCGTAGGGGGAGAAAAAGTGGCCGGTTGCAAACACGTTCGCGAACGCAACTACTCGCCAACAAACCAACCAACAAACAAACAATGCGCGCTCGAATCATTATCACCTACTACTGAATTAAAAGACCCGGATGGGAAAACGATGGTGAAACGAACGCGACTGTGCCGATGTGCGCGGGTTTTGTGCGGGGGTTTCGTTAAAACATGACCTGGTTGCTGTATTTGTGAAAATCCCTTTTTTTCTCTGAGTTGATTCCGACTTGTCAATGAACAGAACGACATTCTTCCACATAAACTACTACGATACAGTCTCTCTCTCTCTCTCTCTCTTTACGCCGTGGAGCTCTCGACCAGACGCTTGTAGATGCCGCCCTTGCTCAGCAGCTCCGTGTGCGTGCCCTGCTCCGCGATCTTGCCGCCGCTCACCACGCAGATCTTGTCCGCCTTGCGGATCGTCGACAGTCGGTGCGCGATGATGATCGTGGTGCGGCGCTTCAGCGCCACGACCTTGTCGAGCGCCTCTTGCACCACCTTCTCACTCTCCGAGTCGAGCGCGGACGTCGCTTCGTCCAGCAGCAGAATGTTGGGGTTCTTCAGGATGGCGCGCGCGATGGCGATGCGCTGCTTCTGACCGCCAGAGAGCTGCTCGCCCTTCATGCCAACCTGCGTCTCGTAGCCATCGGGGAAGCGGGTGATGAAATCGTGTGCGTTGGCCATTCGCGCGGCAGCCTCGATCTCCTCTTGTGCGGGCTTCGTGTCAAGACCGTACGCGATGTTCTCGGCGATCGTCCCGATGAAGAGCGTGGGCTCCTGTCCGACGAGACCGATCTGGCTGCGGAGCCAATGGAGGTTGAGCGACTTCAGATCTCGGCCATCGAGCAGCACCTGACCCTGTAGTGGGTCGTAGAAGCGTTCAAGCAGCGCAATACAGGTGCTCTTGCCGCCTCCCGAAGGTCCGCAGAAAGCCACCGTCTCACCAGCTTCGATCGTGAGGTTGTAGTGTCGGAGCACCGTCACCTCGGGACGCGTCGGGTAGCGGAATGTGATGTCACGGAACTCGATGCGGCCCTCGACAGTCGCAGGGCGCTCTCCTTCGTCAGCAAACGCATCGATCGGCAACGGGCGGTCACGAATGGCGACGATAGCAGCACCAGCCTTGATGGCGTTCTCCGACTCACCAAGGAACGAAGCCGCGTTGCCAACTCCTTGCGCCGACATCATGATCGCCATCAGAGTTCGCATGAGCTCGAGAAAGTTGATCTTGCGCTGGTCGACGAGATGGCCACCGTACCAAAACACCAGCGAGTAGGTGGCGAACACGATGAACGAGCTGAAACCGAGCGCAAGACCATTGATCTGAGCCTCCTTGCGGCCATTCTCCAGCGGCGCTTCGAGCAATGCAGAGAATTTGGTCGAGATGCGATCTTCCAAACCAAGAGACACGACAGTGCGAATGTTGCTGAGCGCCTCCGAGGCATGCGCACCAACGTCCGAGAGCTCATCCGAGAGACCAGACGCGCCCTTGAGCTGCTTCATGCGAACCACCTGGCCCATAATGAGAAGCGGGAAGACGGCAAGCATAATGAGCGTGAGCAGCCAGCTGCCTGTTGAGAAGGAGATAATCAGCGCTGCGATGAACGTGAAGGCAGCTTGCACGACTCGACCTTGCGAGTCACCCGAAATCATAGCCACCTTGGTGGCGTTAGTCGACAAATCCGCCGTCAGCGCACCCGTGGCGTTCTTCTTCTCATCGAAGAATGCAATGTTTTGACGGCAGAGTGCCGTGAAGTGGACGTCACGCAGACGAGACGTGAGCTTCTCAGCCATGAACTTGAAGCAGTAGTTCTGCATCGCCGTGAAAGTGAACATCAAGATCGCTCCACCGAGATAGCAAAGACCGTAGATCGTCACGTCGTCCGAGATTGTGTCCAAGAACTTGTGGTCCTTCGACTGCTGGAACTTCGCATAGTTGAGATTCATCGTCGTAACCATCTCACTGATGAGAACAGCCGATGCAGGCAATGCGAAGCCGCAAATGCCGGCGGCGATCATTCCCACGACAAAGAACTTGCGCTCAGGTCGACTAAACGCCATCGCGTCGAGGATGGTGAACTTGGCCTTCACGTCAGCGACGACGCCGGTACCAGCGTCAATTTCACCCAGGCTCTTGTTAGAGTGCGTGCTCATTTGGCGCAGTCGAAGACCCACATTAGCCGAATCCGCACCAGCTTCAGCCATAGCAAGCTCAGCGGCAGCGGCCTCGGCCTCTTCCTTTGCCTTCTCTTCTTGAAGCGTGTAAAGGTTTCGGTAGACACCGTTGGGAATCGCCAGCAACGTGTCATGGGGACCCTCTTCGACCACTCGTCCGCCCGAGAGCACCACAATCTTGTCTGCACGACGCACAGTTGAGAGACGATGGGCAATAACGAGCGTCGTCATCTGCGTCTGGTCCATCAGCGAGTTAAGAGCATCCTGCACCACACGCTCGCTCTCGTTGTCAAGGGCTGAGGTAGCTTCGTCCAAAACGAGAATTTGAGGATTGCGAACAATCGCGCGAGCAATTGCGACACGCTGCTTCTGACCTCCCGAGAGCGACACACCTTTCTCACCAACGAGCGTATCATACTGCTGGGGCAGCGACATGATGAACGTGTGAGCGTTGGCCATCTTTGCCGCACGCTCGACTTGCTCCAGCGTCACATTTTCGTCTCCAGCGGCGATGTTGTCGCGAATCGTGGTAGCAAAAAGTACAGGCTCTTGCGACACCAAACCGATCTGAGAGCGCAGCCAGCGGAGGTTGAGGGTGCGGACGTCGCGGCCATCGAGGAGCAACTCGCCCTGCTGCGGGTCGTAGAAACGTTCGAGCAGAGCAATGAGCGTGGACTTGCCACCACCACTCGCTCCAACAAATGCAACGGTTTGACCCGACTCAATCGTGACGTTGTAGTCGTTCAAGATCTTGGCATCCGGTCGGCTTGGGTACGTAAAGTGGAGGTTGCGGGCCTCAATGCGACCGAGGCACTTCTCTGGGATGATACCCTCGGACGAGGAAGCATCGATTGCGGACTTGGTGTCGAGAATGCGATAGATGGCAGCAGCAGCGCCACGGGCCTCCGCCACAGCAGAGATGTTTGGCGAGATTTGCGCCAGCGAGATGGTACCGAGGAGAACGCCAAAGAAACCCTGGAATACAGATCCGGGATCGGTTTTGTTGGAAGCCACGCGCGAACCGCCGTACCAGAGACCAGCAGCATACATGATCCAGATGCTGCCCATGAACAGGCCAAATACTGACGACGAGTACTTTGCGAGATCAATGTTCTCCGCCTCAGCGACCGCAGCCTTCGCATTGTACTTGGTAATCGCGCGGTGCTCACCGTTCAGCGAGGCCACCGTACGGATCGACCCCAGCGTCTCCTCAGCGACTGCGCCGGCTTCCGCGTACATCTTCTGCGAGTGTTCTGCGCGCGAACGAAGCATCTTGAGCAGCGACGCCAGCGACAGCGCCATGATGGGCATCACGCACGACATGACGAGACTCATATCCCATCCCTTGGAGAAGCCGATGATGTAACCCGCGAAGAACTGGCACGTATACTTGAACGAGTCGCCAAGCTTCTGACCCATGCCATCCTTGATCTTGACAGTGTCACCTGTCAGTCGGCTCGAGAGCTGCAGCGCGTCGTGGACATCGTACCAGCCGATGTCGAGATGCAGCATGTGCCGGAGCGTCACGTCTCGAAGTGCCTTCATCTGGCGTTCGGCCGTGTTGTTGAAAAGGACGTACGAGATGTAGTCCGTCACAAAGAGACCGATGGCGATGTACAAGTAGCTGAGCGCTGCCGAGTTGATCGCGTCAATGTCGACGCCACCATCGGCGCGCTGGAACGCGTTGATGGCGTCACCAAACACGAGCGCCATGCACGGGAAAAGAGCGCCGTTGGCGCCCGCACAGATCACACCGACCACAAGCGCGATCTTGTCGATGGGCTCGGCGTACCGGTAGAGCTGGCTGAAGGGCGCGGGCGGCGGGCGAGCGGCCGCTTTCTTGGCGTCGGCGTCCGTGTCCGAGGCATTGTCGGTGGAGGACGTCGGCTTGAGCTTGGACGGCGAGGACTTGTCGGACGCCGAGGCGCGGGGCGTGAGCACCTGCACGTACGTGGCCTCGGCGTCGACCTGCTCCTGCTCCTTCGGGGGCATCGCTCGATCTCAGACCTGTGGACGACGGGGGGAAGAGCGAGGGATCGAGAAGGAGGTCTCGTGGCGACGGCAAGTTGGAGAATGAGCGCTCGATCGATCGATCGCATGGAGCCACCCGCCGAGTCTGGTTGCCGACATGGTGGCCACTTGTGGATCTGGCTGTGGACCTGTGCTGTCGGATTGCATCATCGAGGCGCATCCAGCTGGCGGACACGGGGTAGGGGTCCTGATTGTGGTCACCAGAGTGGTGGCGGATCTGGTGTGGCTGGTGTCGTTACGTCAGTAGCTTGTGGGTGCGCGTCAGAGTATGGGTACTGGTTTAGAGGAGTGGAGTGAGAAAGGGAGTTGATTGCAGTCGAAACGCGATTCGGGGTGAGGGTGATCAAGCTGCGAGAGGAATGTTGGTGACGCTTGTTTCCTTTTTTTTTCTGAGATTGCCAAGACGTCAGAACGGAAGCGACGGCGGCGACGATGGATTGATGTCGCACCAAACCAACAAAACGAACGAGCACTGATGCTGAGACCAACAAACGATCGCAACAACAGACGCACAAGGCGTCCAGCAGAGAAGAAGCGCGCGTTTTGTGTTGCCAACTTGTCTGAAAAGGAATCCAACTTTGGCAGATGGGAATGTTGGTCACTTCCACACTCATCAGACCGTGACTCACGATGGGCAGCAGCAGCGGTGTGCAACACCGACACCGACACACACACACACACACATGCTTTCGTTTCGTTTCGGTTCGATTCCGATCCATGTCTGTTGGACCGACCGACACGAAGGCAAGGCGTTGGTAACCAACAAAGCAACTTGGTTCGTGTACCCTCGGCCATGGCCTCAGTCGATCAAGTATCCGTCTGCCGCCGAGTCGACTCGACGGCCATGCTGTCGCGCTTGCTCCAGAGAGCGTCGGATGGCTGACGCTTCGACCCGAATCGACACAAAGCACGAGAGACAGCGCCGTCCTCTGCCGCCGCAGCCAGCGTTCGGTTATTGCACGGGCTCCACCGAACGATGCATGCAATCGACGCATCGCCAGCACGCAGAACATGGAGCGTTCGCGCGCTGCTGCGGAGCTCTCGAATCAATTCACCTCGTCCTCTGTGACGTGGCAGTTCATTAACATGCACATTTCGCTATGCGACACTGCGATTCTCTGCACGTTCACCCACACCCGTCAACTGCAAATGACAAAGTGTCCGCACTCCGTTTGATCATGCTGACCACAGTTCCTACGGCTGCACCACGCGATAGAGTCACCCCCGTTCGTCGCTGTCTGTGGTGGCGAACTGCGACTCCGCGTGCTTGTTCGAGAGCGATCAGACAACTGAGCCACACGTTGCTACCAGATTTGTTACCCGGTGCTCGGTCTACCCGCACGAACGCTGCCCACATTGCGGCATGGGAACGAAAGCATTCAATCGAGTGCTGGGAATCGCACGCCGGAACACGTTCCCTTGTCGGCAGTCGACTGGAGCAGCAGCGCAGGATACCACCTCACTCTCCAGCAGCTCGGACTTGTCAACGGTGTCCAGGTCCACGCTGCAAAGTTGCGCTGTCGAGGTTCGCACACACAACCGACGACCGAGCGAGTGCCAAGGTGTGCGCATCTAGATCCACTTCCAAAATGGGGTGCACATTCCGCATGTAGCCTTTTTAAAGGCCCCAAGGTCTGGCACGACACAGCATTCAGTGATTTATCCCAATAAGCAAGGAGGTATCCTCTATTGGACCATTCCCCGTTGGAATTTAGCATCTTCCTAAAGCTAAATTCACGTTCTATCCTAAATTTTAGCTTTGCATGTTTTACCTGTGATTTATCGTTTTCAGATTCTCCAGAGGTCGCGAGCATCACATCTCAGAGGATTCCATCGTCAATGGCCGACGAAAGTGTGGCGTTGATATCTACTTAAAGAGGGTATCACTTTGAGCATGTTTGGACGTGTCTAAATATTTAGCGAGGGGGTACCCCCCTTGCCAGATTTGGATTTAGGAAGGGGGTGCAGCTGGTCTAAACAAGATTTAGAGCGTCGAGAACCGAAATTTTAGCTTTAGGAAGGCTTCTAAATCTCTACGGGAAATGGTCCATTCACGTTCTTTCCTAAAGTTTAGCTTTGCTTGTTTTCCCGCAGAAATCCTGTGATTAGAGAGATTTCGCACTCTGTCTTTATCTTCACCCACACATGTGAGGTGCTCCACACAATGTATGGGTGATTCCTGGAGAATAGCCGATTTCGCTGTGAATATCAGGTTTGAGCGTGGCAACGTCATAAATGAAAAGATATCACAAATAAGATAATAGAGTACCAACAGTCTCCTGGCGACTGCGAGCACCGATGTAGTCATACCCATGACGGGTACGCTCATCGATGGACCAGCACCGATTGCTTTCAGCATGGCCGTCGACGCACTTTTGACTGAGAAAGGACTCCATGGCTACAAGCTCTTGTCGAGCCATATTCTCTCATTACAGCGACACGTTTCGGCCCAACAAATAGTGAAGGATTGGTTGGACTCGGAGACAGCTATTATTCTACTTGTCGGCTTGTCTGACCAAGCTGAAATCCTGACGTCTGTGACGGAAGATGCGAAGCCGACAGCTAAAATGGACAAGCATATATTGAAGCAATGGAGTGGAGTTCTATTCCAACGCAACACGATCTATTCCTACCAGCGATCGAAAGCTATCTGTGGTCACTACATCTACATCGAAGACGACGTTCATGCGGTGCAAGCAATTTTTCGAACGGTTTTGCTCCCATGCCCGTACAACCCAGTTGAACAAGTCGGTGATATTCGCAAGTATCCAAGAAACTATATTCAAACGAGCAATATGTGCTGCTCATGATCGTGCATCCGGTGTGCGAAGCCGATGCATCATTTCTGTTCCAACGACGTTTGCAAGGCCATGTCGTTGAAGGACGAAAGCGGAAACGACATCACCGAGTTCCCAGGTGACGCTTGCTACTGCAGCGCGGCATGCTACAATCGTCGTGTGGGTGCTAGTCGAGCCGCCAAGTGGAAGAGGCTGGCTCGCGATCCCATCAGCGATTCTGACTTCGATGATACCGAGGACGATGACCCACCGACGCCACAGCCCAAGCGCAAGCAATCGAACAAGCCCGTTCCGTCGCCTAGGAAGACACCGACCAAGCCCATTCCGTCGCCGCGAAAGACACCGAAAAGGTCTCTTCAGTCGCCAAGCCTGGAGCTTCCCGTTGTTGAGGTGGTTCCTCATGCCACATGGCCGCCGCCAAAGCCCAAGAGTACTACTGTCAAGCCGAAGGCGTCAACGCCAGCCAAGATTCGTGACCCGTTGGTGGGTCGCATGGTTTCGTATTGCTGCGACAAAGAGGAGTGGATGCCGACCAAGCTCTACAAGGATGTCGGTGGTCTATTCCTCTCAGGTCGCGTGCATGTAGCGAAGTCTGCCAAGGGCGAGAGACGAGGCGGACCAGCATACGAGATTCGGTGGACGGTCACCAACTTTCAGTCGAAGATGTACACGCATCGCGTCTCGCGTGAGATTGTCGAACGTGGTATCAAGAACTACGAAACCCTCAGCGGAAGCACTCTCAACAAGGCTACATGGAAGCACATCTGTGAAGTCCCGTCGGCTGAAGCGATGGTTGACTGCGAGAACCTCGAGACTACGTGGTTCTCGATGGAAGTTCGGATCTTTTGTAACCAAGACCCCGCTCCCATCGAATTTGCAGATGGTGAGCAGATTACGAAGCTGGACTTCCAAGCCGGCAAGAAGATGAGCGAGCCTTCAGATCTGTACACTCATCGGATGGGACAACAGAGACTAAGGTAATAAAGGACAAGAAGCATTTTTTCAACAGCTTCCTCAAGTTTTCTTGCGTATTTGCCGTTGGCGTTTTGGAAGATTGTGGTGAACGAGACCAACGCGTATGCGGCTACGGACAAGGGTAAACTGTCACTCTGATGAGATGTTGCTTTTTCGGCATCATGTTCTACATGACATCGTGGACAAGGGCGAGTACTCCAACTACTGGGGGAATCAAGCGGAAGACGAGATTTTTGGCGTCACCTCGACATTCGGACTCGAGAACTTCATGACGTTGAAGCGCTTCCAGTTATCCGCAAGAACCTGTGCTTCAGGCACAAGGTTACACCGAGCAGCTGAAGAAGGACCCTGTCGCCCGAATCCGACCGCTCCTAAGCATGCTCAAGTATACAAGCACCAATACGTCGTGTTGGGAAGAAACGTCGCCGTCGACGAGTCAAGCATCGCGTGTCGTTCGAAGTTTGGTCGCCACCTCATCGTGTACAACTCATCGAAGCCGACCGGGAAGTTCCACTTCAAGATCTACGCGTGTTGTTGTGCACAACTTGGCTCATGGTTGGTTTCCGACTCCACTGCGCAAGTGACATGGAAGATCGATTGAAGGGCGTGATCGACACCGACAAAGCCAAGTATCTCGACGACCGCCTTCAGTTTTCGTCCAACATTCGTCAGATCGTTCTCGAAGTTACTCAGCCCCTCCATAACACCAAGCGGGTGGTAAACACGGATAAGTTTTACACGTCTGTGACTTTGCTACTTAGTCTTCGTGATGTTGGGATGTACGGTCGAGGCACCATCCGCGAGAACTCCGCTTTGTTTCCCAAGGCACACATGTTTGCGAAGAAGTCAAACGAGCCGCGTGGCTCATCGCTTCAAGGTGTGAGCAAGTCGGGACAGATGGTTGCGGCGTCCTGGATGGATGGCTCGGTCGTCAACATCCTGTCGAATGCGGACTCATCAGGAATGGGTGAAGTGACTCGGCTTATTGGTAAGAACCATGTCAGCTACCCAGCACCGAAGTGTGTCGCCGAGTACAACAAGCACATGCAAGGAGTTGATCATCTCGATCAGCTTCGAGCTAAGTACTCTTTGGCAGACGGACACTCGATGCAAAAGTGGCACAAGAAGCTTGCGCTCGCTTTCATCGACATCGCGCGTGTAAACGCCTATGTCACGAAGTGCATGGTGGACGAGTCCGACAAGAGTCTCCGCAACCAGCATCGGCAGTTCATGATCGATCTCGCATCGGAACTTATCTCCGGGAAGTGGAAGGAGACAGCCGAAGATGATGGTTTGCTCTTCGCCGACGACATCAGCCATTCATCGTCACAGTCGACTACCAGCTCACCCAAGGTGATGTCGCCATACGTCGCGCCGTGCGAGTTCACGTTGTCCAAGGTCAAGTTTCCAAGCGGCACGCGCGGCAAACGTGGATGCAAGGTGTGCATGTTTGAAGGACGACCGTGGACCATGAAGACGCTCTACTGCAATCAGCACAACATCTGCGTTTGCACGGAGCTGTATCCTCCTAAAGAGAGCCTCTCCAGCGTCATTTGTCCTCGGTCTGACTGGACATGCTGGCAAAAGTTCCACGACTACTACTTGCCGCGCGGTGTCTTCAACGAGAAGGGTCGAATCAAGCGCTTGTCGAAGGTTTTTCAAGCGAGACGTCAACTCGCACTCGACACCGTTGTCGAAACCAGTCAGGTCGAGTCAAGCCAGCAACCTGAGAGCCCGCCAACACTCATCTTCTGCCCATTCGATGGGTTGACAGCGAACGCAGTGCAAGACGAACAAGGAATGTTCAGCCCGTCAGCACATGACAACAGCTTCGGCCAAGAATCGGTAAGTCTACAAGAGATCTTTAGTCCACGGGAGTTGGCATCCAGCATTTTCTCGTCTGACTTCGACGGCGGATACACTGTGGTACGCGAATCGATTGCGCATGAATCTGACGCTAGTGACGCGTATATAGTTCAACTCTAAGCGTCAATACACATTTGCTTTTATTCATTATGTTCTTTTCGCTGCGCTCATCTCTATCTCTGCCTCCGTCATCTCGCGCATCTTGTAACAGCTCCAGCGGCATGACCATGCTATCAGGTGCGAACATCCTCTGTTTGAAGTATTGATGTTGCACGATCGTGTTGGATATTTGGAGTCAGTGTGCTCCGGCACCTGCCCATGCACCTCGTTCTACTTGTGCGATGTACATAAATCTGCAAGTTACTCCACGCTTCAAATCTCAATGAGCAAGTTGGTCACCTTATGCAACGTCATCCGCGGCTGCCTTACCTCGATAGCATGTAGTTTTCCGTGTTTTCCGTAGTATACGACGTAGTTTTCAATCTTCGCTCAAGAAACTGAAATCTTTCACCATGTGGTGCATTTCTATTGGTCTAAAATGTGCGAAAAGTAGTCATTGTGCGCACTTTATATGCGCATATAATTCGATAGTGAAGCGTAAAATGACGATAAAGTAGTCATTATACGCGATTCGGCAACGAAAGGGTTAATATGTCTGTGTTGGTGGGTGGTCCAACATGATGGAATTTGGATAAATCAATTTTGGGTTATTGGAGCTGCATGTAAATGACTGGTGTGCAGCCAACACAGTGCAGCAGTCAATCACAAGCTTGTGATCTGCTCATGTCGGCATTCCGAGAACGTTTCTGTGATGGCAACGGATCAACAGCCACGGCGAGGAGGCCGCAAGCGCGATCCCGTTTGGGAGGAGGTCTTTGTTTTCGAAGACGACAAGGATGTGGTTTGCAAGAAATGTGAAAGAACAATACATTCTCTTGGATACACGCATGTTGAGCGGATTCGAAAGCACATCCACGAGAAGTGCCCCAAGCGTCTGAAGACCGCAAAGATCACCACCCTTTTTCAACCATCATTGGGTGACTCCGCAGCCCAATTCCATCGCGTACTGGCTCAGTGGATTTTCGAGACAGGTGTCTCGTTCAACGCTGTGCAGCATCCACTCCTACAACAAGCGCTCCAGATTTTACACCCACATGTCACAGTTCCCGGGGATAAGGCAATACGGAATCGCCTGCTCGACCAAGCCTACGATGCATCCATAAGCCGTCTGCAGGTTTCTCTGTGCGGCAAAAGGTGCACGCTTAGTACTGATTCTTGGACCGACGTCAACGGATGTCCCGTGATCAATTACATGGTGAATTCTGGTGAACAGCCATTTTTCCTTGAGTCAGTGTACACGGGCTCAACTGCCCATGACGCTTCGTTTTTGGCCGATGACGTAGAGCGAGTTATCAGAAGATATTCATTCATCAACATCTGTGCCGTTGTAACTGACAACACCAGCACAAACAAGGCCATGTGGTTGTCGCTCGAGAAGAAGTTTCCTCGCGTGTTCTTTCATGGGTGTGTGTCACACGTTATTCATCTGATGGTTATGGCTGTCTGCTCGACGATCGGCTGGCTGCGAGAGCTCGCGACAGGATGCAAGGCCCTAGTCAAGCATTTTAAGAAAAGCCATCATCTCAGTCACGAGCTCATGGATCAATTGCGAAAGAACGGTAAGCGCGCGCTCGCGCTCCCAGTGGATACGCGCTGGGGAACACTAGAGCGGTGTTTTGCGACGGTGCTGGATGCGGAGCCATTTCTACATGCGATTGTGTCGCGGCGTGAGTTTATTTCTGGTGATAAGCAGCAGAGCTGAAGCGCCGCGCAATTCACGACATGGTCCGTGCTGCATGTTTTGTTCCAAATCTACAACGTGCCCAGAAGCTTCTTTGTGTGCTAAGTGGGTTCACGCGCCGTTTTGAGATGAACGAAACGCCGCCATCGGAGGTGTACGACATGTTTCTAAGGCTGCCAGAAATGGTAGGAGATGTGCGGTTTTCGGCAGAAGAAAAAAGAACGTTCGACCGCATCGTCCGCGACAAGTTCGATTTCGTGTATGGTGATGCTCACGGTGTCGGCTTCCTATTGGATCCAAGGTTTGTTGGTCGGGGGATGGACGCGGAGACGCGCGCCGAGGTGGAAGAGCTCATTTCGCGTTCTGAAGGTGAAGCTGGAGTGGACGTGGTGAGCAAAGAACTGCTGACGTTCTACGCGCACGTCAAGACGCTTCGCGACGTTGACTCCCGCGCGTGGAGGCTCCTGGAGCAGCGACAGTTGACACCGCTTGTGTTTTGGTGTGGTCTAGATGGGTTTCCGTTGCTTCGTGAGGTTGCGCTCAACGTGTTTGCTGCATCCTGTTCTAGCGCTGCATCTGAGCGCAACTTCTCTGCTCATCGTTTCCTCCACTCGAAGCTGCGCAACCGACTCCTCGACGATCGAGTGGAGAAGCTTGTTCACATTTTTTTCAACGGTAAGATCGACGTGAGGGACGAGGAGACGTTTTTCGAGGGCTCGAGGAGCTGTTGGAGCAGAGCGACGAAGAAGATCAAGACGACGGCGAATACGTGAGATGATATCACTAGTAATGTATGTGTTTCATGTTGTCTATGCTCGTTGTTTGATTGCTCCATTGTTCACGTGTTGTCCGGGTAGATCATTGGAATATTCCATTTTGGAATATTCCGGGTGGGTGGTGTCCGATCGCTGGTCATGCGCCGGTTGAACGCCTTCATTTCAGGCGTTGTAACGTTTCCCTTGAACCCACTTATTATGCGACTGGGGACGCCGTACGCTGGATCACCGTAGATGAATCGATTGTCGAACGTTTCGTTCTGACAATCGAGAAAACGTACGAGCTGACTCTGACGCAGCATGACCGCGTCATGCCGACGACCTTCCATTGGCCCCCAAAAATGAATGCACAACCCATCTGGAGCAGTAACCGCCTGATAACTGAGACAGTGCATTCGCTTGTGTCCCGTGTAGACTGCGCGCTGGAGATCCACTCCAGCTACGGATCCGGGACGAGAGGTCGCAATCTTTGTGCCGTCAATGAAACCGTAAACGTTGTCAAGCGGCGCCCGCTTTCTCGCGATGGCTGCACAGTATGCGACCGCTGCTTGACGATTCCAAGAGGAAAAAACAGAAGGTTACGCCACCGCTCGTATATTTCTTGGACAACATGCAAGAAAATTCGAGCGTGGGACGATGCCGACCGCCCAAACTTCAACATGCTATCATGATAGCGACGCGGAAACGCGAAGAGATAGAGCACCATGCAGAGCGCCTCCGTCCCATATACCCTGTCTCGCTGAGGAGTCACAATAACGGCTGGTGGACGAAGTGTGATGTCACAGGACACGTGACGGAAAGCACGGAGGAAGCGATTCCACAGCCAGAAATGGCAAAGAGACTAATCTCTATCTTGCAAAATGCAGACTAACTGTATTACGGGTGATTATCCCTGGGATCCCCTGCGGGATCCCAGCCCTACAATTCTAACTACCCTACTTAACATGTAACAGAGTTATTTAACTCCGTGTCACCCGTTAGGGTTTTATCCAAACCCTAAGTTACGTGGACCACACACGTACAGCCCGTGTGTACCACACGGTGCAAATGCACCAGAGTTATGTGTCACACACACATCACTCCTGTGTAACAGCATACCCTGTTACACCACCCCCCTCTCAAGACGCGAGCCACCACGTGGGCGCGCCAGAGGGAGAAGACGCCTGTCTTCTGTTGGGACAGCCCAACCGTCGGAAGTGGCCGACCTTTCTCGGGGATTCTCCCGTGACAGAAGAGAATTTCCCTCGAAGGGATCAAGAGGCATCAGGCCCTCTTGTGCACGAGTCGTGCTGGCGAGAGAATCGCCCTTCCGGAACGCGAGCTAACCTCGCTGCGGGATTCCCCGCTACCGATCACATTCGGTTTCGCACAATGAGTGCCAGCCCGACACCAAGCCAGTGCGTCGACTACGACGAGTCGGACGCGGAGGAGAAGGCCGCCGCTCCTGCCGAGGAGTCGGCGCCGTCAAGCCCTGCGCCCACTGGCGCTGCGTCGAGCCAAGACGTGGCGATGCAATCGCCTCCTGCGCCCGCTGGCGCTGCGACTGGTCGCCCTGCCGCGCTGCAGACCGCTCTGCCAACAGCGCGCGACGCGCCAAGCTCGCCCGAAGCGTCGCCTGCACGCGCGCACGGCGAATCGCCGCCGTCCGACGATTCGGACTGTGAGCGCAAGGTGGGCGGACAGCCCAAGCGCCAGCGCATCAGCGCCGCCGAGTGGCGCCGTCGCCAAGCGGAGCGCGACGAGAAGATGGCCGTGTCGAGCACTGAAGGAGCGGCTGCCGCCACGTTGACCCCGCGCGCTAGTCGCCCCGCGCGTGCAGCACCTGCTGCTGACGACCCTCGTCGTGCTGCCTCTGTTCCCGATCCTGAGGCCGTCGAGCGTGTCGTGAATCGACTTACGCCGGGCGCGCGTCGCGCCCTGCCGCTCGAGTGTGATGCTGCGGAGGCAGAGGCCGTGGCTACGGATGCGGCTGCGGCTGCGGATACCCCGCGTACGCCTCGTCGGGCGCGCGCACCCGCGCCACGCAACACCCTCTGGGTCGAGGACAGCCCAGATCGCATGCAGGGCAGTCCCGATCAGGGACAAGAGTCGCAACGTCGCGACCGCGCCTCCGAGTCGCATGCGCGCGAGGCTCCGCCGTCCCCGACGGTGGAGGAGCTGACCACGATGGTCTACCGTTTCAACGGTCGCGCCATGACGATCCCCGACGCACTGCGACCCGTCGTCATGACGATGGCGCAGTTTCGCGAGTTTCGCAATGTCTGCTCTCGCAGCAACCGTCCTCGCGACGACATGGACGGGCTCCCGTACCCTCTGCGCGGTCGTGAGACCGTCGCAGAGTACGAGGATCGCTTCTGGACGTGGGTCCGAGCGACTACGAGGGTGGACACGTACACCTTCAGCCCGTCTGCGAGTCGGGCGTCCGCTCAACGGATGCGGGATATGTGGTTCAAGTTCGTCCACCTGGATCACCAACCAGTTGGGAGAACTTGGCGCTCCATCGCGAGGCAGCTATGCTGCGAGCGGATCTTCCGCGAGAGGTTCGTCCTCTGTAGCCGACACTACGTCCCCGCGCTAGTGAAACCAGCGCGGTTGTGCCTTGGCAAAGGCCTGGACCGCATCCGGGCAGTCCACGAGCACTGCTCATGCGGAAGCCACTGGCTTTCCGACGCGGGACAGCCGAGCCACTTCACAAGTAGCTCGAGCTTCCCGTGGCGACGCCGAGCGTCCACGATCGCCTCCACGGGGTAGTGGAGCTCCCCGTTCCGGTCCATCACCGGGGGAGGGGCGCGGCTCGGCCGTTGCAGTCGCGTCGGCGGCCGAGCTGACTGCTCGCTTGGGCGAGCTTGAGCGTCAACACGCTCAGCTGGCTGAGAGCTATCGCCAGCTCCGCCAGATCGTGGTGTCGGTGGACACGGCGCAGTCGCAAACCCAGTGGGCTTGGGTCAGCTGCGAGACCGTTTTGAGGCGGCACGGGAGGATCCCAGCGCGAGCAAGCGCGGCTGGTCAGCACCTTGATCGTCTTGAGCGCATGCTCTACCAGACGCAGGGGTACACCGCTGCTCTGCAGCAGATGACCTCGCCCGTTCCGCAATTCGGGCCGACCGCCGCGGTGGGTTGGTCCGCAGTGACTCTCGTCACTCCTCTGGTTATTACCAGTCGGCGGATTACCCGCGTTCGAGTTACCCGCAACGGGCTACTCGTATTCGAGTCGTGACTCGTACTCGCGCTCGGCGCGTCGCGAGGAGCTCCCGCACTCGTACGACGAGTATCGTCGTCACGAGACGAGCGCGTATCCGACGCCTCGCGATCAAGGCGACGCTCGTGCTCGCTCTCGCTCTCGCTCACCGAGTCGTCCTCGGTTTGAGGAGGCCGATACGGCTTGAGCAACCCGACGTAGAACGTCGGGTGCGTTCGAAGCCAGCTCGGCAGATCGAGCGTGTACGCGGAGCCGCGTTTCTTCAAGACCTTGAAGGGGCCGATGAACCTCGGCAGGAGCTTCGAGCTGCCCAAGCTGCTCACGGCGTCGTCCGCCAAGTGTTTAGTGCTGAGTAGCACGTAATCACCTTCGTGAAATACATGAACGTTTGACCGTCCATGCTTGTCTGCGTTTGACTTTTGCAGATCTTGTGCAGCCGCCATGTTGTCCTGCACTGCCCTGACGAGGGCGACGCGAGTCGAAAGAAACGCGCTGACGCTGCGACGAACCGCAGGTTTCGTCACGACGGCGTCAAGTTGGTTCGCCAAGAGGCGTTCTCTCCCCCACCAGACTTGGTGTCGCCCATGAGACAGAGGGGCAGTGCGGGATGCCGCAGACCGTTGAGGTAGAAGGGTGTGAACCCGGTGCTCGCATGAACGAGTTGTTCATTGCGAACTCTGCGAGCGGTAGCATGGCACTCCATGCAGTGGGCGTGGTCGCACAAAGCCCACGGAGGATGTCCTCCAGCGTCCGGTTGACGCGCTCGGTCTGCCCGTCCGTCTCGGGATGAGCTGCTGTGCTCATGTCGAGCTGGGTACCCAGCAGACGGAAGAGAGCCGTCCAAAACTCGCTGGTGAAGCGCGGGTCGCGATCGGATACGATCGAGGCAGGCATGCCGTGATGTCGAAAGACATTGTCGATGAACAGCGACGCTGTTCGTTCGGCGTCGACAGTGTCGGGCACTGCAGCAAGATGCACCATCTTGCTCAGTCGGTCTACGAAGACCAAGACCCCGGTGTTGCCGTGGGGGTCGCGGGGAAGCCCGAACACAAAGTCCATGCTGACGGACCGCCAGCAGTCGGTTGGCACCGGCAGGCTCTGTAAGGGAGCGTGGGTGTGCGGGCTTGCTTTCACCCGCTGGCACACTTCGCACGTGCGAACGTATGTGCATACCCAGTTGTACATCTTGGGCCACCAGAACCTCTGGGCAAGCTGGGCGAACGTCTTGTCACGACCCAGATGCCCGGCAACGGGCGTATCGTGTATCTCGAACACGATTTTGTGCTTCAGGTCCTCGTTGGACGGCACCACAACGCGAGAGTCCTCGCCGACGACACCGCTGTAGTACAGCAGGCCGTCATGCTCATGATACCTGTGTATCTGAGCGCGGAGTTTCGGTGAGAGCTCCTTGGCGATGCATCGCCAGACAGGTGCGACAAGATTGTCGAGCACTGCCTGTCTTCCGCGTACAAGCGGCGGATGAGCGAGAAGACATCCGAACTCGCAACCGAAATATGAGCAAGCTCATAATCGGGTCGACGCGACAGAGCGTCTGCAAGCACGTTCAGCTTGCCCGGTTTGTAGACAACCGTGAAGTTGTATTCTGCAAAGAATGACAACCAACGGGCCATCCGTTGCGACAAGTGAGGCGACTGTGTCGCAGTCCTCAACGAGGCATGGTCGGTGTAGACCACAAAGGCTTCGGCCCGAGCAGGTGAACGCGGAACTTCACCAAGGCGAACTTCATCGCCAACAACTCCTTGTCATGGACAGGGTAGTTGCGCTCGGCTCCTTTCAGCTGCCGAGACTGGAACGAGATGACGCGCTCGCGTCCTTGCTCATCCTCTTGCAGGAGAGCACAGCCGATGGCGTAATCGGAGGCGTCGCAGACGACGCTGAACGGACGTGAGTCGTCAGGAGCGCCAGGATGGGTGCTTCCTGCAGACTCTGTGCGATTGTGCGAAACGCGCGCTCGCACTCGGGTGTCCACACCCACTCGGAGTCCTTCTTGAGGAGGTCCGACAGCGGTCGCGCCATCTCGGCGTAGTTAGCCGTGTACCTGTGTAGGTAGTTGGCCAACCCGAGCCAACGGCGCAGGTCCTTCTGCGATCGTGGCACCGGCCACTCCGCGATCACCTTGATCTTCGCGGGGTCGGCACGGACTCCTTCCGTGCCGACAAAACACCCGAGCACGGGGACCTCTTCGGCGCCGAAGATGCATTTGTCGAGATTGGCAAAGAGCCAATTCTCGCTCATGCACTCGAGGACCTTCTCGAGATGCTCGATGTGGAGATCATCGAGATCACGATTAGCCGCAGGCTTCGTGTGGACGAATATATCGTCAAAGTACGTCTGCGCGAAGTCGCGTAGAGGTCGGAACAGTGCTCCGACGAGGCGATTAAACGTCGCCGGGGCATTCGAGAGCCCCTGTGGCATCACAAGCCACTCCCAGAGCATACCGCTGGGCGTGCTGACAGCAGTGAGAGGGATATCCTTCTCACGCATCAGCACCTGGTAGTATCCATCTACCAGATCCAAGACGCTGAACTTCTTGGAGCCCGCCATGCGGTGAAGGATCACATCCTTCCTCGGTATGGGCGTTTGCGCCGGCACCGTTGCTGCATTCAGCTTATTGTACGCATGTACAATTCGCCACTTGCCGTTTGGCTTGCGCACACAGAACGTCGGTGCGCTGTGGGGAGACTTGCTCTCCCGCACGAGCCCTGCTCGTTGCTTCTTCTCGAAGAAGTCATCGATGATGTCGGACTGCTCCTTCGACAGCGGCCATTGCCGCAAGACACAGTAGCCCGAGCCGGGCTTCAGATCGATCTCGTGTCTGACGCCTCGGTCTGGAGGCAGCCCATCGGGCGGCTTGGCGCTCAGGCAGCGCGACGAAAAGCGCTTCACAGTGGATAGTACCTATCCTTGGGGTTCTTCATGATCTCGGCACCCCTGCGCGACTCAAAGCGCTGGCGGAAGTCCTCCGCGACCGTCTCGTCGACCACGGACGAGCTGTTGAGCTCAGCTCAACCCTCGGAGGTAGCAGTACGACTATCTCCGAGTAGGCGCCAGCCTTGAGTTCCCACTCGAACTCTGGGAGAGAGAGTCCTCCATCTCTCCGAGATTGCCATCGAATGGCCCTGGATCTACATCCAGTTCGACAGGTGGAGTTCCTCCCCTGTTAGTGCGTGAACAACGCGGGTGGCGGCAGGGATTGGCCCAATCCCTGTGCCGCGCAGAGACAACTGCGCAAGACGATCCTTGTCTCCGTCACGGTGTGATTCGACACCGGAGTGGTCACCCCACTCAGCGCCTCGCGGCGCGACGTACATCCCGTCACGACCCCAGTCCCTGGAGTCGGAGCGACATTCCCGCTCAGCACCGGCAGGTGCGACGCATCTTCCTTCGGGACGTCAGGTCCTGACGCCAGAGCGGAGCCCCCGCTCGGCACGACTTCGTGCACTTCTTCATCCATCACGGCGTCACAACCTGACGCCGGAGCAGTAGCCCTGCTCAGCGCGATATCGCGCGACTCGTCGTCACGGAGGCAGTCCCTTGCCCCGGAGCGTTCTCCCCGCTCAGCACGAAAGCGTGCGACGACGACATCTTGGCGCATGTCCTGCGCGGCCCACAAGCCTCGGCTTTGGCAGTGGGAGTCTGGGCAGAGCCCGCATGAGTCGACCCCGACTCAGAACGTGGACTCCACTCCACATCGGCACACACGCCGACCTCGAGAGTGACCTCGTCGAGAGAGGAGGCCTCACTCGTGTGATTAAACACGGAGGAGGGGTCCAAGACCTCCAAGGCCTCGTGCCCAACACGGGAGGTCCTCCCAATCGACTTGGTCTTCCAGTCGATCCATGGCTCGTGCTTCGTGAGCCATGGCATCCCGAGGATGAGGTCGTATCGACCGTCCATCTCGAGCAGCACAAAGTGCTCGACCGAGTTGAAGTCAGCGAACTTCACTCGGAGATCGACCTCGATCCTCGGTGTCGTAACGACCACACCGGTCGCCAGCTTCACCGACACTGAGCCACCCTCAGTGCTGGTCACCCGCTCCAGCTGCGCAGGCTCCTCGCGGAGACTCTGCGCCCGAGCGTAGTTTTTCGACGCTCCAGAGTCCACAAGGACTCGGAAGGGTCGACTGTACCCTTCAACTCGACCCTCGAAGACGAGTAAACTCGACTTCGAGTGAGAGGGAGCCCTGCTCCCTCGAGGGGCTGAACACTCGGCTCGCGCCAACTCCCCATCCGCGCGCCGCGTGTTCAGTCGTTCCCCAGTAGGCCGCCCCGCGCCTACTGGGTTCCGTCGTTTCCCGTACTGGCAGTCGCCTTCGCAGGCGCGCCAGATCCTCTGCCTCGCCCGCGGCCACGTCCACGGGACGCGCCGCGTTGCGAGCGACAGAAGCGACGGATATGTCCGTAGAGGCCACAGTTGTGGCATTGCGCGTTAGCCCAGCGCGCTTCCAGAGCATTCAAATGCTCTTCTGACAACGTCAGATCCATCGGCTCAGGGCCGGAGGTCGCTTCTTGCGGGCCCGCTTGGCGTCCCACTGGGAGGCCGCGGGCGAGCCGATCGTAATGGTCGGCACGCTGGGCGATGTACATCGCTTCTTCCAGCGACCGCGGTTCCGCTTGGAACACCGCGCGGCGCGCCTCCCCAATCGCGAGCCCGTTCATGAAGACGGTCACCATGACCTCTTCGGGCAACGGGTCAGCGGCCATGCAGGCACGCAGCTGACGGAGTTCCTGTACGAACTCGTACAGCTCGCGCTTGCCTTGCTGCGCACTGAGGAATTGTGTCCTCTGCCGATGTGCGACATTCGGCGGCTGGAAGGCAGCAAGCATGGCTGCCTTGAAGCCCTCCCAGCTGGAGAAATGCCCTGGGGCATTGGTCTCCCACGTGAGAGCCCAGGAGCGTGCACGCCCCTGGAGATGCGACATCGCATAGGTGACGCGCAGTCGCTCGTCATAAATCCGCGCAGCGGACATCGCGATTTCCAACTCGCGAAACCAGAAAGTGAGGTTCTCACTCTCTAGTCCCTGGTACGACGCCACCTTCACTTTCAGTGTCGGAGGCGTCGACACAGGGCTTGGCACAGCCACCACCGGTGGCGTAGCCGCATCCGGGATCTGCGATCGGATGAAACGCAGAAGGGAGTCCTCGTACTCCCGGAAGGACTTGATCCTTTCCTTCAGCGCATCCTCGCCCTGCGCGACAAGCTCGTACAAGCTCGCGCGGCCGAGTATGGCCTCGAGCTTCCGCATGAAGCTCCACTCATCGTCATTGAGAGACGAGAGGTCCTCTCGTCTGAGCCCGAGAGGGCTCCCTGCATTCGCAGCGTCAATCGAAGCGGACATGGCGCTGGATTGACTACGAGTGCTACCAGATGTCACGGGACACGTGACCGAAAGCACGGAGGAAGCGATTCCACAGCCAGAAATGGCGAAGAGACTAATCTCTATCTTGCAAAATGCAGACTGACTGTATTACGGGTGATTATCCCTGGGATCCCCTGCGGGATCCCAGCCCTACAATTCTAACTACCCTACTTAACATGTAACGGAGTTATTTAACTCCGTGTCACCCTTTAGGGTTTTATCCAAACCCTAAGTTACGTGGACCATACACGTACAGCCCGTGTGTACCACACGGTGCAAATGCACCAGAGTTATGTGTCACACACACATCACTCCTGTGTAACAGCATACCCTGTTACATGTGATGTACAGGGCTTGGATGCCTTGCTTATCGAACCGAAAGTCGAGAATACAGTTCGCGTCTGTCACTTCATGGAGACGAAAGCAAACGGATGGGACGAGGGTGCTGTGATCGAGTGGTGTACGTTCGTTAGCTGGCAGCAGCTAGCGGACAGGCGTCTGAACGACCAGCAGCAGCGAAGGGGTAGCGCTGCGCTAGCCAAGCACTTAAAGAATATAAGAACGACGCACGTAGAGCTAGTGATCTAGTTCCACGCTGGTCGATACCTCACGTTGTGTACCCTTTGAGGAGTCGGCTCTTTCAATGGGATCCTTGCTAAGGAGTTTCCCGAGTCCGCTCACTTCGTCAGGCACTAACCAACCGAAGTATGGCCGTACAGTGAAGGTGAATACAGTGGGGCTGTGACGGAGTTGGTCTCGATCAGCCAGCCAAGAGGGGTGCGAGCTATCCTCTCCTAGGATACTCGCGGGTTTCAATATGAAGTGTATTACTGATACCGCTTGCTCTCCTAGCTAGAGTACGCGGTGAATACAGAATACACACTCAGATCGAGTGCCTCAGACCCTTGGCCTAGCAGGATCCTCAGCAAACGGCAGGAATGCTAGGAACTATTTCCTCACGCTCTCAGACGTACACGCGCAAGCGCCCACACAGGTACACACACGCACTGAATGCTCCAACACACCACACGCAAGCACACGCACAGATTTACTTGTAGCGCGCGTGCCAACTCCGTTAAGTTAGCGGCGGCTGCACTCTGAGGGGGGAGACTTGAGGGGTACGAGGGAAAAACGAGAGTCTTTGTCAGGTTGGCCCGCTGGGGCGCTCCCTGTTAAACCTGATACTACTGATTGCGTCTCGCTAGCACGCTGACGCGTGGACCTCTAAGACCCGATATTGAACCGGTGGGCCGGCTAGTCCGGCTAGCTTTCGGTGCTAAGATCCGTCGAGTTAGCCTCCCGGTCTGGGACCAGGGGGGGGGGGGGAGCTGGCTGTCCCATTCGGTTCGTCACGTGTTCACACTGAGCGCCGTCGGTCCTGCGCTGACTTGCTCTCTTGTCCTCAGCTGCCTCGCCTCGCGCGTCCTCCCGTGAGCTGGATTCGCCAGCTATCGCATGGCGCGATGCTGTAGCGGCTGTCGGGCGAGTGCTAACGTCGTCGACGCTTCTCGAGTCAGGAGGTGTGGCACCGCTCGACAGTGAGTCGCGTGGTCTCGTCGCGCACGCCAGGGAGGTGTTTGACCGGCGCCTAGTCGAGCTTTCAGCGTGGGTGTCGCGTCCGGAGGCTCAACACCGGAGCCGTCTGCCGCGGGCGTGTTGACGGCGCCGGCGCCTGACATTGTCGCTCTGATCCTTGGCGATGACGACGCGGCGCTTCTCCGCATGGATGAGCCGCTGGAGTCTGTCGCTCCTTCGTCGGTGACCGGCTCGATGGTTGACCCCCCTACTCGGAAAATCAACTATTTGTAGTTCTAATCCGAGCCATTTTCGGCTCACATTCGGTTAACATACACGTCGGTCAGTTCCTGCACTACCGTTCTCAACAAATATTTATTGTTATGTCTAATGTGGTTGATGGACTTGATAAATATTCGTTTCACCAAACCGTGGGATATAATCAACATCTCCCCCTTATCATTTTATACATCTCCACACATGTGGTGAAGTCACCTGACCAGCGAAAGCGTCTGTCCCGAATCAGACGCCAGTAGGCGAGGGAAGGGGAAGGGAAACGTAAGGGGACTCCTCGACTCAAGGCGACCACGTTATTTAAGGCGACGCCCTATTTAACTTGGGTGCCTCCTTATCTAACTAAGGGCGACGCCTTATCTAACCCAGGGGGACGACCCCCTACGTTTATAAGGCGTCTGGCTCGTTAACGAGGCAGGTTGACATAGTGGGAAGATCTTTCGGATCTCTTAGGTTAAGGATCAATGGACTCTCTGATTTGCCCTCCACCCCGGGTGTTCGAGGAAGAGAGCATCGACTCCCCCGTCGCGCAGCGTGCGCGCGACGTAAAGCAGCTTCCGGGTACGTGCACACGCAGGCGCAGCCACGTAGTGCCTACCCGACGACAAGGTGAGGGCGTCTCCTTCGGAGGTTTGGCCGGAGTGAGCGTCTCAAGGCACACGGAGCGTTTGCAGTAGGGCGACCCCCTCTGCTCTCGCTGAGCGGCAAGGCAGAGCTAAGCACCGTTGCTGGCTCCAAGTAGGACATCTCCTTTGAGAATAGCCCTGTCGACAAGAAGGCGACCCGCAATCGCCGTCGACACCTGCGCGTGCCCGAGCGACTGCTTACGCCACAGTCGCTGCGGGTATAGCGCTCCCCTTTCGGCCGTCAAGCGGGCGTCGAACCAGCCCGCTGACAAGCGCCTGGGCCGTGGCAGCCTCACAACCTGCCCCCCAACCCCCGGCTTCACGCCAGAAGGCCGCCTCCGGGCGCCTCAGCAACGTTCAAGGCGCCTGGTCCGCGGCAGTTAGCGCGGATCCAAGAACCCAAGGCTCTGTGCGTGTGCGGCTCGAGGAGCTTGAGGTGTCGCTGACCTCTCGTTCCCAGCCCGCATCACCACACACATGCATTCATTTTCACAGCATGAAGATGATGAACGCGTTGCGAAATCTCCCTATCATAGCGTCGAGAACCGAAATTTTAGATTTAGGAAGGCTTCCAAATCTCTACGGGGAATGGTCCATTACCTTCTATAATTTATCTGGCGCTAGTGCCTTCTATCGATATATACTTGTTTCATTTAATAAACCTCTGACAACTAAATAGTTGAACCCCTTGCTCATTGGGACAAATCACTGTAACGTAAAAAACCATTTTATGAGAGCTGCATCACTGTAAGAGAGTGTATCAATTTAGATGACATATCGTCACACTCAATACCTCTCATTCTCGTTTTACTTGGATTCTGGCGCGAAACACTCGCTCCCTTCAAGTCGTTTTGGCGGCAAGCCTTCAAGCAAGTGGTTGCCGTGGCCCACTTCTCGTTTCGGGCGAAAATGCCATCGCGACGTGTTTACAGTGAGTTGACACTGCTTGATGCAGTGCTTCGCGTCCTCGGTGGCGAGATTTCCGTAGCTGTGAGTAAGGACAGGGGAATCAGCTACAGCACCCTACGAAAGCGGGTCGTCCAAGTTCAAAGGGTGAGAAGATTGTGGTCCAGCGGCGCGGTCCTCCGCCTGTGTTTCCTCCTGAGGCCGAGAAGTGCCTCCTCGAATGGATCGTTGGAATGCAGATAACTGGCTTTCCGGTAGAGCCATCAGAAGTGATGCGCCAGGCTAATGCGATGCCATCGCGTCTATATGAACGTGATCTCAGCCGTGGTTGGTACCAGCGTTTCGTCCAGCGCCACCCAGAGCTCAGAGAATGAGAGGCTCAAGTCGTATCCGGTCATCGCAATCAAGTTGACGTTGCTGTGATCGAGCGTTTATTCCAGACGATGCTGAAGCTTGTTATTGAGGAGCGGCTGGATCCGTCGCAGATCTACAACGTTGATGAGACGGCCTTCCAGACGCGCAAGAAGAGCCGCCGCGTGCTGGCGATAAGAGTGTCGAGAAACGTGACCGCGACAACGGGCTTCCACCTTTATATCGTCGCATGCGGCAACGCCGCCGGTAACGTGCTTCCACGCAACGACTACATTAGATCCTTCGACATGTCCACCACACATGCCACGGCACGCGTTCCGCGACGAGACCACGCGTTCTTTCGCACGGCGTCGGTACCATTTTTGCTCGTCTCATCCACAAACACGAGCTGCTCGGGATACGAATAGAACGCCTTCATCTTCGCTTTGTACACAGCTACCTCAATGGATAGTGCCTCACGAGCGCGTCGCTCCAGTACCTTGCGAGTGATACGGAGATCTAAGTGTAACGCGCGCAGAATCGTTGCATGGGAAACGTGTTTCAGCTCCGGAAACTCGGTCTTCAGAGCTGAACGTAGCTCTTTGATGTAGAAGCACGGAAACGACTTGATCTAGCTCGATATCAAAGACAGGACGATTCCTGGGTACGCAGTACGACGGCCGCGTGTCTTAGCGAGAACGTTGCCGCTCTTTTCGAACGAGTTGTACCAACGCCGTAGAGTTCGCACAGACACGCCCAGGATGAGCGACACCTTCGGGATCGCCACACCGTACACGTACGCGAGCGCCAACGCGCGCCAGCGAAAATCACTCGAGAACATCTTGGACGATGGTCGGGCACCACAGGTTTGCGTCTGCAGCGTCTCCATAAAAACCCACCTCTCTCACTTTGATTTGGGTTATTCGCGACTCCGTTTTATTGGGGTTTCTGCCTGTTTTGTTTGAGCCAAACACAAGTGGCATTCATCTTGAATCTCACGATAAAATCAACTCTGTTATTTATTGTTATCTTTCACGCATTCCTATACCTCTAGAAACTAATCTAAAACCTCAGGGTGACTTGTGCAAACATTTGGTTGGGCGTAATCCCAGATATTTACAGCCAATGAGACATTAAAGGGCACGTCCGGTGACATCCCGACATGACCTGAAAATACACGAAGTTATGTGGTCACACTATGTCATGGGGACCCATTAGGAGTGGACCCCATTACAATACGGGGCCCTCAAAATCTCTTGATGATTAATGGTGAAGTAATTCTTGCGAAAGTCTGTTTATGTACGTTCAATTTCAGCCAATCAGGTGATTTCAGCAGGATCATGGTATTTGGCGCTCATCGGCAACATGTCGCGTGGAAACGAGCGCCTTGACGCTATACTGGAGTGCGAGACGATCCTCTGACTCGACGCGCTAGCTCGCAATCACTTCTCTCAGCCCCTCAACGAAGAGCTCATGCTCATCATCCAGTTTCGATGATCAACTGGAATGGATGGTGGAGAACGTCGAGCGGAGTGAAGCGGAGCGAGAGAAGGTGATAAGCATGGCCAAAAAAGAACGTATTTTTTTCTTTACATCTCATCCAAATCGCTCTGATGATCAACATCCTCGATATCCTCAGCTGGAGCCGTTGGTGGCACGAAAGAGCGAAAGATTCCGTCAGCAAGGAGGCTGTGTGGTGGTAGGCCGAGCACTCGGCGGAGCTCAGCGACGTTGATCGACAGCGACAGATCGCTGGACCCGTTCAGTCGGACCGTGACGCTAGCGAAACCGCTAGTAGTATCGGCCTCTACAGCTCCTTCTTCTCGCATTGCGTCAATATGACGCATTTGGCGGAACGTAGCCGTGTCTGGGACTGCAACATTGGTGATCTCCGACTGACGGGCCTGTGTAAGCACCCAATGCGTGCGCGCGATCTCGCCCACTCTGTCCTCGGGATGAGACTGGAGGTACTTGTCAACGGCAGCGGCTGCCTCCGAGATGCGCGAAGCTGTCGCGCGTCTGATCCCACTGCCGTACGCGGCTTCTGACTTTGCTACGAACACAAAGAACTCACATATGAATGGACCGTTCGCCTTCTTGCGCCTTGAATGGCTGCTCTGAGCCACGACGACTCTCTCGGCGAAATTCTGCGCTGTCACTTGCACGAAATCGCGCTGCGGGGATGTTAAACTCGGGCGCAAGTAGATGGACTTGTCAACCCGGTCAACTTTGTGCTCGTATCCCCGCAGCGCACGCGTCACCTGGTCCTCGACGCGGTCCTTGAAGTCATCGAACGGCGCAGTGATGTCGACATCGAAGCACGCATCACTGTAGGATACGGTGGTGCGGCTGGTTCGACCGATGTCGCCGACTTTGACGATCACCTCACAACGCATTACAAATCGGTCGCCCGCCTTATTCCACGAAACGCCGGTCTCCAAAGCCGGCAAAACGCGTAACACGCTCACCAACAGATTTGTTAGCGCGCAAATCTGTCTCCAAACCGGCTGTACTAGTTTGATACCGGTTATCCACCAGGAGTTAATCGGGGTCCGTCTTCGTATTTATTTAGCAAATCTGGGTAATATCTGTCGAGAATGGCCTTAATCTGGCAGATTAGCAAAACAAATGGACAGAAAAGTTGAACTCCACAATAGTCTATTTGCCATTTCTGGCTGTGGAATCGCTTCCTCCGTGCTTTTAGTCACGTGCCCCGTGACATCTGGTAGCACTTGTAGTCAATCCAGCGCCATGTCCGCTTCGATTGACGCTGCGAATGCAGGGAGCCCTCTCGGGCTCAGGCGAGAGGACCTCTCGTCTCTCAACGACGATGAGTGGAGCTTCATGCGGAAGCTCGTGGCCATCCTCGGCCGCGCGAGCTTGTATGAGCTCGTCGCGCAGGGCGAGGATGCGCTGAAAGAGAGGATCAAGTCCTTCCGGGAGTATGAGGACTCCCTTCTGCGTTTCATCCGATCGCAGATCCCGGATGCGGCTGTGCCACCGGTTGTGGCAGTGCCAAACCCCGTGTCGACGCCTCCGACACTGAAAGTGAAGGTGGCGTCCTACCAGGGACTAGAGAGTGAGAACCTCACTTTCTGGTTTCGCGAATTAGAAATCGCGATGTCCGCTGCGCGGATTTATGACGAGCGACTGCGCGTCACCTATGCGATGTCGCATCTCCAGGGGCGTGCACGCTCTTGGGCTCTCACGTGGGAGACGAATGTCCCAGGGCACTTTTCCACCTGGGAGGGCTTCAGAGCAGCAATGTTGGCCGCCTTCCAGCCGCCGAATGTTGCGCATCGGCAGAGGACGCAGTTCCTCGGTGCGCAGCAGGGCAAGCGCGAGCTGTATGAGTTCGTACAGGAACTCCGGCAGCTGCGTGCCTGCATGGCCGCTGACCCGTTACCCGAAGAGGTCATGGAGACCGTCTTCATGAACGGGCTCGCGATTGGAGAAGCGCGTCTCGCGGTGTTCCAAGCGGAGCCGCGATCGCCGGAAGAAGCGATGTACATCGCCCCGTGTACCGACCACTAGGATCGGCTCGCCCGCGGACTCCCAGTGGGGCGTCAAGCAGGCCCGCAATAAGCGACCTCCGGCCCCGAGCCGATGGATCTGACGTTCTCAGAAGAGCACCTGAATGCTCTGGAAGCGCGCTGGGCTAACGCGCAATGCCACAACTGTGGCATCTACGGACATATCCGTCTCAGTACGGGAAACGACGGAACCCAGTAGGCGCGGGGCGGCCTACTGGGGAACGACTGAACACCCGGCGCGCGGATGGGGAGTTGGCGCGAGCTGAGTGTTCAGCCCCTCGAGGGAGCAGGGCTCCCTCTCACTCGAGTCGAGTTTACTCGTCTTCGAGGGTCGAGTTGAAGGGTACAGTCGACCCTTCCGAGTCCTTGTGGACTCTGGAGCGTCGAAAAACTACGCTCGGGCGCAGAGCCTCCGCGAGGAGCCTGCGCAGCTGGAGCGGGTGACCAGCACTGAGGGCGGCTCAGTGTCGGTGAAGCTGGCGACCGGTGTGGTCGTCACGACACCGAGGATCGAGGTCGATCTCCGAGTGAAGTTCGCTGACTTAACTCGGTCGAGCACTTTGTGCTGCTCGAGATGGACGGTCGATACGACCTCATCCTCGGGATACCATGGCTCACGAAGCACGAGCCATGGATCGACTGGAAGACCAGGTCGATTGGGAGAACCTCCCATGTTGGGCACGGAGCCTCGGAGGTCTTGGACCCCTTTTTCGTGTTTAATCACACAGACGAGGCATCCTCTCTCGAGGTTACTCTCGAGGTCGGTGTGTGCGCCGATGTGGAATGGATTCCACGTTCTGAGTCGGGGTCGACTCATGCTGGCTGTGCCCCAACCCCCACTACCGAAGTCGAGGCTAGCGGGCCGCGCTGGACATGCGCCAAGCAACCGTCATCGCACGCGTTCGTGCTGAGCGAGGTGAACGCTCCGGGGCAAGGGACTGCCTCCGTGATGACGACGAAGTCGCGCAATATCGCGCTGAGCAGGGTTACTGCTTCGGCGTCACGGTGTGACGCCGTGATGGCAGATGTAAAGCACGAGATCTTGCCGAGCGGTGTCTCCGCTCTGGCGTCAGGGCCTGACGCCCTGAATGAAGATGCGTCGCACCTGCCGGTGCTGAGCGGGAATGTCGCTCCGACTCCAGGGACTGGAGCCGTGACGGGATGTACGTCGCGCCACAAGGCGCTGAGTGGGGTGACCACTCCGGTGTCGAACCACACCGTGACGGGAGACAAGGATCGTCTTGCGCAGTTATCTCTGCGCGGCACAGGGATTGAATCCCTGCCGCCACCCGCGTTGTTCACGCGTTAACAGGGGAGGAACTCCACCTGTCTGAACTGGATGTAGGTCCAGGGCCATTCGATGGCAATCTCGGAGAGATGGTGGAACTCTCTCTCCCAGAGTTCGAGTGGGATCTCAAGGCTGGCGCCTACTCGGAGATAGTCGCACTGCTACATCCGAGGGTTGAGTTGGAGCTCAATAGCTCGTCCGTAGTCGACGAGACGGTCGTGGAGGACTTCCGCCAGCGCTTCGAATCGCGCAGGGGTGCCGAGATCATGAAGAACCCCAAGGATAGGTACTATCCACTGCTGAAGCGCTTCTCGTCACGCTGCCTCAGCGCCAAGCCACCCGATGGGCTCCCCCAGACCGGGGCGTCAGACACGAGATCGACCTGAAGCCCGGCTCGGGTTACTGTGTCTTGCGGCAATGGCCGCTGTCGAAGGAGCAGTCCGACATCATCGACGACTTCTTCGAGAAGAAGCAACGACCAGGACTCGTGCGGGAGAGCAAGTCTCCCCACAGCGCACCAACAACGTTTTGTTTGCGCAAGCCAAACGGCAAGTGGCGAATTGTACATGCGTACAACAAGCTGAATGCAGCAACAGTTCCGGCACAAACGCCTATACCGAGGAAGGATGTGATCCTTCACCGCATGGCGGGCTCCAAGAAGTTCAGTGTCTTGGATCTGGTAGATGGATACGGTGGTTTGTCCCAATAAGCAAGGGGCGTATCCTCTATCACCTGTTATAATTTATCTGGCGCAAGTGCCTTCTCACCATATGGTGGTGATGTGCATATACTGATGTAGATGCGCCACAGTTGTGTGTGTGTGTGTGTGAAGCTTGATGGAGATCTTCCGTTTGAAAATGCGCGCCAAAACGGGTACTTCCTTGACATTATGGTCAAGATCGCGATCTTGCCAAATGAGCCGACAAAGTCTCCTGTGACTCCAGTCTATCATGAACCACCACAAGGTCAGCCTCTTCTCCGCCATGTCCTGGTGCGCCAACACTTGGACCCGGCTGCAATCCGCCATCCTTGAGAGCGATCGGGAATCGCGCGTGATCCGATGGATGTATCTGGTCTCTTGAATCCCGCTCCGGAAGATGCGGTGACTCCCGATCCGATGTCTATAAACGGGCTTCTCAATACTGCCGTAGAAGCAGGAGGTCATGGAGCGCCTCAGGCCTAATTTCCCGTAAGTCAGTACTAGCATTTTCTGCTCTGATTTGTTCCACCCGATAAACCTCTGACAACTAAATAGTTGAACCCCTTGCTTATTGGGACAAATCACTGTACTACCAGGTGCTGATGCGTGAGAAGGATATTCCTCTCACTGCGGTCAGCACGCCCAGCGGCATGCTCTGGGAGTGGCTTGTGATGCCACAGGGGCTCTCGAACGCCCCGGCGACGTTTAATCGCCTCGTCGGAGCGCTGTTCCGACCTCTACGCGATTTCGCGCAGACGTACTTCGACGATATATTCGTCCACACGAAGCCTGCGGCTAATCGTGATCTCGATGATCTCCACATCGAGCACCTCGAGAAGGTCCTCGAGTGCATGAGCGAGAATTGGCTCTTTGCCAATCTCGACAAATGCATCTTCGGCGCCGAAGAGGTCCCCGTGCTCGGGTGTTTGTCGGCACGGAAGGAGTCCGTGCCGACCCCGCGAAGATTAAGGTGATCGCGGAGTGGCCGGTGCCACGCTCGCAGAAGGCTCGGGTTGGCCAACTACCTACACAGGTACACGGCTAACTACGCCGAGATGGCGCGACCGCTGTCGGATCTCCTCAAGAAGGACTCCGAGTGGGTGTGAACACCCGAATGCGAGCGTGCGTTCCGCACAATCGCACAGAGTCTTCAGGAGGCGCCCATCCTGGCGCTTCCTAATGACTCACGTCTGTTCAGCGTCGTCTGTGACGCCTCCGATTATCGGCTGTGCTCTCCTGCAAGAGGATGAGCAGGGACGCGAGCGCGTCATCTCGTTCCAGTCTCGGCAGCTGAAAGGTGCCGAGCGCAACTACCCTGTCCATGACAAGGCGTTGCTGGCGATGAAGTTCACCTTGGTGAAGTTCCGCGTTCACCTGCTCGGGCCGAAGCCCTTTGTGGTCTACACCGACCATGCCTCGCTGAGGACTGCGACACAGTCGCCTCACTTGTCGCAACGGATGGCCCGTTGGTTGTCATTCTTTGCAGAATACAACTTCACGGTTGTTTACAAACCGGGCAAGCTGAACGTGCTTGCAGACGCCCTGTCGCGTCGACCCGATTATGAGCTTGCTCACATCTCGGTTGCGAGTTCAGATGTCTTCTCGCTCATCCGCCGCTTGTACGCGGAAGACAGGGAGTGCTCGACACTCTTGTCGCACCTGTCCGGCGATGTATCGCCTAAGGAGCTCTCTCCGAAACTCCGCGCTCCGATACATAGGTATCATGAGCGTGACGGCCTGCTGTACTACAGCGGTGTCGTCGGCGAGGACTCTCGCGTCGTGGTGCCGTCCAACGAGGACCTGAAGCACAAAATCGTGTTCGAGATACACGATACGCCCGTTGCCGGGCATCTGGGTCGTGACAAGACGTTCGCCCAGCTTGCCCAGAGGTTCTGGTGGCCCAAGATTTACAACTGGGTATGCACATACGTTCGCACGTGCGAAGTGTGCCAGCGGGTGAAAGCAAGCTCGCACACTCACGCTCCCTTACAGAGCCTGCCGGTGCCAACCGACTGCTGGCGGTCCGTCAGCATGGACTTTGTGTTCGGGCTTCCCCGCGACCCCCACGGCAACACCGGGTCTTGGTCTTCGTAGACCGACTGAGCAAGATGGTGCATCTTGCTGCAGTGCCCGACACTGTCGACGCCGAACGAACAGCGTCGCTGTTCATCGACAATGTCTTTCGACATCACGGCATGCCTGCCTCGATCGTATCCGATCGCGACCCGCGCTTCACCAGCGAGTTTTGGACGGCTCTCTTCCGTCTGCTGGGTACCCAGCTCGACATGAGCACAGCAGCTCATCCCGAGACGGACGGGCAGACCGAGCGCGTCAACCGGACGCTGGAGGACATCCTCCGTGGGCTTTGTGCGACCACGCCCACTGCATGGAGTGCCATGCTACCGCTCGCAGAGTTCGCAATGAACAACTCGGTTCATGCGAGCACCGGGTTCACACCCTTCTACCTCAACGGTCTGCGGCATCCCGCACTGCCCCTCTGTCTCATGGGCGACACCAAGTCTGGTGGGGGAGGAGAGCGCCTCTTGGCGAACCAACTTGACGCCGTCGTGACGAAACCTGCGGTTCGTCGCAGCGTCAGCGCGTTTCTTTCGACTCGCGTCGCCCTCGTCAGGGCAGTGCAGGACAACATGGCGGCTGCACAAGATCTGCAAAAGACAAACGCAGACAAGCATGGACGGTCAAACGTTCATGTATTTCACGAAGGTGATTACGTGCTACTCAGCACTAAACACTTGGCGGACGACGCCGTGAGCAGCTTGGGCAGCTCGAAGCTCCTGCCGAGGTTCATCGGCCCCTTCAAGGTCTTGAAGAAACGCGGCTCCGCGTACACGCTCGATCTGCCGAGCTGGCTTCGAACGCACCCGACGTTCTACGTCGGGTTGCTCAAGCCGTATCGGCCTCCTCAAACCGAGGACGACTCGGTGAGCGAGAGCGAGAGCGAGCACGAGCGTCGCCTTGATCGCGAGGCGTCGGATACGCGCTCGTCTCGTGACGACGATACTCGTCGTACGAGTGCGGGAGCTCCTCGCGACGCGCCGAGCGCGAGTACGAGTCACGACTCGAATACGAGTATCGGTGAGGGTAACTCGAACGCGGGTAATCCGCCGACTGGTAATAACCAGAGGAGTGACGAGAGTCACTGCGGACCACCCACCGCGGCGGTCGGCCCGAATTGCGGAACGGGCGAGGTCATCTGCTGCAGAGCAGCGGTGTACCCCTGCGTCTGTAGAGCATCGCTCAAGACGATCAAGTGCTGCCAGCCGCGCTTGCTCGCGCGGGATTCCTCCCGCGCCTCAAAACGGTCCGCAGTGACCCAAGCCCACTGGGTTTGCGACTGCGCCGTGTCCACGACACCACGATCTGGCGGAGCTGGCGATAGCTCTCAGCCAGCTGAGCGTGTTGACGCTCAAGCTCGCCCAAGCGAGCAGTCACTCGGCCGCCGACGCGACTGCAACGGCCGAGCCGCGCCCCTCCCCCGGTGATGGACCGGAACGGGGAGCTCCACTACCCCGTGGAGGCGATCGTGGACGCTCGGCGTCGCCACGGGAAGCTCGAGCTACTTGTGAAGTGGCTCGGCTGTCCCGCGTCGGAAAGCCAGTGGCTTCCGCATGAGCAGTTGCTCGTGGACTGCCCGGATGCGGTCCAGGCCTTTGCCAAGGCACAACCGCGCTGGTTTCACTAGCGCGGGCCGACGTAGTGTCGGCTACAGAGGACGAACCTCTCGCGGATGCAGATCCGCTCGCAGCATAGCTGCCTCGCGATGGAGCGCAAGTTCTCCCAACTGGTTGGTATCCAGGTGGACGAACTTGAACCACATCCGCATCCGCTGAGCGGAGGCCCGACTCGCTGACGGGCTGAAGGTGTACGTGTCCACCCTCGTTGTCGCTCGGACCCACGTCCAGAAGCGATCCTCGTACTGCGGTCTCGCGACCGCGCAGAGGGTACGGGAGCCCGTCCATCGTCACGAGGACGGTTGCTGCGAGAGCAGATCTTGCGAACTCGGAACTGCGCCACGTCATGACGACGGGTCGCAGTGCGTCGGGGATCGTCATGGCGCGACCGTTGAAACGGTAGACCATCGTGGTCAGCTCCTCCACCGTCGGCGACGGTGGGGCCTCCGCGCATGCGACTCGGAGCGCGGTCGCGACGCGCGCCTCTTGCCCCTGATCGGGACTGCCCTGCATGCGATCAGGGCTGTCCTCAATCCAGAGGGTGTTGCGCGGCGCGGGTGCGCGCCTGACGAGGCGTACGCGGGTATCCGCAGCTGCACCGCAGCCACGGTCTCTGCCTCCGCAGCTTCGCACTCGAGCGGCAAGGGCGGACGCGCGCCCGGCGTGAGTCGACTCACGACACGCTCGACGGCCTGGATCGGGAACAGAGGCAGCACGACGAGGGTCGTCAGCAGCAGGTGCTGCACGCGCGGGCGACTAGCGCGCGGAGTCGACGTGGCGGCAGCCGCTCCTTCGGCTCGACGCGGCCATCTTCTCGTCGCGCTCCGCTTGGCGACGGCGCCACTCGGCGGCGCTGATGCGCTGGCGCTTGGGCTGTCCGCCCACCTTGCGCTCACAGTCCGAATCGTCGGACGGCGGCGATTCGCCGTGCGCGCGTGCAGGCGACGCTTCGGGCGAGCTTGGCGCGTCGCGCGCGTAGGCAGAGCGGTCTGCAGCGCGGCAGGGCGACCAGTCGCAGCGCCAGCGGGCGCAGGAGGCGATTGCATCGCCACGTCTTGGCTCGACGCAGCGCCAGTGGGCGCAGGGCTTGACGGTGCCGACTCCTCGGCAGGAGCGGCGGCCTTCTCCTCCGCGTCCGACTCGTCGTAGTCGACGCACTGGCTTGGTGTCGGGTTGGCACTCATTGTGCGAAACCGAATGTGATCGGTAGCGGGAATCCCGCAGCGAGGTTAGCTCGCGTTCCGGAAGGGCGATTCTCTCGCCAGCACGACTCGTGCACAAGAGGGCTGATGCCGCTTGATCCCTTCGAGGGAAATTCTCTTCTGTCACGGGAGAATCCCCGAGAAAGGTCGGCCACTTCCGACGGTTGGGCTGTCCCAACAGAAGACAGGCGTTTTCTCCCCCTCTGGCGCGCTCACGTGGTGGCTCGCGTCTTGGGAGGGGGGTGGTGTATCAGGGCATGCTGTTACACAGGAGTGATGTGTGTGTGACACATCACTCGGGTGCATCTGCACCGTGTGGCACACACGAGCTGTACGTGTGTGGTCCACGTAACTTAGGGTTTGGATCAAACCCTAACGGGTGACACGGAGTTAAATAACTCGTTACATGTTAGTGGGTAGTTAGAATTGTAGGGCTGGATCCGCAGGGGATCCCAGGGATAATCACCCGTAATACAGTCAGTCTGCATTTTGCAAGATAGAGATTAGTCTATTTGCCATTTCTGGCTGTGGAATCGCTTCCTCCGTGCTTTTAGTCACGTGCCCCGTGACAAGAACGGTAAGATCTGGATTAGCTCTAGTTAAATCGGCAAAACCAAGTCAATCTCAGACTCTGGAACACCTGCACCGCGCAATTCCTGGCGCGCAAGCGCTTTTTCCTTAGCCAACCGGATTTGCTCTCGCTGGATGTGCACCTGGGCCCTCTTTTCGTCGATAGTATGGTGCTTCGTCTCGAGCTTGAGCTTCTCACTCTCAACCTGATGGTTTCACTCCGCGATCCCCTCCCAAATCTCCATCGTACTCGCCTTGCGCTTGTTTCCACCGGTTTCCTTGTGCGAGGCACTGTCTGCGACGCCACTTTCTTCTCTGGAGTCGCCGCTTTCTTTTTCCCCGATCGGTTGGTACTTTCGCCCTTGTGACTGACGATCGACCGATCAGAAACCGAGAGTTTCCCCAAGAAACTCTCGCCGCTCGACTCTTCGTCGTCATGATCGTCAACTTCCGACTCGAACGCGAGTCGCTTCTCGTCGAGGTCCTTGTCCTCGTTAGTACACAAAGGGCGTCGACGTACGAGCGAGCATAATCGGCGCGAGGATGTCTTAGTACTTGAATTTCTTCACCAAGTCCTCGTGGACGTTGGTGACCCCGTTCACCTCACTCTCTTCGGTCACACCCTCGCCCGTGCGGCAAGTGTACTCCAGCGCCTGCTTAAAAGACTGCTCGATGTCGCTGATCTTGCTGCGTACGTCGTTTGCTCCTGGATGAGTGAGTCCGTACTTGCAAGCGCACAACCTTGACGCTAAGCGCCGTTTTCGTCTTGCCGTTCCCATTCTGCCACCCCTCCACTTGTCGTAGTCCCCCTGTTCTGTCAGCCATCGACGTCTTGCCTCCCGCCTCGACGGTGGCGGCCTCCCAGAGCTTCTTCTCGCCACTCGCCACCATCACCACCAAATCCGTCAATCAAGAAAAAAGCTGGTGGACGGCCACTCATGATGAAGAAAACTTTGTCCAATAATCGACCTCGAATTTTGCAAAAAGGACTCTCACCATAACGCCTTCATCTCCATCAACCATCAAATGATTTTGAGCCCCCCTAATGTCATGGTGCCATCATGGAGCATCGGCTCGAGGTACTTGTTGAGTGTGCGACAAATTTGTCGCATGAAAGCTGCTTCCGCGCACATGCGTGGTGCATAGAGACATGGTCCCACCAGTCAGCGTTCTTGTTCTGGTTCCATGTAGAGCGAAATACAGGCAACTGCCAATGCTTGGGCTGTCGATGGCATCAAGACCGGTCCACCAGTCCGCTAGCGTGGATGGAGACCTGAACTGATGCAGTCTGGTGTCGAGAACCGCGCTTGGAGAGGTCTCGGTCCAACTGGCGTGGATCTAGTGCTGTTGGGTTCCCGTTCCATCGCTATCAGTGTTTGCACTTTTTCAAGCGCATTCGGGGCGAAGAAGACAGGCATTGGTAGTTGTTTCAACTGTCGATCAGGCACCACTTGCCCCGTGTGTCCTGGCTCGGCCTGGTCGTGATGGGTCTCGTCAGCCTGAGTATTGACGTAACTGAGTGCTGACGCTGTTGCAGTGAACGATGGACCTGTGAGGTACATCGTTGAAGCTTGCCCAATGGGACTGGTCTTGTGTAGTAGAAGCGGCGTAGGGTATGCGGTGAACATCGCTTTGACGGCGGCATTGACTTCGTCCGTTCGCGTTGTCCGTCTGGGCCATTTGGGAACGTGGTCCAGCTCTTCTTCTTCGTCGCTACTGGTGGTTTCCGGACACGCGAGGCGTTTGTTCGGTACCAGATAGGTGGAGCGTAAATCACCGCGAGTCAGGGAAACTGTTCGTCGGTTGAGCAAAGTATCCCATGGAGACGTCGCTGGACTGATCGAGTCCCTCCGATGAATGCGCTGTGATCGCTTGATGAGAGCAGGCTACATCAGTATGCGCCCCTGCGGTCTGTAACACCGCGGGCGATGTCGAGCTCGCGTGGGTCTTCGTTGGTAATTGTTCGTGCGCGGGTTGATTGGCATCTGCAGATGTTGAAGTTTCACCATTCAATTGGTGATCGATATCCGTTTCAGACGAGGGTCTCAGCTGGTTCTGAGATGCCTCGGTTGATCCGGGCATCGATGACGTGTCTGCCGTACGTTCAGAGGCCGCTGGGGCTTCCGAAGATGCCTTGGGAAGGTATTGTTGGAGCTACCGTCTGCGCCGTCGTACTCGTACTGCAGGTCTTTGAGCTGGCGGGCAACGTCCCGTCGAGCTTGCTGTTTGAGCTTGCGCTTTGCTTGCTGCAGCTGTTCCCTGCGCAGGGCCACTCGCGCTGCTTTCTTCGCTTGCTTTGCCGCTGCCGCGCGGCGTGCGGCGTTCTCTGCGTCTAGACGGCGAGCGACGTCTGGCGTAGCTTGTTGTCGAAGCCCCGCAAGAAGGCAAGCCAAATTCTTGTTTTGCGGAGCGGGTGTGATATTCGGGAGCTGCGGAAGTTGCTGAACCGTCAACACACGCGAGTGGGTAGCCAAATAGCCACCCGGGTTCTTCGTTGTGCAATCGCGTGTAGAGTGTCGAATGCTCAGGCGCATCGAGCATGGAATGCGGCGGGCAGCTCGTGCGTGATGATGATAACGGTCTGCTAAGGTACCAGCGGAGAGCCTGAACTAGTATAACCCTTTGGGCATGCGCTGTCACGACACACTCAGTTTGGTCCCGTGCCTTGCCGGCCTAGTCTCCACGAGGCATTCGGGTACGCCGGAACCTCCATTGGGCAGCTGATGCTGCCTGTGATGTGGTTTCGACCCAGTGATTGTAGTCGTTAAGTAGCCACGCGCTGATCTCTTCGTGCTCTGCTCGTCCGTCATGCGCCGTAGTCTGCAAGCTGCGCTTCCGGTCCATCGCTATGTTCGCGGCTTTATCAGCCATCTTGTTGTACGTGTGATAATGATGGTTCCAGGTGACGAACTTAAGTCTGTCGGCCGTTGATCTTGCAAGTTCGTACAGCGGTCGGAGGCGCTTTCGGGTGGGGCGTCTCCGACGTTGTAATTGATGCAGGATGAGGTTGCTGTCTCCGATGACTTCGAGCGGGACGAAGCTGTGGGTTTCCGCCGCAGCGAGGCCGTAGCAGAGTCCTTAGTATTCGGCGTAGTTGTTGGTCGTGTCTTGTGAGCTGTGTGACGTTGCCGCCATCCATACCACCTGTGGAACTGGGCCTATACGGACGATCACTGCGCCGGAGTCGCCCGGACCCGGGTTGCCGCGGCTGCCGCCATCAAAGAAGAGGAGGTACTCCGTTCTGCCCGGGGACATCCGAACGATCTCCTCCGAGGAGTTTGCCATCTTGAGTAAGAGTAAGATGATCCTTTTGTCGAGGGTGGTCGCAGTTTCCTGTGCCTCTGGGAAATCACTCTCTGCACTACGCATCCGGGTTATCCACGCTTGGATGGTCGGGTGGAAGTCGTCGTGTGCGATTGCCTCTTCGTCGTCGCGGGCTTCGTTTGAGCGTCTCCATTGTCGTTGGAGTCCGCACGTGATTATGAGGAGCCAAGTGAGAAGACGGTCACTTACATGCGATGTCTCACCTTCGAGTTCATCTCTCCATTGGAAATTCTGTGTCTGGCGGGGACCCTGTGAACACCACGTGTTGCAGGGCATCTTCGCTGTCCGAACACATTCCCCACACTTCTCCATAGTGCTTTCGTCACCGGACAGTGCCAGAAGATGTGAGCTGTGGTAACCGATCTTTCGTGGGCACAACCGAATCGGTGGCAGCGGGGGTAATCTGTGTTGCGGTGATGTAGGTGTAGTTGGTGGTGCCGCAATCGTGTCCACAGTTGAGTGCGTGACACGAATATGCGAGACGACGAGGCATCACTCCTGCGGTGTGATGCCTCGTCGTCTCGCATATTCGTGTCACGGAGCGATCTCGAGGAGCTGGGAAATGCACTCGTCGGCTGTGCGCCATCTCTCTTCTCCTGCTGTTCGCGCCGCATGTGCTTGGGATCGTTTCCTGCTGTCGAGGGCGCGAATGTACTGTCTGCGGGCCGGTCGCCACGGTTTTGAGCCCCTCCACACCATGACAATGCTAGTGAGACCGGGAAGGCATTCAAAGGAGGGCGTGACTGCAATGCCGTCGACTTGAATGTGCTGTTGCCGCTGGAGGGAGTGTTGGGAGTCAGCTTGTACCGTTTGGGTGGCGTGGCCCTCGTCGAAGCGGGTCAGGGTGCCCTTGTTCCACGTCAAGTGGGTATCGAGCGTCGGTGGCATGTTGTACGTCGGGATTCTGTCCTGTTCGGGAGGTCTGTGAACGAGGCCAGGAAAGTTAGCCACTAGCGTATCACAGAGTTGGCGAAAAACGCGGGCGGCTGCGTTGGTGAGGGGGAAGCGTGCCCGGGGCTTGAAGCGGAGGACGCTCTTGTCTATCCATCGCCATTCGACATAGTCCTTGACAGTCCTGCCATTGCCAAGGTCCTTCAAATCAGCACTCTTGAGCGTCGTGCCGTCAGCAGTCAGAACTGCTGAGCCCTTTGGTGTGATCGCGATATCTTCTACTCAGTCGTTGCTCATGGCCCCATGCGCTTGTTGACGGAGCCTGAGGATCGCCGTCCCCCCGATCCGGTAGAAATGAGAGTAATCTCGTTCATATTCTCCTCTCCACCATCTCCATTCCCCATCCTCTTGTCATGCTTGGATGCTGTCGCGGAAAAGCAGCTGGGTTGGGAAGGAGAGGGAAATCCCGTTGATCCATTCGAGCGCTCTGCGTCCGGACGTGTCGTCGGCGAGTTGGACGTCTGCCGGTTTGTCACCAAGGAAGAGAGTGGGTTGCACTGTTCCCTGAGTTGGGTCGTGGAGTTCGGCAGCTGTAACTCACAGACCACTGGGTTCATAGCACCAGCGTGAGACTGCTAAAGCTGCCATTGTTTGGAGCTCCAGCGTGAAGTCTGGAAAGCCCTGCCCACCTTCACCAACCGGTAGGCGCGCCAGCGGTTTCGCACGCCATCGTTGAGCTCCTTCTCCTCGGTTGAGGTGATCCCGAAATCTGCCAGCCCAGATGAAGTTCTGGAGGCTTTTTTCGACGCGGGTGATGTCGTTCTTGGAAGGCCAGGTATGTCTGGCCACGAAGAGCGCCTTGGGGAGTGCTATTGCCCTGGCCAGGAGCGCGCGCTGCCGCACAGTGTGTGTTTTTGCTTCTGCCATCGCGAGCCGTTGCTGTATCTGAGTCAGTGTAGCTCGCCAGACTGTTGTAGATGATATGTGGCGGCCAACCTGAGCTCCAAGGTAGCGACAACGATCATGTTGGCGGAGTTGCATGAATCCGTCTTGTCGTAGAGGATCCGGCGATGTCGGGTCTAGTCGGATTACCACACTCTTAGCCTTGTTTACCTCAAGCCCTGATGCCAACTGAAATCTGGCTAGGTGGCGTTCGGCTCGGGGAAGCGCGAAATCGTCAGCCAGATACAGCGCTGCATCATCTGCGTATCCTGCACATACTGGAAAGTCGAGGCGGGCACCT
This sequence comes from Pythium insidiosum, assembly GCA_022836835.1. NCBI lineage: Eukaryota > Oomycota > Peronosporomycetes > Pythiales > Pythiaceae > Pythium > Pythium insidiosum. The sequence goes on from JAKVDI010000016.1 coordinate 133,787, forward strand.
CCGAGTGGGGAAGCGAGGGCACTGTCCCGTTCGAACTCTCGGTAGAGCGGGTCCATGGCAATAATGAACAAGAGCGGGGCCAGAGGGCAGCCTTGTCGAATGCCTCTCGTCATCGGTGCCGCTCTAGAGAGGAAGCCGTTGACTCGGAACCGGCCCGTGGTGTTGGCGTGGGCGGTCATGACAGCAGTAGTGAAGGCGGACTGGAATCACCGGGCTTGCAGGCATCGTTCGAGGTGGGCTCGGTTCTGGCCAAATGTTACTTGAGACGTATCCTATGTCATGGCTACAATAATATGTGACTTGTGAAAATGAGACGCATCCTATTACCTGTCTTGAGCGTGACAGTCGGGTGAGACGCGACCTGTGCCGGTGTTTGAGCTGTCTCGACCGTTTAGACGAAGCTGATTGGAGCTGGGTTGTAAGGCGCGGCATGCGACGGGGCTGAGGCTCTGCCTGCTTGAATATCGAGGATGTTGCGGTGAATCTTGCGCGCCTCTTCTTCGATCTTGGTGACGAACGTGGCGAGGTTAGGATGCGCCCCCAACAAAGAGTGTTCAACGTCCTGTTGTACCGCTCCAGAGGATTGTTCGTACGGTTGACAATCGCACCTTCAATCTTCGTGTAGTTCGAGCTGGACGGGGGGAAACGGACGATCCAGATCCTCCGGAAGTATGACCAGAACTTCTCCCAGATGGCTTCAGACTAGTAGATCTTCTTACGACGACAGCTGGAAGCGAGGCGCTGCTTGATCCATGGGATTGCCTTGGTCTCGATCAGATGATGAGGAGTCATTGTTAGACGATCGACAAAGCCGGGACTTAGAACCACTTCAACTTCATCCTCAGGAATCTTCATCTTCAGCAACGAGCGGCGGTTGGCTTGCTTCCAGTAGAAGAAGCACCCAATAGGGAAGCGTCAACAAAGTGACGCTTCACAGCGTTGTGCAGCGCCAGCTCGAAGTCGCAGGTCACAGTCGCTGGGTCCATCTTGCCCCCCCGGCTTGATGGGCATGGAACGCTTCGTGAATGAGATCCCAGATCTCACTCGCGGTCTTGTCTGGGAACAGAATCGCCAGTCGATCCGTCTCCTTCTCCATCAGGAGCTGGGCAATAACTTCAACGAATTCTTGTTCGAATTCGTCACCGTAAACACGCGATCCTTCATTGAGACAGGCTCCGATAGCTGGCTGACTCGGGACAACAGGATGGCTCGTCGTATCCGGTTGACTCGACGAGGCACGTGATCTAGCGTCGGCGGTTCGCGGGTGAGCCCGGAGCTGGTGTCGCACGTGTGTCGGTCAAAAACGTGATTGTTCCGGCGCGAAAGCGATTGCCGTCCTTCAACACCGACAGCCGGGCACGGCACAGCCGACTTTGATACACGCCGCATCGATACGTATCGCGACGGCGACCGTTATACGACCTGGTGTACGCGTAGCCTTCATACGTAATCGTCGTAGGCAACTGGCGATGACGCTCGCGAGGCATGGTGACTGAGTTTGGCAGGGGCTGGCGGTCGGCTGGGCTGACGAACTTGAAACGATAGCTGTGGCAACTTCGAAAGTGATGCTGTGTGTCGGTAACTGGCGCGGCGCTCGCGCTCAAGTGGCGGTGAAAGTTGCGGGGGGGGGGGGGGGGAATGCATGGCGGGGTTCCCATGCAGGAAAGATACTGGGGGGGGAAGCAAAAAGAATATATTGTTTAAAATAGTCTACTCTCACACCTAATGCACCGGATATGTTGTCCGCGGTTTAAAAGGTCGTTCACAAAGGCGTTGAAACACTCTGTGTGATACAAATGATCGCAACTGAGCCCGTGGGTCGGGGCGTCATCAACTGGTGTGTTGCACACCACACAGCGGATGACCATCGTAAACATGGTGCGTCTGCAGACTGGGCATCTTGTCTGACCCACGTCATCACTGGGTCTGTGGTTCACCAGCCAGTCAATCACACATGATTGGTGGAAATTGTGGCCGCACTGGCATAACGGATAGTCAGACCTCTGGTCTCGAATGATGTTCATGCAGATTGGGCAGTTGGGTCGCGAATCTTCCACCAGGATGACGTCGTCAGCGTCGTTAGTCTGATCCTGAATGCTGATATCAGGGGTAGCGTCGGCTTGGATCGGCTGAGCAATGCTTGAGATAGGGGTAGGGCTGTTCGGCCACTCGTCGATGTCGACATCAGGTGACTCTTCGATCGCATCAGATCTGAGATGACGGTTGCGATGTCTGCGTTTTCGCTCACGACGTAGACGGGCCGCACGCCCCTCGCTTTTGATCGTCGGTGATGGAGAAGTGTACTTCGAAAAGTCGTCTGGCAGTCGTCGCACGTGATCGTCATGATTGGAAGTGACGGGATGCACGAAAAGGCGCGGGCATGTTTGACCAGCCTCATGCACTGACCGAAGATCGATCGGTAATTTTGAGTCATATATTTTTAATTTATCTGACCATCTCCTACGCTTTTCTGACCCTCAACGGTAAAATCCCTGATCGGGTCAGATTCAGACCCTTAACACGGTCAGGAATTGACCCAGAAAAAAACCTTACCCAGGAACTGCGTACTCCGGTGGGGGCCCTGCCGTGGCCGGTTGCGTGAAGACTTCTGCCATCCTGTTTGGACGGTCTGTAAGTGCGCGTAGTGGCGCCAGTGGGTGCTGTCGCAGCGCGATGACGGTCGTCGCCGCCTTCGGCACGGCAGCTCGTGAGAAGAACGCCTTTGCCGCGGCTGCTCCTTCCTCCACTAGCTGTCGCAATGCGCGTTCGTCTCTTTAGATCATGCCATCGGTCCACTGTGAGTCTTAGATGCGTCTCACCGTCCCGTTGCTCTGCTCTAATGATCGGGGCGCCGTAGACGTCGGCGCATCCTCGCGATTTTGTGCTTGTAGGACCTCAGCCACCGCCTCCGCTGAGCTGATCTTGATCATGTGTACCATGTCTCGCTTGAAGGATTCCCAGGCGAGCGCCAGTTCCGGGGCCGATGCTCCTGTGCTTTGCAGGACGTCGATGTGATCTCTCAGCCGCTGCATTCGCGTCTCTGCAGCTTCACAGACTACTTTACGGGCACAACGTGGCGGTGGGTAAACCTTGGCTGCTCGCCGAGTGGGGACGCTCTCTAGGGTCGAGCAGTCGGAGGTCGACTGCAGCGTGGTCGGAGGGCCCACCGAGGTTTCCTGTGTTGACAGTGTGTATCCATTCTCTGTAGGTCGACGAGATATAATAATGATAGAGCCGGCTTGTCTCAGTTGCCTCACCGACGGCATATCTGTACGTATGCGTCGCTGCGCGGAACCCCACCACCTCCGCTTGGTCGGCTAGGTCGTGTGGGAATAAGGGGATTAATGCGTCAACAAGACTCCAGGCGAAGATCCATTCCTCGAGATCTTTCGAGAAATGAGTCGCGCTGGTGGGACGATAGCTTCGGTTGGGTTCTGAGACTATGGAGCAATTAAAATCGCCCCCTACGAGAACGGGGCCTGGGTGGGTCATCGTTGTTGCCGCGAGGTTGTTGAACAAGGCCTTGCGTTCTCGGGCATGTGCCGGTGCGTAGACGTTGACTATAGAGAGTGTCGGTGTCCCCTATCGAGCACGTGATGGCGATGAAGCGCGGGCTCCACAAGTCTTGAAGGGCGGGCTGGGAGTTCTTAGTCACGTAGTGTCACGGGGCACGTGACTAAAAGCACGGAGGAAGCAATTCCACAGCCAGAAATGGCAAAGAGACTAATCTCTATCTTGCAAAATGCAGACTGAATGTATTACGGGTGATTATCCCTGGGATCCCCTGCAGGATCTTAGCCCTACAATTCTAACTATCCTATATGACATGTAACGGAGTTATCTAACTCCGTGTCACCCGTTAGGGTTTGATCCAAACCCTAAGTTACGTGGACCACACACGTACAGCCTGTGTGTGCCACACGGTGCAAACGCACCCGAGCTATGTGTCACACACACATCACTCTCGTGTAACAGCGTGCCCTGTTGCACGTAGGGATTCAGCAAGATGGCGACGCCTCCGACTCGTGTTCGGACCAGTATATGACATCGGAGGGGCATGTTTGTTGAAGCCCCAGCTCACTCTGTAGCGTAGCGTGGGGTCTTTGCTGTCCTCCGATGTCGTATGTGTTTCTTGAAGTAACGTGAGTGCAGCGACTTGGTGATCGTCGGCGGCATAGAGTAACTCGAACCACTCCTCTGGTCGGCCAGGGTCTTTGGGAGGCCAAGCATATTTTGCGTGCGGAGCAGCCGACACGCCGTGAAGTGCTCGGTTTCTCCGGGTGTTTCGTGGCCGGAATTTTGTTTTCTTGTCGCGAGCCGTTTTTGGCTAGACGCGGAAAGCTCGTTTAAGTTGTTTGGTGTATTGCTGATATGATGTAGGCTGCAAATGTAGACGGATGTCTTCTCTGGGATGTCGAGACGTCCGACGTGTAGATAGAACTGTGGAATCACGCACAATGGAAGCGTCTGGGGTTTGGCTGATGCCATCTGGTTTCGACTGGGATCGAGGCCGCCTGCGAACCAAGTCATCTATCCGCGTCGTCCTACCTCTGGTCCCTTTCGGAATCGTCCGAAAGGGTGGTAGTTTGCGCGATGGTCCGTGCAACGGCTGCAATATTGGTCCACTTGTGACACCGAATCTCCACCAGCAGTTGCCTCGCGTCCACTGCTGTGTTGGATACCCAGTCGTGTGCAAGCCGGCTCCTCTCCGTGAGCGATATGTCACCGGGGATGGAGATGACCCGCGCAACCAAGCGTTTGAAAGTTTCAGTTGCCTCGGATGAGGGGGGAGTTCTGTGCTGGCGGTCATTGCGGCGTTCCAGCGCCGATGTCATTGCCGCCACAGTGTATCGCATGTCAGCTGGGTCGTGAACTGGGGCCGCTGGGGAGCGCATCGCTGTGAGATTTGCCCGTTCAGCCGCTCTCCAGAGGTTCCTCTCGCTACTCCTTAGTCGTTGGTCGGGGTTGAGCTGCTCCAGTAGTTGGGTCGGTAGGTATCCTGTCATCCATGTATCCTCTTGTTGTGACTGTGAGGACTCAGATGACGGCGACTAAAGGGATCCCGATAGTTGTGTCGGGGGCGAGAGTTCTACGTCGCGAGCTAGCATTTCCAATGGAAAATACTCCCACTGTGGCGCTGCGGTCGTTCTCTATTTCGCGGCGACAACACTCGTGGTGCGTCCATCATGGGATCATCTTCTTCGGTTGCCGATGTCACGGGTGGGCCAGTGTCTTCTGATTTTGCCTGTGCCTCTGTCATAGGTGGTGCCACCTGTGGATCGCTGTGCTTCCCGGGTGCTGTGGTATCTCTTTCGGTTGTAGGTGTCACGGCCAGTCCGTCGGTGTAATGATCGGTCGAGCGTAGCTGTCCGAAGGCTTTGCGCAACGGGCTGGTTGGCTGGTCCTCGGTGTGTAGTCTGTCGCTTCGGAGTGGATGCTCCGCTGGATCTGCCACTAGTGAGTCGCCTCGACGCTGAGCCTGGCGAGCGAGCGCGTGACTTGACGGAGCGGCGCTGTCCTAGTTTGGAACGTCGGGTGGCGTCAAAGTCCGCTTGGGCCACGGTCGTGTCAATCGTTAGCCAAGGTGGCGGTCTGCGTTGTTCTCCCGTTGGTTGGTGCTCATTCTGTTCGCGTGAGATCGCGCCGGTGGCCGTCATTAGATTCGTTGATGTACCCCGAGTGATGTCCTCTGTCGGTCGAGTCTCCGTGTCCATACCGCTAACATCGCTACCATTGCCTGTGACAGTGGCCCACCCATTGCTGCACCGGGGTGTGCTCTTCTGGGGCCAGTGCGTTGACATTCGTGTCACTTCGGTCGGTGGATGACCTTCCGTTCGTGGCTGTCGTTGTGAGACAGCGGTGCTTGGGCGTGCGCTGCGACCTATGTACCGCTGTTTTGGCAAGGCGTTCACGTTCTTCCCGCAACTGTTCTTCTCGGAGGGCGTGCTTCGCTGCCGCCATTGCTGCTACTTCGGTTTTAGCGCGTTCGTTGATCGCTCGTTTCTCAGCCGCTGCAGCCGCTGCTTGCTCACGCGCCTCCATCTCCGTCTCTCTGTTCAAACGGTTGGTAGTCGCTCTTCGCTGTCGTTCTCCTTCGTTTCTTTTACGGTCTGTACTTTCTCGAAGTTCCTCCTGCAGTTTTCTCCCGAGCGGTACAAGCGAGTCCATAAGTCCTTGTTAGATCGTATCTTGGAGCAAAATTCTGCGGAGTCATCTGTCACGATCTCGACGCTGAGTGAATGCTCCTTCATGCTTCTTTCCTTGTCCACCGTCGTGCAGTCCTTCGATGCGTGCGAGGTGCCCAGGCAGTGAATGCATGGGAACTTGTACGCGGATAGATGGTGGTGGACGTAGACGGGATAGCTATCGTCGTCCTGGCTCACATTGAGCTGCCTGATGTCCACTAGTTCGCGAGGGCAACCGAGTTGAGCATAGGTGAGACGCCAGAAATGCGGAGCAAAGACTCTTGTGTCTGGCGGGACTTCTTCAATATGGATCGGTTGTGTCATTGTCGCAGCTCGAACAATCGCTCGAACCTCCTTTTGTGTTTTCGATGCCAAACCCAGCAGAAGAATTCAGTATTGTAGAGCTGTTGCCCCTTCATCGTAGCCGGTGTGCGGGTCCCGCGCTAACAGGGTGTCAGATGCCTTGAGGGTAATCTTAATCTTCTTGGACAGAAATGGGAGGGTTCGGTTCTTGCATTTGTTGCGCACACTGGGGGAGATGAACGTGAGAGTCACCATCTGGAATTTGGCTTCACACGTCGTGGTGTAGTGATCCGCAAAGAGCAAACTACTGCCGCTTGACGTCGGTCGCCTCGGGATTCGGTGGCGTCTTTGTGGAGGAGACCCCAGAAGTGGCGATTCGCATTGAATTTGGGAAGAATGATTCCTCGAGGGAGGCGGATATACAATCGGTAGATCAAAAATGCCTGCGGTGGTAGTCTACGAGCGTGTCCAATTCGTCTGCAACGAATGTTTCAGTGAAGAAACGTGGGACAGACGCGAGATGGAGCTTGTCAGTTGACCATAGAAATGTCGTTTGTTGTTCCATATCACCCATCGCTCGTTGATATCCGTCAGGGATGATATTTGGCTGCTTCTCGTTGATCCCCATCACGCTTGAGGGAAGCAGGTCTCAATGCACACTCGTAGAGCTAATGCAGCGCGTCGCCAGGTGGAGGAATGGCTGTTTGCTGTAGGGGAACTCTGCCTGCCTTGACGAGTGTTGCACGAATGTGCGCTGCACTTGGGAAGACCACAGGGATTGTGTGGCGCTGGCGTGGGCTTTCGACAGCCTCGTCGGCGCGTGCCGCGCTGGCGCGGGGGATGCTGCGGTGTCGCTGACGGGGTCGTCGGAGAAGCCGCTGCTGAGGTCGACGATGTTTTTAGGTGGGTGTGTCGGGCTGGACACGGGTCTCCGTCCCAGAGGGCGGAGTGGGGTTTGCCTGATCATTGTGCTGTTGATCTTTTGTTTAAGCCACAATCTTCGATTGCAGGGAGCTCTCGATCGGGTTGCTTGCCTGTGGCGATTCGTCTCCGTCCATTCTCGCCCTCTTCATTATCGCCATATCGTCGAGAGCGGGAAGAAGATAGGTTACTCGGCTCGGTATTCGCAATCACACCATTCGTTGTCGGCGGGTTGGGGTCGGTTGCTGCTTCGGGAGTGCTCGTTGTTGTCGTGACACCTCCGGGCAGCTGGTGGCTCTGTGTCCCCTTGGCTTCATCGAGAGCAGGTGGGGTGGGGGGATGGCCCTGGGCGGTGGGCGTTCGTTGTCGCCGACGTAATCCGTCGTCGCCATGTCGGCTGGCGTTGCCGTTGGTGGCGCGCTATACTTCGGGAAACGGACGATCAATGGCTGATACAGAGACGGGCGTCTCCAAATTCTATGAACCTTCCAACTCGTCTGGCGCCCTCGATCACTATCCAGTGGTCGACAACTGGGGCGATCTGCCTGCATGGGGTGAGCTTGACAGCGGCAGCCCAGACGGTGCTCCGACATGCTACCGACCGCTTACCTACGCCTGCCGTGATTCTGGGATTTCTCCAGGCGATTCCCCGGCCGACGTCATGTCCACCCACCACCGGACCTCTCCCACCCAGTCCACCTGCCCGCCCCCTCCGCCATCTTCTGTTTTTCGACGGCGGGTCCCGTGGCAATGGTCCGGTCCGGATGATGCCGGCGCGATCATCGCTGCGTTCCACCAGGCCACGGCAGCGGTCCACGTTTTCTTGGTCGGTTAGATGAGCTGCAGTCAGAACGCCAACACGAACAACCAAGCTGAATACGCTGGATTTATTTCCGGCCTTCGTGCGGCCTTCCAATATGGTTGGCAACTTCTCGAGGTCATCGGGGATAGCCGGCTCATCACCCTCGCGTCAAGACTGCCGAAACACCCTCGCCTACGACAGATGTACCTGGAAGCCCGACCGCTCGCTGACCTGCTCGGCGTCCTCGCGTGGCATCACCAGGTAGTTGTTTCGCTGCGAGGCATCCTCACGGACCATTTTGCTCGCACAAGTGGTTAGTTGTTTCTCTGCGTGGCGTCGACGTGGAGGTGGTGGCATGAGCATCCTGGATCTTGTTTGGATCTTGATGTGGAGCTCTTTGATCGAAAGAAAGGTTACACGTAAGCAAGGGGTACAACTTTGAAGTTGTCAGAAGTTTATCGGGTGGAAGAAACAGGCGCAGAATATGTTAAGTACAGAAATATGGGGAAATATGGCTTGAGGCGCTCTATGACTTCCTGCTTGCACGGCAGCAGATTGAGCAGAACGGTCACATTCGACTCCGGGATCTTTATCGAGTACGCGAAGTAGTGGGCCATGAAGCCGAAAACCATACCCGTGGCAGCAAGGTTAAGCCGCTCCATCGCCTTTGGGAAGCACTCGTTTGATGCTTTATAAACAGAAGATCTCCATCGAACCATGTACACACGCACAGAACAGTGGAGCATCTACATCAGTACATGCACATCAACAACAATTGGTGGAAATCCACTTGCGCCAGATAAATTTTAGCAGGTGATAGAGAATACCCCCTTGCTTAGTGGGACAAACCACTATCCACTGTAGCGCTACAGTTGCTTAAATATAATCTAGGCTGGTGTATGGTGATAATGGGCAACTTAAGCGTTTATGTAGCGGATGCGTTGCTGTTGTGAGTTTAGTTGCAGCTGCGCTTCCAACAAACAAACACCTGCCGACTATTGACCCCCTCGTCGTTACCCTTGGGAAACTACGAGCACTGGTCGTCTCGATCAGCGGGGGAACCGGTGACGTCCCAATGTATCGACAAATCTCAATGAGAGAGCCTCGTGTCGATCAGTACAGTTCAATAGCACACAGCACCATCTGAGCCATTCTAGACACTAATACAGTGATCCCTCTTGACGTCAGGTGGCAAACCTCTCCCACCGCTCGTTTCCTCTTCAACGCGAACGTATGTAGATCCCTCGATATCCAACGTTGAGTGCTAAAGTGTGCCTAAGCACCAACCCAACTCACACGGGTGACCAATCTCCTTGAAGTACACAAGTTCGCACTTCGTAGGCTCTCAAGAACGGCTCGAAGAGACTGAACTACCAAATGCAGATGTATATATCCTGTGATCAATGCTCTTTTAGTAGTTGTAGTCGACCGTGTGCTCTTCACAGCAAAACGCGAAGTCCCTCGCTTCAAGGAGCTCGACCTGCCAGCCACGAGCCACACTGCATCCACGAAGCTGCTCACTATTCAGCGCACGCCAGCTAAGCCAACCCCGTCGCGAGATTGTAACTTGGGCTCTCACACACTCGCTCCCGCCACGCTTAGTGAACCTTGCAGCCGATGCTCTGCTCAAGCATGCTCCCCACGAAGTCGCAAAATCACTCAAACGAGGCACAAGCTAAGCAGTACCGGTGCTACACCTTCGCTCTGTGCTGTTCTGCATTCGCCTGGCCAGAAAACCACTCCGGATCCAGCACAGTGGGGGCACAACTCTAGACTACCGGAGGATTCCCATTTGTATTGCTGAGTATCATAGGACATTTAATTTCCGTCCCGTCATGCTTCCTGTCAAATGGTTCAATCATCTATCCTTCATGTCCGGGTATGTAGCGGTGCTGTGTGAGTGACCTCAGGGTCACGATGGCACCTGACGGTGGACGGTTTGCCCCATCGAGACTCTCGGAGCCGCTCCCAACGACACATGCCGAAGCGCAGAACGCATTTCTCGCAGTCGCTTGATGATGTCTGACTGCCGTGCTCGTGTATTTCGAACGAGCAGCAGCCCCCTCCACCTCTCTACATCATTGCGCCGTGCTGTAGATGCCATGCGCTCGCGTGCTTGAACTGAGAGTCTGTCCTTACCCTATCGTCCTTCTGGCCACAGAACTCACGTTATGATGCACGCAGGCTCGGGTCAGGTCACAAGATCCGCCGGCGACATCTGATCTAGCCCTGATCTAAAGGAGACATTACTGGTGCCCCGAATATGCCTCGCCAGAGAATCTACCATGCCGAGCAGCTTGTTCATGTGCGCCGTCGCAGCTACCCGCGTCTTATATTGTGGCGCGTGCCGGAACGCACGGGGGCCACTGGTCTCAAGCGCGTTACCCCAGTTTTTCATCGCACGCACAAAGCTCATGCACCAACGCGGGAGGAGAATGCGGTTCCCAACCATCGCCGACCGTCGTCACAGATTATGTGCGCACAAACTACCATACGTGTGCCAAAGGAAATGGTACCAGGTCAAAGTAGCCGAAGCAGGACTCAGGCGCGAATGCAGTGACTGACGGCGTTAAAATTGTAGCGACTTGAGAGGCACAACCACACCAACAGACCGATGTCGAACCCACTACTTGGCCGTGTTTGTCGATCACAAATCGAACTACGTCCCGGGTTCGTGATTGAAATACGAATACGGCGGCCAGGGTGCTTGAGCATTTCTTGGCCTAGTTTGAAAACGTGTTTAACAGCATGGTCCACCTGTTGAGTACCGACAGCGGTGAAGAATATGAAGAAAAATGTTCAAATCTCCGGCGCCGCAAGAGGTTTGCATGGGGAAATTAGTCTCCGGTTGGAGTAGCAGAACAATCTGAGTAAACCACATTGCTTTATTCTGTCAGTTTATAAGCAAAAACGCATTGAGAGAAACCGTCATGCGCCGTCAATCTCCGACATGTTTCGTCGGAGCAGACGTGAAAACATCTGCATATCCATTATTAAAACAAGGCGATACGTGTTTGTAGCATGTTTCGACATTCTCCGCCAGTCTTGACGTCACCGCCAAAAGCCTCCGCGACCTCGCACCCAAGAAAACCACAAAGGCTAAAACTACGGGATTTTATGTATTCAAGGCTTCCTAGCTGCTGAAGATGTTTCCCTGGACTACATTCATTGCTGCCTCCCTACCGATACGTCGGGGAGACTGATCGAATGGGTCATCGACCGTTTGACCTACACTGGCGTTTGACACAGGAAAGGCAGGCGGGCTGCTCGCCAGACATACCGTGACCGGATTCCGTCATGTGAAGCTCTGGCCGCTTGACGAGCACCATCAGGGCCGTCACCTCATCGAGAAAGGGCTTTTGAGCATAGCGAACAGGCTAGAGAAGCACTGTATGACGCGTGAAGCAGGCAGCCACACGAAGAAGGCGAAAACCTACACGAAACCACACTTGAAGGCAATGGCAGTGCACTTGTACTCAATGGCCTCGAGGGCAGTCGTTTACCAAGGAGACATTGGATAACTGCGATGTGCGCATTCCAATGAGGCGTCAGCTTACCATTGCGTCGACGCCTTGCTGAGAAGAATCGCGAGCGCGTGATGGAGGACTCCTTCTTCTTTTTTGGAGTCGTCTTCATCGATCTCGTCGGGGGTGAAGTAGTGGGTCCTCTCCCACAATGCCTGAGCGTGGTGGGAGCACAGGGCGACCGTGTTGGCATAAAACTTGGCGAAGCGGGGGTCCTTCTTGCTGAAGGAGACGGGCTCCGGAGGAACAGCGAGCACTCTCCAGGGCTCGGTTTTGTACAGCTCGAGAACCTCGTCCATCGACGGGAGGACCGCATCAGCGTCGGCCGCTATTTGGTCGTACTCCTTCAGCGTGGGAGTTAGACGCTCGTCGGAGTAGAGGTCCAGCATCCAACTCATCTCACGCAACCGGGAGAGAATCCGATCAAGCTCCACCTGATTCGCGTCAGCGTGAGGCCACGCCCCGGGCTCTTCACACGAGAGACGCTCCTTACGGTCTGACTTGAGGAACTCAGTGAAGTCATCTTGGAACTCTCTGAATCCCGCCTTCCCAGAAGGTGTGGGAGTCGCCAGGCGAGTCTTCCAGAGACGCTGACCACGCTTAGACGTCACCTTTTGCGACCGGAAGAGCGACGTTTTCTTCTTCCGACGCGTCACCATGCTCACTTTCCCCCATCAAGACGTCTTCGTCCGCTGGTGGAGCTGCCTCGTCGACTTCACACCCCTCGTCTGAGCCCTGACTAGCATCCTCCTCGTGTGATGACACTACAGAGCCGTCATCGCTGGCCCTTTCAGCGCCATCATCGTCGTCTACCTCACCAGCCTCCTCCTCTATCGGAGAATCAACCACCAGGCGTCGGGTCGACCGACTGCGGATGGGAGACGACCCTGGTGAAGACGGTCGACTGGTCGGACGGCTGGAAGAAGAAGACAGCACGCTCACCGAAGGCGGGTCGACCGCTGAACCCCCACGACGATCGTAGCCAAGCACCAGCGGAGCAAGTCTGCCATCGTTGGTGCGCTGTCAACCGTGAACACTACACTGCCACTGCTGCTTCCGTGCTCTCATGGATAATACTTAATATCTGTTACATTTGCACTAAAAAAAAATGCAGCTCCTCTCCAGCACTGACAACCGGTCAAGAGTGCTGAATATCTAGTGGAATGTAACAGGATATCAGCAACTGAAAAGCTGCTCCCCTGCATCGCTGTAGTGAGTCCTGCATACCTGTTGTGTAGCCATCAATCAAAGATACGCTTCCTGCTTTATAGCCATCAGCCACATCTAAAGATAAGCTACTGTATCAAAGATCAATTGCGGCGCACAGTTGAGGCATATGTAGACTGAGGGGACATCGAAGCAACCGCCGTCATTTTCAAAAGGCTCAATTTCCAATAGAGCAGGTGGCAGGAAGCTCAGACGACGCCGAGAGTGCTTGGAGCGATAGCTCCAGTGTATATGCAGGGTCTGATCTCGACTTTGACGTCGAGGAGGAAGAATGCACTGGGGCAGTGGCTGCCCTTCGAAGCAAATCGACGTTATTGGTATCTTCAATACGTTCGACGATGCGTTCATCAATTTGGATGCGCAAAACGACTACGTCTACACCTATGAGAACCGCTACGAGACGTCGAGGCTTCGCGTTCGCGTGTTTCGCTGTCGTTCTCACGTGGACTGCGATCATGACATGCGGATTCGCCGCATTGAGCTTGGTGATGCGACGGCGAAATACCATCTCGAGGGCGGCGGTGTCCATACGTCCCAACCAACGAGCGTCAAACGGCGAGGCATACATCCCAAGCTTCGCCAATACATCCCAAGCTTCGCCAAGAAGTCGATGGGCTTCTAGAGATGGGCTGGGGTGCGGCTCGCCTGCGAAGTTTGCTCTTGCAGAAGTACAAAGACTTCCCGAGGACGGTGGCGTTGATTCCTACAGCCAAGCAGCTAGAGAATCGGAAATCCTACCTTGTAAGAACTGCTCCAGGCGGCTGGGATGTCACCAACAAACTACATTCAATGCGTGGGCAAGTTTGCGGCTGTGTGCAAGCAAAGAGAATTTCTGGGCCGTCTCCGATCCCGCCGACAGCAAGATGGACGAGCTCATCATCCTGGACTCGTTCGTTATGGGGGCAGGCTCAAATGACACAACGACATTCGGCGTCGTGGTGACATCACGACGAGTGTTTCGCAATGTTCCTCGCTGTGTTGCTGATCAAGGCGAGAACCTTGTCTGTGCTTCTGACGGCACATACAAGCTCCATTTCGGAGGTTGGACTGTGGTTGACTGCGGCTCATTCACAACTGTCTGGACACGAGGGGCTTTCGCCCAGCGCTTCGTGCCGTGGGTGTACATGTTTGTTCGAGCTGAGACGACTGAAGCCTACGCCAAAATGTTCCAGATCGTCTGCGACAGAGCCGCTGAGTTTTTCGACATCGACGTCGACGTTAGGTATGGTAGCCTGGACCACTCAGAGGCCATCGCATCTGCTCTTCAACGCGTCTGACCTGGTGTGACGTTACTGACTTGCTGGCCACACCTGCTCCGACAAGCGCGCAAACAGCGGAGCCTGCTGTCTGATCCAGAGGCATTCGAGACTTTAGTCTGATCGCGTCTGAACGAGCTACACACGGCACGAAGTCATGCTCAGTTCATCAAACTCAGCATGGTTGTTATGGAACATTGGATCGCTCAGGGTGAAAGAGCGTACGCAGATTGGTTTCGCCCCGTCTATTTGACGAGTCGCTGGGAAAGATGGCACTTGAATGCTGCAGCCGTCGGTGGGATCATTCCAAGCCAGCAAGCCATAGAATCTCATCACGCAGTCATTAAGCGCACGTGTGCACCACGATCAAGGGCTTCTACAAGTGGAGTACTCAGTGGCATTTTGCCCCGGATCCTAGCATACGCTGGAGAGCACCTGTGTCCAGATATGGCTGGTCACGTCTGTGAAGGTCCGATTCCTCCAGAGATGTTGGTCAAGGCTGCGAGCCTGCTGGCGTACCCGAAGAACTACAGGCGTGTCCACCAAGGCAAAGGACGACGACGACGCCTTGCAGCTATCCTGTTCAACACTACACGCCATCTTCTGCACGACAACTGTGTGCTCGGAGTGCCCGTTGAAGAGGCTCGAGCAAAACGATTTATGCACTCGCTCGAAGGACGGATGCACGACGCGATATCAGCTCTCGAGATCGAGTTTGAAGTGTTGTCGCTTCACAGAGTAAGCATCAGCCATGACACACCAAGTGATCGCTTCGTGCTGCAGCCAATCAGGAGTCTAGCTGAAATTCAAGCTGTCCGACGCTTTTTGACGTGCACGTGTGATATGCGGTCTGGGTGGGTGTGCTCACACGTACTGGCAACCCTATCGTTGTTGAACTATCTCGACATCCATGCAGCAATGACGCGCGTTCCAGTTCGCCGCGCACCTGGCAGGCCACCAATGCGTCGGCGTGGTCTTGTGCGGGAGGCAGCGGAGGATGGGTATTTCAGCGTGAAGCGCCTGGTGGCCTTATTCTTGAAGCGTCCGGGTCATCCACTGAAGTGGAAGCTGATCGATCAGGTCGATGTGTCGACCAATGGTGAAAGGGAACAGAGCTCATTCGTCGGAGAGGTGGTTGGCGTTCGTCTGAGTGAGAGCGAAGGTGTGTATCTCTGGTCTGTGCGATTTGATGGTGATGAACTGCGGGATTTCGACGTGCAAGCGCTCGCAAGCGCCGTGCACAGCGCTCACGTACTGGGTGTGGACGTGACACACTAATCTCTCGTGGTTTGGCGACGCTCGGAACCATGTTTGCATGGTCCTCAACAATAATCCCTCGACTGGAGCCTGTGTGTGCATTCATTAATACTCCTTCCAGCGAGAATGGTAGAAAAAGAGGGCAAACTTAAGTAGAAACCTAAACAAATGCATCACTGTATCTGCCCTCACAATGTTTGACCAAATTCCTATGCTACACACTCATTCGATAGATCGGATGTCGGCAATGATGATGCCGTTGTCCGCTTCTCGAAATTCCGTAAAGCTCCGCACACATACCCAAATGCACACGTCACGTGTACCCATCTGGCTGTCATGTCGATCCAGGAAGATACGGTAAGTTTCCATCTGATTATTGAGCATAAAGGACGCGGTAGTTCAGAATATTACGAAGTATATGGTAATTTACTGGTTATTTTTCTTGCTTGTCAATGTGTCGCTTCGTGCGCCTTTTCGAAGTGAAGACACGGCCTCGTACTCACGCAGCGAACGATCGTACACACGCGCTGTCACAACGGCGAGCGTCATGACAGCCCGCATGTGTTGCTCACGAGCGGAGATCTCCTCTGGCGTGTCGCCGAGTGACTTGAATCTCTCAAGCTCAGCGACGAGCGACGCGATCTTGCCCTCCAGACGCGCCGTCTCCGCGCTGTGCTTCGCTCGAACGTCGCTGACTCCGCGACCAAGGCATCACGCGACTCCTTGACGAGTTCGGCACTGGCCTCCGCGGTCTTGGCACGCTCCCGCATAGCGTCGGCCTCAGCGGGACGGGCTGGTTCTGGAGCCGGCGCCTTACCCTCCAGCTGAGCTTCGAGCACTCGCACTCGACGAGTTAGGGAAGTGACCTGTTTCTCCGCGAGATCAATCGTGACTTGGACCTGGTTGTGGTCGACCTGCACGAGCTGCAAGGACGCCTCCAAACGCTAGACGAGAGAGAGAGAGACGGTCAGATAAGAGGTCGTTCCAGCCAGAAGGGGATACCACTCACCCGAATCTCTCGTTCCTCGGCTGAAAGAGGACGGCAAGACGGCGCCTGGGAAACAGGGTGTCTCCCTACCTCCGGAACCAAGAATGCGAGGTCGGCCAACACGGACGGCTCCTGAGTCGCCTTCTTGAGCGTATTGAGCGTCTTGTCGAAGACGAGGCTGTGTCGGACGGGATGAAACCACGGTGGAAGGCGCTTCCGCACGCGGTCCGACACCTTACCCGCGAGAGTGCCGAGGTCGCTGAGCATTCGGTCACGCTCGACGCCCCACACGCGTGGCTCGAGTAAATCGCGCTCTTGAGAACTCAAGCCGTCGGCACCAACGTCGCTCGGTCTCGTAGGAGCCTCACATGCCGGTGCTGCCGATCTCGGCGTCGTCGCCAACGCAGGAGAGACGGCAGAGGAAGAAGACGTCACAACTGCCACGGGAGCGACCCTTTCAGTTGAAACAACTGCTTGGGACTTCGGCGCTTGAGACTGATGAGGAGACGTCTTCTTACCCCGGACGCCCGCGGACAGCGCCACATTCGCCGAGTCGCCAGAAGAATGCACACCGGACGCCGCCACGCCGACCGACGTGGTCGACGCAGACGCTGGCGATGGAGCCGCTGACGACGCGGGCGCTGCCGATGGAGGCGCTGACGACGTGGGCGCTGCCGAGTGAGAGGCCGACGACGCGGATGCCGCCGGTGGCGAGCTCGGCGGCGCCGTCGAACGATCAGCCGGAGCCGCATCGCTAGCGGGAGCAGTCGAAGACGATGACCGTGGCGGCGCTGACGATACAGATGCCGCAATGGTCGTTGCCGATTGCGCCGGCTGCAGCGAACCCGCGCCGGTCGCATCCGACGACGCGACGGAAGGCGACGCCTTAGACGGCGACGACGACATCGTGCAAGCAAGTCACTTCCGAAATGTTTCAACGGTACGGCTACCCGTGTAACCCTACCGTTGAAAGGGGCGCTGTGGTGAAGTGACCTGACCAGCGAAAGCGTCTGTCCCGAATCAGACGCCAGTACGCGAGGGAAGGGGGGGAAACGTAAGGGGACTCCTCGACTCAAGGCGACCACGTCATTTAAGGCGACGCCCTATCTAACTTGGGTGACTCCTTATCTAAGTAAGGGCGACTCCCCCGTCGCGCAGCGTGCGCGCGACGTAAAACAGCTACCGGGTACGCGCACACGCAGGCGCACCCACGTACATGACATCAACAAACGAAGCGTTCGCGTACGTCTTCAACACGACGAGCAAATGTCCAGAAGTTTGTCCAGATGGATGGGAGCCAGTCGAGTGTGAAGCTTGTCAAGTCGGATGGCTTCGACGCCAGTACACATATGACAATTCACGCCTTCCTTCATGTTATCTTCGCTTCGTACTGTCACATAAGCGGCCAACGGCACTACATCACGCAGTCAACGCTCAAAACACTCACCACACATCCCCTCTGCGCCTACCGATAGCTTCTTTGCAAGGTTTGGGCGCGCTTGAGGTGGGTCAATCTCAACAAGCGCACCCAAAACTCACAAACAAGTATTGTCGACGCTTGATACCACTGGCACTTCGGCAGGGCGTTAAAGTCTCCGTCGTTGTCGAGGCACAAGGAGCTGTGCTAGATGCTCGGGTTCATGCGTCACCTCGCGTGCGAGCTGCGTAACGGCGATGCAGCCTATCGCTATCGTGTCCTATAAAAGGGACAGCGGTGAGTGCTGTCGTTATCGCACACTTCACGTCAGTCGGCATCGAAACCGGATGTGTGATTCGAGAGTGTATCATTGGCTGTATTTTTGGGATTACATGTTTGCGCAAGTCAACGTTAGGTTTTATATTAGTTTCAAGCGTTTTAGGAATGTGTGGTCACGGAAAGATTACAGTAAATTACAGAGATGATTTTTCTTTTTAGCGCACACGTCATCGAGTCCAAGATGACCACGTGTGTCCGCGTGGTGCCGTTCATTCCTTCGCGCGAAGTAACGGATGGGCCCGTTAAACGCCCAGGCAGCACGAGTTGAAGAGGGAAGCGGCTAGCGGTATGTTGAGCCACCTTGACCGATTTGACGTGCACGTCGTCGTGATGGAAGCCGTGGGTGATGAAATTGACGAATCAAGCCAGCTGATTGTTATCGAACGGCATCGTACACCAGCTGATGGTCTCGTATAGCCAACAGCAGAACGACGTGTTGGAGAGGATGAACCGCAAACTCACTGAAAAGACGCGATGCATGCCACCGTGGCGTACCAGATGAAGCGTATGAGTACGTTGACAAACCCCGATGCGACGCCGTACATGTTATATTTTGGCACGAAGCCGACCCTCGAGCACTCGCGCGTATTTTGCGACATATGCTTCGCCCACAGTGATTACCCAAACATGATGAAATACGAGGGTAAGGCTTTCAAGTATCGGCGAGTGTGTCTGGTCAGCGTCCACACCTGCCGAGGCGCTGTTCTTGGAAGGAGACCATGGTAGACGAACTCGAACAGTTAGGACCAAGATGTCGTCGAAGAATTTCTGCGTCAGTCGGTTGGATGATCAAGTCTCTCTGTGCCCACGGACGACGAGGCATGTAGGATATCACCATCTGCTGGAGCCCGGAGAGGCGACCCTGATCCTGTGAAGACGACCTCTCGGCACTCGGCTCCCGGGTTTCAATCGAGACTCTGTCGTGGATGGTCATTCGAATCCGTATTAGCAATCTCGAGCACCACGTCGGGCACGACCGCGGATAATACGCGTGAAAAGTTGTCGCGAGCGCCATTCGAGCCGCCTGGTGCATGGTGGAAAAACGCCCTGACGACGCGGGCACGCCGGGTGCAACCGAGAAGCAGCGGACCAAGAGTCTCCTCGTACTCAACAACACGTTCATGAAGGCAGCCAGGCGTCAGGAGACGACGCAATCGACCGATATTCGATGACAAACCTCCGTGATCTCAGCGGGTTTCAGGGCGTCGAGCGCGTCAACCCGAAGCCGAGGATCCTTGGTTCGCTCTCGTGGCGCCTCATCCTCGACCAGATGTTGGATTCGGACATCGACCAATTAATCCACCACCTTGCTACGCTCAGTTTCCAAAAAGGCGACCCGATCACGAAGGATATCGACTTCGCTAATGCGTACGTTGGTCGTTTGACGGCTGTCAGCGTTCCCTGTGCACTCTCGAGTGCCCCTCCTGTTGCTGGTGCTGTTCGCAACAACAGAGGCGACGACGCGTCGGTTAGCGCAGGTCCAAGATTCCTAATGGCCCGTGTGCGTCTGGTCAGACGGAGTGGAGATGTCTCTGAGCTGTTGTACCCGACCGTATCATATGGCGCACATAAGCGAAAAAACTAACGATAACGTAGTCATTTTACTACCTCTCGGCAACGAAAGGGTTAATAGTCAGCCTACGCCTCGATCTATCAAAGGCTAGTTCAGCTATGACGCATCGCTTTACGCAGCCATCCTGTCAGTTATGCGAGCGTCTCTCTACAACGGCTGTGTCATCAACAAGCTGCAAGGCCAAGCGAAATTCGACGACAGGGGGCGCGACTTGTTGTCTGGCTCCGCATGTGCCACTCACTGTGTGGGAATCGTTACCCGATGAGTGCATTTACTGACATGCGCCCGCGAACAAGGCGATGGGTCTTCTCGATGTCTCAAGATGTAAGTAGTAATTTCGACGAATTTACCGAGGCGAATGCCATTGTCGGGTTTTGGAGGGAGGTCCAAAGCATGTTCGGGCAATGCCGACCCATGAACCCTGTGACGTTTGCTCACGATTGATGGCCTAGCAAATGTCTTTCAACACGAAGCCCGAGAGGGCTAAGAGTGCCTCCCGACTGAGTCCCGATCTGGCTCAGATGGAAAAGCCCAATTTCTTGTCGTCGTCGACGAAGCAACTTGGTTCATGTGGAATTTCTCGAAACCAAGGGCCAGGCCAAGACCCACATCGCTGCCCTGGTCCACCTGTTCAACAACCAGTTCAAGTGTCGTGGGTACTGTGTTAAGACCCTTCACGCGAATGGTGGTGGTGAGTTTATCAACGTCGACCTCTTGGACTTGTGTGCGGAGGTGGGTATACACAGCTGTTGACGAACCCGTACAATCCCAAAGAAAACGCCATCGTCGAGCGCTTCGACGGTATTGTCCTCGTTCGCTTACTGCTTCTATCGACCGGCCTGTCCGAGATGATGTGGGGAGCTGCATTCCTGGTTGTGGTTCGCACACTGAGTATCACGAGTTCCGAGTCTGTCAAAGGCCGCACGAATCACAAGCTACTGCATGAAGAAGAACCCGATGTCAGCTATCTGCGTTTGACACGATACGGAAAAAAAGCCGAGAGTAGTCTTCACGCGATACTCACCTGCTGCTATGGCTATAGAACTTGAGGAAGTTGAGTCATTCTACGGCCACAGCCCGTGGACGCAAGCTCCTCATTCGCGAGTCCCCAAATGGCCACAGCGTGAGCTCGTGTTGATGGGTGTCCGTGGTGATGGAAATGTTGCTTCAAAGCCCGCCTGGTGATCCTTCGGCATCGATGTTTACGAGACGTAATCACCGGTCGCACGGCACGGGCGATTCTCGATTATGCGGTTCGTCGACAGTGGTGTGTGATGCGGAATGACGTGAAGCCGGCGTTCCTTCACGGTGATTTCGACGAACTTGTGTTCATGGAGCCTCCTCCTTGGTGAGACGGCGATCGCAGCACTATGTGTCGGCTCATCAAGCGCTTGTATGGCCTGAAGCAGGCGCATCTTAGTCCGATCTGATTCCGGCTTGGGATTGAGGTCCTCGTGGATGTGGACAAAGGCACGACCTTCGTTGATCAGTCTACGTACATCAGGACCATCCTCAAGCGTTTTCACCTGACCGACTGTAATGATGTTGCCAGAATGACAGATTGACAACTCGACCGCCAATGCGTCCAAATCACTGCAATCAGAACATCGGCAGGAGAGGACGTGGCTATGCATGAAGGTGCTCCTGGTATAGTGTGGGTGTGCAAGCTGCTGGATGAGCTTAACCGTAATGGTCTTCTTATAAGAAATCACCAACATCAATACCAAAAGTTCCCGCCGTCTGTCGGGATTCCAACCCCCACATTTCGAAGCGAAAACCATGACGGAAGGGAGGACACCAATCCAAGGAACGCATGCCTACATTGGTCAATATGTAAGGCGTGCTTACTCGTACGCGTTCAAGCGTGAAGACGTCGTGTTCAACAACTTTGAAGCGGCTTCCGTCGGTCTTATGGATCGAACGATCGTGCGTTTCGTCCCCAACTTGCGCCCTGACGCGAAAGAGTCCGCCCGAAAAACGGTCTACCGCTGGTTGAAGCAGCAAGACACGATCCTGGCAGCATCTGTCGTTAGAGGCGAGCGATGCCGGTGACTGCGCCCGCTCGGAGTGGCGACCGTCATGAACCCCGCCCAAGAAGAGATGATCATCGAGTGGATCGTCGATCTCCACCGCGATGGCGTTCAAGTCTCAGCGTCCATAGTCAAGATCAAGGCGCTCGAAGTCGCGGCGGAGATCGGCATTCCCGACGGCGCCTTCGCTGCGTCGAAGCAGTGGAGCAAGGGCTTCCTCGCCCGCCACGCGCTATCGTTTCGCGTCCGCACGCATCAAGGCCATGTCTCGGTGGCTGACGGCCAGCAAACGACCGTCGTCTTTGCCGTTCGCGTCCGAGCCGTGATGGAGGTAATGGGGATGGACGTCGTGATCAATGTTGACCAGAAGGCGGTGACGTTCGAACTCCCCCCGCGAAAGTCGGACACCGGCGCGAAGACTGTCTGGGTCCGCCGCGGAGGCAAAGACAATGATCGGGCCACAGCGATATTTACAGCAAGCTCGGTTGGCAGCAAATACACGCTCTTTCTCGTCCTCAAGGCCCACCCTTCCCCATCGCCAAGATTCTGGCCGAGAACACTGAGAAGCGCAGAGGGTTCGTGAGCCTTCTTCTCGACCACTTTTCTGCCCATTGGACGGACAAAGTCGAGGCCTACGCGGACTCGAAGAACGTAGTCCTTATGAAAGTTCCGGCCGGGTTCACTTGGCGTGCCCAACCAGCGGACATCGCATGGATGAAACACGGCTTTGCCAAGTGTGGGTACGTGGTCGATAACGTCCACGACGACGATGGCGGCGAGCTGATGGACGCTGGGGACGTGTTACAAGAGCTAGTCATGGAAGGGATCGTGCGCTACCGCGCAAAGGACATTGTCCCGGATGATATGGATGGCATCAGTGGCTCCATGACGGATGCAGAGGAAGCCTGAGATAAAAAGAGAGAATGTTATTCATTGTAACTCGTTTTGAGAAAGTAATGGGCGAACTTACCGTTTGATGGTGTGGAGAATAAATGTGTCCGATGCTGGAATCGAACCCACGACAACCCTGCTCCCTAGACTCCACTGAGTCGTCAACACCATCCGGTTTTTTTTTTTTGTAGGGGACTACCTAGAAGCGACACACTCTTGTTGAAAGCGCTCCAGGTGCATTTTCTTGTCCTTTATAAGGAGACCATTACGGTATACGCGTCCGCCGCTTCTTTGGTGGGACAATCAAGCTACGGTGTACCTGAGCCACCTTCCCGGCTAGCAGCCAAGGTTCAAACACATCGACGGGAAGTACCACTTCACAAGCGATCTTGAACGGAACACGGTAGCACCCATGTCATGACTGCCGACATATTGACCAAGCAACTTGACCAAGTTCAAGACTTTCTGCTCTGGATGTCACGGGGCACGTGACCAAAAGCACGGAGGAAGCGATTCCACAGCCAGAAATGGCAGAGAGACTAATCTCTATCTTGCAAAATGCAGACTGAATGTATTACGGGTGATTATCCCTGGGATCCCCTGCAGGATCCCAGCCCTACAATTCTAACTATCCTATATGACATGTAACAGAGTTATTTGACTTCGTGTCACCCGTTAGGGTTTGATCCAAACCCTAAGTTACGTGGACCACACACGTACAGCCTGTGTGTGCCACACGGTGCAAACGCACCCGAGTTATGTGTCACACACACATCACTCTCGTGTAACAGCATGCCCTGTTACACCACCACCCCTCCCAAGACGCGAGCCACCACGTGGGCGCGCCAGATGGGAGAAGACGCCTGTCTTCTGTTGGGACAACCCAACCGTCGGAAGTGGCCGACTTTTCTCGGGGATTCTCTCGTGACAGAAGAGAATTTCCCTCGAAGGGATTAAGGGGCATCAGCCCTCTTGTGCACGTCTCGTGCTGGCGAGAGAATCGCCCTTCCGGAACGCGAGCAAACCTCGCTGCCGTGTTCCCCGCTACCGATCACATTCGGTTTCGCACAATGAGTGCCAGCCCGACACCAAGCCAGTGCGTCGACTACGACGAGTCGGACGCGGAGGAGAAGGCCGCCGCTCCTGCCGGGGTCGGAGCGACATTCCCGCTCAGCACCGGCAGGTGCGACGCATCTTCCTTCGGGACGTCAGGTCCTGACGCCAGAGCGGAGCCCCCGCTCGGCACGACTTCGTGCACTTCTTCATCCATCACGGCGTCACAACCTGACGCCGGAGCAGTAGCCCTGCTCAGCGCGATATCGCGCGACTCACCCGTCGTCACGGAGGCAGTCCCTTGCCCCGGAGCGTTCGCCCCGCTCAGCACGAAAGTGTGCGACGACGGCATCTTGGCGCATGTCCTGCGCGGCCCACATGCCTCGGCTTTGGCAGTAGGAGTCTGGGCAGAGCCAGCATGAGTCGACCCCGACTCAGAACGTGGACTCCACTCCACATCGGCACACACGCCGACCTCGAGAGTGACCTCGTCGAGAGAGGAGGCCTCACTCGTGTGATTAAACACGGAGGAGGGGTCCAAGACCTCCAAGGCCCCGTGCCCAACACGGGAGGTCCTCCCAATCGACTTGGTCTTCCAGTCGATCCATGGCTCGTGCTTCGTGAGCCATGGCATCCCGAGGATGAGGTCGTATCGACCGTCCATCTCGAGCAGCACAAAGTGCTCGACCGAGTTGAAGTCAGCGAACTTCACTCGGAGATCGACCTCGATCCTCGGTGTCGTAACGACCACACCGGTCGCCAGCTTCACCGACACTGAGCCACCCTCAGTGCTGGTCACCCGCTCCAGCTGCGCAGGCTCCTCGCGGAGACTCTGCGCCCGAGCGTAGTTTTTCGACGCTCCAGAGTCCACAAGGACTCGGAAGGGTCGACTGTACCCTTCAACTCGACCCTCGAAGACGAGTAAACTCGACTTCGAGTGAGAGGGAGCCCTGCTCCCTCGAGGGGCTGAACACTCGGCTCGCGCCAACTCCCCATCCGCGCGCCGCGTGTTCAGTCGTTCCCCAGTAGGCCGCCCCGCGCCTACTGGGTTCCGTCGTTTCCCGTACTGGCAGTCGCCTTCGCAGGCGCGCCAGATCCTCTGCCTCGCCCGCGGCCACGTCCACGGGACGCGCCGCGTTGCGAGCGACAGAAGCGACGGATATGTCCGTAGAGGCCACAGTTGTGGCATTGCGCGTTAGCCCAGCGCGCTTCCAGAGCATTCAAATGCTCTTCTGACAGCGTCAGATCCATCGGCTCAGGGCCGGAGGTCGCTTCTTGCGGGCCCGCTTGGCGTCCCACTGGGAGGCCGCGGGCGAGTCGATCGTAATGGTCGGCACGCTGGGCGATGTACATCGCTTCTTCCAGCGACCGCGGTTCCGCTTGGAACACCGCGCGGCGCGCCTCCCCAATCGCGAGCCCGTTCATGAAGACGGTCACCATGACCTCTTCGGGCAACGGGTCAGCGGCCATGCAGGCACGCAGCTGACCGAGTTCCTGTACGAACTCGTACAGCTCGCGCAATCGACTTGGTCTTCCAGTCGATCCATGGCTCGTGCTTCGTGAGCCATGGCATCCCGAGGATGAGGTCGTATCGACCGTCCATCTCGAGCAGCACAAAGTGCTCGACCGAGTTGAAGTCAGCGAACTTCACTCGGAGATCGACCTCGATCCTTGGTGTCGTGACGACCACACCGGTCGCCAGCTTGGCACGCACCTGACGGAGTTCCTGTACGAACTCGTACAGCTCGCGCTTCTTTGCTGCGCACTGAGGAATTGTGTCCTCTGCCGATGTGCGACATTCGGCGGCTGGAAGGCAGCAAGCATGGCTGCCTTGAAGCCCTCCCAGCTGGAGAAATGACCTGGGGCATTGGTCTCCCACGTGAGAGCCCAGGAGCGTGCACGACCCTGGAGGTGCGACATCGCATAGGTGACGCGCAGTCGCTCATCATAAATCCGCGCAGCGGACATCGCGATTTCCAACTCGCGAAACCAGAAAGTGAGATTCTCACTCTCTAGTCCCTGGTACGACGCCACCTTCACCTTCAGTGTCGGAGGCGTCGAAACAGGGTTTGGCACAGCCACCACCGGTGGCGTAGCCGCATCCGGGATCTGCGATCGGATGAAACGCAGAAGGGAGTCCTCGTACTCCCGGAAGGACTTGATCCTTTCCTTCAGCGCATCCTCGCCCTGCGCGACAAGCTCATACAAGCTCGCGCGGCCGAGGATTGCCTCGAGTTTCCGCATGAAGCTCCACTCATCGTCACTGAGAGACGAGAGATCCTCTCGTCTGAGCCCGAGAGGGCTCCCTGCATTCGCAGTGTCAATCGAAGCGGACATGGCGCTGGATCGACTACAAGTGCTACCAGATGTCACAGGACACGTGACGGAAAGCACGGAGGAAGCGATTCCACAGCCAGAAATGGCAGAGAGACTAATCTCTATCTTGCAAAATGCAGACTGAATGTATTACGGGTGATTATCCCTGGGATCCCCTGCAGGATCCCAGCCCTACAATTCTAACTATCCTATATGACATGTAACAGAGTTATTTGACTTCGTGTCACCCGTTAGGGTTTGATCCAAACCCTAAGTTACGTGGACCACACACGTACAGCCTGTGTGTGCCACACGGTGCAAACGCACCCGAGTTATGTGTCACACACACATCACTCACGTGTAACAGCATGCCCTGTTACACAATGCCTCTGGCCTCCAGCCATCAGTTCAGATGCTACCGTCCCGGGCACTATCCCAAGCTCTGGTCGCTCCCGAGGGCCACTTCCGAGGAAATTGATGCTATCGAGACGTGGACATCGACGCTTGAGCGCCGTCGTGGTGCTAATGTGCTTGGATGCTGAGCGCTAATGAAAAAAAAACGCCAGTACAAGTTGTATACCTTAGCCAAACACACCGAGAGAGACGATAGATGCGTTTGATGCAATTCCTGCGTGTAGAGCCGTTAGGAAGCCGCACCGATTAGGGTGCTTAGATCATCAGGATCACCGTCGTCCGAACCCTCCTCGTCTTTTCGGGCCACTATGTCTGATTGACACACTTGAGACCATGGCAAACAAAACCAGTGTTAACGCCATCCGATCGATTTCGAGAAAACGGGCTCCAAAGTATCCTCTCCAGCTAAGTTCGAAAAGACTGGTTTCTCGGAAGAACAGCAGCTCTCCAATCGTTTAAAACAACATTTGCGACAGATAAGGAACACCAGCAACACACTCCAACCACTGACTCCAAGAACATGAGCTCCGACGAGAACGATCACGAATGCGTAGCTGACGAGGAGGAGTCAAGCGATGAATCTATCGTGGAATTTGAAAGTAGCTGCTGCTCCAGTGACGAGGATGTTAAAGAATACGATCTGTCTGAATGGACGCCGACGCTCGGCGATGCTAAATCATATCACACCAGAATAATTCAACTGGCGCAGATGAACTGCTGGTCTAAGCGCTGCCTGCGCGGCATTCCAACGAAGATCGAGAAATTCGTCCACTCTCTCGAGTCCATGACACAAGAGTCAAAAACAACCAGCCTTTATACATCGCTCGTGATCAGCAGCGGTCTCAGTTCTACAAAGCGGCAACGTGGTAGTGGCGAGCGCGAGAGATACAGCTATTTCCTCCCGTTCTGTGGCGAAGTGTGCCGGTCCGCATTTCAGCAATGCTATGACGTTTCCAACGACAAACTGAATCGGTCGCGCAAGCAGGTGCGCAGTGGTAATGCGTTCACTCGGACGCACGGAGGCAAAGGCAACTCAAACGCAAAAACCGTCGATGAAGAAGCCATTGTTCGCTGGTTTCGCGGTGTGTTGGAGACCGTAGCCGACTACTGCAATATTCGATTCAGACGCACAGTATCTATCGATGGAACTACGGTGCGCATGGTCGTCCGCGAACGCATCGCCTGCGTACATGACATGGGAGATGCTGCACAAGGAATACGACAACTACCTGCTTTCGACTACAATTGACGAGTCGGCACCATCTCTGCGATCGTTCTAACGCGTATTACGAGCCCGATGCAAGGACGTTCGGATTCGATCTCCCCGATCGAATGTCTGTGACATATGCGCTATCTACCGTGTTGCAGCCAAAGGTGACGAGGCGCTCGATGCCGAGAGCGCATGCGATGGATGCGCGTGCAATTAGGTGAGTCAGTAAGACTGCGTTTTTTTGCGCCGGCGATAACACTGGTTTTGTTTGCACGTGCAATTGAACGGATTGTGTTTGTAGGGAACAATACGCAAAGGACATTGGCACAGTTTCCAACAGGCATCATGTCTCGACGATTGATTTCGCACAGAACCTAACGTTGCCACACGCCACTAGTACTCCTTCATCCTGGTACTTTCTCTCTCTTATCGCGGTCTCGGTGTTTGGTGTGTATGCGGAAAACACGAAGGTCCAGACGAATTTCTTATTCTCGGAGCGTGCAGCCTCTAAAGGAAGCAATGAAGTGGTGTCGCTCCTGCATCAATTCGCTGAGCGTGAAGGGGTACTCGACTGTGGGAAGTACTGGACCATCTACGCGGACATTTGTGGTGGTCAAAACAAAAACAACCATGTCGTCCGCTACATTCTTTACCTGGTCGACTCCGGTCGGTTGCAAAGTGCGAATCACAACTTCTTGGTTAAGGGCCACACGAAACAACTGTGATCGAGGCGTTGGCGATATCAAGAGAGCGTTTGTAAAGCGCGACCTCTACACGATGGAACAGATCACCACGATGGTTGATGATTCATCGACCACGAACCAGGCAGTCAATCTCGAAGAGCAAGACGGAGTGTTCATGAACTGGAAGGCCCTGCTTGAGCCGCTCTATCGCGATCCAATTGGCATTCAAGATTCCAGTTGTTCAGTTTCGACTCGTCGAGGCCCGGGACTGAATTGTGTCGAAAGCGACCGTCTCAACACCAGTTGAACAATACATCAGACGTTCGGACACTGACGTCACGATCGAAGTATCAGAGCTGAAGCCCGTTGAGCCACCAATTGTGAACGCTGAGAAAGTGTGCGATCTCCACAAGAAGATACTTGCACACATCCCGTCGAGATTCCTCGGAGACAAACGCTACCGGGCACCAACAGAGGCTGAAGTTGAAGCCGCGCGAGCGAAAAAGCGGCGTCGTATCCGAGTCACTCCGACACTCCACGAGCGCTGAACTCAGAATTGAGTTGTGGCATTAACCCTTTCGTTGCCGAGAGGTAGTATAATGACCACTTTATCGTCATTTTACGCTTATGTATGGGCGCCATATGGTGCCTTTTGGTTGCGAGACTGGGCATTTTGTCTACCGAAACTGAATACAAACCTCTGTAAGATAAAGAAATTCAATTCATAGAGGCTTTTATCAAAACATACGAGCCCCATTCCCTTTATACTTTTATTCCGGTACGGAACCTAATACATAAAAGTATGTTCGGAAATGGCCTAAAATGACCACAATTCGGTAATTATACTAATATCTCCGAAAAATCCGCCCCAAAAAAGCCGAAAGGACGATCGAAAAACGGCCTTAAATGACCACTTTATCGTCATTTAAGCCCTTAACTATGGAAATTGCTGTATACTAGAATCAAGACAAAACAGTGGCAACGAAAGGGTTAACATAGTAACCATCAATTATGAGAATGAATCCACTGTATTTCGCCTTTGATAACTCAAAACGCCAAACGAAGTCAGCAATGAACGAAACACTACTAAATGCATCGCGTCATTCTGATTCCAACGATGTCAAATATGCATTTTTGAAAATTGGGACCCCGGGTGGCAGTGCCCGACGGAAATGCTCATTGCTCATCCAAAACTTAACACCAGAGCATGGAAGAACCACCAGCAGGTAGCTGAAATCATTCTCTACACGACGGTATCAATATCAGCTGATTCGCACTTTTGGCGTTAAGATTGTTTTTGTTTGCCGTGGTCTCACTTCTCTTTATGGTTGAACGCTTCTCGCCAACACTTGCGATTCTATTGTTTCGGTTCGACCAGGTCGTGGGACGGGTGACGAGCCTGGAAGACCGTCGGCCTCACAACTTCAAGGAAATACTTGTCACCAAAAGCCTCCGGATATGCGATGTCCGCTCTACAGACAGCGATAACACTTCAGCTGCTGCGTCGAAGCGGAGTCTTGAGCGTGCGATCCGCGTGAGCGAGAGTCGCTTGAGCGCCACGAGGAGCGACTGGATTGGGCGACGGAGAGGTCCATCGGCCGGGATCGCCGCAGTCGGCAGTGCGACTACTCGATAGCTTCGCGCTTGGCGCGCGTTGAAAGCTTCGCGGAGTGCCACCGCGAACCAACATGTGTCTCGGGATACTCCTAGAAGAGCTGAGTCTTCACTGCTCCGTCTCGGAGACCAGTCATGAACATCGTGACCTGAGTCGCCATGTCGATTGGCGACCCAGCCACGCATGACGCAACACAGGCTTGAATATTTCCAGGTCTGGAAACGTGTCGCTGTCGGCAACTCGACAACCAAAAGCCCATGCTTTGGCGCGACCAAACAACTGAGCCATACCGAAGGCAACTTGGATACGAACGTCAGAAATCTGACGTGCTTCGATAGCTTGATCGAGCTCGCAAAACCAGCGACGAAGGGGCGTCCTCTCATCTTCCGAGTATCGGGATATCTCGATCTGGACGTGAGGCTGTCGTGAACCTTGAGCCGCGGCAGTTGAATGCGCACGCGCACGCGCCTCGATAAGTTCTGTGGTGAAGCGGTCCCTCGCTAGCGCAAGGCGGTGACGAAGCGAAGAAGTCGACTCTCATGAGCAAGCGTAGCGCGTGTGGAGAAGAGAGGAGCGACAGTTAAGTGTTTTTTCCAATACATGAGTAGGATAGGAGTGGTGTGGTCTACCCTAGTCAAGGGCTCCACTCCACTTAGTGTGTCTTTGGTGTGAAGTCTGATTTCACCCATCAAAAATGAGAGGGTCGCCACGTGGCTGGTCCCTCATCTAACAGAATAAAAACTTCCCAATTTCCCCCCAACTACACAAGTCTCCCTCCGTTGTTTGGTACCTTCTATCAGAGTTTTCGCCCTTGGTTGATCACTAAGTTAGACACATCCGAGCGAAGGAGAGAGGAAGGGAAAGAAGCGCAAGGGAAGCGCGGGGAAACGAACGACGCTAGCTCTTCGACATCAGCCGAGCGTTTGTGAGGGCGCGAGGCCGTACCAGGCGTGTCGAAGTTTCGGGCCTCCGATTCAACGTCTGAAGATATTACAAGTGTTGCTATACGCGCGTGCTGACGAGCCGACCGAGGACCTCGTGTAAGCCGTGCATCCGATTGTCTTGGGAGCGACAGCTCTCTTGTTGTCGGTAGCGCCCAAGGTCCTGGCTTTCCCATACGCCAGCCAGCGATTTTGAGTTGCTCCACGACAGTTCCATCAACTCCTCCGCAGCGAGACGCTGCGCATCAACTTCGCCGTCGCGAAGTAACGACTTCTCAACCACGTCTCCTGCGGCGGATGCGAGACGTCCGAGAGCTTCCCACTCATGCTGTGTCAGATGTGGGAAATGCTCGGCCCTATCGAGGGCGGACAAATCGAATCCGAGGTCGTTCATTCGGCCGTGTGGACGGACGACAAAGTGCTACCAGGTGTAACGGGCCCGACCGTTACAGCACGCAGAGGAAGGAAGAACACCACGCGGACACGCGTGGTCGACTTGGACTCGGACACGTGTGGGCTAGAAGGTAAATCAACTCTGTTGTTTACTGTTATCTTTCCGTGACCACACATTCCAATAACTCTAAAAACTAATACAAAACCTAAGGGTGACTTGCGCAAACATCCGGTGGGGCGTAATCCCAGATATTTACAGCCAATGAGACACAGTCAAAGGGCACGTCCGGTAACATCCGGACGTGACCTGAAATACACGAAGTTATGTGGTCACACTATGTCATGGGGACCCATTTGGAGTGGGCCCCATTGCATGAACCCTCTGTGAATACTTATTCCGAAGAGCGACAACTCCTGCTCCGACGTCATTCACTTGATATTGGGCAAGCCCCTGGGTCATCATCCATCGTTAGATGTGTAGCACTCCCACCACCCACCACGCAGTTCCACCACCTCGTACCTTTCTCGCCCCCTTGTATTCTGGAGCCACCAAATCAGCAGCAAAGTGAGACACCATCGACAACAAGTGCATCTTTCAGTGTCGTAATCGTAGTGGGTCCGTCGGCGAAGATCCCGTGTATCCAATCATCATCAAGAACTGGCATGTGGTGCTGGCAGAAACATGAATGCCTCGTATTTCTTTTTTTTCGAGCTGGCAGTCGATGCTTTCTGCCACTGCCTCGTCGATCGGCAAGTTTGTGTACAGACCCGGCTTCAGATGGCTCCATGACGGCTCAATCCTGTTGTTTGTGTGGTTACCTAAATGGGGAATGTCATCACGCTCAAACTTTGCCTACATTTTGCGCTTTGCATCCCAGTGTTTGCGAAAGTAGTTGATGTGTTTCCATACCATGCGCTACATCCACAAGGAGAACCTGTGGAAACACCTTGTGGAAACGACGCATCCGTGCCGTTTGGAGGTGGATACAGCGCACGACCATATCATCTATCGTGAAGACTCGAGCAATGTCTCCTCGCATGTTGCCCACATCGTTGTCAGCGCTG
Source organism: Pythium insidiosum (assembly GCA_022836835.1). Lineage (NCBI taxonomy): Eukaryota > Oomycota > Peronosporomycetes > Pythiales > Pythiaceae > Pythium > Pythium insidiosum. Next base: position 166,190 of record JAKVDI010000016.1, read on the forward strand.
ATAACGAGATAGGTTCCGGCGTCTTGACGTTCACGGATGTGTGACGAAGTGCTGGCGTCATCTCATGACCGTAGAGTAAGATGGATCAATCTGACTGTGCCTCACCGGCGCCTTCGCCTACTGGCGCCCACGGGTGGTCCGCACGGCGCAGACCGGAAACCGGTATCCGGCAGTAACCAGCATCGGGGTCGGTCAGCGGCGCCGGGTCACCCGGTCCGAGCCTCAGATCCGGCTCAGAATCTAGTTCCGGATAAGAACTCAGAACCGGCTCCAGAGCTGGCTCAGATTCAGTCTCTGACTCACTCAGTCACAGTCGTAGAAATAGGGTTAAGGCCGGCGCCCACGTGTCAGCCGTCTATCAATGAGACTTCCGATTTTGCCCTCTACCCCTTGAGTCGACTCCGGCCTCTCCTACACAGCCATCGCCGGCTGAGTGCATTCACCCACGGTACGTCTGTGTGTGTTAGTTGGATATCTAGCGATCCCTGTGTGTCGGCGTGCCTGCCGGTTGTTTCCCTGCGTGTGTGTGGTGCCATAGTTGGCAGCAACCTCCCCTTGCCTGGTGAGCGGACCGTGGCTAATCCACGGCTCTGGGTAGCCCTCTATACTCGTGTATTTTGAGCTCGAAGCTCGTAACACACTATATATTGCTGAGAGAGCGTGCGAAAAGAGGTCAGGAGACCCACTATCGCCTTGGATCGATACCCATCCGTCCTTGGCCTGCATGTAATGGTGCCTTTCGGTTACGAGACTGTTCATTTTGTCTACCGAAAACGAGTACAAACCTCTATAAGATAACTCAATTCATAGAGGCTTTTATCAAAACATACGAGCCCCATTCCCTTTATACTTTTATTCCGGTATGGAACCTTATACATAAAAGTATGTTCGGAAATGGCCTAAAATGACCACAATTCGGTAATTATACTAATATCTCCGAAAAATCCGCCCCAAAAAAGCAGAAAGGACGATCGAAAAACGGCCTTAAATGACCACTTTATCGTCATTTAAGCCCTTAACTATGGAAATTGCTGTATACTAGAATCAAGACAAAACAGTGGCAACGAAAGGGTTAATAGCGTTTGTCAGACGCTGGTCTCTATCTCCGGCGTTGAGTCACTGGAAGCGCCCCAGCGGCCTGTCACACCCCTACGCATTGGGGCTAGGAGCAAGGCTAGATCGAAAGGGCTGCTAAAGGGTACACAACGTGAGATATTGACCTGCGCTTAGGCGGTGTTTAGCTGGTTAAGGGACTTGAGAGCTAGGCAGAGCCGGCGCTACCCCTTCGCCAGCGCTTCTGCCTTGGTCCGGTGCTGCATTGAATTCGCCCGGCCAGAAAACCACACCCACTTCATCACTCGTCACTTCCGATGAATTCTGTACATTCCCCACATGCGAAAGAATACACTCACCAGATCGTCGACGCATGTAACTTTTCGTGATGACACACCCATCTCATTGAACTCTGCAGCTCGCTCGATCAGATCAGGGTCCGTCAGTTGGCGGTTCTCAGCGAAGCGAGTGGATCAGATCGCTGACGGCGTGGGAATGAGTCGTCGACAGTCGGGTCAAGTGCACACGCCAACAAGTACTACCATCCCCTGTGCGATAACTCTCCACCTTCAGTGTGAGTGACGCATTGCAGCCAAGAGAACGAAACACAACGCTTCTTTCTCGCTTGTTTATCATCTTAGGCAAGCGTTGGATGTGCTTTAAAGTGCTGATCAAAAATATGTGAACAACACAAAATGCAAACATACTTTTTCATTTTTTTTGAGTTAGACCGTCGCGTTTGGATATGTTGTAGGGCACATCAAACTCCGTGTAATGAAAGTGACAACGCTCGCACCCTCGCCCTTGATCGAGGGTCTCCCATACAAAGATCGTTTTTGGCATGTGGCCATAATGTGTGAACATCTGACACCATACATTTATTAATATTAAATTTATTAATATTAAAAGAATGAATGTCATGGTTATCAATAGTCCGTCTTGTTACCGCGTCGCTCAATGACGGCTTGGCACCGACGAGGCATTGAGTCGATCAGGCCTTGGAGTGTCGAATGCGGGAGCGCCTTCCACGCCAGTATGATCGCGTCACGTAGCTCGGTGACACTGTCATACTGGCGGCCGTCTCGTACCCCTTGTGGCTGAGAATGACCCACAAGTTCTCAATCGGATTCAGATCCGGAGATCTTGCGGGCCATTCCATCAGCTGAACGCCTTGCTCCGCCAAGAACGCGCGTGTCTCCACTGAGGTGTGAATGGGCGCGTTGTCCTGCTGGAACAGAAAATCAGCCTGCATTGTGTGCGAAAGGTAGGAGGCTGTCGGACAGCGTCCACACGTAATTGTGTGAACGCTGCTTGCCGACGAGCACAACGAGCTCCGATGTCCCTTTCGCGCAAAACGCGCCCCACACCATCACGGAGCCGCCGCCGTTCTGGCGCTGGACGTACTGGCGTGGCTCGCGTCGAAGGTCGCGCCAGTACTCCTTGTACCCGTCGGGCCCGTCCAGGTTGAACTTCTTCTCGTCGGAGAAGATGGTGGATGACCACATCTCTCCGGCGAAAAGGTGCTGACGGGCCCATGCGAGACGGGCTTCCTTGTGCTTCTTCGTGAGCGCCAGCGTCCTGTCCATTTTCGTGTAGACCAGATAGTCTACACGGGACAGAATACGGCGGACGGTTCGTGCACCGCAGCGAAGCTCACAGCGGTCGACAAGCTTTGCAGACGAGTACAGACCTGTCGACGCCGCGCGCAGAAGCCGGCGAAGCGCGCGATCGGAGAGCTTTGGCTTCCTCCCGCTCACCTTCGGCAGACTGCGCCGCTGCTTGAGAGCCTTCTAGATCGCGCCAGTCGAGCGGCTCAGCCGGGCAGCGATAGCCTTGATCGTAAGGCCGGCCTCACGTAGCCCGCGGATGCGACCGCGTTCTTCTTCTGAGAGTCGAGGGTAGCGTCCCATAGTGAAACGTCCGTGACCACACAACGGCCAAAACATTAACTCATGCATTCATTCTTTTTGAAATTAATAAATGTATGGTGTCAGATGTTCACACATTATGGCCACATGCCAAAAAACGATCTTTGTATGGGAGACCCTCGATCAAGGGCGAGATCGCGAGCGTTGTCACGTTCATTACACGTAGTTTGATGCGCCCTACAACATATCCAAACGCGACGGTCTAACTCAAAAAAAAATGAAAAAGTATGTTTGCATTTTGTGTTGTTCACATATTTTTGACCAGCACTTTAAAGCACATCCAGCGCTTGCATACCTCGTCGTCGTAGCTCAAAACCATGAGTGTAAAGATACCGGCGGCTGTTGTACGGATTATCCTTGGGCCCGTATTCACAGTCGTCAGGCAACTCTTTGTGTGCACTCGACGATTTCATTTTCTGGGCGACAAATGACACAATGCTTCGAATGCTACACAAGATGAATGTGGTCGTTGTTAGTGAGTTATTTGTACTGAGTGATGCGAACTCATACCGTAGTGGATGCTTGGTCATCTCAAAGTACGCCTCACCGTACGCAGCAGCTTTGTCGAATGTGTCGAAGATGGTCGTTGCGGGCTCGGGACATTGGACACGCCTCGGTTTCGGCACTTGCTCGTCGCTGTCACCCTCTGAAAACAACTCACGCTCCAGCTCTGACTCCCGCGCAGATACTCCACTGTCTCCATTGTCGCTCAGGGGCTCGCTGTGTTCGTCATCCTCCTCACTGCTGCCTATGGTGCGGCTAGCACCATCATCGTCTGTTGTCCTGCGCTTCATATCCAAGCGTTTGGTAGTGGTACGTTTCCTCCCTCAACGTAGATTTCGGGCTGGTGAAACTGTGGCGAGAGCTGTACCGTTTCTGACAATTGAATTGGTGTGCACCACTTGTGGCAGTAGACACTCCGTCGTTATTGTCGATAAGTCACAACACCCAAGTGAAAAGGGTTCTGGGAAATGGGAAGTTGAGTTCTTGGTCTGTGGCTTGTCTGATTGGATCGAAAAACGAAAGTCGAGCAGGTGCAGCAGCAATGGGCGGGAAGTGTCTGCAGGTACGCGCGAATCCATGAAATACGTGGGACATAGCCCATCCAGGGATCTGGCCACTTGGTAGTTTTCAAGAACTGAAATTTATCGACCCGTGAGAATCAATCTGCTAGGATTGGGGTGACAGACGATCGCCTGCCGCCAACTCGTCCACATATCAAGCTAAGATGGTGAAGCGGAAGCATGGCGAACGAGGCGACAAGCATCCTGGGCGAAAGGAAGCCGGTAGTGAGGAGGAAGCGGGCAGTCAGTTCGGTAGTGAATCTTCTCACGATGATGAAGATGCCGTTGCGTCAACCGGTTCGATATTGGCTGGTTCGCAGTCGGGAGAACCGAGCGACGACTCCACTCGCCCAAGAGCGCGCCCTGTTTTGCGACAGCGACGATTCATGCCCAGGCCATGACAGTAGAGACTATACTGTCCAGTGTCCTCTAGCAGAGACTACTTCGTTTATGATGATCAATGAGGCGTGTTCATGCCTCGAACAATATTTCAAGCGGACTTACCAGCCTTTTCGGTACGTGCAACGCGTTTTTGCCTGAAAGAAGTAAACCATCCTGGTGTTATCTGTCTACAAGGATTCGAAGTACCGTGCCAGAAGAAACACCACCCAACCAACTATCAGGATCTCCCGGATGATTGCGAGTGTGGCAATGCTCCTGGGCAGAAGCCTCCAACCTACTCGCGCACATATCTGTGCACGCACGGGATCGAGGCACGCCAGCGCAGTACGTAGACAACATTCACTGGATTGATCTCCTTTCTTATGTGGAGCTTGGCACACTTGTCATCCAGCTATTCGAAAAGGAGAAAGAAGAGGAAGGTGCGCGCTTTGGACTGACCCGCTGCAATAACTGCCAAAGTGTCCTGGTACAGGAAGCCGACTGGCGAGTTGCGTTGGCGCGTAGTGTTTTCGAACTTGAAAACCGTGCACAATCACCCGGTGAATCGTCGCGTCTTCGGGTGTTATGCAGAAAACCGTGCGCTCGCGAATCCGGATCCACGGTTAGTCATGCAAATCGGCGATTACAGCGAATTAGGTGTCACGAGTCGCAAGATCACTAGATTCGTGCGCAGCAACTCAGGTAAAGTACCCGAAGTACACGACGTACTCGAAGTACCCGACGTATCCGAAGTAGCGGAAGTCGCCAAAGTACCAAATGCTGCGGACGTACTCTTGGTGCAGCCGAAGCGGACAGAGCCAGAACGTTTGGAGCTGGAAGCGACCCGGTCAGAAGGACACGAAGTACCGGAAGTACAGGAAGTGCACGAAGCGCCGCACGACCGGCACGGGAGTGTAGCTATTCATTTTTCTAATTGAGCAATGTATTTGTTGCGGTAGACAAGGAGATTCTTGCCAATGACGTGCAGAACATGCTGCAGAAGGAAAAGAAGGCGAGACGTGTAGGCACGACGTCACGCCGCATGAAACGCGTGTTGCAAACTTTCTTGGGACAAGATGCGGGGAATCTGGCTCGCGTTTTTGTCGAGGAGAAGAAGAACGGCGCGCGAATCCTCCTTTGTCACTTCCACATCATCAAATATCTACACGAGAAGATATTTCAAACAACATTCGGGCCTCCAACGAAGACTCCGACAGAACGAAGACGATGCGATCAAGCGAGGCATGCAAGTGTAAGCAACAATGGTCGAAGACAGCGAGAAGGAGAACACTGGATCGAAGAAGAAGAAGTCCAAACAAGTGTTCAAGCTGCTCCACTGTTGGCGTATCCTCGAAACGGAGCCAAAATGGCAGACGTTTCGTGATCTGAAGCCGTCAGAAGATAGAGATGGCTGCCAGAGTGACGTGACCCAATCTCCATCGTCCGCACCGGCGCACCGTCCCACTAACAACAAGAGTGCAAAGGAGGAGGCGAAGAACTATGCTATCATGGAGACTACCTACGAGCGCATGCTGAGTAGATTAGAATCGGAGCGAAGTAGTCGGTCAAGAGGCGGGCATGGGCAGCAAAATGGTGACGCTCAAGATTTGGTTGCCTTCCAGGCTGTGAGCCTCCTCGTTTCTTCTTCTTGGGTGCGCGTAGCTGCGCCGTGACGATGCCAGCTGCGGCTTGGAGGACGAGAAGGCCTTCCCTTTCATCTTCATCGCAATCTGCATGCAGCTCTTGTAGCTGATCGATGATGGTTTGCGCATCCGCTGCAGCGGTATCGTTCATTGCGTTGCACGAGTTTGTTTGCCGCTTCCCGGTGGGGAAGCAAGGCGGATACGGTAAAAACAAAGAGGCGAAACACGAAATATACACAGTAAACTGCTTTTTACCGTGTTGTTTTAGCGTGACCGGTGGGGATGGTCTTAGTCGAGTAATCGGGACTCCGGGTACTTCGGGTACTCGATTTCATGTAGAACACCCAGTTTAGCGAGTACCTGTAGATGGGGCGGGCCGAATTGTGTGGCCCACACTAATTTGGTACGTAAATACCGTGGTTGCAAGGTTGGTCAGGGACGCGGGTCGGCGAAGAACGGACCACAAAATACAATGATTTGGAGTGGAATGGAAGCCTCGAACATCAACGTTACAAACTGGAACGGGCCAAGTCGAACCTGTGGCCCGTTCTTCGCCGACCCGTGTCCCTGACCTACCTTGCAACCACGGTACACGTTTCTTCATAACTAACGTAAAAAAAACCAGTTTAAGAGAGAATATCGGACAGTTAAGGTGAATACCCAAATCACAGGAACCATTGGCGGTGTGGTTGCGTATCTAATCGCTCAGTGAATGTATAGATGCAGCTTAGGATGCAAGTTGTGTGCTATCCATTCACTACAAGCAGAGAAACGAGAGGACTATTGATGCTAGAATTTACACAACTGCCTCGCTATCGAAATAGCCCTGTCGCCTTGAAGCCCGCCTTTTGGTTCGCACCTAGGTTGCACTTCTTCCACGCAGACACCCCGATCTGAACGGCATCGCGCTTGCTGATGTTGGTTGCACCCGTCTCCACCATGAACTCATGTACATCCTTACGAATCGCGCTCTTCTGACTCGAGAAGCACGAAACGTCCAGAGGCTGCAGCAGATGAGTTCCGTTAGCGGGTAGACACACAAACAGTACCTGCACCTGCATTGCCGCGTAGACCAGCTCAGTAGAGTAGTGGCTCGAGCATCCATCCATGATGACAACGAGAGGCCTGGCGACGGTCTGGGGTACCGTTTCAGCAAAGTGTTGGATCCAGCTCGTGAAGAGTGGAGTGTTCATGAAACCAGACGCTGTGACAGTAACACGCACGAAAAGATCATGGCAGGCATCGAGAAGGTCGCTGCGCAGACGTTGGCCTGGGAGGATGAAGACCGGTGTAGGTAACCGAGTATCAGTCCTCGGAGGTGCCCGAACGTAGTGAGGGTAAACGGTAACGCTATGGGCCAAATATATATCCGTTTAGCTATGAACACTGTGCTCGGTAGTGTTCTCGTGGTCAACATCCCGCACGTCCTTAGACGGCATCTCTGGAGGGACAAAGGTGCGGAACACGCCATCTGCGAGCAGATTGTGGCGAGGAAGGCCGAGTAGTGCGCGAAGCTGCTTGATGTTGACGGAGAGGGAGAACTGGGTCGACCCGTTTAAACATGCATCGATCTTCCCGAACTCGGGCTCTGTTTCTGAAGGCGGTATGCTGCCGCGCATGCTGTCAATGAACTGCATTTGACGGAACGTTGCGCTCGTCGGTAGCACGACGGGCGCTCCATCCGGGAGCTGTGCCTGTGATACCACCCAGTGAGTTCTAGCTATCTCACCGACCTCTATGTCTTGCCGTCCTTGGAGATACTCCGTGATGGCGGATGCCGCCACGTCGATACGAGATGCAGTAGCGCGTCGCACTGTAGTCCTCGGTCCGTCGGACGTTTTCGACATGAACACGTAGAGCTCGAAGTAAGATGTCGCCCCAGCACGCTTCTCGAATTGGGCGCGGGCGGCGCTGATACTCGCGCTGAAGTTCTCGGGGTCGAGAGCCACCAGTTCACGCTGAGAACCATACCGAAGCATACCGAGTGGGGCGGAGATACACCGAGTATCCTGTCGGACAGTTGGTGTTCCATGCGATGCCTGGGCACCCTGGACACGCTGCTCTATGGCAGATAGCAACGCCTCAAACGGTGAATCTAGGCTGATCTCGATCTCGTCATTCCTTGCTTCACTGTAGTGCGACTCGTTCGGCTGACCTCGCCGACCTTGACAATCAGCGTACCGAGCATTCTACAAAGAAAAAGACTCTGTCGAGAAGGAGCGTTTCCTTTCAAACAAGATCTACGTCAAGCATGTGATCGGTTGGTGGCCAATGGAACTCTCTATACTGGGTTCGCGATGGTTATTTGGAGTCGACCCACATTTTTGTAACGTAAATCTGGGTTGCTATTGAAAAAAGGCTATATGGACGAGTATTTGCATTCAAAACGGTCATGTTGAATAATTTCGACAATACCTTCTAGCCCACACGTCTCCGAGTCCAAGTCGACCACGCGTGTCCGCGTGGTGTCCTTCCTTCCTCTGCGTGCCTAACTTTACACGATACTGCATCCCCAACGGGGTTCCCATCGCAACTGTGCGCCAGTACTACGCAGACGTCCGGTTCGCATCAGACAAAGCACTCAAACCACAACAGAGGGGAGCCCTCAAACCACATCAGTGGAGAGGAGATGAAGAACTGTTTGCCGCCGTCTGGTTCCTCCGAGACCCAATTTTTGTTATATCGGTTGCGCTAGACGCCCTGACGTCGATCCGGATCTCTCTGGCTGCACCGTCCAGATCCAGCGGGTCCAAAGCACTTCTACCACCACGTCCCCTCGGCCGGGGAAGCCTACGATATTCTCCGGGTCTTTCTCAGCGGGGGATCACTTCAACTGGCTTAGATTCAACGAAGCATACTACAGGGAATGAACGACCGATGACAACTCTACCTCGGCGATGCGAGATCGAATGGACCAAGCTCTGCATCGTCTCGGATGGCATGTAGATCCGCGCGACGAATAGAGGAGCCCGCTCCAGTTGCCAATCACATCGCGTCCCTCTGTCAGCGGATCGTTTTACACGCCGTCTGAGAGTTCCAGTGAAGTAGCTGACCCAGACACAGAATGCTGCGGGCACTCAACCCACATCGTCGTCGATGTGGGCCGCTTGCCCTCATTTGGCAACAAGCACAGCTGCTCAACTACAATGCGTACGTCTCATGGAATGCGCATCAAGAACAACCGGAAGGGGATGACGGCATGCATTCCCTGGAAACTGCATGCCGCGCGTGAACGCTCCTGTGATCCCTCCCGTACCCCGAAGTGGCCATCATTCTCCTCCCTCCGGATGTCACCCTCCCCCTGGGCAATGAGCTCCTTGCGAGCGCTGACAAGATCGACCTCGCAACCATTCCTGGACTGGACAATCCCAATTTTTACCATCTCTGGCAAACCCTCGTCGTCTTGGCGGCCGTCATTGGCGATGACGAAGACGTAACAACCACAACTCGCTGGATTTGTGATCATCCCGTCGACACAGCAGAAGCCTATCACGCCATTCGTCTTCACGGCTGGACTCCAATCACAGAACTAGCCCGCTCCTGCATCTCTCGGTCGGATCCGACGCAACTCGCCACATGCAAGGCGAGTGCTGCTCGGTCATGACAGAGCCCTTGCGCGGCTCGACTGGGACTGTGCGACCCGGATCCGAGCAATCAGCAGCCTCGGGACTGTGCGACCCGGATCCGAGCAATCAGCAGCCTCGGGACTGTGAGACCCAGATCCGAGCAATCAGCAGCTCTGGAGCTGCAGCAGAATCAACGCCGACCCGTGTCGTACGACTACGGATCGGCGAACGGTATGTTCGTGGACGCCGCATCGACACGGCGTCATCAGACGACATGGCCGCTGCACACGTGCAACATGCTGGCTCAAAATGTCCAAGCGCTTGCGAAGACTGCGACTGCGTATCTCAACTGGTTCACTGGTTTCCGTCGCCGTCTCCAAGGTCAGCGATTCGATTTTGTTCTCCTCCAGGAGACACACGTGACCTCCGACTGGGCATCCACTGGAGGCACAATAAGCTAATTTCTGGGGTGATCGGCCATGCACCCGGTGGTTATCGTACTGGCAGCCGAGTGCGAAACCGTGACGATCCTTCTCCATCCAGAAACGGTCGTCGATGACTTCCACCTATGGCTACCTGAGCGCTGGTCGGATCATTTCATTGCGATCAGCGACCGTTTCGCAGGACAGCAGCTAACACACATCTGCATCTACGCGCCGGTGTCTTCAGATGAGCGCGAACGATTCTCCAACTCGCTGCTCGACACCCAGAAACCACGAGGTACAATCATTATGGGGGGTTCAACCGACCTCGCCCGGACTCGCGCCAGCTATCACCGGCGTTAGAAGAGGTACGGAGCACATGGGAGCGTCGACTCGGTCACAGACGACATGCTCGCAGTTGCATCCCGCACGGACGCCGCCAGCTTTCACCAGCAGTACCACACTTTCACTGCAAAACAGCGCTGATCTCGCGTCGGCTCGACTTGATCGCTGGTACGTCTCAAGTCAAGACCCCAGTTTCCAGGTCTGATCACGACGCCGTCAAGCTCCAGCTATGTACAGCGGAAGCTGCGGCTCGACGGGTCCAACCTCGGCGGCGACCACCCTGTCTCCGCTACCCGCTACCACTGGCGGCAGCGGATGCAGTCGTGGAACGCGGGAAGGACTTGTTGGTCAGCATGACAGCACGTCTCGTTGCTGCGATCCCACAGGTCTCGTCCGTCGAATGGGATACGCTAAAAGCCCGCATCCGACGTGGAAGTCTCGTCGTTCATCGGTCGGCGCTGACGGCGGCAACAGCTAGGCGGCGCGCAACAATTCTTCGACTACAAGCTTCGCTCGTTACGGCTCGGGCGGCTACGACGGGGCACGATAGATGGGACGGCGCCGTCGAGTGTGTCACACGACGTCTTGACACTTGACCCAGTGGAGAGAGTTCGGAGCATTCGTGCGCAACTGATTGCCTTCCAACAAGCGTCATATGCGCATCAGTGACTCCGCTACCATGCCAAGCACGCGGGAAGAACACATGAATCTGCACGAGCGTTCTTCCGTCGGATCTCTACCAAGTACAGTCGTCGTGGCGTCAAAAGACCTGCGATGACACCTGGATCCCGAGGAGGACCGGCGACTCGCGTCGCCAGGGACTGGAAGGACATATCGCAACACCCCCCTCGCGACGCCTGTCGACAGGCCGCCTACTTCGCCACGTTCCCAGCCGGTGTCGGATAACTTGTCCAATAACTGTCCAAAAGTGCTCTAAACCGTCCTACGATCTGTGAAATTTCGAAATCGTGTACTAAAGCACTGTCCTGAACTTTAAAGGCGGAAGCGAAAATTACCGACAGAATGAACCCAAGATAAAGATACAGCCTAAGATAAACCAAAAAGACTATTTTAGGACATTACGGAACTTTACCTAAACTTTAGGACAACAACGGCCTCCAACCTAAACTTTAGGACATCCTGGATCTTCAACCAAACATCTGGGCCTTCAACCTAATCTTTAGGACAACCAGGACGTCAGAGAACGAGCCTGTGTCCCCACACAGCCTGTACACTTGTATACCAAAGAGACACGATTACATGTACATGTTAGAGGTCTGTCAGATCAATGGATGGTGTGGATGCGTCATTCGTTCGACAACTAATGATCTTCAAACCTCTCTTGACACTTTCGTTTTCAACGAAAAAATCCCCGATCACCTGCTCACCACCACCAACGCCGCTGCCGCCGCCACCACCATGCTCTACCAAGCATACGCTTTCGTCGCGCGCGCTCTGTCTCGTCGAACGGCAATCTACTACGGTTGTGCGAGATTCCGAGAGGACTGCGCGGTGCGGCTAATCTGCAAGAACGGATCAATCCGTTCTAGCGGAAAGCCGACATGTGGTGAGATGTTGCTGTGAACGGGTTGGGCGTTCGGAAGGAGATATGCCAGCGTTTGCAACCATTGGCCTGTTTGCAACCATTGGCCCAAGAAAAGGTTCTAGTCCCCCCTTCCCGTCTTTGGCGTGAGGTGATGGACGAGATGAACGCGATGGACCCTGACGTACCTCTGCGCGGCATCCCGAAGTCCCCAGGGATCTCCATCATTAAGAACACCCGGCAGCCGCTTTCGGACACGACATCTTTCGTGTTGTCGAGAGCGTGCCTATCCGGAACGTCAGCGACGACGATGAGCGACCGTTCCTCCGCTTCAACATCGTCATCGGTGTTCAAGGCGGTCGACCGCGTCGCCTTATCGAATTCTTACACCCCGATTTTTTGCGTATCCTCAGCTATCCGAAGTTGACATTGTTCATCGACGGTACGTTCAAGGTCGTGCCAAAAGGATTCTCCCAGTGCGTCATCGTCATGGCGTATGATCCTACATCGGATCTGTACGTCCCCGTCTACTACGTGCTTGCCGAAGCAAGGGTCAGTCAACGTATTGGCGCATCTTGAACGCTATCATCATCGACATCCAGCTTTGCCTTGAGCCGGGCTCTGTGACCTGCGACTTTCAGCAAGCATTGATCCGGGCGGTGTTGGATCAATTCCCGACTGAAAGCAAGCCCTGCGCCGGAAGCGATCGACATGGGGGTTGACGAAGTCAAGAATGCGATGGCGCCGGGGAAGTTGGACGTTCGAACACTTGTGCCCGAGGAAGGATGTCGACAAGGTACGCGCAGTGCAGTGGTACATTGACAATTACACGTCTGACACTCATGATGCTGTGCAGGGAATCACTTTCGTCCGCTCTCTCATCGACGAGACAGAAGCAAGCGGAAGTCGGACCATTTGGTCGTACTTCGAGCGGACGTGGAGTTTGCGATTCGATCCAAGCCTCTGGAACATCAATGCGATGCTCGCTCATGACCTTCCGGTCATCAACACGACTAACAATCCTCTCGAGCGTTACAACCGTGAGATAGGCTTGAATTGCGGCTCTCACCCCTCTCTTCTCTCGTTATTCCAGGTTGCCAAGAGCGAGGGCATCAGGTACATGACGTGGATTGACGGCATTAGTCGTGGCAAGGCGAGTCCACCCAGCCACGCTGAGCCTGTCTCTCCGTCTCTTCCTGCGGCATACACACGCTTTGTGTCGTGTACGATGAGCTCTCCCTAGCGTGCAATAACTCGTCAAGGATTGTATCAACATAGATTCCAATCACGAGGAATGATAGCCGTTTGTCGTTCCTTCAGACTTATCTGTGTGTGGCCTGGTGTCATTACCTTTGAATTAACCCTTTCGTTGCCACTGTTTTGTCTTGATTCTACTATACTGCAATTTCCATAGTTAAGGGCTTAAATGACGATAAAGTGGTCATTTAAGGCCGTTTCCGAACATACTTTTATGTATAAGGTTCCATACCGGAATAAAAGTATAAAGGGAATGGGGCTCGTATGTTTTGATAAAAGCCTCTATGAATTGAGTTATTTATAGAGGTTTGTATTCATTTTCGGTAGACAAAATGCCCAGTCTCGCAACCAAAAGGCACCATATGGCGCCCATACATAAGCGTAAAATGACGATAACGTGGGCATTATACTACCTCTCGGCAACGAAAGGGTTAAAAAAAAGGGTTACGGAATTACACTACGATGAAAATCAACACAAACGAATAGGTTTCCTGAAAATATCAGTTATTCTAACATTAATATCATATATATGTTAAATACAGTACATCCGTCCATCTCAGACATTGCTGGACATGCCCCCGCTGACGCCTCGCCAACGTCACACCCGAGCGCTGCCTCGTGAGAGGGATGGGCGGTTCGTGCAGCCGCCGTTTCGCCTTGTCGAGATCGGTGACGTCGATGACGACGCCGAAATGGCGGGGGCTCTGGACACTGCACGCGGTGAAGGCTAGCAGGTCGAGCACGAGCTCGACCGCCTGTGGGCGATGATGCGAGTCAACACCATTGAGTTCTACTCAGTTTAGTGGGTTGGCTACGCTGAGCTTACATGGGAGCCTCGCGCAAGTGGTCGCTACGGTCAGTCAACCACATCTTCACTAACAGTTCCTTTTCCAGCACGTCGCTTAGCCGGTTTGGCTCTTGAGCCTAATCGTAGACTCCTGACCTAAATGAAACGAATACACGTTCTCTTTCTCTCGACCAATTACATGTCCTAATGCGCCAGCTACTCTGTCCTACAACTGTCCTACGTATCCGATACCTTTCACGTCGGTATTTGGATACGTAGGACATTATTGAACAGACTTAGGACAAGTTATCAACCTCCTCCAGCCAAAGCGACACGGCCGACCCTCACGTGCATTGACGAACCGTTCTCGGAGGCGGAAGTCCGTGCAGCGATTGCCGCCTGCCCAAGGGGCACAGCTTGCGGCACCGATGGGCTCGGCAACGATTGGTATCGTGACATGATAGACGTGATATCCCCGCCGCTCGCGCAGCTATTCACGCAGTGGTATGCTTCTGGCCCCCACCCTCCCAACTCCCTCGAGGTGGCCGTCTTCTCCATCCCGAAGAAGTCAACACCACGCACCGGATTGGACTACAGGCCCATCTCCCTGGTGAACTGAGATTACAAGGTTTACTCCCGCATCCTTCTTCATTGGCTGCACGGCCTCATGCCGCAGTTAGTCTCAGCCACCCAGTTTGGTTTTGCACCCGGACGACAGGTGCACGACGCACTCGACATCTGGACTGCCCTCCGAGTGCGTGCCGGCGACGAAGCTTTCCCGCCGCAGGCGCTCGCAGTGATGCTTGACTTTGCTAAGGCCTCCGACTCTTTGGACCGGCGCTTCCTCTCGTTGGCACTGCGAAGGCAAGGTTTCTCAGAGCGTCTTGTGCTTGCTGTCCACGATCTCCATCTCGGCACGACGGCGAGGTACGTGGTAGACGGGGAGCTCTCGGCCACGGCGCTGGTCACGTCCGTCACGTGCGGCATCCGGCAAGGGTGTCCACTCGCGCCGACACTCTTTCTTCTCTCGGTCGGTGCTCTGTATGATTACGTGACTCACGACAGTCGGATACGCCGTGTCCCGCTCGCTCCGAACGCCATCGTAACTTTGGGTTCGGTACGCGGACGACAGCACGGCCTACCTCCACTCTCCAGCTCACCTGCCATCACTTGAAGACAGTCTTCGTATCCGTTGTTTACAGCGGTCCTCGGACGTCGAGAAGAGTGCGCTGACGGAGTCCCTCGCGAGTACCTCGTTCCCGGTCGCGAGCGCGTCAGACACGGTTCGTAATCTTGGTCTACAAATCTCTACTGTGGTTCAAACCGATGCCGTGTGGCTCACTACATTGCAGCAAGTCGGGGTTCGCATACACCTCGCCGAAATCAAGACGACGGATGTAGTTCAGCGAGCACAAGCCGCGGCCTCGGTCGTTGTGCCCAAGCTTCTGTGCATGGTGCGACACGTCTGGCCGCCTGCATAGCAGCTGGATCGATTCCAACGAGTACCTCGTTCCCGTCGCGAGCGCGTCAGACACGGTTCGTAATCTTGGTCTACAAATCTCTACTGTGGTTCAAACCGATGCCGTGTGGCTCACTACATTGCAGCAAGTCGGGGTTCGCATACACCTCGCCGAAATCAAGACGACGGATGTAGTTCAGCGAGCACAAGCCGCGGCCTCGGTCGTTGTGCCCAAGCTTCTGTGCATGGTGCGACACGTCTGGCCGCCTGCATAGCAGCTGGATCGATTCCAACGCTTCATTCACAACTATGTCTGGTTTGGCTCGCTTGCGTGGATCAGGGTCAGCGACGAGCATGGCTCAGTGCGGATATTGCCGCGGATACGCACTCTGAAGCCGGCCTTCGCATTCTCCAGCGTCGTGACGAGGATAGCGGCTGTCGAACCCGTCTCCGCCGCTGCGAGCGCTGTCCTCCTGCGGACTCGCGCTGGAGAGAACACGCCTCGAGGAACACATGGACGCGGCCCCACCACAACAATGATACAAGGCCCCACCATCGCCATCTCTGGGCTCGACATGCGCAGCAACGATCCCGAGATCCCAAGAAGAGCGCGAACTCCTGCTGCCTCTTCTCGCCTCGGCCGGGAAGGCACCAATGTGGCAGGGCTCGTGGCACGACGGCTGGTACGTATGCTCGTACGCGCAGTTTCAAGAAACTCTCAAGTCGATCCGCCGGGTGCAACTTACCCGACATGGCCTTTTCAATGTGGCGGCCTTGGTGGCCATGCCGCTTGTAGCGCCGGGACTGCTTCTGCATGTATCAGGACGGCAGCTCACCGCGGCGGACGCAGGTTGCCTGGGCAGTAGGTCTGTCCCGTTGGGTGACAATATAGAAATCGCCAGATCGGATGCGTCGACGCTGCGCTTCCGGCTCCGCGGCTCGCGCTACCCGAAAGACGAGGTCGACAGCTTCCAGCTTGCCTGCGATTCGATTGTCATGCACTACCCTGACATCGTGACGGAATGACCGTCATGTTTACGCTCGTCCTTCAGGGAATAGTTATCATGTTTTACTTGCACTTACTATGGTATCGTGTATGTGAATGTTCCCAACGGATTAGACAATGAGGACACGAGGAAGGACGTGGTTAAGGATGGACGCGCCTAGTTTGTATTGGATGCTAGGATAGGCGACATAGTGGGAGGAATGACTCATCACAGGGAGCACTCATGGACAAGCAGGAAAGAAGACATCTACATGGCCCTGAGCGGTCGCCTACAACTAACATCAATACAGCTCGCTTCTCATTTCTCCAAGCTCAACCCAATCAGCTTAGTCTACGCCGGTCCAGCCTAGCCTCCGGTCTCCAATCTCCCAGCATCGTTACTATGCTTCCTACCCCGCTATTGTGACATAGTAGCACGAGTCGGTCAAGGTTCAAGTCAAGGTCCAAGGTCAGGTCCAAGTCAATGTCCAGGTCGAGGTCCTAGTCAAGCCAAGAACAGATCTGGAGGGTGGCCACATAGTGGGAAGCCCTGCCAGTGTAAAGATTGGTGAGGCCTAGTGGGAAGCAGCGGAAGGGGTTTTAACAGTTTCTGCCAGCATCGGGTAGCCTCTGCCGCAGCACAGCAACCGAGCAGTCACCTTGAGCGCGTTGGTTGCTAGCGGCTCAACTCAGCGGAAAGTCGCAAGAAGCCTGTATAAGTGTTCCTCATCCCATCTTGGGGTAACCCTAAATCAAGGAACCACACGGCGACTTTTCTGCTATTTCAGTGGTTTTACTTCATGGTTTAGGTTTACCATAAGTACCACGCGAATCACTCCTATCTTAAACCTGCCAAACCGTTAACCCTTTCGTTGCCGAGAGGTAGTATAATGACCACTTTATCGTCATTTTACGCTTATGTATGGGCGCCATATGGTGCCTTTTGGTTGCGAGACTGGGCATTTTGTCTACCGAAAACGAGTACAAACCTCTATAAGATAAAGATACGAGCCGATTCCCTTCATACTTTTATTCCGGTACGGCCTTTACATAAATGCACGCTCTCAACCCTTTCGTTGCCACTGTTTTGTCTTGATTCTACTATACTGCAATTTCCATAGTTAAGGGCTTAAATGACGATAAAGTGGTCATTTAAGGCCGTTTTCCGATCGTCCTTTCTGCTTTTTGGGGGCGGATTTTCCGAAGATATTAGTATAATGACCGAATTGTGGTCATTTTAGGCCATTTCCGAACATACTTTTATGTATAAGGTTCCATACCGGAATAAAAGTATAAAGGGAATGGGGCTCGTATGTTTTGATAAAAGCCTCTATGAATTGAGTTATCTTATAGAGGTTTGTACTCGTTTTCGGTAGACAAAATGCCCAGTCTCGCAACCAAAAGGCACCATATGGCGCCCATACATAAGCGTAAAATGACGATAACGTGGGCATTATACTACCTCTCGGCAACGAAAGGGTTAAGGCATCCGAGCCGCCTAAGTAAACGAACTTAAGGGTTTAAACCAACTTCTAGAGGTATTTACTTTGTAAATTCCGTCTGAAGCCCTTGAGTTGTGTGGCACACGCTAAGAGAAGTCCAATAGTTCATGGCTGCACGCAGAAGCCGAGCTGTTGAGCGTGAGTCGCCGAACCCTCGCCCTCGCCGCCAGAGTAGAAGCAACGAAGCCGAACGCGTCGAGAGGACAAGGTCGTCATCGCGACCAGCATCACAAGAGCCAAGTATGTCAGACTCAGCGTCGAGTCAGACATCAAGTGCGCAGGCCCCCGGGCCAGCGCCTACAAGTCAGGGAAGACCAATGGATGGAGACATGATGTCCCAGATCCTGGGGTTTTTACATCAGCAGCAGATGGCGTTCCAAGCACAGATGCAAGCCCAACTACAACAGAGTCAGACGCAAATGCAGCATACTCAGCGACAGTTCGAGCAGATGCTTACGCTTCAAGGAAGTGGCAGTCGCAAGAAAGATCCCCCATTTATATGAAGTTTAATGAAGATCTTGAGCTATGGATCTTTGCAACGGAAGAGTACTACGCATCCAGACGTGCAGCTATGGATGCAGACTCATCCGAATTTGTCACTCTGATCTCAAGCAATCTAGGCAAGACGGTTTTGAACGGGTATCGCGCATTTTCGGCAGAGTGTGAAGCTGAAGGTTGTGCTAAAACGTGGGCACTCTTCAAACAACAACTCCGAGCGCGTTTCAGACCAAGAGACTTCGAATACAATCTACGTGAACGATTGTTTGGATTGAAGCATTCGGGATCAATCCATGAGTACGTCTCGAAGTTTCAAGACCTGTTATCACAAACGGAACTGCCTATTTCTGAAATGGAAAAACGCTTTTACTTTCAAAACGGATTGCGTGCCGAGACGTCAGCAAAACTCAAAGAGATGAGTCCAACGACACTTGCTGAGGTTATTGAGCATGCGACGAACTTTGAGTTCGCGCATTTTTCAGGGCAAGCGCCAAAGAAAGCAGCTGTAAAGAACAACTCGAAGGACACTTCTAAGCAGGACCAGTCAAAGGCGGGTAGCAAGAAAGGCAATGCACAAGCAAAGCAGAAGGCGACGCAAAAGAAGGAGTGGAAGAAGACACCAACGTGTCACAAATGTGGCATTCTTGGGCACTTAGCTCCTGACTGTCCACAAAAGAAGCAAGAGAAGGAAGCCAGCCACTATCATGGCGCCTCTGTGTATGCCATTCTCGAGGTAGAAGCTATTGCGTATCGTGATAAGGACTCGTCGAGAACAGTATCCATTTTTGTGGACAACGGCTGCATGATTTGGCTACGCGAGCAAAACCCAGAGATCGACTGGAAGTCTCTGCAATTAAAGCCACGTAAGGTAATGGAAGATCCACCGTTACCATTGAAGACTCCGTCCAAACGACCGGCCCAAGTCGTTGCGAAGTGCCGTCGAGCTCGACAGTCACAAAGCAGAGAGATCTTCAATTTTTACCGCCAACACGGGCATGATGGTGCACATGGTACAACCAAGCTTATCTCTATGAAGAAACTTACCAGACAACTACGGAAAGGGCAAGATGAGACTGTGTTTCTAGTTATTCCACATGACTCGGAGAAAGCAGCTCGGTTCAAACAGCAGGGATGGGATGCTTTGAAAGATGACCCGGCCTTCGACGTTTTATGGAAGTACAAAGATTCTGTCTTTCGTGTAGAACTACCAGACACACCACCGCCAGTACGTGAAGGTATTGAGCATGAGAAAAAGCTCAAACCTGGCACCAAGCCGATCTCTGTCCCTCAATGGCGACAGAGACCGAACAGCGTCAATTCATTCAAGACTGGACGAAAGACATTGTCAAAGCAGGGACCATTCGACCCAGTACACTCCATTTTCTGCACCAACATTCTGAGTGAAGAAACCGGTTGGTTGGCGTATTGTACATGCCTATCGTCAACTTAATGCAGCAACAATGTTGCCTGCTATTCCAATGCCTAGAAAGGAAGACACGTTCGACGCTATGTCAGGAAGTTTCTGGTTCTCTTGCATGGATCTACTTTGGGGTTATATTACCAAGTCAAACTACGCGATATTCCGTTCACTGCGTTTTCAACGCCGGATGGCTTATTCGAGAATTTAGTCACCCCGATGGGACTCAGTGGCAGTCCAGGAACGTTCAATCTCCTTCTCCAACGAGTCTTTAGTGACTTGCGCGTACTGCCTGATTTTTCTAAGCCTTTTGGAATTCGCATGGACGCACCCAATTTCACAATTGGGGTAGTCTTGTTTCAAAAAGAGGGAGAGTCGGAGCATCCGATTGCATACACAGGGCGAAAGATGAAGCCAGCAGAGTTGAACTATCCTGTTCGTGAACAAGAACTTCTGGCAATCATCCACGCACTCAAAGTCTGGAGAGTCTATCTGCTCGATGGTCCGTTTGACGTTGAGACTGATTACAAAAGCATCGAGACGATTCGAAGAATACTTTTCGGGTCAATTCCTGACCAGGTCAGCGGTCAGCACCCTGACGTGGTCAGAATCTGATCCCGAAGATAACCCAGGTAGATAACACTAACGTAGTACAGTCACAGGA
This sequence comes from Pythium insidiosum, assembly GCA_022836835.1. Lineage (NCBI taxonomy): Eukaryota > Oomycota > Peronosporomycetes > Pythiales > Pythiaceae > Pythium > Pythium insidiosum. The sequence goes on from JAKVDI010000016.1 coordinate 186,704, forward strand.
GTACTGACGATGAGACGTAACCTATGTCAACCACAAGTAACCAAACGTAACTTGAGACGTATCCTATGTCATGGCTACAATCTGTGACTTGTGAAAATGAGACGCATTCTGTTACCTGTCTTGAGCGTGACAATCGGGTGAGACGCGACCTGTGCCGGTGTTTGAGCTGTCTCGACCGCTTAGACGAAGATCGGAGCTGGGATGTAAGGCGCGGCATGCAACGGGGCTGAGGCTCTGCCTGCTTGAATATCGAGGATGTTGCGGTGAATCTTGCGCGACTCTTTTTCGATCTTGGTGACGAACGTGGCGAGGTTAGGATGCGTCCCAACAAAGAGACTGTTCAACGGCCTGCTGTAACGCTCGAGGGGATTGTTGTACGGTTGACAATCGCACCTTCAATCTTCGTGTAGTTCCAGCTGGACGGGGGGAAATGGACGATCCAGGTCCCCCAGAAGTATGGCCAGAACTTCTCCCAGATGGCTTCAGAGCAGTTAATCTTCTTTCGACGACAGCTGGAAGCGAGGCGCTGCTTGATTCATGGGATTGCCTAGTTTGTCACGCCCTCGGGGCTCGCGCGCTAGCATGGCGGACACTGTAGAGCTAGCGTCCCAGCCGTGCACGAGAAAGAAGGGAGTCTCACGCCTCACGGCATCAACAGACGTGTTGATCGCAAACATGAGCCGGTAGACAGCATCCTCCCAGTCGTCTTGGTCTGGCGACTCGACGTATGCGCGGACGCAGCGGATGATGACAAACTGACTTCTCATTCTTGTTGGTTAGCGAAGCTTGACCAACATATGCAAATACATGCATTGCGGGAACTTGTTGCCCGTCGCGTACCAGGGTTCCAACTCCTGGCGAGCCTCCTAGTTTAAGAACTGGAGGACGGTCGCTGGCAACGACGTGTTGCTAGCGTGACATTCGGTCTTGTACCAAGCCTTCAAGCCTTCACGACCTCGCATTCGCCATCCAAGCCGTGGGCGTTCCCACAGGCCGGACATTTCTTGCGGCAAGCGTCAGCTGAGTGACCCGGTGACTTGCACAGACTGCACGTCACTCGCGACGGGCACTCAGCGAACCAATGGCACCCGAAGCAGTTCGACTCGCGGTGCGGACTAGCGTCTTTGCGTGGACGCTGGTCGGGGCTAGCACGCGAGGAGCTGGTCTTCGAACTCGCTGGCGAGCGGACTCCTGCGAATCGACGCTCGCTCGAGACGGCCTGGTACATCAGTTCGTCGGTCTCTTCCGACGCATCATCCAAGTCGAACCGCACGGTCTTCTGTGGCTTCTGCTCACCTTCGTCCGTCGAACTCGCGTCGTGTTCATACGCCCAGTACGTGTGCGCCGGCCCGCGCGACACCGAACGGTCTCGCTCCGATCGCGATGACGACGACGAGCGCTCGCGATAACATGAGCGACGCTCATCGCTGGCGCCGACGGCATGCTCCTCGTAGGCTCGGAGTCCGCGCTCTAGCTCATCGAGCGAGCTGAACATCCGGCCAACAAGCACGACTCGGATCTCGGAGTCTGTCAGCGACTTGATGAAGCGGTTGAAGTGGTGACGAATACCTTCCGGCGTCGACAACGGGTTGCGTGCCTTGCGAGCGGCGGCGTTGAGCCGCCAGAGATGCTCGCGTGGGGTCTCACCCTTCTGCTGCTTCATCGTGAAGTAGCGTTCGGCTTCGGAATGACGCGATACGCAGAACTCTTGCGTGAACGCTGCTGCTAGTGACGACCAGCGCCGGCGTGCTGACCCAAGCTGCTGGTACCAAGCTTCAGCTGCGCCGCGGAGATACAACTCCAAGTTCTTACAACGCTCGCTTTCCGACCACATCTCGAAGGTTGCCATGTACTGGTATTCCTTCCACCAAGCTCTGCGGTCAGACAGCCGGTCAGTACCGTCGAACAAGTCGAGGTAACGCTGGGGAATGAACGGTCGGTTCGCTGGTACGAAAGCTGGAGCTTGTTCTTGCCTTGTAGCGTGCGAGACGGTAAAACAAGTCGCGTCAGCTCCGCGAGCTGGCTCAACGGTGGTCACCGGAGCTTGCACGCCTGGCCAGCTAGCGTCGTGCATCGAGATGTCGTCACACTGAGGTGCCGGAGCCGGTTGCACGTGCACGTACGCGTCTCGTGGACGATAAGCGTCGGCGTGCTGGTGGCTCAACGGCACTGCTGGCTGCTGGAATGCATACGGCTGTGGGGGTGCGACGTTGCTGTGCTGGTACTGACTCGTCAGGTCCGCATGCACGTAGCGTGCTCCCGTCGCCACGCCTTGAGCCATCGGCCTCACTGGCTGGCGTGGATGTTGGCTCGTGATGATCCCTCCGAGTCCAGGACGCCGGAAGAAACCATCCTGCTCGAGGACTGGCACGCGTCGCACGTTTGCTTGGTCAACCGGGGATTCGGCGCTAGGCGGCGAGCTGGGAACGAGTGCGCTAAGGCCGGCTGACGAGCTTGGCCAAAATGGTGGCGACCGCATGTCATGCACACCTAGTTGATAAAGGCAAAGCCAGCTTCTTGGAGCGCCGTCTGCATGACGGCGACTAGCTGCAGGTGCGTGAAGCCAGCTAGCTTCATCTTGAACAGGCGCAAGCGAGGCGGCTCAACTGGCAAGCTGTGCGACGACACTCCAAACGCCTGCAGCCAAGAGTCGACTTCTGCGAACTTCATCAGCACCTCAGCTGCTTGATGTTCAAGGTGTGCTGGGACGCGAGTTCTCAGTGGCGTCGAGTTCGACGGAGGGAACACTCGAGCGGGCGCGCAAGGCGTGTGCAACCACTTTCAACGCATTCTTGTGCCAGATACTGATCGACAGCATCAGGGAGCGCTGCGGCGGGCAAACCAGCGGGTCCAAGTGTCATTGGGTGGACGGCAATGCTTGCGCCAGCGGACGGACTCGCGCTCGGCCCTTCCGACTTCGACAACTTCTTGGTCGACTTCGTAGCCCGCTTGCTAGCCTTGGGCTCGTGACGCGATGGCTTGGCATTTTCTTCGGCGACGCTTGCTGCCGGTCGGCTTGGCGACGCGGCCTCCCGACTAGGCGATCTAGTCTTCTTCTTGCGGCTTCGACCTCGGGCCGCTCTTTTGCCCTCAGCCTCTTCTCTAGTCTTGCTAGAGACTGATTGCGCCGAATGGGAGTCTTCTTCGTTGGGCTTCGCCGTGTCGGTTGTGCTGTGACTCTTCTCTTCTTCGTTGAGGATAGTCAGTCTCTCGACGAGATGTCTTGGTTTGCTCCCCCCCGTCGGCATGTCCGGCGAGCGAGCTGACGGGCCAGCGCTCGCGAGCGCGGCCCTGTCCTTCACTTCCGAGTCCATGACTCTGGTCTCGTTAGTGCGTTGCGCGTTCGGAGCAGACTCAGTCACGTGACCCTTAGAGGATCCTGGCATACGCACCAGTTGTGATAGAGTGGTGTACGTTCGTTAGCTGGCAGCAGCTAACGGGCAGGCGTCCGAGTGACTAGCAGCAGCGAAGGGGTAGCGCTGCGCTAGCCAAGCACTTAAGAAAACATAAGTACGACGCGCGTAGAGCTAGTGATCTAGTTCCATGCTGGTCGATACCTCACGTTGTGTACCCTTTGTCGAAGCGGCTCTTTCAATGGGATCCTTGCTAAGGAGTTTCCCGAGTCCGCTCACTCCATCATGCACGAACCAACCGAAGTATGGCCGTACAGTGAAGGTGAATACAGTGGGGCTGTGGCGGAGTTGGTCTCGATCAGCCAGCCAAGAGGGGTGCGAGCTATCCTCTCCGAGGATACTCGCGGGTTTCAATATGAAGTGTATTACCGATACCACTAGCTCTCCTAGCTAGAGTACGCAGTGAATACAGAATACATACTCAGATAGAGTGCCTCAGACCCTTGGCCTGGCCAGGATCCTCAGCAAACGGCAAGAATGCCAGGAACTATGTCCTTACGCTCTCACACGCACACACGCAAGCGCCCACACAGGTACACTCACGCACTGACTGCTCCAACACACCACACGCAAGCACACGCACAGATTTACTTGTAGCGCGCGTGCCAACTCCGTTGAGTTAGCGACGGCTGCGCTCTGAGGGGGAGACTTGAGGGGTACGAGGGAAAAACGAGAGTCTTTGTGTCAGGTTGGCCTGCTGGGGCGCTCCCTGTTAAACCTGATACTACTGGTTGCGTCTCGCTAGCACGCTGACGCGTGTACCTCTAAAAACCGATATCAGACCGGTGGGCCGGCTAGTCCGGCTAGCTTTCGATGCTAAGATCCAGCGAGTTAGCCTCCCCGGTCTGGGACCAGGGGGGATCTAACTGGCCAGCTCCTAACGGCATTCTTATTCAACACCTGTCTCTGAAGCGCTACTCGCTCTGTCACAAGGTCGTGTGACGGAATGACCGTCATGTTTACCCTCGTCCTTTAGGGAATAATCATCATGTTGTTCTTGCACTTACGAAACTGTATTTCCTCCAATTGCGTCCCACCCTGTAATTGTGCCCTCCCTGAAATAATCCCCTTTTTCGAGAACATTCGTTTACGAGTACCCTATCCCTCAATTAGTACCCCAGTTCAGATGCTGCTATTATCAAAGCGTCTGCCTCAGATCCGAAAGTGGACGAACGAAGAGAAGCTCTCGTACATCACGGAGGCGCAGCAGACATCGATTTGCGCCGTCGCTCGGCTTATCGGTATTGACTGCAAGACCGTTCGCCAGTGGGTTGTGAATGAGAAGAAGCTTGCAGAAGCTGTTCCTCGTGGGTGTCGGGCGGTAGGTGCTGGCCGCAAATTGCTCTCTGAGGAGCTGGAGTTTTTGCTGTACTCGCAGATCAACGAAGAGCGCGGTGAGCGCCGCCGCGTCACGAGAAATCTGATCGAGCTGTGGGCAAAAGAGCTAGCGCAAGAGCTTGGGATCGAGGGCTTCACTGCGTCCAATGGGTGAATCGATGGCTTGTGATGAGAAAGGCAACCAACAAGACCAAGCTTGACAAGGCTCAAATCGTTCTGCGTGCGGTTGACTTTGTTCGCCACGTTCGTAAGCTCATTGACGATCATGGAGTTACGGAGGACAACCTCTCCAACATGGACGAAACTGTGATGAACTGGATGTATTTCCATGCCTGACTCCCGAAGCAGTCACTTAAACAGTGTCAAGGTGCGAATCTAGTGTCAAGTGTGGAGGAACCAAGTGGAAGAGGTGCAGTGCGCACGGAAGGATCTTTGCGTGTCAGGGTAGTTTGGAATTTTTAGATTCTCTAAGTTTAGATCGCTTGTTTTCGAGGGGGCAATAAACGCCCCCCCCCCGGAAGTGATTGTTCCCAACAGTCACTCCACCAGGACAGAGAGACAAAAACCCATAACTCCTCAATTTACCACGTACCACACAAGTCACTTAGTTCCAGCTACAACTAGCCTCGGGGAGTTCTCACTATACTGAAAACAAATGAGTGAGGCGTAGCTTGAACAGTGTCAAGGTACAGTCCTGGCCAAAAAGAATGAAACAACAGAAAAATGTGGATATCTCGGCGAGTTTTTGTCGGTTGGCAGTGCCGTTTGGATATGTGGTGTGTGACACACGACGGCACACGTCACTTGTGAAGACGTGCGAACATTCTCGAGCGTTCGCATGTCGCCCATACAACGCCCGATTTCAAGGGCTGGACAAATAAAATGAAACAAAAGGCAATATTTAGACCAAATGAAAATGAATGATTGTATTATAGAGTATAATGGTCAGTACGATGGTTTCGTGGTTCTCCGCCGTCATTTCGTGGATGGCGCTCACGGACGAAGACCGGGGGAGAATCAAGGGGCTCCGAGAAGCGGGCAAGACTGTCCGTGCGATCGCGATCGCGGTCGGCTGCTCCCCAGCGACAGTGGCGCGCGTCGTGAAGGGACTCTTCAAGATGAAGAAGCGAGGCCGGAAGGACGCTCTCTCGGCCCGAGAGCTCCGCCGCCTCGTCCGCACAGTGAGCAAGAGCGATCTTTCGTCAGCCGCGCTCAAGGCGAGGCTCGACCTGCCGTGCTCTGCACGCACGATCCGTCGGGTCCTCGCTGGCGTAGACTTTCTTGTCTACGCCAAGATGGACCGAACTTTGCCGCTCACACCGGCCCATGTCGATGCCCGTTTGAAATGGGCGAATGACATGGTTTTCGTCGGAGAAGATAAGTGGAATTCAATAATCTTCTCCGACCCTAATTCTCCAAGGCACGAAGTCGCAAGATCCTCTATGCGGTGATTCCAGGCGGCATGACCGTACCTGCAGCCTGCAGACCACAGTTGGTTCAAGCTTTTCAAGGATGTCGTCGTTACCAAGATCGACGAGTGGAAGCGTGCCGGCAAGTTCGAGTATACTCGTGGTGGCAACGTGCGCCCACCAGCACATGCCACGACTGCAGCGTGGGTGAAGGAAGCGTGGAACGCCGTGCCGGAGGCCCTTGTCAAGAAGAGCTTCCAGCGATGCTTTCTCGGGACGGCTGGTGAGTTGACCATCGCTCATCACTCGCTGTATGGACAAGCTTTCTGTCACTCATGGACAAGCAGGAAAGAAGACATCTACATGGCCCTGAGCGGTCGCCTACAACTAACATCAATACAGCTCACTTCTCATTTCTCCAAGCTGAACCCAATCAGCTTAGTCTACGCCAGTCCAGCCTAGCCTCCGGCCTCCAGTCTCCCAGCATCGTCACTACGCTTCCTCCCCCGCTACTGTGACAGCCATCCTGTCGTCGGACCTCCGGCCATCCTATCTCCAAGCGTCGCGGCCCTCCAAGCACACCTGGCGACTCGATCTAGCGATTGACGGCCCTCATCTCATCCACATCGATGCAGCAGGAGCCTCGACGGACTGTGGCCTCGTGCTGTCGCAGAGTCCGTCGCCCGACGGCAGAGTCACAGCCCCCGTCTCCAGCTGCAGCCACATCCTCTCCTTAGCCCGGTTCTCCCGCTTTGGGGATCGCTGGCATGCTTCTCGCGCAAACGCTTGCGGGCGACAGTCGCGTCGTCTCGGCATCGTCGCGCGGAACTCTCCCTCGACGCCCGAGTCAATGGCCTGGCCGCCACGTCACCGATTCTTGGCGCTGCTCACAATGCGGTGGACTGGTCTGATATCCATCAGCTCCCTCACAGCTCCAGCCGCCAACGGCTTGCGTTCTATCGCCTGAAGATCGGCGGTCTCCCAAGCTGGTCACACACGCTGGCAGCACGTGCATGTCCCCACTGCCCCGCCCAAGGTTCGACCGGGAGCCGTTGGGCCCCCGGTCGAACCACCCTGTGGATGCAGCTGCGCTCCTTGTGGCGCAACCTCGGTCTGTGGCACCATTCGTCGACTGCAGACTTCCAGGAAGCCATTTTCAGCCTCACGTTGCCTCGCACACCGCCGAAAGTCTGGTCTCTGGTCCCTATCTCCCAGCGTGCCCCGAATCAGCCAGCTCTGGAGGACCCGTACCCGATCCTGCAAGTGGTGTGGCAACAACGCGTCCTCGAGACGCTTGTCACCATTCTCGCATGGCAACGCGCCTCGGATGACCCGGCCACAGTCTGGGGCACTCAGCGTGCTCTCGCAGCACACACGGCTTGTTGGCGTCAGGTGCTCCAGACACTCTCATTTCGACTCTCGTCATGATCACCCAGTCCGACACCAGCATCGCGGCTCGTAGACTTGACACAAGATCTACTCTTCGCACCCTCCTCGGCACCAGCGGCGCCGCCCCCAGCGGCTGCGTCCGATTCAAAGTACGTGCTTTTCTTCGATGGTGGATCGCGCGGCAACCCTGGGCCTGGCGGCGCAGGGTCATGCATCGTGCGCTATGATCGCAAGAGCGCCTACTCAGCGATGGTGTGGAGCGCGGCCATGAGCCTCGCTGCTCCCACAACCACCAACAATCAAGCCGAGTATTTTGGCCTCCTCACTGGCCTTAGGGCGGCTGCGGAGAGGGGCATTCGGGCGCTTGATGTTGTGGGGGACAGCGCGCTGATCATCCGACAACTGCAGCACCACCGACCACCTCTCAACGCCACATTGCGCAAGCTCTACGTCCAGGCTCGCCGACTCGCCGACCAGCTTGAAGTCGACCGTTGGCATCATTGCGTCCGCGCGCAGAACAAGATGGCTGACGCCCTGGCGAATCTCGCCATGGACGCGGTCGCCAGCTCTCACGTTCCCCACCCGACAACCCCGGTCGGACACTCCAGCGTGGTGAGGCACCTGCTCAACGACTGAACTCCCTGGATCACAACAGATACTGTAACATTATAATCCGTTGGTTCTTGCGTGGTGAGTCGCGAAGAACCAGCAGAGGGAGGGAGAATCGTCGCGCCACGGAACGCCAGCGAGGTCGATCCTTTAACACGCTACTGCTGTCGCCGCTAATCGCTCGTGTGTTCTGACGATCAAAGCTCCGAACGTCGGATGCAATTGTGTGAAACGACCAAACGTGATTCAACAAGACGTGGATTCAATCAAGCTGTCGAACGACAGTAACCAACGAAACCAAAAGAGAGCTGGCGGATCATAACTTAGGACGACGACGACACTGCAAGCAACTCTCAAAGCTGTTGAGAGAACGCTCGCATGGTCACCGGATGCGGCGGAAGCTCGAGCAGATCACGAAGGTGGCGGTCCTCGACGCCGTCATCCTTGCTGCTGCTCTCGCTCAGGTGGCGATGCAGTTGCTGGAATCGTGCGGCGCTGCTGGACGTCTTGTGCTGTCGCCACTGACTGCGCAGCGTCGCAAAGTCGCGCTTGCACTGATCCGCGAAGCTCGGATGATTCATCGGCAGATACTCGGCTGGATCACAAATCGCACCCTACAACACTGTGAATTCAGCCAGACCATCGCTTGGCGTTCATAGAGCTCGAGAATCATAGGTACCTTGAGCGTCTCAAAGCAGTTCTTGTAGCCACCGTCAATGAGGTAAAGCTCGGGATAAAAGAGCTCGGGATACCGCTCGGCGTGAATCCAACGATCTAGATTGCGAAGATGCCTCAGCCTATCGAAAGCAGATCGTTAGAAGCCATGCGCAGAGCGAAACAACTGCTATCCGTCTCACATTTTGGGTGCACGATTTGCGGAAAACTCGCAGTAAAAGACGAGCGCAACGCGATGGCCATTCGGCAGCGGACGCAGCAAGAATGTGTCTTCGACCTGAGCTGGGTCGTTCATGGATCGCGCGCCCTTGAGGTGTCCGCCTTCATGCTCGTAGCCAAAGCGGCAGTCCACCAACACAAAGGCGTCGAGTCGATCAGCATACGTGCCGTTCATCAGATCAGCGACCTAGACACACAGGCACACAAACACAGCGTCAGTAGGCGATCGACATAAGATCCCAACGCGAGCGACGTACTGTGTCAGGCGAGATGACGTTGAGATCGGGGTGTTTGCTCGATCGAACCGTGGGCAGCACCAGCTCATGCAGCTTCTCGGCGACGGACGACGGCGTCGCACTGCTGCTGGGGCGCTCGAGCGCCAGCTTCGGACGGTCGTGGAACATCGATTGACTCGACAGCGACCGCACCAACATGGGCGTTGGACCCGTTGAAGTTGGAGTTGGAGTTGACGTTGGAATGTTGGAAGTCTGTTGGTGAGTGCTGGCGAGCCGCCGCTTCCATTTCTTGCGAATCACGAGCGTCTCGACGGTATCGTCGTCCCGTTCGGGTTTCCGACTGTTGGATGTTGATGCTGAGTCGTTGGAAATTGGCGTCAATGACTCGGCGTCCTCTGCTACGGCTTCTTGGGATGTCGCTGGGCGCTTTCGGCTGCTTGGTGCGCGTTCATCCGCAGACTCACGAGCGCTGTGACCGTCGGAGCCGTCGTCAACGCTGCCAGCAGCTGACGCAGTGTCGCTTTCTTCATCGAATCGCGCGAGGAGGCTGCCAATACGGCACGCACGGACACGTACAGCAGAGCGTCTCGAGTTGGATACGCGCACAGCAAGCGGAACAGTAGTCGTGCTCGATTTCTCGATGACCTTCTTTCCGTCCAGCGCACGGGTCGGGAGTGACTTCGGAGACGTCTGAACGGGCTCCGACGCGGCAGATTTCACCACTGCGAGCGGCGTCCGCTCCACAGACGCGATTTCTTTCGCCTGGCGATCGTTCCGCACGTCCAGGACGTCGCGTGGAGCCTCACAAGTCGCGTGGAAGAGCGTCATGAGGAGATGCCGACGGTCGCGTTCGTCTCGCGTTTGGGTCGAAAGCGGGTGAGGACGCGAGAGAGAGAAGAAGCGAGACTTCAGACGACCTTCATCCACATTCGAAACACATTTGCTCGTTTGGTGGTCCACTCCATATTGTTTTGGCTAGCACGCACAGCAATCGCCATGAAAATCCAACAGCCAACGTTGGCTCAGTCATGGATGTGTTCGAGTTCCTCGAGACGCTTCCGAGCGACACGCTCGACGTTCTCTATGAGGACGCGTGGGTCTGCCAGGCGGTGTTCCAGTCGCTGCCGCCGCTCGCGCAGCAGTTCGTGATGCGGCTCCTGACGTGGGACGGACCTGTGGCGCTGTCGACGTTGGAGGAGTGGATCCACCCGCTCGCCATCTCGGGGCCGTCCGCTGCCGACGCCGCCGCGATGGCGGCATCCAGTCCGACGTCTCCCACAGCATCAGGCCAGCAGGCGCCTCGCAAGATGCCACCTGAGTTCCACCACGCGCTGCAGCGGCTCACGAAGCTTCGGGTCTTGTGGCAGCCGACACCATCGTCATTCCAACTCCCATTCCGGTTCCAACGGCAGCTGCGGGTACGTTGGTCAATGCTCGCTGCCCTTGTGTCGTGTGTTGTTGGTTCTAAGTTGGCGTGTGTGTGGTTACTGTTTTCCAACGTACCCTATGCTAGCTCGCACTGTCGTCGCTGGGCGGATCTCCATGGGAACGAGGTGTCGACCAGGATCCGACGGAAGAGGAGTTCTCTCCGCTGGAGCTCGAGCGCTTCTCGCGGTCGCGATGGGACGCTGTGCTGCACTTTATGGTGGGCTCCACGGCCGTCGCCGAGCCGCCGCAGTCAGTCGTGGACATTCTGCTGCGCACGCGGCTGATGCGGCAGTCGCCCGAGACGCGCGCGCTGCACATCACAGACACGGGGTACGAGTTCATGCTCAAGGACGTGCACGTGCAGCTGTGGATCTTCTTGCTCGAGTACATCCGCACGCTCGACCGCGCTGGCGCGCTGCAGCAGGACGACATCCTGCGCTTCCTCATGCAGCTCAGCTACTGCAAGACGAACGCGGCGTACCCCGTGGCGGCGCTCACGCCGACGCAGAAGCTGCTGCTCGGCGACTTCACCAACTTTGGGCTGCTCTACCGCCACCGCCTCAACTCGACGCACTTCTACACCACGAGTCTCGCTGTGAATCTCGTGTTTGGCGGCCGCCAGACGCGCTCGATTGCGCACCCGACGCGGTCGCTTGCGCACCCGACGCCGTCGAAGCAGCTCGCACTGGAGCCGTCCAGCGAGCCCGAGGACCGGCTGCAGGTCATCGTCGAGACCAACTTTAAGGTGTACGCGTACACGACGTCGACGCTGCACGTGGCGATGCTGAGTGTGTTTGTGGACATTGTGGCGCGGCTGCCAAACCTCGCGGTCGGCTTCATCACGCGCGAGTCGCTGCGGTCGGCGCTCATCCACGGCATCTCGGCGCAGCAGATCTACGACTTTCTCGTGCAGCACGCGCATCCGCGCATGCGCACGCGACAGCCGATCCTGCCCGAGAACATCGCCGACCAGATCTACCTTTGGGAGCGCGAGCGCAACCGCGTGCGGTTCGTCGACGGCTGGCTCTTTGACGGCTTCACGTCCAAGGACGAGTTTGAGCAGGTGCTTGCGTTCGCGCGCAGCAAGGACTGTGTTACGTGGTCCGACGCTATTCACTGCAAGCTCGCGATCAGTGCTGCTGGCATTGAAGACGTGCGCCACTTTGTGCAGCACACCCTGCGTGGCACTTGATGACACAAGAGAGTGAAAGTATCACGAGATATACAGTAGTGACCTTACGTGGTTGTGCGTTGTTCGTTCTCTCTATGGACCTGGCGTAGAGTCGTGGATGCTACGTTTGCTGTCATACGCAAACGGCGTCAGAGACACTACAGATGTCCCTCGTCAAATACTATTTGTCACCTGGACGCATCGCTTGACTTGCACTCTTCGTGTAGCGCACCTTCCGCGACCTCTTTTTGGAGCGCATCGTCTGCGAGCTCTTCGTGCAGCGCGCTGTCCACCAGCTCAATCGCAGCAGACGGCGACAGCGACCGCGACGACGATAGCAGCGCGACACTCGACGCCGTCGATAGCGCTGCCTGACGTGTCGGCATCGTCGTTGCCGCTTGTTCCTCCATATCTTCCTTCCCTTCCTCCATCTCAATTTCTGCCAACAGCTCACGAAGCTCAAACGCAACTTGCACAGCACTCGGTCGCGTCGCTGGCTCTCGCGCCGTGCACCGCGCCATCAGCGTAGCCACCGCGCGGCGTCCTAGCACCACGCGCTCGGGGGCCCCTTCGGCTTGAGCAATCGCGTCCACGTCCACGTCCATCGGTGGTGATAGCTCGCCTGAGACTAGCAGCGTCGCAAGTACATGGTCTGGGATCACACGGTCGCTGTCGCTACGCATCGCGTGGTAAGGCACGCGGCTCGTGAGCAGCTCGGACAAAATCTGCCCAAGTGCGAAGATATCCACGGCTGTGCCGTACGGTTCACCAGCTAGTACCTCCGGCGCGAGCCACCGCACGGTCCCGACGCTCTCAGTCATTCGGCTTGAGGTTGAGTTGTCCATCTCGCCTTGATGCTCTGCGTCACGAAGATACCGTGCACAGCCAAAGTCGGCGACAAGAGCATGCCACTCGGCATTTAGCAGCACGTTACCCGACTTCAGATCACGATGCAGTAGCGATGGCACCAGAGAATGCAGATACACGAGTGCCTCAGCGACCTCGAGGGCCAAACGGACGCGAAGCCAAAACGGCAGCACTGGGGGCTTGCTTTTCTCAAGCTTGGACGACGCGAGCGCCGCGAGCAGGTCGCCGTGTTCTGCAAGCGGTAGTACAATCATGAGGTCAATACTTGATGACGTCCACGCAACACCAAGCAGCGGTATGACGCGTGGATGCTCGAGCGCCGCGAGAAGTTGCGCCTCGCGCACAAATCGCTCGACAACTTCGTTTGTCACTCGTCGAGGGTCCTTTAGCGATTTGACCGCGACGACGGTGCCATGCGGACGCAATGTCGCCCGCCAAACGTGACCAAACTGTCCGCTTGCTAGCAGCTCTGTGCGCTCGAGTGCTGTCGCATCCACGCGGAAGCGTGCGAGCTCCTGCTGCCACTCGGTCGACAGCAGTGCGTTCCCAGCATCTTCATCTGTGGGAACCTTGGTGTTGGATTTGGAGTTGTTTGCGTTGGTGTTAAAATCGCCTGAATCTTCGTCTTGGAGACCGAGGAACCGACGCATACTCTCGGTGACATTTCGTGCAACAGATGATGAAGACGAAGATGACGAGGATGGGGACGCGGTGAGCATCTTGCGGAGCGAGAGGTGGCGGCGGCGCATGGCTACAACCACGACGACAATCGCAGCAAGTAACAGCAACGCCAGCACAATGTTGGCAATCACGAGAAACGTCTCATACACGGATGGGGACAACGGCGGTGGAGCAGCAGTCGGTTTCGACGAGTGGCCGTTGTTGGGAAGGCCTCCGCTGCCGCTTGCAGTGACGCAAACTGAGACACTGTGGAGTTGCCTCCTTTGGCCATCGGGGTAAATGACATCGCAGCGCTGATCGGAGATGTTCTCTGGATTCCACGCTGAGGACGCGTCGACTGTGAATGAGTCAAGGCGCTGCAGAAACGAGAGCTCGTCCCATGATAAAACAAGTGGTCGAAGAGGGTTGTCGTCAAGATGCCTGCACTACAGAGTGAGCAAAGATAGGGAAGGAATAAGGGTTATGTAGAAGGCGTACAATGTGCGTAGCGCCGGCAGCGAGAAGACCGTTGACGGGATCGTCAGTAGGCGATTACTGTGGAGAAATAGCGTCTCGAGAGCCGAGTGGTTAGCGTGCGTTGCGTCGAACGCAGAAATATCATTGTGTGAGAGATCTCTACAAACAATCACACAAGATCGTTAGAACCGTGCGAAAGAGTGATTGTCCGACACTTCGTACAGTATCTGAAGCGCTGGTGGTAGCGCAAGTGTGAGTGCGTCGAACGCGTTGCCGCTGAGATTGCTGTGCATAATTCAAGTGAGAACGTCAGCCGGAGCACCACGAAAAACCCATAAGCTAGCGGTGGCACGAACGCGAAGCTAAGCGCTGGCCATGAGTCGAAAGAAGTCGAAGCGCTCGATGGGAGCTGTGCGAAAGCCAAAGTTCTACGATCGTTTCAAAAATGTGAGTCAGTCAGTCAGCGTAAGGAGTGACGCTCGCTCTCTCACTTACAGGCGTCGAAGAGCAGAGTTCTTCAGTAAATCTGGTGGAATCTCCGTCAGTATCGACTCGACAATAGAGCTGCAGTTGTGTTAGCGTTAGACTCGAATGTGGAGATAATGAGAAAGTTGGAGGCGTACAACTCCTCGAGACTCGTAGGAAAGACGCCTGCGGGCAACTTGCAGCTGTTTAGCCGCGACAACGATCTGTTCACCCATTGGCGGCACGATGAGAAAGAAAACGACAATATTTGAGGCTAATGATGAGCGTACAGGGACAGCAGCGAGGGTGGAAACGACGAAGCTGAAACTCGCTCGAGTGGATTGTCAGCAAGTCGACTAGGGTAGTGTCACCGGGTATCAGCAGACGTTGAGGAGAGATTGCGTCTGTGGAGGACATACAGCTCACGTAGCGAGGAGAGTCGACCGATCAATGGTGGAACTCGAGGAAGCTGACAGTTGGAGAGATCACTGATCACAACGGATTCAATCATCACTTGAGAGGCAGCATCAATTGTCAAACGGCTGACTTACAGCGTGACCATATTCGCTGGAAGTAGAGCGACCTCCTGCAAGAGGAACGCGGCATCACGAGCCAACGGGTTCGATGCGAGCGACCTGTTCCATTCAGATAAAATCAAACCCCGAGGATTTCGAGTATCGAGTACAGGCGTACAGCTTCACAAGCGATGGGATGGAGCGCAGCGTCGAGGGTATCGACTCGAGCCCCGTAGCAGCTAACGATCTGTTCGTCCAGTCATTAGATGCTTAGCACTGTGTGGAGTTTCATTTGACCAACGTACAGCTCCTGGATGGATGGCGGTAGCGACAACTTCATAGCGTCTGAGTTCCAAGTGATAGGATTGTTTGAGATATCGCTGTGAAGCCACATTGTCAGTTTATCGGCAGTATTTGAAGGTGTACCGCTGGTGCTTCGTACAGCCTTTGCAGCGACTTCATAACGGCTAAATCTCGAGGAACTGAAGTGAGTGAGCAGTTGGACAGCGCACTTGGAAGAACCACATGAGATAGCATAGCACAGTGACAGAATCACATGCAACAGAAGAGTCACTCCTGACGTACAGCGACTGCAGTGAGCGAGGGAGCTTGGTGCTGTCGAGATTTGGTCCCAGTGCGTTATTGCCTAAGTCGCTAAGTCAGCACAAACGTTATTGGAGAGAAAACGAAGTGTAACGTGGGAAACCAGCACCAACAGATCAACGAGTTGGCGAAGCTCATGCACGGAGGACGGAACAGCAGAGATGCTAGCAGTACGGAGCGCTCTGGTCAACATGTCCACATGCCGACATTTCTACAGCGTTAGTCATGCATACACACACACACATTCCACAATCGCCACATGTACATACAGCTGACGCAGTGCGGAGAGGGACCGAAGCGACGAGTCCACTTGTGTGGCTGTTGCCTTGTTGGCGGATGCAAGGGAAGGTTCCGCGTCATCCAGCACAAGTCGCTGAAGGGACGAGAGACGACCGAGTGCCGGAAAGAGCGGCAGTGATAGATGGAGGTGATGGATCTCGCTTTCCAGACACAACACATCAGTACCTCGACAAAAACTCTGCGTGTCATGCGTCTTACAGCGCAAGGAGGTGGCTCAGTCCACTCATGAACGTGTTTGGGTCGTCATCGGTCGTTGTGGACACAACGGATCCATCGCCATTGAGAACGCTGCCACCACCACACCGTCAGCATCAACTTTCACATCAAATGTTGGAGTCCTCCCACGTACAGCGTCTTCACCGTCGATGGAGGCGCGAGAGGCGCAATGGCTGAGACGTTGGTGGCCGTTGCTTTGGCGGTACCTTCCGCTCCTTCCAGAGTTGAAGTTGTGGACGACGACAACGCCACTGTCCACACTGTCGGTGTCGACGCGTTGGACGGCGTCAGGCAGGTGGCTCCGCATCGTGGACCATGGTGGATGCACAGAGTAAACGGGCCGCAGTCGGACGCGCAGTCCGTCGTGAGAGTGTTTGCGCCTGTGGACGACGATCCACAGGACGCCGTCGTTGTGGTCGATGGCATGTCGAGCTGTCGCAGCATCGCTTCACGACCGTCGATAGACCTGAGTTCAACCCTTGCACATGGGAGCGTCCACGTAACTGGGTACAGTGTTTCAACGTTCGGTTTTCCCTCCGTAACCCCACTGCATGGTTTCGTGTTTCACATGCAAAAAAAAAAAAACGACCGACCTCAAAAAGCGGTTTTTTCGAGCGTGTTGAAGCGTTATATATGGATGCAGGGCACTAGATACGGGTCGCAGCCATCTTCGACACTGACCTGACTGTCACATCGCAGCGTAGTTGGTGTCGGACGCACCATGATCGCCGAGGTCCGCAAACATGTTCTCTTCGCGCTGCTTCGCTTTGCTCTTCTTGACCATGACGACTGCTGCGACGACCGCGCCGATGGCCGCAGCCACACCGATCACGATGCCCGCGATCGCGCCGCCCGAGATGGACGAGCCGTTGCCATTCGACGTCTTGCTTGACTTGTTGCTTGCGGTGGAGGAGTCCTTTCCGGGAGTCACGTATGTGCCTACGGTCGGTGGTGGCGTCGGGTAGCTCGGCGGCTCCGTCGGGTAAACCGGCGGTGATGGTGTCGGCTTGGGTGGAGGAGGCGTTGGCTTCACCGTCGTCGCTGTTGGCTTGGGAGGTGGCGGTGCAGTCGTTGCCTTTGAAGGAGTCGGGGCATCAGTGGGAACCGTCGGGATCGGCGTCGGACGCGAACCAGCGGGTGTCGGGGCAGGCGCTGGCGTCGTGAACGCAGGCGTGGGTTGGGGCGTTGTCGGCGCCGGTGTCGGCAGCTCCTGAGATACCTCCCCGACGTTCTCCGCGTCGCCTGAACCACTGTGCGACCACGAGAAGGCGCTCGGGTCATCGACTGGCCACCAGTCACGAGAGCTCGAGTCATCCCAGAGTCCGTCGATGGGGTGTCCCTCGATGGCGACAACTTCGGACGTCGTGTCTGCGTCAGGCGGCGGTGGTGGTGGCAGATCACCCAGCGGTGTAGCGTCTTGGACAGTGGTAGCGCCGCTACTCTCGACTGCAGGATCTTCGCCATCCAACTGACGGAAAACGAGTGCATTCGGAGACTCGCGCCGAGCGTGAACGGGTGTCGCCGTCACGACAAACGCGACCACCGCCAGTACGGGCACACACCGAAGAAGCTTCATCGTCCGTCAGCTCACGAGATCGCGGACCTTGGTCGCTCGTTACTCGGGAGAGTGCAACAGAGAGGAAGTGAAAGAGAATGGAGGAAGAGGCGCTCATCGCCGGCGAAAAGATCCGCGAGCCGACGCAACTCGGAAGCGTCGCTGGGGCGTCTCTTCGGGTGTCAGTTGGCAAATCAATACAAAAGCGTATTCAACAAAAAGTATTTTTTTCCAGTCCACACCTCCAAAACACGCGCATTCGGACACAAAATGCGGAATCCACACATGACACGAAGAAAGCGCAACTTTGATTCTCAGACTTCTGAGGGACACGGGTCGCACCTGATGAGACGAAGAGGGACACGAGTCCCTCATTTTTCCACTAATTTAGGATTAGCATGCATACAAACTTCAAGACAGTAGTTGGCTAAGCACGATCGGCGTGGAATCTGTGGGATCCGAGCCCCTCGATATGGCTGATACGCTCGAGTCTCTGCGAGCGCGTGCAGCTCAAATTCGCGCCAACACCGTGTCGAGGAAGTCGCGCCACACTGCCGCTAAAGCACCTGCTCCGCCAGTCAGCTCTCTTCAGTCGTGTTTGGATCGTGGAGCAGTTGCAAGCCAAGGTGGTGTGTGGCCTTGAGAAGGACTGCAACACGATGACAGCGTCAGGGGTTCCACCGCACTGTTCACTGTTGGGCAAGATGCAAAATGTCGAAGACTCGGTCAAGCAGTTTCACAGCACTGTCGTGAGTGAGATCGTGGCAGGCGTCGAGAACACTATCGCTGATCGTGGTGGAGTCTCTCGCTCCATGCTCGAGAGCATAATCGTCGCCTCGATTGAGCGCACTGGTCTACCAGCGCTGGCAGCAACGCTGCAGCGACAGCAGACCGATGAGATAGAGCAAGACCTCGATGCAAGTGACGATGGATCCCGAACGATGCTGTACCACTGGGAGGGACGCTTTCGCCGACTGCCCCCAGAGTACAGACTCGGTGCTGGTACACCACGCCAAATGTGGTCGATGTGGGTGTGTGGCAGCCAAGACAACCGTACACCACCATTGCGTTTCGTGGAGTCATGCGACATCGCTGATCCAAACACGAGAAAGCGGTTCAGCGACTTGCGCTTTCTCATGGGGCTGCTTGAGGATGCAGCTGCATCGAAGGGGATGACAGTTCGTCGAGTCGGCGTGGTGGATGCGTGCAAAATGTTCGATACCATCGAAGACGCCATCGCATTGCCTCCGTCAACTCGAGCCTCACGCACGAGGCGGCTGAGCCAGTTGAGTTGGAGGACGGTGGTCAACGAGCTCCGTCGAGCGCGAGGCGGCTGAGCCAGTTGAGTTGGAGGACGGTGGTCAACGAGCTCCGTCGAGCGCGGCAACTTCAGACTCGCACATCGATCACACAGGTTACAGAGGTTACGTAGGTCAGTGTAACTGTTATCCCACACCATCCCACAGATTCCGTCCAACATTGATTCTCAGACTTCTGAGGGACACGGGTCGCACCTGATGAGACGAAGAGGGACACGAGTCCCTCATTTTTCCACTAATTTAGGATTAGCATGCATACAAACTTCAAGACAGTAGTTGGCTAAGCACGATCGGCGTGGAATCTGTGGGATCCGAGCCCCTCGATATGGCTGATACGCTCGAGTCTCTGCGAGCGCGTGCAGCTCAAATTCGCGCCAACACCGTGTCGAGGAAGTCGCGCCACACTGCCGCTAAAGCACCTGCTCCGCCAGTCAGCTCTCTTCAGTCGTGTTTGGATCGTGGAGCAGTTGCAAGCCAAGGTGGTGTGTGGCCTTGAGAAGGACTGCAACACGATGACAGCGTCAGGGGTTCCACCGCACTGTTCACTGTTGGGCAAGATGCAAAATGTCGAAGACTCGGTCAAGCAGTTTCACAGCACTGTCGTGAGTGAGATCGTGGCAGGCGTCGAGAACACTATCGCTGATCGTGGTGGAGTCTCTCGCTCCATGCTCGAGAGCATAATCGTCGCCTCGATTGAGCGCACTGGTCTACCAGCGCTGGCAGCAACGCTGCAGCGACAGCAGACCGATGAGATAGAGCAAGACCTCGATGCAAGTGACGATGGATCCCGAACGATGCTGTACCACTGGGAGGGACGCTTTCGCCGACTGCCCCCAGAGTACAGACTCGGTGCTGGTACACCACGCCAAATGTGGTCGATGTGGGTGTGTGGCAGCCAAGACAACCGTACACCACCATTGCGTTTCGTGGAGTCATGCGACATCGCTGATCCAAACACGAGAAAGCGGTTCAGCGACTTGCGCTTTCTCATGGGGCTGCTTGAGGATGCAGCTGCATCGAAGGGGATGACAGTTCGTCGAGTCGGCGTGGTGGATGCGTGCAAAATGTTCGATACCATCGAAGACGCCATCGCATTGCCTCCGTCAACTCGAGCCTCACGCACGAGGCGGCTGAGCCAGTTGAGTTGGAGGACGGTGGTCAACGAGCTCTGTCGAGCGCGAGGCGGCTGAGCCAGTTGAGTTGGAGGACGGTGGTCAACGAGCTCCGTCGAGCGCGGCAACTTCAGACTCGCACATCGATCACACAGGTTACAGAGGTTACGTAGGTCAGTGTAACTGTTATCCCACACCATCCCACAGATTCCGTCCAACATTGATTAAAATCTGGATATTATCCGGCTCCATAAATCCCTGCACCACCCACACCACCCTCTCGTCTTTGTCTTGTTCTCGCGGGTCCAAGCGCCATCGCGTCGATCCACCGACGATGGCGAACGCGCGACTGAAAATGGCGCGTGAACGAACCCGCAAGCGCCGCCGCAGCGATCCAGATCCAGAAGCGCCGCCACTTACAGAGGTGCCAGACGTGAAATCACCGCGAAAATCGACCTCTAGCGTGCAGGAGGAGCTTGAAACCAATGCGGTTGCTGACGCCAGCAGCACGCGCGACGCGCTCGTGGCGCGTAAAGCAGTTATCGAAGAGCGATTGCAGGTCCTGACGCTCGGTCGACCTCTGGCGCGGCTGGAGGACCGTGGATTCGATGGCAACGGCCATGATCGGGGCCGAGGACACCGTGACTTTCTGTTGCAGGAGATGGTATGTTGGCAGTTGGATGGCGTTGTCGTTGGAAATCGTTCGTGTTTCGTTGGGAATCGAACGCGCTGACCAACGTTGGGAAACGCTGTGTTGCAGGAATGGATGGCCGCCGACTTTGCGCAGGAGCGAAAGTGGCGACTCAAGTCGGCGCGCACACTGTCTGGCTCGGTCGTGAGCTACCACAGCAAGAAGGCGTCCCTTGCTGCTCGCCGCGAGAAGGTACCGCTTGTTTCTATCCATCGCTGTTGTTGTTGGCGCTGCTAACGACCGGTGTGTGTTGGAATTTTCTGTGTTGGAACCCGAACGCAGGCCGAGTTGGACGCCCAGCGCCGCGTCGCCGCGCGCATCGGCCGCGACGTGAAGAAGTTCTGGACCAAGATCGACAAGATCATCAGCTTCAAGGTCAAGCTGCAGGCCGACGAGCTGCGCAAGGCGGCGATGGATCGGCATCTGCATCAGCTCGTGACGCAGACAGAGCGCTACGCGGCGGCGCTCGCGCTCGCGTTTCATGACGACAACGAGGCGCAGGAGGAAGACGAAGACGATGAGGCGAACACGTCGCAAGAGGACCAAGTTCAGCAGACAAAGGGAGACAGCGGTGATCAAGCGGAACCAGAGCCATCGCCAGAAGGACCACTGTTGCATCGTGGAACGAGAAGTGGCAGTGGCAGCGACAGCGATTTCGATATGGACGCAGCAGACGACGAAGATGATGACGAGACAACGATCGCTGCTGAGGAGGCGCGCGGTGGTGGCGTCTCTGTCGAGGAGGAGCTTCAGGTGCTTGAGGAGGAAAGCACGATGTCCATCGAGGCGCTGCGTGCGCGGTACGCTGCAGCGTTTAGCGAGGAGGAGGCGACAGACGAAGAGGCAGAGACCGAGGCCGTCTCGACACAGAAAGTCAAGGATCGTTTGGAGGAGAACGACAGAAGTGCGCAGGTTTCCAGTGATTCGGATTTCGAAGACTCGATGGAGGAAAGCGAAGACGACGAGACGACCATCGCAGCCGCAGAGCGAGCGGTCTCGGTGTCGGAAGTGGACGCCGAAGTCGCTGCACTCAAAGAGGAAAGTGAGATGTCTATCGACGAACTTCGAGCGCGATACGCGACTCTGGCGGCTGCCGACAACGACGACAACGAGAGCGAGGGTGATGGTGGCGTCGACCAAGAAGTTACACGAGACAACGAGGACGATGATGGTGAAGACGACGATGCTGATGGCGCTTACGATCCCCACGAGGAAGACGGCGACGATGCAGACGATGAGACGACGATCGCAGCTGCAGAGGCAGAAGACGCGGCAACGTCCTCCGCCGAAGACGAGCTCGCACTGCTTGAAGAGGAGAGCCAACTCACAGTGGACGAGCTACGTGCTCGATACTTTGGGCACTGTCTCGAGCCCGACACTGAGACATCAGACAAGCCAGAGAAGGTGGAGAATAGTCCTGAAAGGACGGAGAAGGATGTGGCATCCGAGGTGCTGCTGTCGCCAACGCGCGCGGGCTTCAAGCGTCCGTATCTGCTGACATCACGGCTTTCACTGCGCGAGTACCAGGAAGCAGGTGTGAACTGGCTCGTGAGCCTCTGTGAGAAGCGCATCAACGGCATCCTCGCGGACGAGATGGGGCTTGGCAAGACGATCCAGACGATCTCTATGCTCGCGCACCTCGCGTGCTCACGCGGCGTCTGGGGCCCGCACCTGATCGTCGTGCCCACAAGCTGCATGGTGAACTGGGAGATGGAGCTCAAGCGCTGGTGCCCGGCGTTGAAGGTGCTGACGTACTTTGGCTCGGCGCGGCGGCGCAAGGCGTTGCGTGCGGGCTGGTCGCGCGCCAACGCGTTCCATGTGTGCGTGACGTCGTACCAGCTCGTGGTGCAGGATGCTCCGTGCTTCAAACGCAAAAAGTGGTTCTACCTCATCCTCGACGAGGCGCACCATATCAAGAACTGGAAGAGCCTGCGCTGGCAGACGCTGCTGCACTTCAACGCGCAGCGGCGGCTGCTGCTCACAGGCACGCCACTGCAGAACAACATCATGGAGCTCTGGGCGCTCATGCACTTCCTGATGCCGCACGTGTTTGCGTCGCGCCAAGAGTTCACGTACTGGTTCAACTCGCCGCTCACCGCGATGGTCGAGGGTGAGACGGACGTGAACCAGCGGCTCGTGGCGCAGCTGCACGGCATCATCCGCCCGTTCGTGCTGCGCCGGCTCAAGCGCGACGTCGCCAAGCAGATGCCCCGCAAGATCGAGCACGTGCTGCCCTGTCGGCTTTCCAAGCGCCAGCGCTTCCTGTACGAGGACTTTATCTCCCGCAGCAGCACTCGCCGCGCCATGTACGGCTCGAAGGGTGGTGCCGGCCCCAACGTCATGAGCATGATGAACGTGCTCATGCAGCTGCGCAAGGTCTGCAACCACCCAGATCTCTTTGAGCCGCGGCCCATCGCGTCGCCTCTCGACCTCGCGCCGCTCGAGCTCGCGTGGCCGACGTGCGCGAGCTTCCTCATTGACTCGCTGAACGACAACGCGACCCAGCAACTCGGGCTCTACGGCGGCCGCCTCGCATCCTTCTTTGGTTCTCCCTACACACCGCCGTTGGCGCCCGACGCCACCGACGCGCTCGCGTGGTGGCCACTGCACGACCGGCTCGTGAACCAGACGCTGCGTGGTGCTGAGCGGTACACAGCGCAGCGCCGGCGTGCGCTGCTGATCGTCGACGATCTCTCGCTGCCCGAGCCGCAGCCGCTGGCGATGGTTGATCCGAAGGCGACGGGTTTCGGAGATGACGTGCGTGCTCGTGTGACAGCAATGATCGCGAGCTATGAAGCCGAGACGCGCCGCCGTCGATGCGTTGCGCTCACGACGCAGCGCGTGCTCGCGGCGCTGCACACGCCGCTTTACGGCGCCGACCTCGTTGCGCGCTGCACGTTGCCAGTGCTGATCTCGCCCGCGATGGACGTGCACGTGCAGCGTGCGTCGCCGATCGGCCACCGGCATCCACAGTTTCACAGTGCTGCGCTGCACGACATGGTACGGACGCCAGAGGACCGCATCGCCGAGATGCAGGACGTCGTACGCGCCACCGTGTGTGTCGTCCCAAAGGCACGCGCGCGTCCTGCGACGCTAGCGTTCGATGGAGGCGCCGCCGCGGCGTCGCATCCGTGGCGGTGGACGCGGCGGCACTGCGAGATGACGACGCTTGTGACGCGCATGGCACCGATCGCTCGCGGGATCGTCGCACCGTTTTACGAGAGCTTCAAGCGGACGCAGCTTTTCTTTCCCGACAAGCGGCTGCTGCAGTTTGACTGTGGCAAGCTGCAGCGGCTCGCAACGCTGCTGCGTGAGCTGAAGCGCGACGGGCACCGGTGCCTGATCTTCACGCAGATGAGCGCGATGCTCAACATTCTCGAGAGCTTTCTGAACCTGCACGGACACACGTACTTTCGCATGGACGGCGCGACAGACGTAGAGCGGCGGCAGTACCTCATGGAGCGCTTCAACCAGGACGACAAGATCTTCTGCTTCATCCTGTCGACGCGCAGCGGCGGACTCGGCGTGAACCTCGTTGGCGCCGACGTCGTGATCTTCTACGACTCGGACTGGAACCCCGCGATGGACGCACAGGCGCAGGACCGCGCGCATCGCATCGGGCAGACACGCGACGTGCACATCTATCGACTCGTGAGCGAGCACACGGTGGAGGAAAACATTCTGCGCAAGGCGCAGCAGAAGCGACATCTCGACGCGCTCGTGCTGCGCGACGGCCAGTTTACGACCGAGTTTTTCAGCAAAGCGAGTCTCCGCGAGCTTGTGGGGGAGCTTCGCACAGAGGCAACACCGGTGGGCAATGAAGAGGAAGAAGAACTTGCAGAAGAAGAAGAAGAAGAAGAAGAAGAGGATGACGACTCGTTGGCTGCGATTGAGCGCGCGATGGCGGAGCTGGAGGACGAGGAAGACGTGGTCGCGATGCGCGGCGCGCGCGAGGAGGAGCTGCAGGAGGCACGCGAGTTCGACGAAGACGCTGCAGAGACGACTGGAGATAAAGGCAGACGACCCGGGCGAGAAGAAGACGAGGAAGAGGAGCACGAGGAAGGCGAACAAGACGATGCTGCGAGCGAGACAAAGGGCGGCGGATCGACTGAGACGTCACGCGCATCGACACCGTCGAACACTGCAGTAGACGACAGAGAATCAGTGGATGACCCGATGACAGCCAATGGCGCTGTGAAGACGGAAGACAGCGAGCTCATGGAGCTCGACGACGGCGGTGCCAATGTGGAGCCAGAGAACGCGGGCGCCACCAGCGACGCGCTGATGGACGAGGAAGAAGACGACAACGACCTTGAGGAGGATGGAGATGGAGAAAGCGAAGACCTTGACGATGATGACGATGACGACATGGAGGACGATGAGAGTGATATGGAGGAGCACCCGCGCCGCCAACGTCGTGGCGTGAAGCGAGACAGGAGGGACAGCACGAGCTCAGAGCAGGCACCCAACAGCAAACGTCGCAAAGCGGGCGGCCACAAGACACCGACCAAGAATGCGTCATCTACTCGATTATCGTCGACGTCTTCAACGTCGCTGCAGGCGCCGACGCCTCAGCAAGAGCAGCAGCGTCTGGCGCGAGCCGCTGCGCGTGCAAAGGAGCGGGCGCGTGACCAAGAGGAAGAGCGGCAGCTGCAGGCGTGGAAGGACTCGGTGTCGTCGCTGCAGCACTTTGAGGACTCGCTGAACCCCGTAGACCGCTATGCACTGCACTTTCGAGAGCAGATCGATCCGTTGTACGCGTACGTTCCGACGGCGGAGGCTGTCACGGCTGCTGAGCTCGACGCCGCGAGCGCATCAACGACCGAGACGATCGAGGCGATCGAGGCGCAGAAGATGATGGAGGAGGCGGCGCTGCTCGCGGACGGAGAGCTGCATGCGAGCGCCGAAGCGGTCGCGCTCGCGGCGACAGCGACGACGGCGCTTGTGTTCGACGACGCGACCGTCGCGGAGCACGCAGCGCTGTTCAAGCGGGAGCGCGCGCGCGTGCACAGCGAACGGCGGAGGCGTCAGCTCACGGGCGCCGCGTGGCAGGTGCTGACGTGCGCCGTGACGCGGCACCCGTTCTTCTACAACGCTGACACGCGCGAGGCGACGTGGGACCGACCAGCGATCTGGACCAAGAACGAGGACGACGCGCGCGCGCGCCGCGACGGCTACGCGGCGCTGCCGACGCACGTGCTGCTCGCGATCCTGCGCTGTCTCGACGCGTGGCCGGACCGCCTGTGCGCAGCGACGGTCTGTCGCGCGTGGCACAGCGCGGCGCAGTCGCCGTCGCTCTGCCGACGCATCACAGCGAGCGAGTTTGTGCACGGGCACCGCAGCTCGCTCCACGCGTTGCTGCAGGGCGTGCGCCGTGGCGAGACGCTGCTCTTTGGCGCCGGCGTGTACGAGATCAGTGACTCGGTGACGATCTCGACGGCGGTGCGACTCGTGGCGACGCCGGATTCGCGCGTGGAGCTCGCGATGGTCACGCGACGCGCAAAGCTGCGGTGGACAGCGCGCAGCGGCGTGCTCTGCGGCTTCCACGTCACGCGACGGCACAGCGCGTCGATCGAGACGACGTCCGACACGCCGCACTGGCAGCACCTCGTGCACGTCGCGGACGGCGGACGCCTGCGCATCGTGTACTGCGATCTGGACGGCAACCACCTCGGCAACGCGTGCGTGGCTGTGTCTGGCGCAAGGGAGAGCAAGACGGAGGAGGTGATGAATGGGAATGCAGAGCAAGCAAGTGCGAGCGAAGAGCAAGCGCCGAAACCGATAGCACCAGAAGCAGCAGCTACAACCGCAGGCGAGGGAGAGTCCAAGAGCGTTGTTGTTGCAGCCTCCGGCGACGACGCAGAGGCAGCATCGTCGACCACGCGTGCCACGCCGACGGAGAAGAAGCAGAGGACGACAAGGACGATCCCGAGCGAGCTCATGCTGCAGCAGAGCCGCGTGTTCCACGCCGGCAGCGGCTCAGGCGTGCTGGTTCTATCGGGGCTCGCGGTGCTGCAGCGCAACACGATCTTTGGCAACGCGCTCGCGGGTGTCACGGTCTTGGGCGGCAACGCGGTGCTGCGGCGCAACCGCGTGCACGGCAACGGCCGCTTTGGCGTGCGACTGCTGTACCACGCGAACAATGTGATCATCGAGGAGAACGACGTGGGCGAGCACCCGTGCGGCGCGTTGGATGTGGAGAACTCGGGGCGGCGCTTTGTCGTGCGCTGGAACGACATGCAGCGTGACGAGCCGACGGATCTGCCGCACGACCACGGCACGTGGCGCCTCGTGACGTCGCGCATCGAGGAGCGCGTCATCGAGGCACCTCCACCGACAGAGAAGAAGCTCAAGAAGCTACCGACTGCGACTGCGACTGCGACGCCGAGACCCGCGACGAATGCTACACCCACAAGCTCTGTCGTAACAGCAGCAGTGGCGGCGGCAGCGGCAGCAGCTGCTAGAACACCAGCAGTGGCTACGCTGGGGCCGAGCGTCGCAGCGCTGCTGCTGAACGTCCGTCCGTCGCTGTTGGCAGCGACGACAACGGCGGCGGCGGCTCGTGTGGGGACTCCGACGGTTGCTCCGTCCTCCGTTGCGCCGAATACCATCGCTGCGCCTGCGATGTCACCCGCCCTCGCTGCTGCCGTGTCTGCGGTCAAAGCCCAAGTTCTTCAACAGCAGCAGCGGTCAAGCGTTGTAACGCAGCAGGGACCACCAGCGACAGCCTCGACACCAAGCAGCTCCTCTGCTGCAACCAGTGCATCGTCGATGGTGGCGACAGCAACAACAACAGCAGCAGCAACAGCAGCAGCAGCAGCAGCAGCAGTAGCAACAGCACCATCGCCATCGCCTTCACCAGCAGCCGCAGCCGTAGCAGCAGTAGCACCGCCTCTCAAGCCCAAGATCAAGCGCAAGCGCAAGCCCAAGACCGAGAAGGTGCTGGTGCACGGCGTCGTGCTGTCGTTCCGTGACTCGTGCGAGAAGAGAGGCGAGAAGAAACCCAAGAAGCTGCGGCGCACGAGCTCGTCGACGTCGACGGGAGCCAAGACTGAAGTTTTGGCAGCGACAGAGACAGCAGTCAAGACAGAAGAGGAAGGAGTAGATGACAAGGAAGAGAAGAAGGGGACGGACGAGATGAAGGCGGACACGAAGGCGTCGCCTGCTCCGTTGGAGACGAGCGAGACGCCAGCGACGGCGGTGGTGCAAGCGCCACTGGGGACGACCGCATGAATGTGAAGACGAGTGTTGTAAGAAAGCAAACGAGGGCGTCGAGGAGACGCCTGTTGATGTGTCTGTCGTTCGATCGATCAACGGATTCAATGGATCCACGGCCTGTGTTGTCATCAAGATGGTGATGAGGAATTGATTGCTCAACGCATGTGATGAATGGAGAATGAGAGAGAGAGAGAGAGAGAGAGTTCCTCATTGAAGTGTGAAGCCTCATGTGGTCAGACGCAACGGAGACCGTCCGCTTCCAGCGATCTTCTCAGATCGGTTATTACAGGTGGATAGATTAGAGCATGCTTGTCTAAATCATAATTGCATGTCATCGTTTAATACGTTATGAAAGGTTTTTGACGTCTTTGTGTCACGGACGTGACAGAAACGGGTCATCGGATCGTCTGATTCCGTTCGTTGGATCAGACAGACGATGGCGCCTGGCGTCACGCAGCTCTCGCTGCCTCGCGCTTTCTCTGCCTTCGCACACACGAGAGATCTCTCTCTCTTCATCTCTTCATCTCTCCATCGCTCTCGCTCTCGCCCTCTCTCGCTCGTTTCCCACAGCGTCCTCCAGACGATCGCTGACTCGCTCGCTCGCTCCCACTTCTCGTTTCTCTCTCGCGCAGCAACAACTCCCAAGCCTCCTCCTCCGTCTCTCAACCGACCACTGCCGACGCCCCAATGGTGCGCCGCTCGCTCCGCCACTCGCTGCTGCTGCTGCTGCTGCAGTGCGTGCTCCTGGCAGTCGCCACGGCGTCGCCTGGCTTCCGAGTGGCGACGCCCGAGAGCCGCTCGTTCGCGGTCGACGCCGTCGCCACGCGCGAGCGCACGCTCGAGACCTTTTCGTCGCCCGGCGCCACGTTTCTGACCGTGCACTTCAGCTACTTCTCGCTCGGCGGCGGTGACAAGGTGCTCGTGCGCTCGCGCGACGGCGCGACGCAGTTCGAGTACTCGGGCCTCGGCCGCGGCGACCAGGGCGACAAGCCCGACGGCTTCTTCTCGTCGCGCGTGCCGGGCGACGCGCTGGTCGTCGAGTTTGTGCCGTCGCCGTCGACGCCCGCGGGCGCCAGCTTCGGGTTCGCGATCGACGCGATCACGCGCACGGCGCGCGGCGGCTCGACCGCGACGATCTGCGGCTCGGACGACACGCGTCCCGCCAAGTGCTTTGCCTCGACCGCGACGGCCACCGACCGCGTGTACGCGTCGTCGCGCGCGGTCGCGCGGCTGCTGATCAAAGGGCAACTGTCGTGCACGGGCTGGCTCGTGGGCAGCGAGGGCCACCTGCTGACCAACTACCACTGCCTCGGGGAACCGGGGCAGGCGGCCAGCGTGGACGTCGAGCTGGGCGCCGAAAGCGCGTCCTGCACCGACGAGTGCCGCACGAAAGGCGGCTGCCCGGGCGTCGTCGTGGCGTCGACGACGACGGTCGTCGCGAGCGACGCCGCGCTCGACTACGCGCTCGTGCGGCTCAACACGACGGCCGACCTCTCGGCGTGGGGCTTCCTGCGGCTGCGCGTCGCCGGCGCCGTCGTGAACGAGACCATGTACCTGCCGCAGCACCCGCGGGGCTTCGCCAAGCGCATCGCGGCGGTCGTGGACGACGGCAGCGCGGCGCGCATCGAGAAAGTCGACGGCTCGAGCGCGTGCGGCGACCACCGCATCGCGTACTCGGCCGACACGGACGGCGGGTCCTCGGGGTCGCCCGTGCTCGCGGCGCGCGACCACGCGGTCGTCGCGCTGCACAGCTGCGGCGTGCTCAGTCTGCCGTGCGAGAACAGCGGCACCGACATCCGCGCGGTCATCTGGGACCTGCAGCAGAAGCGCGCCGTGCCGCGGGACGCGCTCGACGACCCGACGGCGCCCGTGCCCGTGGGGCCGTGGACGCCCGGCGTGACAGCGGCGCCGACGCCGCCGCCGACGCCGGTGCCCACGCAGTCGGTCTGTCGCATCTTCCGCCAGCAGTCGACGTGCGAGAAGACGATCCCGGGACGCTGCGTCTGGGCGAACGGCGTGTGCGTGCCCAACCCCAACGCGACCCCAGCGCCAGCACCAACGACGCCAGCACCAACAACACCAACACCAACGACGCCAGCACCAACGACGCCAGCACCAACAACACCAGAGCCAACAACACCAGAGCCAACAACACCAGAGCCAACAACGCCAACACCAACGACGCCAACACCAACGACGCCAGAGCCAACAACACCAGAGCCAACAACACCAGAGCCAACAACGCCAACACCAACGACGCCAACACCAACGACGCCAGAGCCAACAACACCAACACCAACAACGCCAACGCCAGCGACTCCACCTCCGACGCTGCTGGTCCCAGCGTCTTCTTCACCAGCACCAGCACCATCGCCTCCTTCATGGTGCCGCGTCTTCTGGACAAGGACTGGCTGCGAGCTCCTCTCCTTCGGCAAGTGCTCGTGGGCGCAGAGTCGTTGCGTCTCGCTGCTGCCTCCTCGTCCAACGCCAGCACCGGCACCGGCACCGGCACCGGCACCGACGACTACACGTCCCTCGCCTGCGATCTGCCGATGGCTCCAGGGATCTCTGCGCGACTGGTGCGAGAAGTATCTCGCTGGCAACCAACTCTAGAGAGCGTAGACAACAGAGCCTTGATTAAACGGATACCTTAACGCTGCACGGGGACGTACTCGCGGATCGTCAGCAATGACTTGTCGCACACGGCTGCGGAGCCCGGCAGCAGCTGCACGCGCAGCACGTCGGGGCCCTCGAGACTGACGTGGTACCGCGCGACCGTGCAGCCGGGCTCGCCGCCACTGCCGCCGCTGTGCGTCGCGATGTCCAGCGGTTCCGCCATGACGCCACCCGCGCTCAGCACGAAGAGCAGCGGCTGCGCCTGTCCGACGTGCTGCAGCTGCAGCGTGACCTCGAACTTGCCGAAGTGCGAAAGCTTGAGACCGTCCTGCACGGGATGCACCTTGAACGACGGCGCGCTGACGGTGCCGAGGAGCCACCCGGTCCATTCGACGCGCCAGTTGAGACACCCGTTCGCGAACGCGACGCCGACGGCCTCGCAGCGCACGAACGGCTTCGCCATCGCCGTGCTCTCTGCCAGCCCTCCTTTATCCAGGAGCTGCACGTCCGACCGCATGCGCGTGAACGGGAGCATGAGGAGCACGTCCTCCTCCGAGACGTCGACGAACGGCACAGCGTCGTCCGCGACGGCCACAGCGTCCACGCCGTTCCGGTCGTTCATGGTGTCCATGACGTCCATGGCGTCCACGGGGTCCACGCCGTCCAGCGGTGGTGCCGACGGAGTAGCGCGTTGGACAGCGCTGGCTCTAACGCGGACGCTCGAGCCCGAGTCCGAGCTGGAGCTGCGCACGGTGAGCTTGACAGTGAGCACGTAGCTCTCGAAGTCGTCCGATGGGTTGAACGCGACCTCGCGGCGGTGCAGCTGCAGCGCGGGCGCCGCGAAGGGCGCCGTCGAGAGCGTGTCGTACGCGACGCCGTGGTAGATGCTGGTGGCGATGGCGACGACGTCGAGCGTGCGCAGCGGCTGCGACGGCGCGAGGATCGTCTCGAGCGAGGACAGGCGGCACTTCCAGCTCACTCGGTCGGCGTTGCGGCGGATCAGCAGCAGCGCCGAGTGGTCCGACGGGAGCAGGCGGACGCCGAAGGCGCCGCTGGGCGCGTCGTTCACGGGCAACGGACGCAGCGGCAGCAACGGACGCAGCGGCAGCGGCGGCATCGAGGAAGGAACGGGGGAATGGACGAATGCGCCGGCGATCGCATGGCGTTGCACTGAACTTCAGGCTGAAGCGTGTGACACTGTGGCACTCACTGTTGATGTGCAAAGGAACTACAAAACCAGGCTTATAAAATTGAAAAATTACATACAGGGTGTAAGGTACCATTATAGTGGTACACATGGGTACAACTGACACAACGACAACAAGACCGTGCTTGTGTGCAGGAGACTTAGAAATGATGAGCAGCTCTCTTAGGGTGTTTCATCGTTGAGATTACACAACATCCATCCGAAACGCACTCGCGCGTGCCATACTGTAGTCAGTGATCATCTACCTCTTCGTTCAGTCCCATTCGCCCCAGTCGCCGCCCTTTCGAGCTGACGCCTCGTCTGGCGTGGCGTCGACGTCGGCGTCGGCGTTGGTGTTGGTGTTCGCGTTGGCAGTGTGTTGCTTGTCATCCTTCTCATCGTCATCTCCCCAGTCGAGTGCTTCATCCTCATCCTCAATCTCATCCACAGGTGCCGTCGAAGGCGCCACGGCAGCAGCAGCACCACCATCCAGGGGAACGAACGATGACGCGGTTGAAGACGACGACGACAGAGGCGCCTGTACCGACGCCGCAGCCTCGCGACGCTGCTCATCCAGTTCGATCCAGCTGCTGTCGCCATCGCTAGACGCGTTGGACGGCCCAGACTCGCTGTCCACTGGTGATGTCGCGCCGTGTCTTGTTGTGCTCGGGCTCTTGGCCGCAACCTCCGCCGCAGCCTCCGCCTTGTCCTCCTCAAACTCCTGATCGCCGAGATCTTGTCGAGGCGACTCGACGTCCCAACCAACCTCTTCCTCGTTGTCATTGAGTGCTGGCGTTCATACAATCATCACAAACATTACAAACCACACTCTGTCAAGAGCGAAAATGAGAAATCAACGTACCATGCTCCAACAAGTCGGCACCACGCTGCTCTTGTGCCGCCAGAAGCGACGCCTTATAGATGTAGTGCGCCCAGAAGTCGTCTGCCGAGACGGATGCAGGCACCAGCTCGCCCAGTTTGGTCGCGACCGTCGGATAATGGGCCAGCACCTCTTGCTGAATGGACGTGAACTCGTCTTTCGACACAGACTCGCGCCACTTGGCAAACGTCTCCGTGTCCATCGGCGCCTCGAGATACGTCTCAGAATCTTCTTGCAACGCCAGCAGCCGGTAACGTCGCGCTGTCTCGAGCTTCTCTTC
Organism: Pythium insidiosum; assembly: GCA_022836835.1. NCBI lineage: Eukaryota > Oomycota > Peronosporomycetes > Pythiales > Pythiaceae > Pythium > Pythium insidiosum. Next base: position 219,551 of record JAKVDI010000016.1, read on the forward strand.
CTCTGTTTGTGACTCGAAGCTGACTGGCTCAATGTCTTCGTCGAGATGCGCCGACCCAGCGAGTGTGCCCAGTAGCTCATCTGCTGTGTGAAGCAGCTTGGAGCCCACAGACTCGAGCGAGAGATTGCTGAACGAGAACATGTTGTTGATTCCCGGGATCGACGGCAGCCCCATGGCGCCAGCGTTGGTCTCGGCGTTGGTAGCGTTGGCATCCTTCAGATCTTTCTCATCGTGGCCGCCTTCCCCTTCTTCCTCCTCCTTCTTCTCTTCCTCGTCACTCAGCGCGGCGTGCTCCACCTGTTGGTCCGAGCGTTGGCGCAGCGCTTCGCTCTTCTCGTGCACTGTCTTGCGCACGTTCTTGGCCACTTCGGCCACGTCCTGCAATGGAGCGACGATGGATCCAACAAACCAACAGCGAATGTCAGTCACTACGACAGCGCTAAGGACACCAGTAAACAGCACAGCGCAGCACCTCTTGCATGATGGTGGTAAACTCCTTGAGGTCGGAGCTCAGTGTCGCCATGGCTTGGGACGACTGCAGGTGGCATGGAAAGTTGGTGAAAATCCATATCCAACAAACGCAGCAGCAGCCTTCCAAGTTGGAAGTTCCAACGTAGATCCAACGCCCACAGCATGGTGCCGTACCTTGTCCTTGATGGACGACACGAGCGAATAAAAGTCGTAGGACATGGTGACACGACGACGGGATGTCCTCAGAGACGCAGAGACGCACGCAGAGGCCGATGAGCAAGAGCTTCCGCTGGCTCCTTCTCTCAGACGAACTGTTGCCGCGGGATGTTCTCTTCCCGGTTGTTGTTCTCACGTGTTGCTTGACGACACACACACACACACCCTGATGCGTCGCTTATGACATATATACGCTCGGTACGTGCACATTTCTTTTTTACGTGACAGGCGGCACGTAATTACACAGTAGGAGTGTGTGCGAGTCAACTGAAGCATCCACGTCAGCTTCAACCTGCACCACCTGTAACAGTTGACTGACCAAGACACTCGTTGGGAAATGGCGCATCCCAACGTTGGGATTCCCAACTCCCAACACACCAAACACCAACTCCAACAGGACGACGCGTTCAGCCATGGAGCTTCATTGAATGGAGAGTAGCAAAAACATCAAGAAGGCAAGAGTCTATACGCGCTCTACAACTCGTCCTTCTCGTCCTTCTTCTCCTCCTCCTCCTTCTTCTCCTCCTTCTTCTCCTCGTCGTCCTCGTCGTCCTCCTTCTCTTCGTCCTCCTCGTCGCCCTTCTTGGCCTTCTCCTCCTCGGCCTTCTTCTTCTCCTCTTCCTCCTTCTTCTTCGCCTCAGCCTCAGCCTTCTGGCGCTCGAGCGCCTCCTTCTCCTCCTTCTTCTCCTTGATGGCCTTGGCCTTGGCGACGGCCGCCTCCTCGTGCTTCTTGAACGTCTCCTCGTCGTCCGTCAGCATGATGTCGTCAAAGAGCGTGCCGCTCTTGACCTGCCACAGCTCAAAGCCGATGACACCGACGTTCTTGGCGACGTTGTACATCTTGTCGTCCTCAAAGTACTCCGGGTTCGGGATCATCGGGTGCTCCCACTCGCCCTTGTACGCCGGGTTCTCAATCATGCGCGGCTTCCACTCGCCCTTGTACTCGGGGTTCTCGATCATCGCCGGCTCCCACTCGCCGTCGTCCTCGTCGTCCCAGTCCTCGGGCTTGACGGCCTCCGGGTCCGGGATCGTCTTCGGGATATCGTCCCAGCCCTCGGGCTTCTTGTCCTCCGGGTCGGGCATGAACTTGTTGTCGACCCAGTCCGCCGGCTTCGACTGCGCCGGGTCCTTGATCTCCTTCTCAGGCTGGAACGCCCAGTTCTCGCTCAGCTTGCCCGACTGCACGCTGAAGCCGTCAATCTTGACGTCGTACGTGTTGTCCTTCTTCAGGATGAGCGAGTACACGTGCGCGTCCGAGTCCGACTCGCAGCGGATCTCCGTCTTGTGGTCCATGTTCACGGCGTCCTTGCCGGGGCGCGCGTAGTTGAGGATGGCGTGCGTCTTGCGCGTCGAGCCGCAGATATCGGGCCGAACATGACGTTGTACGGCGACGCGCCGCCAAACTTGCTCTGGTCCGTCGTCTGCGGGAGCAGCTTGATGTACGCACCGCCGCAGTCAATCTTCTGCTCGTGCTGCACGAGGTACGACAGGTACAGGTCCTTGTCGGCGTTGTTGAGCGGCTTGGCGGTCTTGGCCGAGATCGAGTAGAAGCGCGCGTCCTCGCTCGTCTTGATGGCCTTGTCGTTCGCGTCCACAAAGTCGGCGCCCGAGACCCACGCGAACTTGCCGACCTCGCTCGACGGCTTCCACTGCGAGCTCACCCAGCGCGACTCCCACGCGGCGTCGTCAAACGTCTCGTGGAGATACACCTCGGCCTGCGCCACGGCCACGGCGGCGGACGCCAGCGCCAGCACCATCTTGGTCATCATGGTTGTTGGAAAAGAAAGATCGACTTGTTGGAAACGGGGCGACCCAACGTTGGTGTGGCTCCCTCGCGCCGAATTCTAGAATGCGCCGGCTGCCGACGACCGACCGACAGATTGACAGTCACACTTGGTGATCGAGATCCCAACAAACGCAGACGTCGGACTCAGACTGGCCTTCGATCTGAGCGGATCTCGTTGAAGGGGCCACGTGTTCACATGGCGACAGAGTGTAGGCACTCAGAAAAAAACCTCAGGAGGAAAGGTGATGAAGGGTGAGTGGGAGATCGACTAACGTGGACCACCTCACTCGCTGACACGTGGTCGAGTCTCAATACTGTATTGGTCAACGTAGGACAATAATCAAATTGACATTATTGGGAGTTGGGGTGTTGGATGAGTTGGCTCTCTCACCAACACGGATCCAACGTTGGATGGAAGCCATGGCGATGGACAGTGAGCTCCTCGCGAGCTCAGCTCGTGACATGAACTCAGCTCATGCGGCAGCGTCGTATGTTCAACAGCGCCGCCTCTGCGTCAGGCAGAGCGCGGCGTGGATTCCTAGTGTATTTAGCTGTTTATCTGAGGTAAATAGTGCTGCTTGCTATCGGGAACGGCATCGGTCGATCGCTGGCTGCCGTCGCCAACGACAAGAAAGTGAGTGCGCCATCTCCACCGAGCCACCCGACAGACAGACAGACAGAGACGCGGCCACTCTGCTACTCTGCTGCTGTCTGCTGCTATCGCACCCCACCGCCAGTCGGGCGACAGTGCACGACGACAGACAGCCACAGCAGACAGAACGCACGCGCGTTGGTCTGGACATGATCGGCACTCGGTATCACGGACGCACTCGCTCTTCCGTCTCCTTCCTCCCTGTCCTTCTCTCTCTCTCTCTCTCTCGGTCGTGCTTGTCGTCACCGCCGCCAGCCAGCTACAGAGCGCGTCGCAGAAGGCGACAGACCACTCGTACTCGACAGCGCAGTGAGACGCGACGCATCCGACCATCCGTCCGTCCGTCCATCCATCCATCCACCCGCAGAGCTCGCACCGACGCTGCCTCTCTCTCACGTGCGTGCAGTGCGTGCGCTGCAGTTGGCAGCAACACACACTGGACACACACACTCGAGACGACAGCGCCGTCGGACGCCACGCACTCGACAGCCACGGGCAGCGCGTCAGTCAGTGACCAGTCGCTGTCGTCGGACAACGACGTGACCACCTACCTTCCGCCCCAGACCCAGAATGGGGATGTCCTTCACTTCTCCACTTGATCTTTCTTCCTCGTCTTCTTCTTCCTCCTTCAGCCGTTTCTCCCCTTGTGTTCTCGAGTCTCGAGACCGAGCCTCCCGACACCGCGTCGCGCCAAGCGACAGCCTCATGCTGCCGCAGGACGCCGCGTCGTCGAGAGCACGTCTTGCGCCGCTTACTGGCTCAGCTGCGAGAGCACCGAGTTGGTCCAGTGCGCGAGCTGCATCGCCTGCTCGTTGTCCTGCAGCTGCGCGCAGTCCTCCAGCACGCATCACGAACGGCTGCTTCGCCAGCGGCGCCGCCGCGTAGCCCATCGCTTGGCCCATGTCACTGCATGCACACACATCAACACCAAGTCAGCCACCGCCGTTCCGTTCCATTCCATGCCGTCTCCACGCCACGCCATCACGCATCATCCCTCCATGCATCGTGCATCACGTACCCAAGAAGACCGACCGCGCCCGTGGTCACGGCGTCGGCCCGCTCCGCGTCGTTGGCGATCGTCGTCAGGAACCCGGCGATCTGCGTGGCAAAGTCGAGCAGCATGGTCGCCTTGTTGGCGCCGCTCAGACCCTGCGTGATGCCCGTGAGCGCCTCGAGCACGCTCTCGCGCAGCTGGTTCATGTACTCGATGATCTCCTCGTCGTCCGTCACGATGGAGCCGCACGCGTTGGCGGCCTGCATGATCATCTGCATCGACGGCACCAGGTAGCGCTCGTAGTCGCCCTCGATCGCGAGCGCAATGTCGCCAAAGCACGACAGCACCGGCGGCTTCACCGTGCGGTTCAGGCTCGGGTTGCGCAAGATGTCGATGAGCGCCGCCATGATCTCGTCGCAGCGCGGCAGCAGCTGCTTCTCGAGCGCGCGGCACAGGTCGCCGACGACGCCGACCGCCACGTTGCACACCATGTACTCCTCGCTGTTGCGGAGCCCGAGCAGCAGGATCGGCGCAAAGTGCTCCATGTAGGGCTCAAAGCCCGCGCCGACCGCGTTCGCGAGCGCGCCGGCGGCCATGAACGCCTCCTCGGCGGCCGCCGCGTTGCGCGTCGCAAACACCTGCAGCAGCGCCTGCATGATGCGGTCCGCCAGCGGCGCGATGGCCGGCTGCAGCTTCTGGATCGCCGCGATGAGCACGCCGCACAGCTGCGCCTGCACGACCGCGGGGTCGTCGCGGTGGTCGTCCGGGTTCGCGAGCAGCGCGTGGATGCTGCGCTCGAGGCGGTCGAGGATCACGGGCAGGCGCTTGAGAATGTGCTCGTCCACGTCCGCGCTGCCGACCTGGATGAGCATGTTGAGCGCCTCGTACGCCGACGTGCGCAGGTTGCTTTCCGAGGCGTCGGCGCGCTCGCTGGTCGCGAGCAGGCGGTCAAAGACCTCGGCAAAGTACGGCGTCAGCATGTTCACGGCCGCCTCCGACTCCTCAAACGCCTTGACAATGTTGTGGATCGCGTAGCAAATGTTGTGGCTCACGCGCGGCTCCTGGCCGAGGCCTTCGAGCAGCAGCGCCATGAGCGTCGGCAGCCGCTGGCCGTCGATGCAGCTGTAGTGCAGCTCGCAGATGCGGCCCAGCGTCCACGCCGTCGTGTCGCGCACGAGGAGGTTGTCAAACTGCATGCAGCCCATGAGGAACTCGAGCGCGTTCGTCACCACCGGCGCCAGCTTCTCCGTCTGCGGGCCGTCGAGGATCGAGCCGAACGCCATGATCGCCGCCTCCTTGGCGCGCCAGTCCGCGCTGTTGATGTGCGACGTGATGAACGCCATCGTGAGGTCCACGCACGCGTCGCCCACCGTCTGCGCCACCAGCGCCAGGCACGTCGCCGCCGCCATCGACAGGTTCCACGAGTCCTCGTCCTGGTCCTCCTCCTGCTGCTTGAGCGTCTCCGTGAGGATCGGGATCAGCGTCGCCAGCACCGCCTCCACGTAGCGGTGGCACACCAGCGGGTTCGCCGGGTCCTGCGGCGTGCCCTCGAGCTCCGCAAAGTGCAGCTCCTCCAGCACCTCGATCTCCACGTCGCACATGGACGACCAGAACTCGAGCGCCTGCAGACCGACCTCCGCCTGGTCGTTCGTGATCGCCGCAAACGTCATCGGGCACAGCGTCGCCATGTACTCCTGCAGGTGCTCATAGTACAGCACCACGATGGCCGCGATGCACTCGAACGACACGACGCGCGTGCGCAGGTCCGACGAGATAGATGCATGCAGCTCCTAAGTGGCGAGAGCGCCGATGTGCAGGGCGAGGGGGTTGTGGAGTTTGAGATTGAGATTGAGATTGAGTTGAGGTTGAGGTGTTGAGCTTCGGGCGACGCGATGGGAAGCGACACGAAGCGGCGTGTGCCGAGCGAGGTCAAGTTGGATGGCGGAGGATGGCGACTCGACGACCGCAGCCACAACCGCTTTTGGCGGAAAACCGCTTTTTTGGACGACGGTTGGCACCAGCTGATGGCTGCAGATGCTCCGACGACCAAGACCAGGAACGGACCAGCGGTCCACATTCACGCAGCGAGCGCTACATGTGGTCCCTGATTGTGGATTCAGGACACTGAGCGCTGGATTCCGGATTCCGGATTCTGGATTCTGATTCTGGATTCCAGGCTGCAGCAGACGGCAGCAGACAGGAGGTGGAGGCAACGCGCAACGAATCTTGGGATCTTTCGAATGTCCTTACGCTCCGTCACGGACGTCGTCACCAACCTCGCTCGTAGTCTATCGCAGAGCCATGTCATCAGAGCAAAGAGCAGCACATGGGGCGACAGTCGTTTTAGACCCAACGTCCAGTGCGACGCTGTCATGTTCATGTGTTTCCAGTGATTACAGCGACCCTCTCGGAGCAAAGGATCGTTAGACCGCGTGGCAACAAAGGCGACACCGCCCGCCACAGTCCGTACAGTACGACCATCGGACCCACAGCTGACGCGGCCCCGAACCGAACACTTCAACATGTGCAAAGCCTCTGTGATGTCGCAGGCGCTTTCCTCACTACACGCGCGTGTACAGGAGCGCATCGGCGTGAGTCACGGAGCAGAATGACAGTGATGGCGATGACGATCGCCCGAGTGACGCACAGGCCAGAGCCAGGCGGAGAGACGATGCCGACGGAGGACGCAGCTCCACCTGTCGGCACACACGACCGGTGCACGTCGCGCCTTCCCCCTCAAGAAGCAACGCTGGCCCAGCGGTGGCCAGGCAAAGCACAGCGCCAGCGCCTAACGATAGATACTAAAAGATATGCAACTACCATGGTATCTCTCGTCGCCTGTGTGCTCCACGACCTCTCGGACGAACGTGCGTGTCGAGGGCTGCCGTGCCAAGTCGTAGCGTGTGCTCGGTGAGGTACGCGAGGCCGTCTCGGCACTGAGAACGGGGCCGCTGAGCGTGAGGCGCGAGCGACGGTTGCGAACGTCGACAGCGATGATACCGCTCTCCGACGTAAAGCGTAAAAGAGCACGACTGCAGCAAGTGCGACGCACGGACGCCACGCGGTGTCGTATCGTCAGCGCGCGGTGACCTCCCACACTGCTTGGGTGGTGGATATTCAACGCTTCTACCCAACCACACACGAGCCGAGTTGAGCTTTGCGTCTCGACATCGATGTGCTATCAGCCTTGTGGCGCGCGGCATTCCGACTCTGTCAACAGAGCTGTCGACTCTTGTCGTGGCGCGCGAGTCGCACACTTGTTCAGTGGTTGGACTTGGCTTCTTCCACGAGTGCTTCTCTGCTGCGCACAACGACGGTGAAGGTGGACGTCACTTGACGCCTGCACGTTGCCATACAGACTCGGAGTGGTTGTTGCCTTGAAGGATGGTAGCGTCCACTGGATTGTTGTACATAGCGTCGTCAGAGGTGCTCGGACGGACCCTCACCATGCTTCCTTGCATCTTTGACAGCCAACTTCGTCAGTGACTTCTAAGGTTGGTGACGGTGGGTACGACGTGGGAGTAGCTCGGAGCGATGCAGACCTCAGCAGACGTCATGGAACTGACTTGGGCGCAGCGCATAGCGACACTGCCGGTGACCTTACAATAACTCAGCGCGCTTGGTTCCAGGATAAGTTGTCGATCTACAACGGCTTGGTGAGGCTGAGTGGCTGGTGGGATATGCCGTGAGAGTGGCAGACGGTCAGCAGCGGGATGCCGCCCTCAAGTGTGACGCCATCTCTCACGAACAAGCTCCACGGCTCGTCGACTTCATGCAGGATTGATGAAGTCATGTCCACAAGGAACTCAAGTGCGCGCACTTGAGTTTCACCGGTGACTGTTCTCCATCATGAACCACTGCGCCTTGATGTGGCTCAACGTCCTGGCTCTTGATCGTTGACGAGTCGCCGTAACAACTAACTTGACGTCTTGGTCAATCCAGCTGCTGATGGCATTGACAGCTCGCAAACACATAGAACGCTCGCCTTGAGTGCCGGAGCGGGTGCATTCCGACTGCAGAGATCTTGTGAATGTCGAGATACCACACACAGATGGTACTTGTCTGCTTGGCTGCTTGAATGCAACGGTGGCTGAACGCGATCAAGTCGGACAAACTGAGCGGCTGCTCTGCCAACGTGCGATACCAACACTGGATCTAGAGGCCACCAAGAAAGCGTCGCAGACCTGGAGTTACAGCCACAGCTGGCTCGCATGGTCATTGCCGCCGAGGTTGTCTCGACAATCCAGTGAGAGTCGTCCATTCACGCCATGCCAGCAGGCAAGTTGAGGATGGGGTGTGGGTGAAAGGATGTCTCAGCCTTGTTTGCGATGCTGTCGGTGCTTCAGCGCGTCGCAGAGCTTGTCGTGCGAGCCGACAAGACGATGATGATCCTCCTGCCACGACAATGCAGGCCGAGCTGCGTCCACTCGACGAGAGCGTTCCGAGTGGAGTTCCCGAGACGATAGCCGGTCATGAGATACGGTGTCTGATCTGAGCGAGCTTGTGGGCCCCAGAGATGGTGTGTCGGCTGGTGGCTGTCGAGTTGAGTCGAGTCGAGCGCCATCTCCAGCACGAGCGATGACACGGCAGAGGCACGTCCTCCACGAGACAAGGCGGACTCGCGCAAAGACCGGGACACCCGGCCACTGGTGGCATTCAACCGGTCATGGCGACTCGATTGCCAACGAGGCGATGCAGATCCGGACGCAGGCAGCAGACGGCGGTGGCGATGCCATACCGCAGACCGGATCGCCATCGCCATCGCCATCGCAGCGTTCGCGCTTCGGTTCGCTTGGCTTGACGCGCGCGCGAGCCGGGCACAAGGCACGCGCAGACAGACAGCTGGAGAGACTGGATTTCTTGTCGGCGCGTGGCGGTGCATGCGAGTCGCTGGCTTTGTCTGACTGACTGACTGACTGACCGACTGTCTCGGAGTAAACGTCTGTGGGTTTCTCTCTGCCGCCCCACCGCGCCTCAGCTCGTTGGTTTCCGTGATCATCACTCCTGTGTGTGTGTAGTTGAAGTTGGTTACGAGGGATGGCGAAACACGGTGTAACTCGCTCCCTTGAGTCGATCTCACACACACACAGAGATGATTGGTAGAAACCGCCTCCTCTACCCATTGGATTGGCTCAAATCAGCTGCATCTCGTGCTCTGCAACATCTTGCAAGAAGTGCCATCATGGCAAAGGAGCAACGATGATGGCGCGGACGCCCGAGCTGTTGATGTCGCGGACCTCTCTGTCAACAGATGTGTGCGAGTCTCTGGATTCCTGCATTCGATCGACCACAGACCTCCCTCCGTCTTCTGGGCGCAGTCTGGCGTCATCAGCAGCCAGTCCGCGCGTGCGATGATGAGGTGATGAGCTGAGCCATTGGTGCGGCGGCGCCCGTGGTCAACTCCTGTGTGGACGCCATCCACACGGTGGCGTCGCAAGTTCAGCGCGGCATGTCCTCAGTCCACATCTTTCATCCGGGGTCTCATCTTGCTGGACTGTTCGATCGCGTCCAGCGTCTCCGTTCGACTTTGTTCGGTTGTTCGATCGCGTTCGGGGTGAGCATGAGCATGCTGGCAGGTAGCTCTTGGAACATGGATCCAACGTTGGATGGAAGCCATGGCGATGGACAGTGAGCTCATGACACGCTCTCATGCGGCGGCGTCGTATGTTCAACAGCGCCGCCTCTGCGTCAGGCAGAGCGCGGCGTGGATTCCTAGTGTATTTAGCTGTTTATCTGAGGTAAATAGTGCTGCTTGCTATCGGGAACGGTATCGGTCGATCGCTGGCTGCCGTCGCCAACGACAAGAGAGTGAGTGCGCCATCTCCACCGAGCCACCTGACAGACAGACAGACAGACAGACACGCGGTCATTCTGCTGGTGTCTGCTGCTATCTGCTGCTATCATACTCCACCGCCAGTCGGGCGACAGTGCACGACGACAGACAGCCACAGCAGACAGATCGCAGGCGTGTTGGTCTGGACATGATCGGCACTCGGTATCACGGACGCACTCGCTCTTCCGTCTCCTTCCTCCCCTTCCTTCTCTCTCTTTCTCTCTCTCGGTCGTGCTTGTCGTCACCGCCGCCAGCCAGCTACAGAGCGCGTCGCAGAAGGCGACAGACCACTCGTACTCGACAGCGCAGTGAGACGCGACGCATCCGACCATCCGTCCGTCCATCCATCCATCCACCCGCAGCCTTGCCACCCACGCAGACCTCGCACCGACGCTGCCTCTCTCTCACGTGCGTGCAGTGCGTGCGCTGCAGTTGGCAGCAACACACACTGGACACACACACTCGAGACGACAGCGCCGTCGGACGCCACGCACTCGACAGCCACGGGCAGCGTATCAGTCAGTGACCAGTCGCTGTCGTCGGACAACGACGTGGCCACCCACCTTCCGCCCCCAGACCCAGAATGGGGATGTCCTTCACTTCTCCACTTGATCTTTCTTCCTCGTCCTCTTCTTCCTCCTTCAGCCGTTTCTCCCCTTGTGTCTCGAGACCGAGCCTCTTCCGACACCGCGTCGCGCCAAGCGACAGCCTCATGCTGCCGCAGGACGCCGCGTCGTCGAGCGCACGTCTTGCGTCGCTTACTGGCTCAGCTGTGAGAGCACCGAGTTGGTCCAGTGCGCGAGCTGCATCGCCTGCTCGTTGTCCTGCAGCTGCGCGCAGTCCTCGAGCAGACGCATCACGAACGGCTGCTTCGCCAGCGGCGCCGCCGCGTAGCCCATCGCTTGGCCCATGTCACTGCATGCACCACATCAACACCAAGTCAGCCACCGCCGTTCCGTTCCATTCCATTCCGTGCCGTTGTCCACGCCACGCCATCCCTCCATGCATCGTGCATCACGTACCCAAGAAGACCGACCGCGCCCGTGGTCACGGCGTCGGCCCGCTCCGCGTCATTGGCGATCGTCGTCAGGAACCCGGCGATCTGCGTGGCAAAGTCGAGCAGCATGGTCGCCTTGTTGGCGCCGCTCAGACCCTGCGTGATGCCCGTGAGCGCCTCGAGCACGCTCTCGCGCAGCTGGTTCATGTACTCGATGATCTCCTCGTCGTCCGTCACGATGGAGCCGCACGCGTTGGCGGCCTGCATGATCATCTGCATCGACGGCACCAGGTAGCGCTCGTAGTCGCCCTCGATCGCGAGCGCAATGTCGCCAAAGCACGACAGCACCGGCGGCTTCACCGTGCGGTTCAGGCTCGGGTTGCGCAAGATGTCGATGAGCGCCGCCATGATCTCGTCGCAGCGCGGCAGCAGCTGCTTCTCGAGCGCGCGGCACAGGTCGCCGACGACGCCGACCGCCACGTTGCACACCATGTACTCCTCGCTGTTGCGGAGCCCGAGCAGCAGGATCGGCGCAAAGTGCTCCATGTAGGCTCAAAGCCCGCGCCGACCGCGTTCGCGAGCGCGCCGGCGGCCATGAACGCCTCCTCGGCGGCCGCCGCGTTGCGCGTCGCAAACACCTGCAGCAGCGCCTGCATGATGCGGTCCGCCAGCGGCGCGATGGCCGGCTGCAGCTTCTGGATCGCCGCGATGAGCACGCCGCACAGCTGCGCCTGCACGACCGCGGGGTCGTCGCGGTGGTCGTCCGGGTTCGCGAGCAGCGCGTGGATGCTGCGCTCGAGGCGGTCGAGGATCACGGGCAGGCGCTTGAGAATGTGCTCGTCCACGTCCGCGCTGCCGACCTGGATGAGCATGTTGAGCGCCTCGTACGCCGACGTGCGCAGGTTGCTTTCCGAGGCGTCGGCGCGCTCGCTGGTCGCGAGCAGGCGGTCAAAGACCTCGGCAAAGTACGGCGTCAGCATGTTCACGGCCGCCTCCGACTCCTCAAACGCCTTGACAATGTTGTGGATCGCGTAGCAAATGTTGTGGCTCACGCGCGGCTCCTGGCCGAGGCCTTCGAGCAGCAGCGCCATGAGCGTCGGCAGCCGCTGGCCGTCGATGCAGCTGTAGTGCAGCTCGCAGATGCGGCCCAGCGTCCACGCCGTCGTGTCGCGCACGAGGAGGTTGTCAAACTGCATGCAGCCCATGAGGAACTCGAGCGCGTTCGTCACCACCGGCGCCAGCTTCTCCGTCTGCGGGCCGTCGAGGATCGAGCCGAACGCCATGATCGCCGCCTCCTTGGCGCGCCAGTCCGCGCTGTTGATGTGCGACGTGATGAACGCCATCGTGAGGTCCACGCACGCGTCGCCCACCGTCTGCGCCACCAGCGCCAGGCACGTCGCCGCCGCCATCGACAGGTTCCACGAGTCCTCGTCCTGGTCCTCCTCCTGCTGCTTGAGCGTCTCCGTGAGGATCGGGATCAGCGTCGCCAGCACCGCCTCCACGTAGCGGTGGCACACCAGCGGGTTCGCCGGGTCCTGCGGCGTGCCCTCGAGCTCCGCAAAGTGCAGCTCCTCCAGCACCTCGATCTCCACGTCGCACATGGACGACCAGAACTCGAGCGCCTGCAGACCGACCTCCGCCTGGTCGTTCGTGATCGCCGCAAACGTCATCGGGCACAGCGTCGCCATGTACTCCTGCAGGTGCTCATAGTACAGCACCACGATGGCCGCGATGCACTCGAACGACACGACGCGCGTGCGCAGGTCCGACGAGATAGATGCATGCAGCTCCTAAGTGGCGAGAGCGCCGTGATGTGCAGGGCGAGGGGGAGTTGTGGAGTTTGAGATTGAGATTGAGATTGAGGTTGAGGTTGAGGTGTTGAGCTTCGGGCGACGCGATGGGAAGCGACACGAAGCGGCGTGTGCCGAGCGAGGTCAAGTTGGATGGCGGAGGATGGCGACTCGACGGCCGCAGCCACAACCGCTTTTGGCGGAAAACCGCTTTTTTGGACGACGGTTGGCACCAGCTGATGGCTGCAGATGCTCCGACGACCAAGACCAGGAACGGACCAGCGGTCCACATTTACGCAGCGAGCGCTACATGTGGTCCCTGGTTGTGGATTCAGGACACTGAGCGCTGGATTCCGGATTCCGGATTCTGGATTCGATCTGGATTCCGAGGCTGCAGCAGACGGCAGCAGACAGGAGGTGGAGGCAACGCGCAACGAATCTTGGATCTTTCGAATGTCCTTACGCTCCGTCACGGACGTCACCAACCTCGCTCGCAGTCTATCGCAGAGCCATGTCATCAGAGCAAAGAGCAGCACATGGGCGACAGTCGTTTTAGACCCAACGTCCAGTGCGACGCTGTCGTGTTCATTGTTTCCAGTGATTAGCGACCCTCTCGGAGCAAAGGATCGTTAGACCGCGTGGCAACAAAGGCGACACCGCCCGCCACAGTCCGTACAGTATGACCATCGGACCCACAGCTGACGCGGCCCCGAACCGAACACTTCAACATGTGCAAAGCCTCCGTGATGTCGCAGGCGCTTTCCTCACGCGCGGCACGGCGAGCGCGTCACACGCGTGTACGCGCGTGTACAGGAGCGCATCGGCGTGAGTCACGGAGCAGAATGACAGTGATGGCGATGACGATCGCCCGAGTGACGCACAGGCCAGAGCCAGGCGGAGAGACGATGCCGACGGAGGACACAGCTCCACCTGTCGGCACACACACCGGTGCACGCGCGCCTTCCCCCTCAAGAAGCAACGCTGGCCCAGCGGGCCAGGCAAAGCACAGCGCCAGCGCCTACGATACTAAAAGATATGCAACTACCATGGTATCTCTCGTCGCCTGTGTGATCCACGACCTCTCGGACGAACGTGCGTGTCGAGGGCTGCCCTGCCAAGTCGTAGCGTGTGCTCGGTGAGGTACGCGAGGCCGTCTCGGCACTGAGAACGGGGCCGCTGAGCGTGAGGCGCGAGCGACGGTTGCGAACGTCGACAGCGATGATACCGCTCTCCGACGTAAAGCGTAAAAGAGCACGACTGCAGCAAGTGCGACGCACGGACGCCACGCGGTGTCGTATCGTCAGCGCGCGGTGACCTCCCACACTGCTTGGGTGGTGGATATTCAACGCTTCTACCCAACCACACACGAGCCGAGTTGAGCTTTGCGTCTCGACATCGATGTGCTATCAGCCTTGTGGCGCGCGGCATTCCGACTCTGTCAACAGAGCTGTCGACTCTTGTCGTGGCGCGCGAGTCGCACACTTGTTCAGTGGTTGGACTTGGCTTTCTTCTGCACGAGTGCTTCTCTGCTGCGCACAACGACGGTGAAGGTGGACGTCACTTGACGCCTGCACGTTGCCATACAGACTCGGAGTGGTTGTTGCCTTGAAGGATGGTAGCGTCCACTGGATTGTTGTACATAGCGTCGTCAGAGGTGCTCGGACGGACCCTCACCATGCTTCCTTGCATCTTTGACAGCCAACTTCGTCAGTGACTTCTAAGGTTGGTGACGGTGGGTACGACGTGGGAGTAGCTCGGAGCGATGCAGACCTCAGCAGACGTCATGGAACTGACTTGGGCGCAGCGCATAGCGACACTGCCGGTGACCTTACAATAACTCAGCGCGCTTGGTTCCAGGATAAGTTGTCGATCTACAACGGCTTGGTGAGGCTGAGTGGCTGGTGGGATATGCCGTGAGAGTGGCAGACGGTCAGCAGCGGGATGCCGCCCTCAAGTGTGACGCCATCTCTCACGAACAAGCTCCACGGCTCGTCGACTTCATGCAGGATTGATGAAGTCATGTCCACAAGGAACTCAAGTGCGCGCACTTGAGTTTCACCGGTGACTGTTCTCCATCATGAACCACTGCGCCTTGATGTGGCTCAACGTCCTGGCTCTTGATCGTTGACGAGTCGCCGTAACAACTAACTTGACGTCTTGGTCAATCCAGCTGCTGATGGCATTGACAGCTCGCAAACACATAGAACGCTCGCCTTGAGTGCCGGAGCGGGTGCATTCCGACTGCAGAGATCTTGTGAATGTCGAGATACCACACACAGATGGTACTTGTCTGCTTGGCTGCTTGAATGCAACGGTGGCTGAACGCGATCAAGTCGGACAAACTGAGCGGCTGCTCTGCCAACGTGCGATACCAACACTGGATCTAGAGGCCACCAAGAAAGCGTCGCAGACCTGGAGTTACAGCCACAGCTGGCTCGCATGGTCATTGCCGCCGAGGTTGTCTCGACAATCCAGTGAGAGTCGTCCATTCACGCCATGCCAGCAGGCAAGTTGAGGATGGGGTGTGGGTGAAAGGATGTCTCAGCCTTGTTTGCGATGCTGTCGGTGCTTCAGCGCGTCGCAGAGCTTGTCGTGCGAGCCGACAAGACGATGATGATCCTCCTGCCACGACAATGCAGGCCGAGCTGCGTCCACTCGACGAGAGCGTTCCGAGTGGAGTTCCCGAGACGATAGCCGGTCATGAGATACGGTGTCTGATCTGAGCGAGCTTGTGGGCCCCAGAGATGGTGTGTCGGCTGGTGGCTGTCGAGTTGAGTCGAGTCGAGCGCCATCTCCAGCACGAGCGATGACACGGCAGAGGCACGTCCTCCACGAGACAAGGCGGACTCGCGCAAAGACCGGGACACCCGGCCACTGGTGGCATTCAACCGGTCATGGCGACTCGATTGCCAACGAGGCGATGCAGATCCGGACGCAGGCAGCAGACGGCGGTGGCGATGCCATACCGCAGACCGGATCGCCATCGCCATCGCCATCGCAGCGTTCGCGCTTCGGTTCGCTTGGCTTGACGCGCGCGCGAGCCGGGCACAAGGCACGCGCAGACAGACAGCTGGAGAGACTGGATTTCTTGTCGGCGCGTGGCGGTGCATGCGAGTCGCTGGCTTTGTCTGACTGACTGACTGACTGACCGACTGTCTCGGAGTAAACGTCTGTGGGTTTCTCTCTGCCGCCCCACCGCGCCTCAGCTCGTTGGTTTCCGTGATCATCACTCCTGTGTGTGTGTAGTTGAAGTTGGTTACGAGGGATGGCGAAACACGGTGTAACTCGCTCCCTTGAGTCGATCTCACACACACACACACAGAGATGATTGGTAGAAACCGCCTCCTCTACCCATTGGATTGGCTCAAATCAGCTGCATCTCGTGCTCTGCAACATCTTGCAAGAAGTGCCATCATGGCAAAGGAGCAACGATGATGGCGCGGACGCCCGAGCTGTTGATGTCGCGGACCTCTCTGTCAACAGATGTGTGCGAGTCTCTGGATTCCTGCATTCGATCGACCACAGACCTCCCTCCGTCTTCTGGGCGCAGTCTGGCGTCATCAGCAGCCAGTCCGCGCGTGCGATGATGAGGTGATGAGCTGAGCCATTGGTGCGGCGGCGCCCGTGGTCAACTCCTGTGTGGACGCCATCCACACGGTGGCGTCGCAAGTTCAGCGCGGCATGTCCTCAGTCCACATCTTTCATCCGGGGTCTCATCTTGCTGGACTGTTCGATCGCGTCCAGCGTCTCCGTTCGACTTTGTTCGGTTGTTCGATCGCGTTCGGGGTGAGCATGAGCATGCTGGCAGGTAGCTCTTGGAACATGGATCCAACGTTGGATGGAAGCCATGGCGATGGACAGTGAGCTCATGACACGCTCTCATGCGGCGGCGTCGTATGTTCAACAGCGCCGCCTCTGCGTCAGGCAGAGCGCGGCGTGGATTCCTAGTGTATTTAGCTGTTTATCTGAGGTAAATAGTGCTGCTTGCTATCGGGAACGGTATCGGTCGATCGCTGGCTGCCGTCGCCAACGACAAGAGAGTGAGTGCGCCATCTCCACCGAGCCACCTGACAGACAGACAGACAGACAGACACGCGGTCATTCTGCTGGTGTCTGCTGCTATCTGCTGCTATCATACTCCACCGCCAGTCGGGCGACAGTGCACGACGACAGACAGCCACAGCAGACAGATCGCAGGCGTGTTGGTCTGGACATGATCGGCACTCGGTATCACGGACGCACTCGCTCTTCCGTCTCCTTCCTCCCCTTCCTTCTCTCTCTTTCTCTCTCTCGGTCGTGCTTGTCGTCACCGCCGCCAGCCAGCTACAGAGCGCGTCGCAGAAGGCGACAGACCACTCGTACTCGACAGCGCAGTGAGACGCGACGCATCCGACCATCCATCCATCCATCCATCCATCCACCCGCAGCGTTGCCACCCACGCAGACCTCGCACCGACGCTGCCTCTCTCTCACGTGCGTGCAGTGCGTGCGCTGCAGTTGGCAGCAACACACACTGGACACACACACTCGAGACGACAGCGCCGTCGGACGCCACGCACTCGACAGCCACGGGCAGCGTATCAGTCAGTGACCAGTCGCTGTCGTCGGACAACGACCTGACCACCTACCTTCCGCCCCAGACCCAGAATGGGGATGTCCTTCACTTCTCCACTTGATCTTTCTTCCTCGTCTTCTTCTTCCTCCTTCAGCCGTTTCTCCCCTTGTGTCTCGAGACCGAGCCTCTTCCGACACCGCGTCGCGCCAAGCGACAGCCTCATGCTGCCGCAGGACGCCGCGTCGTCGAGAGCACGTCTTGCGCCGCTTACTGGCTCAGCTGCGAGAGCACCGAGTTGGTCCAGTGCGCGAGCTGCATCGCCTGCTCGTTGTCCTGCAGCTGCGCGCAGTCCTCCAGCAGACGCATCACGAACGGCTGCTTCGCCAGCGGCGCCGCCGCGTAGCCCATCGCTTGGCCCATGTCACTGCATGCACCACATCAACACCAAGTCAGCCACCGCCGTTCCGTTCCATTCCGTGCCGTTCTCCACGCCACGCCATCCCTCCATGCATCGTGCATCACGTACCCAAGAAGACCGACCGCGCCCGTGGTCACGGCGTCGGCCCGCTCCGCGTCGTTGGCGATCGTCGTCAGGAACCCGGCGATCTGCGTGGCAAAGTCGAGCAGCATGGTCGCCTTGTTGGCGCCGCTCAGACCCTGCGTGATGCCCGTGAGCGCCTCGAGCACGCTCTCGCGCAGCTGGTTCATGTACTCGATGATCTCCTCGTCGTCCGTCACGATGGAGCCGCACGCGTTGGCGGCCTGCATGATCATCTGCATCGACGGCACCAGGTAGCGCTCGTAGTCGCCCTCGATCGCGAGCGCAATGTCGCCAAAGCACGACAGCACCGGCGGCTTCACCGTGCGGTTCAGGCTCGGGTTGCGCAAGATGTCGATGAGCGCCGCCATGATCTCGTCGCAGCGCGGCAGCAGCTGCTTCTCGAGCGCGCGGCACAGGTCGCCGACGACGCCGACCGCCACGTTGCACACCATGTACTCCTCGCTGTTGCGGAGCCCGAGCAGCAGGATCGGCGCAAAGTGCTCCATGTACGGCTCAAAGCCCGCGCCGACCGCGTTCGCGAGCGCGCCGGCGGCCATGAACGCCTCCTCGGCGGCCGCCGCGTTGCGCGTCGCAAACACCTGCAGCAGCGCCTGCATGATGCGGTCCGCCAGCGGCGCGATGGCCGGCTGCAGCTTCTGGATCGCCGCGATGAGCACGCCGCACAGCTGCGCCTGCACGACCGCGGGGTCGTCGCGGTGGTCGTCCGGGTTCGCGAGCAGCGCGTGGATGCTGCGCTCGAGGCGGTCGAGGATCACGGGCAGGCGCTTGAGAATGTGCTCGTCCACGTCCGCGCTGCCGACCTGGATGAGCATGTTGAGCGCCTCGTACGCCGACGTGCGCAGGTTGCTTTCCGAGGCGTCGGCGCGCTCGCTGGTCGCGAGCAGGCGGTCAAAGACCTCGGCAAAGTACGGCGTCAGCATGTTCACGGCCGCCTCCGACTCCTCAAACGCCTTGACAATGTTGTGGATCGCGTAGCAAATGTTGTGGCTCACGCGCGGCTCCTGGCCGAGGCCTTCGAGCAGCAGCGCCATGAGCGTCGGCAGCCGCTGGCCGTCGATGCAGCTGTAGTGCAGCTCGCAGATGCGGCCCAGCGTCCACGCCGTCGTGTCGCGCACGAGGAGGTTGTCAAACTGCATGCAGCCCATGAGGAACTCGAGCGCGTTCGTCACCACCGGCGCCAGCTTCTCCGTCTGCGGGCCGTCGAGGATCGAGCCGAACGCCATGATCGCCGCCTCCTTGGCGCGCCAGTCCGCGCTGTTGATGTGCGACGTGATGAACGCCATCGTGAGGTCCACGCACGCGTCGCCCACCGTCTGCGCCACCAGCGCCAGGCACGTCGCCGCCGCCATCGACAGGTTCCACGACTCCTCGTCCTGGTCCTCCTCCTGCTGCTTGAGCGTCTCCGTGAGGATCGGGATCAGCGTCGCCAGCACCGCCTCCACGTAGCGGTGGCACACCAGCGGGTTCGCCGGGTCCTGCGGCGTGCCCTCGAGCTCCGCAAAGTGCAGCTCCTCCAGCACCTCGATCTCCACGTCGCACATGGACGACCAGAACTCGAGCGCCTGCAGACCGACCTCCGCCTGGTCGTTCGTGATGGCCGCAAACGTCATCGGGCACAGCGTCGCCATGTACTCCTGCAGGTGCTCATAGTACAGCACCACGATGGCCGCGATGCACTCGAACGACACGACGCGCGTGCGCAGGTCCGACGAGATAGATGCATGCAGCTCCTAAGTGGCGAGAGCGCCGTGACGTGCAGGGCGAGGGGGAGTTGTGGAGTTTGAGATTGAGATTGAGGTTCAGGTTGAGCTTCGGGCGACGCGATGGGAAGCGACACGAAGCGGCGTGTGCCGAGCGAGGTCAAGTTGGATGGCGGAGGATGGCGACTCGACGGCCGCAGCCACAACCGCTTTTGGCGGAAAACCGCTTTTTTGGACGACGGTTGGCACCAGCTGATGGCTGCAGATGCTCCCTCCGACGACCAAGACCAGGAACGGACCAGCGGCGTCCACATTTACGCAGCGAGCGCTACATGTGGTCCCTGGTTGTGGATTCAGGACACTGAGCGCTGGATTCCGAATTCCGGATTCCGGATTCCGGATTCTGGATTCTGGATTCCGGAGGCTGCAGCCTGCAGCAGACGGCAGCAGACAGGAGGTGGAGGCAACGCGCAACGAATCTTGGGATCTTTCGAATGTCCTTACGCTCCGTCACGGACGTCGTCACCAACCTCGCTCGTAGTCTATCGCAGAGCCATGTCATCAGAGCAAAGAGCAGCACATGGGGCGACAGTCGTTTTAGACCCAACGTCCAGTGCGACGCTGTCATGTTCATGTGTTTCCAGTGATTACAGAGACCCTCTCGGAGCAAAGGATCGTTAGACCGCGTGGCAACAAAGGCGACACCGCCCGCCACAGTCCGTACAGTACGACCATCGGACCCACAGCTGACGCGGGCCCGAACCGAACACTTCAACATGTGCAAAGCCTCCGTGATGTCGCAGGCGCTTTCCTCACGCGCGGCACGGCGAGCGCGACATCACCGCGTGCACGCGCGTGTACAGGAGCGCATCGGCGTGAGTCACGCAGCAGAATGACACTGATGGCGATGACGATCGCCCGAGTGACGCACAGGCCAGAGCCAGGCTAAGAGACGATGCCGACGGAGGACGCCGCTCCACCTGTCGGCACACACGACCGGTGCACGTCGCGCCTTCCCCCTCAAGAAGCAACGCTGGCCCAGCGGTGGCCAGGCATAGCACAGCGCCAGCGCCTAACGATAGATACTAAAAGATATGCAACTACCATGGTATCTATCGTCGCCTGTGTGATCCACGACCTCTCGGACGAAGATCGTGCGTGTCGAGGGCTGCCGTGCCAAGTCGTAGCGTGTGCTCGGTGAGGTACGCGAGACCGTCGCGGCACTGAGAACGGGGCTGCTGAGCGTGAGGCGCGAGCGACGGGTGCGAACGTCGACAGCGATGATACCGCTCTCCGACGTAAAGCGTAAAAGAGCACGACTGCAGCAAGTGCGACGCACGGACGCCACGCGGTGTCGTATCGTCAGCGCGCGGTGACCTCCCACACTGCTTGGGTGGTGGATATTCAACGCTTCTACCCAACCACGCACGAGCCGAGTTGAGCTTTGCGTCTCGACATCGATGTGCTATCAGCCTTGTGGCGCGCGGCATTCCGACTCTGTCAACAGAGCTGTCGACTCTTGTCGTGGCGCGCGAGTCGCACACTTGTTCAGCGGTTGGACTTGGCCTTCTTCCGCACGAGTGCTTCTCTGCTGCGCACAACGACGGTGAAGGTGGACGTCACTTGACGCCTGCACGTTGCCATACAGACTCGGAGTGGTTGTTGCCTTGAAGGATGGTAGCGTCCACTGGATTGTTGTACATAGCGTCGTCAGAGGTGCTCGGACGGACCCTCACCATGCTTCCTTGCATCTTTGACAGCCAACTTCGTCAGTGACTTCTAAGGTTGGTGACGGTGGGTACGACGTGGGAGTAGCTCGGAGCGATGCAGACCTCAGCAGACGTCATGGAACTGACTTGGGCGCAGCGCATAGCGACACTGCCGGTGACCTGACAATAACTCAGCACGCTTGGTTCCAGGATAAGTTGTCGATCTACAACGGCTTGGTGAGGCTGAGTGGCTGGTGGGATATGCCGTGAGAGTGGCAGACGGTCAGCAGCGGGATGCCGCCCTCAAGTGTGACGCCATCTCTCACGAACAAGCTCCACGGCTCGTCGACTTCATGCAGGATTGATGAAGTCATGTCCACAAGGAACTCAAGTGCGCGCACTTGAGTTTCACCGGTGACTGTTCTCCATCATGAACCACTGCGCCTTGATGTGGCTCAACGTCCTGGCTCTTGATCGTTGACGAGTCGCCGTAACAACTAACTTGACGTCTTGGTCAATCCAGCTGCTGATGGCATTGACAGCTCGCAAACACATAGAACGCTCGCCTTGAGTGCCGGAGCGGGTGCATTCCGACTGCAGAGATCTTGTGAATGTCGAGATACCACACACAGATGGTACTTGTCTGCTTGGCTGCTTGAATGCAACGGTGGCTGAACGCGATCAAGTCGGACAAACTGAGCGGCTGCTCTGCCAACGTGCGATACCAACACTGGATCTAGAGGCCACCAAGAAAGCGTCGCAGACCTGGAGTTACAGCCACAGCTGGCTCGCATGGTCATTGCCGCCGAGGTTGTCTCGACAATCCAGTGAGAGTCGTCCATTCACGCCATGCCAGCAGGCAAGTTGAGGATGGGGTGTGGGTGAAAGGATGTCTCAGCCTTGTTTGCGATGCTGTCGGTGCTTCAGCGCGTCGCAGAGCTTGTCGTGCGAGCCGACAAGACGATGATGATCCTCCTGCCACGACAATGCAGGCCGAGCTGCGTCCACTCGACGAGAGCGTTCCGAGTGGAGTTCCCGAGACGATAGCCGGTCATGAGATACGGTGTCTGATCTGAGCGAGCTTGTGGGCCCCAGAGATGGTGTGTCGGCTGGTGGCTGTCGAGTTGAGTCGAGTCGAGCGCCATCTCCAGCACGAGCGATGACACGGCAGAGGCACGTCCTCCACGAGACAAGGCGGACTCGCGCAAAGACCGGGACACCCGGCCACTGGTGGCATTCAACCGGTCATGGCGACTCGATTGCCAACGAGGCGATGCAGATCCGGACGCAGGCAGCAGACGGCGGTGGCGATGCCATACCGCAGACCGGATCGCCATCGCCATCGCCATCGCAGCGTTCGCGCTTCGGTTCGCTTGGCTTGACGCGCGCGCGAGCCGGGCACAAGGCACGCGCAGACAGACAGCTGGAGAGACTGGATTTCTTGTCGGCGCGTGGCGGTGCATGCGAGTCGCTGGCTTTGTCTGACTGACTGACTGACTGACTGACCGACTGTCTCGGAGTAAACGTCTGTGGGTTTTCTCTCTGCCGCCCCACCGCGCCTCAGCTCGTTGGTTTCCGTGATCATCACTCCTGTGTGTGTGTAGTTGAAGTTGGTTACGAGGGATGGCGAAACACGGTGTAACTCGCTCCCTTGAGTCGATCTCACACACACACACAGAGATGATTGGTAGAAACCGCCTCCTCTACCCATTGGATTGGCTCAAATCAGCTGCATCTCGTGCTCTGCAACATCTTGCAAGAAGTGCCATCATGGCAAAGGAGCAACGATGATGGCGCGGACGCCCGAGCTGTTGATGTCGCGGACCTCTCTGTCAACAGATGTGTGCGAGTCTCTGGATTCCTGCATTCGATCGACCACAGACCTCCCTCCGTCTTCTGGGCGCAGTCTGGCGTCATCAGCAGCCAGTCCGCGCGTGCGATGATGAGGTGATGAGCTGAGCCATTGGTGCGGCGGCGCCCGTGGTCAACTCCTGTGTGGACGCCATCCACACGGTGGCGTCGCAAGTTCAGCGCGGCATGTCCTCAGTCCACATCTTTCATCCGGGGTCTCATCTTGCTGGACTGTTCGATCGCGTCCAGCGTCTCCGTTCGACTTTGTTCGGTTGTTCGATCGCGTTCGGGGTGAGCATGAGCATGCTGGCAGGTAGCTCTTGGAACATGAATCCAACGTTGGATGGAAGCCATGGCGATGGACAGTGAGCTCATGACACGCTCTCATGCGGCGGCGTCGTATGTTCAACAGCGCCGCCTCTGCGTCAGGCAGAGCGCGGCGTGGATTCCTAGTGTATTTAGCTGTTTATCTGAGGTAAATAGTGCTGCTTGCTATCGGGAACGGCATCGGTCGATCGCTGGCTGCCGTCGCCAACGACAAGAGAGTGAGTGCGCCATCTCCACCGAGCCACCCAACAGACAGACAGACAGAGACGCGGCAATTCTGCTACTCTGCTGCTGTCTGCTGCTATCGCACCCCACCGCCAGTCGGGCGACAGTGCACGACGACAGACAGCCACAGCAGACAGAACGCACGCGCGTTGGTCTGGACATGATCGGCACTCGGTATCACGGACGCACTCCCTCTTCCGTCTCCTTCCTCCCTTTCCTTCTCTCTCTTTCTCTCTCTCGGTCGTGCTTGTCGTCACCGCCGCCAGCCAGCTACAGAGCGCGTCGCAGAAGGCGACAGACCACTCGTACTCGACAGCGCAGTGAGACGCGACGCATCCGACCATCCGTCCGTCCATCCATCCATCCACCCGCAGCCTTGCCACCCACGCAGACCTCGCACCGACGCTGCCTCTCTCTCACGTGCGTGCAGTGCGTGCGCTGCAGTTGGCAGCAACACACACTGGACACACACACACTCGAGACGACAGCGCCGTCGGACGCCACGCACTCGACAGCCACGGGCAGTGCGTCAGTCAGTGACCAGTCGCTGTCGTCGGACAACGACGTGGCCACCCACCTTCCGCCCCAGACCCAGAATGGGGATGTCCTTCACTTCTCCACTTGATCTTTCTTCCTCGTCTTCTTCTTCCTCCTTCAGCCGTTTCTCCCCTTGTGTCTCGAGACCGAGCCTCCTCCGACGCCGCGTCGCGCCAAGCGACAGCCTCATGCTGCCGCAGGACGCCGCGTCGTCGAGCGCACGTCTTGCGTCGCTTACTGGCTCAGCTGCGAGAGCACCGAGTTGGTCCAGTGCGCGAGCTGCATCGCCTGCTCGTTGTCCTGCAGCTGCGCGCAGTCCTCGAGCAGACGCATCACGAACGGCTGCTTCGCCAGCGGCGCCGCCGCGTAGCCCATCGCTTGGCCCATGTCACTGCATGCACCACATCAACACCAAGTCAGCCACCGCCGTTCCGTTCCATTCCATACTGTTGTCCACGCCACGCCATCCCACCATGCATCGTGCATCACGTACCCAAGAAGACCGACCGCGCCCGTGGTGACGGCGTCGGCGCGCTCCGCGTCGTTGGCGATCGTCGTCAGGAACCCGGCGATCTGCGTCGCAAAGTCAAGCAGCATGGTCGCCTTGTTGGCGCCGCTCAGACCCTGCGTGATGCCCGTGAGCGCCTCGAGCACGCTCTCGCGCAGCTGGTTCATGTACTCGATGATCTCCTCGTCGTCCGTCACGATGGAGCCGCACGCGTTGGCGGCCTGCATGATCATCTGCATCGACGGCACCAGGTAGCGCTCGTAGTCGCCCTCGATCGCGAGCGCAATGTCGCCAAAGCACGACAGCACCGGCGGCTTCACCGTGCGGTTCAGGCTCGGGTTGCGCAAGATGTCGATGAGCGCCGCCATGATCTCGTCGCAGCGCGGCAGCAGCTGCTTCTCGAGCGCGCGGCACAGGTCGCCGACGACGCCGACCGCCACGTTGCACACCATGTACTCCTCGCTGTTGCGGAGCCCGAGCAGCAGGATCGGCGCAAAGTGCTCCATGTAGGGCTCAAAGCCCGCGCCGACCGCGTTCGCGAGCGCGCCGGCGGCCATGAACGCCTCCTCGGCGGCCGCCGCGTTGCGCGTCGCAAACACCTGCAGCAGCGCCTGCATGATGCGGTCCGCCAGCGGCGCGATGGCCGGCTGCAGCTTCTGGATCGCCGCGATGAGCACGCCGCACAGCTGCGCCTGCACGACCGCGGGGTCGTCGCGGTGGTCGTCCGGGTTCGCGAGCAGCGCGTGGATGCTGCGCTCGAGGCGGTCGAGGATCACGGGCAGGCGCTTGAGAATGTGCTCGTCCACGTCCGCGCTGCCGACCTGGATGAGCATGTTGAGCGCCTCGTACGCCGACGTGCGCAGGTTGCTTTCCGAGGCGTCGGCGCGCTCGCTGGTCGCGAGCAGGCGGTCAAAGACCTCGGCAAAGTACGGCGTCAGCATGTTCACGGCCGCCTCCGACTCCTCAAACGCCTTGACAATGTTGTGGATCGCGTAGCAAATGTTGTGGCTCACGCGCGGCTCCTGGCCGAGGCCTTCGAGCAGCAGCGCCATGAGCGTCGGCAGCCGCTGGCCGTCGATGCAGCTGTAGTGCAGCTCGCAGATGCGGCCCAGCGTCCACGCCGTCGTGTCGCGCACAGGAGGTTGTCAAACTGCATGCAGCCCATGAGGAACTCGAGCGCGTTCGTCACCACCGGCGCCAGCTTCTCCGTCTGCGGGCCGTCGAGGATCGAGCCGAACGCCATGATCGCCGCCTCCTTGGCGCGCCAGTCCGCGCTGTTGATGTGCGACGTGATGAACGCCATCGTGAGGTCCACGCACGCGTCGCCCACCGTCTGCGCCACCAGCGCCAGGCACGTCGCCGCCGCCATCGACAGGTTCCACGAGTCCTCGTCCTGGTCCTCCTCCTGCTGCTTGAGCGTCTCCGTGAGGATCGGGATCAGCGTCGCCAGCACCGCCTCCACGTAGCGGTGGCACACCAGCGGGTTCGCCGGGTCCTGCGGCGTGCCCTCGAGCTCCGCAAAGTGCAGCTCCTCCAGCACCTCGATCTCCACGTCGCACATGGACGACCAGAACTCGAGCGCCTGCAGACCGACCTCCGCCTGGTCGTTCGTGATCGCCGCAAACGTCATCGGGCACAGCGTCGCCATGTACTCCTGCAGGTGCTCATAGTACAGCACCACGATGGCCGCGATGCACTCGAACGACACGACGCGCGTGCGCAGGTCCGACGACTGCGTGGCCTCGCAGATCTTGGTCATGATGTGGTCGCGCTCGGCCTTGCGCTTAAAGTTCTCGCTCACAAACTCGAGCGAGTTGCGCAGCGCCGTGACCGCCACGTACTGGATCTGCTGCGGGCGGTCGGCGCGGATGCCGTCGACGATGGCCGTGAGGATGCGGTTCGTGTCCTCCTCGTCGATGCTGTCGTCCGCGAGCTCGTCGCACAGAAAGCCGAGGCACTCGAGCGACGCGTGCATGCAGCCCGCGTGGCCGCTCGTCACGTTCTGCAGCAGCTGGTCCAGCAGCTTGGGCCACGCCTTGACCGGCAGCTCGATGGAGCCGAGCTTGGCGACCAGCTGCGCCGCCGTGTGGCGCGCCGTCGCGTCGTTCGACTGCAGCACGCTCAGCGCGCCGTCCTTGATCTGCGCGCGCACGGCGGCGTCCAGCTCGAGCCAGAGCCGCGCCTTGTGCTGCTGCAGCGCCTCGTCCTTGGCGTCGAGCACGTTCTTGAGGTAGATGCCGGCGGCCTGGCGCCCGACCACGTTGAAGTCCTCGGCCTGCAGCGCGCTCACGAGCGTCACCATGAACGGCCCCATCTGCGTGTTGAGCGCATTGTTGAGGAACTCCTCGGCCTGTTGGCGCACGGCGAGCTCTGGAAAAACCAACGTTGGATCCAACACATCCGGCAAACCGTCAGTCCGCGCGCACGACGACGACTTCCAACAAGTTGGGGGCGTTGGATTCGAGAGGGGAGAAGCAACGTACCAGGGCTCTGGGTGTTGAGCAGCGCCGTCGAGATGTCCATGATGTATGTATGTATGTGTGTGGATGGATGGGGGGAGGGAGGGGAGGGTGTGTGTGTTGGAAATCCGGAAGTTGGTTCGCTCTCTCTCTCTCCTGCGTTGGAGTGCCGTGTGTTGGCGCGAGTCGGTGGTGTTTCGTTGGCGAGGGTGCAGCGAAAGGGGAGCGCGTCCGTCTCGTTTTCTTTGTCCTCGACGACGGCGCCAGACTGGGCGGCGGCGGGGGCGGGAAAACGGGTGGGTCGCACCGAGTTGGCGGGTGGGTCGTTGGATTTCTAGGGAGAGGGGGCGTGTTGTTGGCGCCGCCACCGTTTTGTTGGTGGAGAAGAACCCGCGACGGAGATGGGGAGAACGAAGGTGGTACACTGCCGGTCGCGGGTTTGACAGGGGATGAACCCAGAGAGACATGACGCGTAATTACACCTGTCGCATACCCAATTCGAAAATGAATTGGACGGTTGAAAAAAGCGCATTTGGAGTCGCGAAAAATGTGGTTTGTTTGGAAAGCAGTTGGCGCGAACCGTCGGCAGCTTTCTTTGACCTGGAGCACTGCATTGAGCACTCGCTCCATCGATCCTCGACAACGCTCGTGCCGTAGCGCGTGCTCTCTCTCTCTCTCTCCCTCTCTCTCTGTACATCCAATTGAACCATGGCGTCCAAATTCTCGATGGTGAACACGTCTGGTCTCTTTGACGCGGCGGCGCATGTGGAGGCCACAGACCGCATGCAGGGCGCGATGGAAGAGCTCAAGATCAAGCACGACCGCCAGGACCGAGTCGAGGCCGCGCGCCAGGCCTCGCAGGCCGCTGCGCAGCGCGAGAAGGAGGCGCGGGCTGCAGCGTCGGCGGCCGCGGCGGTCGCCAACGCAGCCATCGCTGACGCCTCGTTCATCCGACCGAAGCGGCAGCAGAGCGACGAGGAAGAGGCGGAAGAAGAAGACGTCGATGAGGATGACAACAATGGCGATGATGACGACGACGATGACGATGCCGCGTGGCTGGCAGAGCTGGATCAAGACCCCGAGTTGGAGCGGTCCGTTGACTCGAATCGTTGGTTTTGTTTTGTTGGGGGTGTGACTCAGATCGTGATTGTTGGACAGCCTTCGTGCCTCGCGGCTGGCGCAGCTCCAGGCGCAGCACAAGAAGCAGCAGGAGCTGCTGGCCAAAGGCCACGGCGAGTACCGCGAGATCACGCAGGACGAGTTCCTCAAGGAGGTCACGTCGAGTCCGCTCGTGCTCGTGCACTTCTACCACAACGACTTTGAGCGCTGCAAGATCATGGACATGGTGCGTCGTTTTGTTGGACGCAATCGTTGGAAAAACAAAAATCCATTGTTTCTCATCGCCTTCTTCCTCCAGCACCTCAATCGTCTCGCCAAGCACCACATCGAGTGCAAGTTCCTCAAGCTCAACGCCGGAAAGGCCCCGTTCTTCGTCGAGAAGCTCCGCGTGCGCGTGCTGCCGACGGTCGTCGGCTTCCGAGACGGCGTCGCGTTTCCCCAGCGCATCATCGGCTTCGACGGTCTCTCTGCCGATGACGAGGACGAAGAGCTCTCGGCGTTTGGCACGCGTGCGAGCCACAAGAAACCCAGCGACACGTTCCCCACGATCGCTGTACGTGTGTGCTGCATGTGTGTGTGTGTGTCACCAATGGGACGCACGAGCACTGACATTTGTTTTCTTCCTTGTCTCGGCAGCTCGCTCGACGACTTGAAGCCATCGGCGTCTTGCAGCACAACGACGCAGATGAGGATGTCGAGCGGTGGTAGAGGACAAAATATACATATTCACTGGGCATTGTGTTCGTCTGTTTCCAGCGGTCACTGATCCGTCGGCGGAGGTAGCGACTCGGTCGACCATGCAGTCAACAAGCCGCTCCTCGACTTGCTCGGAGGAGGTGAGATCGCGCCTGCGCCTGGAGGTTCTGGCTCGGTTCCACTCGATTCTACAATCTCCTCAGCTACAGCCACATCCACGCGTGCGTTTGCGGTGGTATTTGCGTTTGCGTTTGCGTTTGCGTTTGCGTTTGCATTTGGCTTTCGTCGTCGTATACTGCCAGTTGTCGGGCTCTCAGGAATGAGCCTCGGGGCCTTCGTCACGGCCTTCGTGGGTGATACGGGGCTCGTGAAGTTGAACGATGCAGTCGCCACTACGAGCAACGGATTCGTGCTCACTTGACTTGGAGCTATGCCTGATCGGCTTTTGTCTTGGTTGGACGGCGAGGGAAGAGTCTTCAGCGTAGTCGGCGATGATGCCATCGCATTTGTTGGCGTCGGCATTGACGTTTGCGTCGTTACCACAACTCGACGCTTCACCTTCAACGGTGATCCATTTGGTGCTGCTGCCAGAGGAGGAAGCTCCACACCTAGTTGCTTCGCCAACAGCTCACGGTCCAGACCACCTCCACTCGACCGTCTGTAAACGGAGGCCACTTGATCTTGATATCGCTTCATCTTCTCCAGCAAGAGCCGCAACACGACTCGATTCTCAGAGGTCGACAGCTCGTCAAGGGAAATAGACGGAGCGCGCACCATTAACTCGCCCATTGTGGTTACACCATCGACTGCGCCACGCATGGCAGACTTGTGCTCCTTCTCTTCATCGTCGACTGTCGTTGAGGACGTCGCCGTCGAGATCTCATGCAGCGCGCGCGTGAGGAACTGAATCACCTCGTCTTGTTGCGCCACGACAAACTGCTTCTCCTGCTGAAACACGTGCAGCCAGTCTTGCGATCGCTTTGCCGCCGCCTCCAGCCCCACGATGCGAGTCTGAAGGCGTGCAATCTCTGCATCTTTCTCGCGCAAACGAAGCTGGAGATGCCGTGTCTCCTGCGCCACGAGTTCATCCTGCGCTGATGCAGTCTTGAGCGATCCCGCGCCTCCACCATCCATCGAGCTCGTTTGTGGCCCTTGAAGCTGCCGGACGAGTCGCTGATAGTAGTGACTTTTCTTCGCGAGCGCGACTTCGTTCTCCTCAAGCATCTTGGTCTTGACACGAAGCGCCTGCAATTCCGCCTCCATGTCTCTATGACGCGCCAGTAGCTTCTCTGTCTCCTGGCTTTGAAAGGCGAGCTCGTCCAGCACATGGTCGTTCTCCATCATCGTGCGCTTCGTCGTCGTGTTCACTTGGTCTTGAGTGCGTGTCACGAGTGCTTCCTTCGTTGATTGAAGTCGCGACAGCATTTCCTTTTTGGTTCGATCTCGCTCGACCAGAAACTGTCGCTCAAGGGAGCGCTGTGCTTCGTCCAGCTCTGTCGCGCGCTGCACCAGCGCCTCCTCCAACTCCCGAACACGGTCTTCCATCTGGCGTTTTTGCTGTGAAAACGCATGCAATTGCTGCAGCTCCTCCTGTAGGCGCTCGCACTGCGCTTGTGAGACACGAAGCTCCTCTGTGAACTGCGTTTGCATCGTGCGCTGAGCAATGTCATGATCGGATTCGAGCTGTGCGATTCGGGCGTTTGCCTGTGCGAGCTCGTCCTCGAGCGTTCGGATCGTCGCGACGTTGTGGTCGAGTTTGCCGTGAAAGTAGTGGTACATCTCACTCGCATCCTGGGTCTGTTGCGCGAGTTGCGTCTTGAGAAATCCAACCTGGTCCTTCAGCGCCCGGTTCTCGCTGTCCATCGCCATGAGTTGCTCATTCAGCAGCATCATGTCAAACGCCAACTTGGTGTCCAGCTGCTCGATGGCTGACAGCACTGCCTTGGACAGAATCGCATTTGTGATCGGCGTCACGGCCGCTGCGCTTTCTCCCGCCGCCGATGGCGGCATCGGTGGAGACTCCTTTGATGATGGGTCGCCAGGCTCCGCCATGTTGCTTTGCGTTGCGCTGGTTTACTCGCTGCAACAAGTGAGATCCGGATGAACCAAAGCGTGTTCATGCGCCAGATCGAGGGAGCAGCTATTCTCGGCAGCCAGCATCCATACGTCGCTCACTCGCCGAAGCAGCAACAGACTAGTCGCCGCAGTGTTTCCCACAAGGACAATGGCTCTGCTCGATAGCGCGCACCCACGAGACTGCGCTCCAGCTCCGAGGGCTCCCCCGTCGGTCCATCCGACATTCGAACCGCACCACTGGACTTGACAGAGCCTGGTGCAGGTCCGACACCACTGCACCAAGGCGCTTGCTGAGACTGCTTGCCGCTTGATGGGGCAAACGGGAACAACAACGACGACGATCCGGTCGCGCACGTCGACAACGAGGACGTCAGGTGTTGATCGTCTTCATCGTCGGCCGATGCTTGGTTCGACGGTGCGGCTATATGGCTGCCTGCACTCGGACGGCTTCCGCCTTCTTCTCCGAGCAATAGCTCGGCGGTGCCACATGCCTGTCGTAAGAGCTCATCGCTCAAGCCAAACGCCTCGGAAATTGTTACAGACCGCGAGAACGTGTTGCGCTCCTCTGTGATGCGGCTCGTCGACTTCTTGATGTTTCCGCCAAAGGGCATCGCGTACAGCGGCGCTGCGGTCCCGCCTGGCTTGTACTTCTTGTTGATGCTTGGCAGTCCCAACCAGCGACAGACCTCGTTGCACCGGTGGCTCTCCAAGAACTTCTCCATGCCGTATGTCCCGAGGTTGCCGGCGCCGAACCCTCGGCCGTCTGCTGTATGGATCTGAGGATCCGTGTAGCTGTCGTTCACGCCTTGAATGTCGACGACCATGAGCCGATAGTCGGACGCCACAAACGTAAAGTGCGAAAACGCGTGCGGGGTGTTGCGTTCGCGCTCCTCGGTCGTGCTCGTCTCTCGCCCGACAAAGCCATTGTTGTTGCTGTACTTGACATACGCCCCCGGCAGATACTCCTCCACCGAACACACGAGGTCTCCGCGATCACGCAGCTTTAGGATCCACGATCGCGCATAGTACACCTTGAGCGGAGGCTCGTGCTCATTGTAGAGCGCAGCGTAGTGGGCACACACTGCTTGCATCTCGACGTCGCTCAGATACGAACTCGGCTCCGCCTGGCGGATGCTGAACTTGGCGACCAAGAGACCACCATCGCTGCTGTCAGGCGGACCCGCCGCGGACGAGCTGACGTGATTATTGTTGGGCATTCCGACCTCGAGCAGGTAGTACGCGTTGCGCAGTTGCCCCGTGGCGAAGGGCACGAGGTCGAGCTTGACGCGCGTGGGCGTCGAGTGCCACTCGAGCGTGTCGACGTCAAAGCTGAGCTTCTCCGCGCGCTCCTTGAGGAAGCGCGCAAAGTCGGGAGGTCCATGGGGAACCACCGTCTTCATGAGCGGCTGCAGCACGCGCCGCGGCGACGGCTTCTTGCGCTCCGTCGAGGTGCCCGTCATCTCGTTGATGATCTGCGTCTTGCGCTCCTGGTACTCCTCCTCTGTGAGGTGGCCGCTGTCCAGCAGCAGCTTGAGCGTGTTGAGCTTCTCGAACGGACTCTTGATGCTCGCGCGCCCTCCCCCTCCTCCTCCTCCGCTCACAGGGGGCGTTGGCGTGGCGGGGATCGACACGAGGCGTTCATGGCTCCCTTTGTCCCGGCTTCCACTCTTCTTGCTATGCCCAGCCTTGCGCTTGCGGTAGGAACCCGATGAAGACCCCGCCGCAGAGCCACTCGCCGACAATGGTGGCGCTGGCCCTGTGTGAGAATGGTGACTTGGTGCCTGTGGTGCTGCTGGTGGTGGTGGTGGAGGAGGAGGCGGTGGGGGTGGTACATGGGGAGGAGGAGGAGCGGGGGAGGCCATGGGGGCGACGGCGGCCGAGGGCCCGCCGGGCGCCGAGAGCCACGCAAACGCGCTTTGCGTGGTGTGGTGATTCGCAGCGTCCGCATCCGACTTGGCAGCGGGGGTCGTGGTCTTGGTCGTCGTGCTGATGTTGACGTGCACGCTCATGCTGAACGTCGTCGTCGTGGTGGTGGTGGTGGTAGTGGAGGTCGCCGTCGCCGTCGACGTCGAGGCAGCGCCGCACTCGCGTTGGCCAGTGCTATTGTGGTTGCTGTGGCTGGAGGTCGTCGGCGGGAGCGCGCGGGTCGGCGCAGACGCATGGAGGTCTCGTTTCGCCGGCAGCCACGTCGCGCGCGCGCCCGCGGTCGTCGCGCGGCGCTGGTGGTGCCCACGCGGCGGAGGATCGGGGGCGCTCGGGGGCACGGCCTGCAGCGAGACAGAGACAGCGAGAGGTCACGCTCGGCACGGGATCGCGTGTTGAAGTGGAGCGAGCGAGGACGATGGAGAGGAGGGGAGAGACCCGCGAGCTTATTCTTTCCACATCGCGTCGCCCCCAAGCGAAGAGTCGTTGTGCCCGCTGGGCGGAGAACACGCGCGCAACGGTACAGTACCCTCCGCCGCGGAGGGTACCGTACCATACCCCTCCCCTCCGCTCCGCTCCGCTCCTCTCTGCTCCCCTCCGCTCTCATCGTACGACGCACAAGAAAGACATACTACATACCTTGCGTTCGTCGGCGTGCGTCGTTCGGGTTGTGTCGCCGTGTTCTCGGGTCGCTTGCCCCGCGGACGACATGGGTTACGCACGCGCCAGCCAGCGCACCCGAACTCAAAACTGAACGGGACGCCACTTCAGCAGTGGAAGGAGTGATGGATGGATGGACGGATGGATTCGATCGATGGCTTCAGCACACGAGAGGCCGCTCGTGGGCCATGGCGGCGCCGCACCTCACCTCACCTCACCTCACGCAATGGAACAAACCAGACCGAGAACAGAAGGAAAGGCGCCGTCCGTTCGTCCGTCCGTCGGTCGACCCAAAAGAGTGAGATCGCTTTTCTTTCTCCTGACGGACCGTAACCCACACCGTTCGTTTTCGTTTTCGCCAATCCCACGCCGTTCTTTTGATTGCCCACCCAAGAAGCGCCGATGACATCGATGCGTCATCCAGCGTACCCCGCTCACTATTGAGCGACACACAGTCCGCGCGTGGCTCTTCGCGATCATCAGAGATGGAGCAACGGCTTGCGACGAGGAGCCGCCGCCGTGTCCGCGTGACGATCGCCGGTGGTTGCCAACCAAAGACAGAGGACGCGAGAGGATCCGTTGGTGGCCATCCGCAGCAGCAGCAGCAGCAGCAGCAGCAGCAGGAGCAACAGCACGAGCAGGACCAGGAGCAGTGGCAGTACTGTAGCCGCGCATTCGTGAAACTCCGATGAACGGCGACTTGGTCTCGGGCTACATCGGCGCGCTCGTCGCTGTCTTCTTCTTCGGCACGTGCTACGTGCCTGCCAAGCAGTACCCGACCTACGGTGCGGTCTCCTCTTTCTTGAACGGATGCTGCATAAACGAATTGGACTGACGTAGCTGCCGTGGGTCGCTGCCCCCTTGTAGATGGCATCATCTTCCAGTGGTTCATGTGCTCCGGCATCCTCATGGTCGGCCTCGCGTGGGGACTGCTCAGCAACAACTGGTGGCAGTACGCCGAAGCGGGGCTCTACACGTTTCCGCAGGGCATCCTCGGCGGCGCCTTCTTCGCGGTCGCGAACCTGCTCATCCCGACGGTCGTCAACAACCTCGGACTCGGCGTCGGCTTCATGCTCTGGAACGCGACCAACATCACGATGGGCTGCCTCATCTCCCGCTTCGGTCTCTTCGGCATGAACGCGACCATCCCGAGCCGACCGTACGTCAGCGCGCTGGGCATCGTCTTCATGCTCGCGTCCATCGGCGTCTACGGCATGATCAAGCCGACGCTCGCGACCATGAAGAAGCCAGGCGGCGGTGCTCGCACATACTCCGGCACGGACGAGCTGTCGCCGCTGCTGCCGTCGAGCCTCACGAGCCCGCAGCAGCGCCTGTCGACCGCCGGACTCGTGCTCACACGCATGCACCGCGAAGATGAGTCGCTCAAGCAGGTGCTCGTGCACCCCGAGCTGCCCAACTTTGGTCCGTTCATGATGGCGGCGGACGTCAGCGAGCACGTCACGCTGCTGGACCACGACGCCGAGCGGAAGCGCAAGATCGTTGGCATCGTCATCGCGCTGCTCGTCGGCGCGTTCCTGAGCTGCTGCCTCGTGCCGTACGTGCACTGGCAGCAGGCGTGTCAGCCGTCGCCCGTGTCGAGCGCCGTGCTCGCGACGTGCAACCCGCTCAACTTTGTGTTCTCGCAGTGCCTCGGTATCTACCTCACGAGCACCGTGGCGTTCTTGCTCTACTCGCTCTTCCACCGCTTCGTGCTCAAGCGCTCGATGCCACGCAGTGTCATGCGGCCCGCGTACATGTGCGGGGTGCTCTGGGCCATCGGCCTCACGGGGCAGCTGCACTCGATGGGCCGCCTCGGCTTCGACCAGGCGTTCCCGCTGAGCTCCATTGGGCCCGCGATGGTCTCCATGCTCTGGTCGGCGTGCTACTTCCGCGAGATCCAGGGCCCGCGCAACCAGACCATTCTCGCCATCGCCACCGCCATGGTCTGCATCGGCACTGCACTTCGAGTCGTCTCGCAATGAAGTGGATAACAAGCGCTTTTTTATTTGGATGAGAAAAAAGTAGGTTTTTTGCTTGTGCTACCGACACCACAAATGTGTTTTTTTCCTCTCGTTGTTTGTTGCAGACCACCCTACCCCTTCCTCAGAGCCTGAGTGCCCGCGCTGGCTCACAGGCGCCACAGATTACGTCATCTGGCACCTCCTCTCTCTCTTCTCTCTCTCTTGCTCGATGCTGGTGACGACCATGTCAGTTTGATTCGTTGGACGAGTGAGGGAGTCATGGCGTCCCTCTTCTCCTCCGCAGACGCCAGCGATATGGACGATCTGCTGCGTGACCTCCCGTCACCAGCAGACGAGCGAGCCGCGCAGTCCCCCACCAACTCATGCACATCCTCCTCTTCTTCGTCTCCGCTTTCCTCGGCGTCGTCGTCTCCGCCCGGGACGTTCCAGCCCTTCGCGACCGCCACGCCGCAGGACTGGGACCTGCTCTCCGAGATGCTCATTGACGACGCGCTCGTGGCCGTCGCCTCGGTATCGGGCGACCCGATCGCCGGCTTTGACCTCTCGGCGTCCTCGTTCGGTGGCGCGATGGCTGTGCCGCCGTATACGACGCACAAGCTGTTGGAGCAGCCCACGCACATTCCGACCGTCATGCCGCCCGCCGTGCCATCGATGGCGCAGTTTGCGCCCGTGACGTTCATGGACGACACGTCGGCGTTGCTGCTACCGGATCTGCTGCCCAAGACGGAGCCAGACACCGAGCCTGAGCCGCTCACCCACGAGCACATTGGATCGCCCCAGACGACGGACCTCTTCCCCGCTGTGAACCTGATCGCGACGCCGTCCCCTGTATCCAGCGCCCCCGCGCCGTCGTCATCATCTTCGTCGTCTCCCGCGTCGACTGTGCATAGCAACGGCCATTCCACCTCAACCTCGGACGACGACGACAGCGGACTGAGCCCCGAGGAGCGCAAGCGCCAGCGCCGGCGGCACCAGATCGCGTCGTCCGTGCAGCGGCACCGCGAGAAGAAGCGGCACCTCGTGGCCTCTCTCAAGAGCGACTACGCGTCGCTCACCGCGCAGCTTGAGACGCTGCGTGCCCAGCGCAAGGCGCAGCTCCCCGACAACGAGCAGCTCGTGGCGTGGGAGGAGTCGGCGCGCACGCAGCGCCGCAAGCGCAAGCAAAGCGAGGAGCTCAACGAGCGACTCAAGCGCGCGCTTTTCGAGCAGTCGTCGTTCCTCGACGGCATGCGCACGTTCCTGACGCACGTGCCGGCGCCGCGCGAGATGGCCATCGACGACTGGCTGCACTCGTACACGCGGCTGACGGCCCGCGACCCGAGCGCGCGCCGCCGCGAGTACCTCGCGTGCCTCTCAGACAGCAAGATGGACATGGCGCGCGCGATCGTCCTGCGCGAGACCGCGCCCTGCGCCGCACGGCTCTCGGTCGCGAACCCGTTTTTCGCCGATATCCGCGTCATGCACGACGCCTCGCAGCGCTCGTTCCCCGAGGACGACGTCACGATGCAGCGCGAGCGGCTCGAGCCATCAGCGGCGCCCCCGCCGCCCGACGTGCACGGCCGCGTGTCCAAGAAGTACACGACCATGTTTCTCTTCGAGGAGCGCGACGGCGACCAGTCGTTCGACGCGTTCGTGCGCGTTGCGCTCGAGGCTGCGAAGGGCGTCGGCGTCTTCTACCCGTCGGGACGCTACGAGTCGCGCAGCCACGACGCCGTGCAGCTGGACGAGCAGTCCAAGGTCATGTACACATACCTCCACGGCACGATGCCGCTGGCGAGCGACCCGAGCCACCCGACCGCGCCGCAGCACGTGGAGCTCGCGACGCGCGTTGTGTGCCGCGTGCGCCACGCGCCGAACGAGGTCATCATCGCGTGGGACTATGTGGACGACGACGACCTGCACCCGATCAAGCCCGCGGCGACAGCGACTGGCGACCAGACGGTGCTGCGGCGCGACGCGTGCGGCGCCATCCTGCTGCGGAGAGAGGACGGCGACAAGACGGGGCTCGTGTCGCTGCGCTCCGTGTCGGTCAAGCGGTTCGCGCCGGTCGCGGGCAGCGCAAGCGACGAGGACGCGCAGGCGATGCGGCGCGTGAACCTGCGCGCCGTCGAGGTGGAGCGCGCGACGCAGCACTGCGTGGAGCACGTGTACGACGCGCTCTCGGACGCCTTCTCGCGGTCGCTGACACTGTAGTCGCCATGGAGATCATCTGCATTGTACAGATAGATGGACGGATGCTCCTGCCTGTAGCTAAAGCCAGAGAGATTGGAGGCGATGCGTAATATCTAATTCCAGTATGTATATATGAATCAGTATACTGAACAGGCACATCCTTTGTCGTTCATCATGACGGCATAAAGCACTGCAGCAACGAGAGATAAAATGGCTTGTAATAGTCGGATGAAGTGATTGCCTTCGCCAACAAATGGCATCGATCAGAAATGGTACGTGCGCAAACGGACAGACAACCTACCTTCATCCCCAGCGTCGGCATCAGGAACAACCACAATGAGTGCTTCATGCTCTGATGGCCCAAACGATACAATCGGCGAATCCTCTTCCAACGCCGTTGCCGAATCATACTTCGCACGGTTCTCGAAGACGGTGAGATCGGATGCCGCAATCCCTGCGAGGAGACTGTCTGAGAACTCCTGCTTCACCGCATCCCGCAGCGTATCCGCATCCTCAACATCCACGGCTACAGCCGTCAGTCACCGATGTCAGCGCCTCGCCGTCCTCGCTCACGAGCTGCAACCACTTCCGCGCCATCACCAAGTCTTGGCAAATTCGAGAATGATAGCCTCAGGGCATCTCCACCGCTCGAGCAAATCGCCGGTTTGTTCAGAGAATCGGCCCCACCGGTCCGAACAAATCGTTCACGTCCTGTCGCCCATCGCTTTTCCACCGCAAAGTTGTCTGGCAGATGCAATACGCGAGAAGGATTCGAGCGCCGCCTCTCATGCATTGCTCAGAGTATTCTATACACTGTAAATTTATATGCGAGAAGTCGGAACAGTCCCCCAAGTGTGGATTGGATGGAGCACTTGGGCAAATGTACTGATAGAACGGCCAACCCGACCGTCGTTTGCGCCGAGAAGACGGTGGCACGACGAGCGCATGACAGACAGACAGCAGCAGCACTACACTGTATCTGTCCAGTTTAGTAGTATTGAAAGTCATTGCCATCAAGCGAGTCGCGAGCGATGCGGTCATCCTCCATCTCTGGCGTCTGCGAGCACTGCCAGAAGAAGCTCAAGGTCTTCGGCAAGCGGCGCAAGTGCCACCACTGCATGACCGTCGTCTGCCGCGCGTGCTACGAGCCGCACCTCGCCGCCAAGCACCCGACGGCGGCCAGCAGTCTCTCGCTCGCGCGCCAGCGGTACGCAGACGCGCTGGACGCCGACGCCGACCAGGACGTGCACTTCCTGTCGCCGCTGAGCCAGCAAGCGACGGCCAGCCGCGCGTTCCACGCCGCGGACCCCGACGCGACCGACGACCTGCTGGACGGCATTGAGGACGTCGAGGTCGTCGACGTGGACGACAATGACGACGACGAGGAGGAGGATCCGACCACGGAGGCCGATCTCGCGCTCACGGGCGGGCGGCCGCGGCGACGTCCATCCATCGAGGACCAGGCCGACCAGTACCGCGAGTTCCTGCAGCTGCAGCAGGCCGTCGAGCAGTGGGCGCACAAGGAGCAGCACCTTCGACGGCAGCAGCGCCTCGCCAAGCAGCAGAAGCTCGTCGTCGCCGCGGCGCCGGTGCCCGACTTCCACTCGACGCGCGACGACCAGCAGCGCGAGCTCTTTGGCGTCGCGTACGCCGTGTTTGTGACAACGATCGTCTGGGGAATCTACGGCGCGACCATGGCGCTGTACGTCGGCGTGCGCGTGCTCACCAGGACACACGGCGCAGTCGTCTTTGTCGCAGCGTAGGCACCGAGTCCTTCCAAGTGTTTATGTTTTTCTCTCTCTCTCTCTCTCTCTCTCCCCTCTCTTATGAATGGAGCTGCCTGGTACACCCACTCCTTCCGTGTCATGTCAACTGAAAGAAAGAGAGAGGTAGAGAATGTGATCGCCATTTACATGAGCCAGGCTACATACTGTATCCTCCATGTCATGCGTGGAAACATGCAGGTTCCCTCATAATTACAAGATTTCCTCTCTGCATGCCTTAAATTACAAAACACTTATCAGCAGCATTTTCGTACTTTATCGGATGGACAAAACACCTTTCATTGGCTATAACTCGAGCATCCAGCCCTCTGGATTGGCCACAACTCGTCGCGCGTGGCCCCCAGCGCTGGAAATGACTGGTGTGTGCGTACCCGTCGGCCATTGGTCGCGCCCAGCATGTCACGGCGCGGGCGTCGAGCCGGCCATTCCTCCCTTGTGAACGTGAGTGGTAACAGCGCCCCGACCGAGTTGTAAGCGTAGGAAACACCCAGCACCATGAGCAAGCTCAACAGCGAGATCCTGGCCAAGGCCGTCGACGATGTGCTCGCCTTCTCGGCCGGTGAGACGATCACCGTGAACGGCAAGGACGTCAAGGGCAAGAAGCGTAACTTCAACGAGACCATCGAGCTGCAGATCGCGCTCAAGAACTACGACCCGCAGAAGGACAAGCGTTTCAGCGGCACGTTCAAGCTCCCGACGGTCCCGCGCCCGAACATGAAGATCTGCGTGCTCGGTAACGCCGTGCACTGCGAGCTCGCCGAGAAGGAGGGCTTCGAGTACATGACGGTCGACGATCTGAAGAAGTTCAACAAGAACAAGAAGCAGATCAAGAAGTTCGCCAAGAAGTACGACGCGTTCCTCGCCTCCGACACGCTCATCAAGCAGATCCCGCGTCTGTTGGGTCCGGGTCTCAACAAGGCCGGCAAGTTCCCGACGCTCGTTGGCTCGAACGAGGGTCTCACGGACAAGGCCGACCAGGTGCGCGCCACGATCAAGTTCCAGATGAAGAAGGTCATGTGCCTCAACGTCGCCATCGGCCACGTCGGCCTCACCAAGGACCAGATCGTCGTCAACACGCAGCTCGCCGCCAACTTCCTCGCCTCGCTGCTCAAGAAGAACTGGCAGAACATCAAGGTCCTGTACCTCAAGTCCACGATGGGCCCGCCGCAGCAGATCTACTACTAAGCAATTCGCTTGCTTTGTGTGTTGGCTTTGCAACGACGACTTGTGACTTTGTTTTACCATTGCGTCGCCTCGACGTCGCAATGGGAGCTACATGCCACTTGCTCACACCACGTTTGAGGAACAAATGAACCACCGGGATTTCACTCCCCACATGCGCTGTCTTTGATCGTCTCGTGACTTATGTAGTACTTTAGCTTGCTGCCTGTTTAACGCCGCAGGTATGTGACCGTGGCGCCGACGCCAAAGATCACGAGGTGGATCGTGATCGCCCAGAGAAACAGATAGAACAGCATGAGCGTTCGGCGTCCGATGCACTTGCCTGTCCATGGACAGTGGTGGTCCAGCTACAGTGCACATCAAGACAGAGTGAGTCATCGTCACGCAACGCAGCGCATGATCAGGACGCACCTTGCGCACGCAGACGCCGCAGTCTGCGCAGTGGGACGCGTCCTTCGGACGGCGCAGCTGGCATTGCGCTGTGGACCCACGACAACTCCATCAGTACAACACATACACAGTGACACAACGCTCTACGAACTGTACGCACCGCAGATGACGGCGCTGGGCTGCTCGCCTGTCGGCAGCTCGTCGCCGTTCGCGGGCGCCAGCGGCTCGTACGACTGGAAGACGACGCCCGGATCGCTGCATGCGACGAGCGAGAACACGACCGTCGTCACGACGGAAGACGTGATGAGCGCGATGCGGAGCCCGACGTGGATGCGGTCGCCGC
The DNA here is from genome assembly GCA_022836835.1 of Pythium insidiosum. Classification (NCBI taxonomy): domain Eukaryota; phylum Oomycota; class Peronosporomycetes; order Pythiales; family Pythiaceae; genus Pythium; species Pythium insidiosum. Next base: position 261,050 of record JAKVDI010000016.1, read on the forward strand.
TGCTACAATCAACGCGTCAGCAGTCGGTCGCGCAGGCAATGCACCGTGCAAGACATCTCGCGCGACGTACACAAAGAGCATCACCAGCGGCCCGAGCGCGACGGCGTACGTGATGAGCATGAACGGCCAGTGCGGCCCGACGTGCGCCGTCATCGGGAAGTAGCCATACTGCGCCGACAGCGAGTAGAGCACGCGCGTGCGGCCGAAGCGCACGCAGCAGAGATCGCGGCGCGACGGGTGGCGGTGGTACTTGCGTGCAGCCGTCGAGAGCTCCTCTCGGTCGTCATCATGCACCTGCAGCGTCAGTGTCGCGTTCTCCGCCGGCGGTCGTGGCGACGATGGAGCCATGGAGGCGATCGACTTGATGGAGTCGTGATCTGTGTTTGTTCTGTTGGGGACTGCTTGTGTTGGGAGAAGGTTGACACACGCGAATTCCAGCCAATCATGTGACGATACAGTCGAGGAGAAATCAGGATCAGATGGTTTTCAGATCTGAGTATGTGGTTTTTAACAAGCGGCGCATTGCGGCACACAGCTTAATGCCTCGAGAAGCGTAAAGCTACTACTGTTCCGTATGCACACACTGTATTCACATCCACAGCAGTCTGACGGTCTGCCTTCGCTGGAGTAATGTTACTCCTTCACTGCATCGATTATCTTTGTTGCTGTGTCATGGCTGGTGATGAATGATGAATGAAGCGACACTGTTTTGTATGCGGCGACTTGACACACGTATCGTCTGGACCACGACATCCCCATGTCTCTGTGTTGGTATCAATACTAGTACTATACTCCAAGTCGAACAATGACGAGGCCTTTAATTGCTTCCGCGTCTAGCAAGACACCACAGCATCTACCCCCATACACTTGACAAGTTCATTTCTCCCTCGAACAACACCATCGTGCTCCCTTCTTGTGGTCCTCCACCACATCACCCTCTACCCCAAAGGTCGATAGCAATGAGAACACTCGCGCTGTCGAGCCATCTACCTCTACCCACCTCTATTCAAGCGCCACACAATAGAGATCTGTAGACGACTGGTATTACTTGTACCTCGTACTTGAACTTGGCGTGACGTCACTCGTACTTAGTCGGATACTCCCAGTACCCCAAAGGATTGTGTGTGGTGCTTGGGGCCAGCGTCATCCAGCCTCCCTGGGTCCCTGCGGACCTCCCCGTTCGCCTCCGCCCACTTCCAGAGACGACCGATCGACTCGACTCGACTCCCTCCACGATGATGCTTCGCCGTGTGTCCTCCTCGCTGTCGCGCCGCCCGTCGTCGGCGCTCGCGTCGCGCGCGCTGCTCTCGACGGCCGCCACCAACGAGTACGACCTCGTGGTGATCGGCGGCGGCCCCGGCGGCTACGTCGCGGCCATCAAGGCGGCGCAGCTCGGGCTCAAGACGGCGTGCGTCGAGTCGCGCGGCACGCTCGGCGGCACGTGCCTGAACGTGGGCTGCATCCCGTCCAAGGCGCTGCTGCACTCCACGCACCTGTACCACGCGGCGCAGCACGACTTTGCCAAGTACGGCATCGAGGCCACGGGCGTGTCGATGAACTTTGACAAGATGATGAAGAGCAAGGAGCGCGCGGTCAAGACGCTCACGGGCGGCATCGAGCAGCTCTTCAAGAAGAACAAGGTGACGTACATCAAGGGCCACGGCAAGATCGTCGCCAAGAACGAGGTCTCGGTCGCGCTCAACGGCGCCGGCAACGAGACGCTGCGCACCAAGAACATCATGATCGCCACGGGCTCCGAGGTGTCGCCGCTGCCGCCGGTGCCGGTCGACAACGCCAAGGGCAAGATCGTCGACTCGACCGGCGCGCTCGAGCTCAAGGCCGTGCCCAAGCACCTCGTGGTCATTGGCGGCGGCGTCATCGGTCTCGAGCTCGGCTCGGTCTACAAGCGCCTCGGCGCCGAGGTGACGGTCGTCGAGTTCATGGACCGCGTGTGCCCGGGCCTCGACCACGAGCTCGGCAAGGAGTTCACGAAGCTGCTCAAGAAGCAGGGCATGAAGTTTGAGTTCTCGACCAAGGTCACGGCCTCGGAGGTCGCGGGCGAGACGGTCAAGCTCACGGTCGAGCCGGCGGCCGGCGGCGCGGCGCGCACGATCGAGGCGGACACGGTGCTCGTGGCGACGGGCCGCCGCCCGTTCACGCAGGGCCTCGGCCTCGAGCAGATGGGCATCCAGACCGACAAGGCCGGCCGCATCGTCGTGGACGAGCACTTCCGCACGCAGATCCCGAGCATCTTTGCGATCGGCGACGTGATCGCCGGCCCGATGCTCGCGCACAAGGCGGAGGAGGAGGGCATCGCGTGCGTGGAGAACATCGCGGGCCACCACGGCCACGTCAACTACGACGCGATCCCCGGTGTGATCTACACGTACCCCGAGGTGGCGTCGGTCGGCAAGACGGAGGAGCAGCTCAAGGAGGAGGGCGTGGCGTTCAACGTGGGCAAGTTCCCGATGCTCGCCAACAGCCGCGCGCGCGCCGTGGGCGAGGCCGACGGCTTCGTCAAGGTGCTGGCCGACAAGGCCACGGACCGCATCCTGGGCATCCACATTATCGCGAGCAACGCCGGCGAGATGATCTCGGAGGGCGTGCTCGGCATGGAGTACGGCGCCGCGAGCGAGGACATTGGCCGCACGTGCCACGCGCACCCGACGCTCAGCGAGGCCTTCAAGGAGGCGTGTAACGCGGCGTACGGCAAGCCCATCAACTTCTAGATGGGCGGTCGAGGCGTGAGAGAAGAGTGACAAGGAGAGATGTAATAACGAGAACATGATGCGCCTTTGCTGACGTATGACTAGCAGATCAAAGAGGAGGACTGACTGCATTCATTACATGATAACATGAGAGAGAGAGAAAGAGAAAGAGAGGCGAAAGGCAAAGAGCGAATGTGTAGCAGTGTTGGCAGGAGGACTGCAGCAGACCGAGACAGACAGACCAACGCTTGCCTCTCTCACAGCAGCACGACCGCAGACAGCGCCGAGATCACGACGGCCGATACCAACGTCGGCACCGACAGCGTCGTGGCGCTGCTGCCCTTCTTCTTGCCATCACTGTCGGTTGTGGCCTTGGAGCCGGCCTTGCCACCCTTCTTGGTGCCTGATCCTGACGCCGACGCCGAGCCTGAGCCCGAAGCAGACGCGGACGCACTGGCCGAGCTCAGTTCGTCCGCGATGCCAACGCCTTTCTTGTTGCGCTTCTCAATCGAGTCGAGGATCTCCTTGGGGCAGATCTTGCGGCAGTCGAAGCGCCGCACGTCCGCGAGCTTGGAGTTGTTCTGGCCGTCGATCGTGTTGTCGTTCTGTGCGATGCAGGAGCGGCACGTGTGACAGATCTCGGCGGGCTTGGCGGACGCGCTGATCTCCTTGACGCAGTGCAGCTTCTCGGCGCAGATGCGCAGCTCGAGGCGCGACGGCACGTGGCCAAACGAGTCGACGCACTGCTTGCCGCCGCTGCAGTCGCCAAACTGCGGCACGCCGCCGATCGCGGCATTCGTCGAGTTTTGGCACACGGCGGCGTCGACGCTCTTGCACACACACGACTTCTTGGGCTTGCCGTTCTCCGTGCCGAGCGTCTTGCACTCGAGGTCGTAGCCATTCAGCTGCCCACAGTCGTCCTTGTCGCACTTGAGACTGCCAAACTGCAGCACGCACTTGTTCGGGTTGTACTCGGTGCCGAGAAACGTCGTCGTGTTGGTCTGTGACTTGACGAATGTGCCGTCGCCCACCGACATGGAGTCGTTGCCCGGCTTGGTCGTCTTGGTCGCGAGCGCAACGCTCTGTGCCGCGTCCGAGGCGCCCATGCCGATCGAGAGTGCCATAGCGGCTAGCGCCGTCGTCCAGAGCTTGATCGCGTGCATGCTTTCACGTCAACTCACAGCGAGATGGCGCGTGCGAGAGAGATAGAGGAACGCGAGTGGAGCCCGAGATGACGGGAAAGGTCGGCGAGTGGGGGGAGACTTGGAGCCCGCGCGTGCGTGGGCGCTGGCGACGGTTCGCGAACTCTCTGGCGGCGCTTCGCCGGCAGACGCCTCTCTGTTGCTTCCCCAGCCGGCGTGACGGCGCCCACCATGTGGCCATGTGGGCATGTTCTCGTCCTCTTCCGTCCCTTTACGCCGCCTCCATTTTCAGCTTGGATGCTTCCGTCCTAGAGAGCCAGCACACACACGACAGGTGGGAGTGACAGTGTGACCGTAAAAGCATTTCCTTCCTCCGCAGCCACCAACGACGTCAAGCATCACAACACTCGAGTAGCGTCAAACCAAAAGTGGTGAGATTTAGATATTAGTGGGAGAAACGACAGCGAGCATGCCAGACCTCATCGTGTCTTAGAGAGCAAAAGCGGCCGACAGCACGATCGCGACAGCGCCACCAACGACGGCCGAGACCGAAAGCTGCGCCGGCGCCGCGCTCTTCTTGTTACCCGCCTTGCTACCCGAGCCAGCCTTCTTGACAGGGGCCTCCGAGCCATCCTGCGATCCCTCTTCCTCATCCTCGGCTTCGGACGATCCGCTGTCCGAGCCCAGCTCATCGGCAATACCGACACCCTTCTTGTTGCGTCGCTCAATCGAGTCAAGAATCTCCTTGGGGCAAATCTTACGGCAGTCGAAACGACGCAGGTCCGACAGTTCAGCCTTGTTGTTCTTCGGGTCCGTCGCCTTGTCGTTCTGCGCAATGCACGAGCGGCACGTGTGGCAAATTTCCGCCGGCTTGGTAGCCGTCGTGTTGACTTCCTTCACACAGTGCAGCTTTTCGGCACAGATACGCAGCTCCAGCGCCGAGTCGACGTGACCGAACGAATCAATGCAGCGCTTGCCACCGCTGCAGTCGCCAAACTGAGCGACGCCATCAACGCCAGGCGCCGTCGAGTTCTGGCACACCTCCTCCTCCGAAGCCTTGCAGCGGCACGACTTCTTCATCTTGCCGTTCTGCTTGCCGAGATCGACACACTCGAGCTTGTAGCCGTTGATCTCACCGCAGTTGGTCGCCGCACACTCGATACTCGCGAACTGCAGCTTGCATCGGTCCGGGTTGTATTCCGTGCCAAGGAACACCGTCGAGTTGGTCTTCGACTTCACGAACGTGCCGTCGCCGACCGACATCGAGTCGTTGCCCGGCTTCTGCGTGCGCGCAAGCGCCTCCGCCGAGACGCCGCCGACCGCGACGAGCGCCAGTGTCGTCATGAACAGGAACGCGCGCATGATGGACGTGGACGTAATTTCTCTCTTTCGATGCGACAGAAATTGGGGAATGAAGCACTGGATCGAAGGGGGAGAAGGCGGCGGTGGCTGGTTGGCCACATGCCGGTCGCGTGTCAACGCGGGTCCGCGCCTGCAATGGGAAAAATCGCCAGCGCGCACAAACAACCACGGCCCAAGGGGGAAGGGGAGCGGAGATTGCCGTTCGAAGATGTCCGACCAGCACCAACGCAAGTCATTTCGAAATCCTTTGAGCAGAAGTTGGCTTGATTTGCCTCTCTAGTCAGTACTGGTCGAGGAGCTGGGCAGGCCCACTGACGATTTCCTTGTCAAAGTGGTCGTGAGAAACGATGTGAGTGATGGAGGGTTAGGGTGAAAATGCTTGAGAAAATCGTCGCGTTGTCGGGTGATCACGACTGGGAGCGTTTCTTTGGTTTTTTGAAAGCGCTCGCGATCAGCGAGCGGTCATTTCCAACATTTCCAACGACAGCATTCTGTCATGTCCAACATCAGCTTGTAGGCACTCACACTGACGCATACAACCAAACAAAACATACCAATTGTCTTGCGACGTTGTGACAATCTGTGTGCGCCATTCTCCGAATGACGATCGCCACTTATTGGTCTCACGTGAGGGGCCCAACGGAGACTGGAGGTCGACCAAGTTCGTACCCATCCGAATCCAAATTCCGGACTCTGGACTCTGGATGATGATTGATGTTCTGGCAGCTCCGGACACCCGCTCTGTGTCGATCGGCAGCTGCTTCGTGCTGACGTCAGAAATTTTCGCGAGTCGCGCTTGAAGTGTCCGCTCCTGTCGCCACATGGTGGCTGGCTGGCTGACAGGCCCAACAGCGATTCCAACAATCCAACAAATCCAACACTTCTTGCACGAATGGCAACATGGATGGATTCCTCCATTCCGATGGTCGCTATTTCGGGCGTCGCCTATGAAGACGGCGCGTGCGTGACCAAAGCAGACCATCGGCGTGAGCGACAGCGACGTCTCGCATGTCCTTCGCGGCGTCTGAGCCCTCGATCGATCCGTGGCCGCGTCCGCCATCACCATGATCCCGGGCACTCGTCGCCGTGTGTTTCCGTTGACTGTCGACCCCACTGCTCCCGCAGCTCTGGAGTCGGTGCCCGCGGCGTCGCCGCCATCGCCGCAATCGTCAGCGTACATGCTGCCTCCCAAGAGCCCGCTACACAATGCACGGCGCCAGCCTGCGACCTCGCCAACGGCGTCGACGTCGGCCGCGACGTCCGCTGGCGGTGCCGGTGCCGGTGCCGCTGCGCTGAGCAGCTTTGATCGCATGCTGATGTTGCGCAACATGAATGTTGGTGGCGGTGCAGCACCGACGATGCGGCCCCCGTCGTCTATGGCCGCCGCACCGAGAAGCACTGTGGCGGTTGTCGATCAGGCTCCTGCGCGAGAGGTCTCGGCGGCACAGATGCATCGCGAGCGACGAGAACAGGACGCGCGTCGGCGCCACGAGATGGTGCTCATGAGTCGCGAGGACTACTTCCACACTGCAGAAGGCCACGAGCGGCAACGACGGCAGGAGGAGCGCACGCGCATGGCCGCTGAGGAGCAGTGGATGAGGCGGGTGCTGCAGCACGAGCGTGCACAGCTCCGGCTCGAGGAAGAAGACCGCCAGCGCGCCGAGTTTCTCGCCCGTCTACATGCTGAAAGAGAGCAACAGGCAAAGGAGGCCGCCGAGCGCCAAGCACAACGACGGCGTGAGATGGAAATCAAGATGAAGGCACTCAAGGAGGCAGCTGACGCCCAAGCTCAAGCAGAGTATGCTGCCCGACGGCGTCAACAGGAGCACGAGGCACAGGTTGAACGAGAGGCGCGAAATCGTGACATGGAACTTGTACGGATGTACGTCGAAGATGAGCTCAGCGCGGCCTTACGAGACATTGTACGTGCGGAGCAGCGTAGACAGCAGCAAATTGAGGCAGAAGCCGCCGAGTGGAGACGTTTCGAGGAACAAGAGGCGCAGCGCCAACGAGAAGAAACAATGCGGAGACGAGCAGCGCAGGCTGAGCAGTACCAACAAGAGCGCGCACGTCGCGAACAGCTTCAGCGACTACAGGCGGAGCGGCGGCGGCGAGGTAAAGACGCAGCGAATGCAACGTCAGCGAAGCCATCAACACCAAAAGACTTGTCCGTCCAAGACAGTGGGTCGGCACTCAATCACGACAATCGTGCAACAGAGTCGGACAACCAAATCGCAGTCACAGAAACTCAATCCACCCCACCGGATAACCACACAAGTCGAGATAGCCAAGTCTCTGGCAAATCAACAAGCAACGACACAGAGACGGCAAGTCCAGTGATCGAGACGCCGCCACAAGCTCAGCCATTGGAAGATGAGGCCCCAAGAGCTAGTGAACCGGTCGTAACACTGACAGACGTGAGCTCCAGCACCGCGACGACTGAAACGGCAACTGTTGCAGCAGAAAGCGGGAACACTGATCGATCACTATCCAACGCGACTGTCATCGAACCGTTGTCGGCGTTGCTCGACCAACTTCCGCCGTTCGCTGAAGTACTGAATGTCGCTGCAGGTTCTCCAGCGATGGATGCTGGGCTACAGACCGGTGATCTTGTCATCGACTTTGGGGGTGTCACCGCGCACGACGCGCAGTGTCTTCTCGCGATGGCAGAGTGCGTGCAGCAGCATATCGGTCAACCAATCCACGTTGTCGTCTTGCGTGCTACCGACGGCCCCTCCAGTACATCTGCTTGGCTGTCAACGTTGACGCAGAGTGCGCTCCGCTGCGTCGTCGTCTTGGTGCCGCGGAAATGGCGTGGCAAGGGACTTCTTGGGTGTCAGCTGAGCCCATACAAGTGGGTATCGTCGTCGTCATCACACGTCATTGTTTCAAGTACAGACACCTCGTCGGCACCTTCGTTGTCGTCCTCTTCTTCTGACAACTACGAAGCGCTCGTGATCTTTGATGTTCAAGCCGCATCTCTTGCCGCTCGTGTCGGATTGCAAGATGGTGATGTCCTCGCCATTTGCGGTGATCTTCCTCTGGATGAGCTCATCCGCCAAAGCATCAACGACTTTGGAGCAAGCGCGATCGCCGCGGTGGCTGAGTACCTCACACATCAACGACAGACTATTCGACAAGACGTGTGCATGGAGGTGCATCGATGGAGCGATGAGGACGCTGCGTATCGCGTGGTGACGATCAGTCTTCCAGCGGAAAGCACCGATCCAGCCGAGCCGACGCCGTTGGGATGCGCCTTGACGACATACACGCAATACTTTCACACCTCTGCGTCAGCGTCGCCTCCACAAGTTACGACAGACGGCGTGCCGGCGGCGGCGTGTGACGACTGTTATTACTCTCCGTTGGCGACGTCAGTGCACGCAGCCGCATTCCACGGCCATACAGGCTGCCTCGTGGCATTGTGGTCGACGTACCAAGTCGAGATGCTCGATTGGCGAGACGATGACGGCCGAAGCGCGCTGTACTACGCGTGTTTCGCCGGCCAGGTCGACGTCGTGACGTTTCTGCTGCAGTGCTACGCGAGCTCACCGACACATGTGGTGTCTCTCAGTAATGCAGCGGCGCACTGTGATGTATACGGCGACTGTCCACTGCACGCTGCAGTCGTCAGTTCCCAAATCGACGTCATCCGTGAACTTCTGCGAGCAGATACAGTGTGTCGAGTCGACCCAAATCAGGCAAACGCGGTCACCGGGTTGACCGCTGCGCATCTCGCTCCGTCGGTCGAAGTGCTGCGCGTGTTGTACGAGGAATGCGGCGTGTCCCTGATCGTCGAAGACTGCGACGGACGGTTGCCGCTACATCATGCCTGTATGCGAGGTGACGCCGACTGCGTGGTCTGGATGCTCTCGACCAGTGAGATGAGCGGCTACTTGACACACGCCGATGTACACGGCCACACAGCTCTGCATATCGCTGCGTGGTGCGGCTTCGACATCGTCGTGGACGTGTTGATCGGTGTGGCAGCGACGTGTGACGACCCGAAAGGAACGATGATGTCGCTGCAGAGGGCACAGACGCTGGATGGCTACGATGCTGCGGACCTTGCAGCTGCTGGAGGATTCGATACACTAGCTGAACGGCTGAGAAGACCCATCACTGTCGACAGCAACAACGAGATCGCAGAGGCACCGGTGCCTTGAACAGCTCGACGCTATTTCGAGGACGCGCGCTCTTCCACTGTGGGCACCACCTCTCCAGCCATCACGGTCTCAGTCTTCTCAATCAGGTCGAGTTGATTCCTCCTCTCCGCACCATGGAGATCAATATCGTTGACAGCGATGAGGCTGATGCTGCGTCGTCCGTGCCCGCGCCCTCTGCTCGTCCCGCCGTCGCGCTGCCGCAGTCTCCCGCGCCACGCGATGCGCTTCGGCTCTTCACAATCGATCTATCGCCACTGGAATCACGGCTCGACGACATGGTCGCTCGGCTCTCGACACTCGAGATCGCACTGCTCCAAAACGTCGTTCAAGCCTCTGGATCTCCTCCTCCTCACGACACTATAGCATCGGATCTTGCTCAAGCTCACACTTCACCGATTGCCAACGTTACGTCGTCGACATCGGCGTCTTCATCTGCGACTCCGTTGGTCTCGATCAGCGATGTCGCCAAGGAGCTCGAAGGCATTCGCGCGCTGCATCTGCGGCTGCGAATCGACCATGAGACAGCGAGAAGCGGCCTGCAGCTGGACGTCGAGTCGCTGCGCGAGATCGTCTCTCGCATGCCGCAGCACGCGGATCTGCACAACGCTCGCATCGAAATGGAGACGCGGGTGACATCGGCGTTGAACGTGTGGCAGCATCGAGATGCCGCTGACCTGCTGCGCCGCGTCGATCTGGCGCTCGCGACGCACGACGTGAACGAGAACTCGTGGAAAGCGCAGTTTGAGGAGGTCATGCAGTCGCGAATCAACGATATGTGGGCCGCGCAAGAGGCGCTCACACAGGAGACGAGAGCGACACTCGAGCTGGTGCAGCGTGACGTCATCTCACTCGAGGACACAGTGCGGGAGACGCGTACGGCGCTTCAAAGCGCGCAGCTTTCCCTGGCAGAGCTGACGCAGCGCATGACCACGCAAGAACGAGAGCGTGAGGCGCAGGATGCAGCGATCATTGAACTGCACGCGATGCTGCACGATGCGAAGCGACTGGCAGATTCGAGAGATGCCGTGCTCATGAAGCGATTGCAAGATCTGACCACACGGCTCGATGACGAGAAAGCGACACGAGAGCTTCGAGAGGCCGAATACGATACGTGGCGGCGCGGCGTCGATCGCACGCAGCAGGCACACACAGAAGAGCTGGTGCAGCGCCAGGCGGCGCACAATGCGCACCAGGAACAGTTGCAGCTGATGGACACAGTGGTCACACGGCACACGGCTGAGCTTGGACGCCTCGCCGAGTACCTGCATCGCAACGATGTCCGACTTGGCGCGCTGGATGGACGGCTCGTGCAAAGCGAGAAGCAGCACGTCACGCTGACAAACGTGCTACAGGAGACTCATCAAGCGCTGCAGGCGCACGTGACTGAGACGGAGCGGTCGTTTGAGCATGCGGCAAGCGAGCGACTCGCGCTGCGACGCTCGACAAACGATGTGAGCATCACGATCCAGGAGGTACAGCAAAGCCTGCACGCCGTGAGCAAGATGGCGTCGACGACCGAGCTCGCGTTGACGCGAACGGCGAACGAAATTCCTCGGCTTCACGCGATGGTGGCGACGCAGGGCTCCGCGTTGGGCAAAGCGAGACAGCAAATCGATCAGCTCGGCGAAGATCTGTCGACCGCTCGGCGCGTGACACAGCAACTGGAGCACCGACTTGGCCAACACGAGTCGACTTCGGCGTCGCAAATAGAGGAGCTGTTGAAGCGTGATGATGAGACCGCACAGCAACTGGCCACGACGCAGCAGACCATGCAGCACACGCGCGAGGAGTTGGAAGAGCAAATCACGTACAACGCCCGCATGCTGAACCAGCTGAATACGATGGTAGACACGCTCGCGATCGCCGAGGGATCGACCGCCACGAGCACAGACGCGCACGAAGACCGCCTCGCTCGGTTCGCGCTGCAGTGCGCGGAGCTCGGGCTGCAGCTGGAGCATTTCGTTGCGTCACCAGGGAACGCGCGAGGAGGCGCACACGTCACAAGCGAAGACCCTGCGACTGCGAGTCTCGCAGGCGGTGGCGGCGCCAGCGTGCAGCCCAAGGACGAGGTGAATCGCGAGCTCGCAGTGTTGCTTGCGCGTGTCGTGCGCTTCCTGGCATCCGGCGTCGCTGTCGACCAAAACCGATACTTGCTGTCGTCGAAGCGGCTCGTCGCGAGCGCGAATGGCGGTGGGGCGCACCAGGTCTTGGAGGCAGCACCGATGGGCATTCTCGACAGCTTTCGAGCGGCCAAGGTCTCGATGTTTGTCTCGCGCATGCGGTCACAGATGGACGACCTGGCTCCGGTGGCGTCGACCACGAAGCACATCATCGCGTGGCGAGACCATTTCTCTCGCCAGGTCGCGTACGTGCTCACGTTTGGGCTCGCGAACCTCTTTCCGAACGTTGGACGGCCGCGTAACCCACACGACCGACGAGCAGATCGACTCGGGACGTGCATCGCGTGCGACCGACCGCTGGAGATGGACGATGGAGAGGACGCAGAGGCTCGGCGCCGACGGGTACGGAACGACTCGCTGACACTTGCGATCGACGACGAGGAAAGCTGTCGACGGGCCACCACGATCGCGAATGACCCCGAAGTCGAGAGACTCGACGACCAGCGCATGCGCCGCAGTCGATTGCTGAGTAGCAGCGTGTCTGCGTTGCCCCAAGACACGCCTGCGGTGTCAGCGGAGGCGTTCCGACACAAGGTCGACACGCGAAGCCAGGTGAAGGGCCGCTCGGGGGGCTCCAGTTCATACCAGCAGACCATGCAGTCCAAGGCTGTTGTGCATCATGCGCCTGGGACGACCGAGTACATCTATCGCGCTGGGTTCCGACTGCCACGCCCGTCATCGGCAGCGTCGTCGGCAACAGGGAAAGGCGCTGCTTCACCAGCGGAGATTGCGGCGCTCACTGCGCTGGTTGCGAGCTCATCCGTCCCCGTCGCTGACGACAAGGCAGATGCAAAGGTGCTGGACGACAACGTGACGTCGTGTCTCGAGCGCGTCGCACTCGTCGGCGGTCGCGAACCCGTCGCTGTTCCTCGCACGTCAACGACAACCATCGCCCCTGCAGCAGTCGCCAGCGTGCGTCCCATGTCGGCGCCCCATCGCGCCAAGAGTCTGCCGCGTCTCGAACCAGCGACGTCGACATCCATCGAGTCTTGAGGATGACGGCTCAAGCCAGAAACAAACGGAGGCTTCTATATGGTCGTTCGGGGACTAGTTCGCTGCTGCTGTTGCCGTCTCACCACTGGCTTGCGATGACGAGACAGGCTGATGCTCGGACGGAAGCGGTATCTCGAGCCTTCGGAGCCACTCGTGCGCTTCTTCTTCCAGCGCCGAGTCGTCGTCTTCTTGCGTGCGAATCCGCTGCGAGCGCTGGCGCAGCGCCGTCACGCAGCGCTGCAGACGTGCGCGCTCCTCGTCCGAGAGCCGCGACGCCACGAATCCACTGACCTCGGCCACACTGCAAGTCCACGAGTTTGTCAAGCGCCTCAGCGATACACACACACAGAGAGAAGAGGACAATGGTTACCTCAGCGCGCCACGCAATCGACTCAAGCGGAAGACGTCGCGAGCGCCCTGCGCGAAGCCCTCGTCGAAGCCCTGCTGCAGCGTCGCCTCCTTGCCCCATTCAATGGCTTCACGCAGTCCGACCTGGTGGGATACCACGAGTTGAGCGCTCCAACCGACAACAGTGTTCACCAACGTTGGAAGTTGGGCGCTCTTGACGCCAAAAAAACCAACGAACGCCAACTCTCGAACGCACCGACTTCATCTTGCGCGCGAGGGCGTCCATCTCCTGCGTCTGAAGCGTCGACTCCTCCTCTTCTTCGCTCAGAAAGTCGTCAAAGCCATCGTCGCTATCGTTGTCATCGTGGCGGCGCTCGGTACGCGGGTCCTGCACCTCGGACGTCGCTGCTTCAGTCGCCAACGCATTCGACATGGTGGTGGTCGATGACGATGCGATGATGATGATGATGGAATACAAGGAATGTGTTGGACGTGACCCAGTCGTGCCGTTTAAGCCAATCCACGATCAGCTACGTCGTATTATCAACCAATTGACATCGACTTCAACGCTAAAAAAACACTTTTTGTTGTTGGTCATGTTGTTGACATCCAAGCTAACTGCTGAAGCGAGCTTCCTCCATCTCGTCGAGACCGTCCACCCATCGATACAGCTCGTCGACGTCATCGTGGCGACCTACCTGAAGCACCATTTGTCGATTGCTTATGGCGCTGTCGCCGTCGCTGTAGCCAAGAGAATACCACCCTCGTCGGTTGCGGCGCGTGGTCTGCGTCAAGCCGAGCAACACGAGCACGAGCGCGAAACAGGTCACAACCGGAAGAAGCGATAGCTCTGCGTCGCCTGCTGTGAAACTCATTGCATCGTTTCGTGCGGGCCACGATCGAAAGGATGAGAACGCTGGGTTGCGGGCATCGTCCCGCACGACCGACGCGTGCGTCGGATGCTGCGGACGCTCTGTGTTTGGCGCCATGTTGAGCGCGTCGACAAACTCCTCCACCAACTCTTGAGCCAACTGCATCTCGCTGCCAGTGAGAACTTCGTCCGCAAACTCAATCTCGATGTCGATCTCGTCTTCGGATGCGTCGTTATCGTCAGTGTCTCCAACTACGATGACGTCCGTCGGCACTTGGATCGTCCACTCGGCTTCCTCCGCTGCAGCGATGACCAGCTCATGCGCGCTGCTACCGCTACCACTGCGACTAGCGACGCTGCTGCTGCCGCCGCTTTGGCTGGAGGTCGCATGTGAGTCCATTGGGGTCGATCAATCTGTCGGTCGCCTGTCGGTCTCCATGAGCATGATGGCTGGAAGGATCCAAGAGCTCCGACGAAACGACACTCACCACTTTGCATCAAAACATGTAGTCTCACCATCACATATAGTTACGTTCTAAAATCAAATACGCAAATTTACACATGTTATAGAAAGACACCTACTTCGCCACTTGATTGGCTTGTTCCATCATTCTGATTGGTCGAAAACTCGACTGCCGCGGCCGTTTAATCTTTCGATTTCGTGACGTGTCTCTCGCCAACAGACGGACGGGCAGTCACCAACAGACGAAACCCAACGAACAAACAGTCCAACAAACCAACTTGCATTCCAACATGACCACAGCAGACTCCACGACGCCCGTCACCATGACGAGCTCCATCGCTCGAGCGCTGCTGCCGCCATGGATCCTCAAGGCGACAGCAGACGCGCCGGCACCGCCAGCCCCTCTCCGCCTGCTGCCGTGGGACGACGGCTTCACGCCCAGTGGCTGCGACGGTCGACCAGGCAGCGTCGTGGTCGGCCAGCGCCGGTCGAGCCCCGAGGTCTGCCGCGTGCTGGACGACGCCGTCGACGAGTGCACCGCCGACCTGCTGTACGCCAGCGCTGCGCGTGCCAAGGTCTGGGGCGTCTACGTGCCGTCTGCGCTGCTGCAGTCGCTGACGCGCACAACCAGAGATGCAATGGTGAGTCGGCTGCGACACCAAGACGAGACGTCGATGACACGCGAGGAAAAGACCAAGTACCGCGAGGCACTCGCTGCAGCCGCCGCACACGAGCTGCTGGTAGAGAACGCACACGACACCATTTCGCTGGAGGACTGGAAGGAGACGCATGGCGTGGCAGTCTGGGTCATCGCGTCGGACTGTGACGACGAGACCGAATACCACTTGGACTATGCCGAGATGCTGCGCTTCGAGACCAACGTCATCTTTCCACCACTGTACGGCGCCACACTGCACGTCAGCCGCGGCGCTATTGAAGGTGGCGGCTTCCATGTCAACCGCCGCGGCCTCGAACACTACCGCGAGTACGGCTACAAGACGCGTCGCCTGTCATCGAAACTCTCGACCGACGCGCTCGAATCGGTCGCGACGTCACACCAAGAGCCAGGATGGACGTCCATCCCGTATCGATTTCGCCGAGGCATCATCTGCGACGGAGACTTTCCGCACTTTAGCGGTCGAGTGCGTGCGCTGCCGAGCGCTGCTTCCAGAGCTGATGATCTGCCGGAGCGGCGAGTCGTCGTCGGGTTCAATCTGTTTCCGCATGCGATCGGAGACTTTGTGGCACGGTATCCAGAGCACAGCGATGCGTTCAATCGGTACGTGAAGCTGTCGCAGACGCTTTTCCGCCAGCAAAATGTCGCTACCGAGCCGCAGCAAAGCGCTCTCCAACGCCAAAGCCCCTGGAGCCTCGAGACCATCAAGCGGAACCCCAAGCAGGCTGCGTTCATCAAGTGGCTGGCGCGAAAAGTGCGAGAGCACCAGAAGACCCAAAACGACGACGCCGACGATGAGCAGCTACGCCAACAATCAACGACACCGGCGCTCCAACAGTTGGACGAGCACCAACACCAACACCAACACATTGCTCACCAACAAACGGCCGGTGCAACGACGCGCCCCGTAACTCTCGCTGGATGAATCAACACGCGAACGAGAGAGAGAGAGAGAGAGAGAGAGAGAGAGACAACGCACACCATGAATACGCATTGGTTTCCTCGCTTCTGCGTGCATGGCTGGCTCTCAGTTGTGGCGGAAGAACTTGAGACTGACCCAATTGAAGTAGAACGCGAGGATCGAGACGGGAATCGTGAGCGGCACGAGGTAACAGTAATACACGTCATTCTCGATGGCTGCGAGTATGCCGTCGCCAATGGAGCGCTGTTGTTGTTGCTGTGCTTCGCCTTGCGCGTGTTGTGGAAGCAGCAGCGGCGGCAGCTTGGCGAACACCATGACGTACCTGCTCATCCACCCACCGTTCGTGTCAGGTTAGACCCTCGAGATAGACCGTCAAGCGCTCGCTCGCGTTGACGTACATGGAACCCACGAAGCACAGCGCCGCCGTGAGAACGATGACGTAGCCCCATACGACGCTCGTGGAGCCCGCACGGCGCGCGTAGCCGCGCGATGTCGCCGTCGACATGACGCTGTTTCTTTGCTGGTATGTGTGTGTATGTGAGAGGAAAGCAAGCGTCGTTGGTTTAGAAACGCCCAGAAACGTTTCTAAGTGGATGCGGTCGGTCGTGGCTCATGGTGACGATGACGAAGACATGGAGCTCGGCGACGAGCGCGCGGGTTCTCGACGAGCGACGTCCTTTGCGAATGTGGACGTCGCTGTTGTTGTTGTTGCTGCTGCTGTCGTTGGTATTGCTGTTGGGGTGCGCTTCGTGTTGGCCATTGGGGTCGCGTTCGTTTTCCGTCGTGGCTCGATCGGATGGACGTCAAATTCTTGTTGTGCCGTCGACGTCGACGTGGATGCTGTTGTTGTCGCCATCGTCGAAGCGATCGTAGCTGCTGGTGGCGGCAGCAGTCGCCGTTGATCGCTGTCTGTCGCTGGCTCTGTGCGGCTGCTCTCGCTGTCCGGTGCCACGAACGAGATCTGGCTCAGGTGCCGCACAAACTGGTCCATCGCGGCGATGCTGCGCACCGTGTGGTCGACTTCTCCCTCGAGGTCGCTCATGACGCCACGCAGCCGACGGATCTCCTCCAGCAGCTCGCAGCGCCGACGTCGCCGCTGCGCGACCGTCAGCTCACGTTCTTCCCAAAGCTGTCGCTGTCGCTGGCGCGACGCCGCGCCGTGCGCGTCCAGAGGGCTGGCATGCGCAGTGCGCTGCCGAGACGGCGGCGGAAAAAGCGCCGTCATCGGCGCAGGCTGTGGCTGTGGCTGTGGCGAAGGCGTCGCGGTGCCGTCGCCTCGACGCAGGTCAGCGACGACGACTGCGCCTGGCTCAGCGCGCCGTTGCCGTGGGCGTGGCGGCAACCGATCGGACGGGTACGCGCCCGCGAACGCGCGACGGCGCCGCCGCTGGGACTCGAGGAGCATAACGACCGACCGTGTGGGGAACCTCTCGTACGTGCTGCGTTCTCTCCGTCAGAGCGATAGAGAGAGAGCGATAGAGAGAGAGCGATAGAGAGAGATGACGTCGTGCTCAATCTGGTGCTGGTTGGCGTTCGGTTGAGTATTATCGAGTTGGCTCCAGAGACGCTGGCGATCGACTCGACACCAGGGCATTTTTTGTTTCCCAGGCGCTGAGACCGGGCGACCGAGCGCAGGAACAGCGGTCGGTCGGCGTACAGACGATAGAGTATCTCAAATTTGTATGGTGTGAGAACACAAGGCGGTGGTCGGTCGGAAACGTGTGCTTGGGATGATCAAACAGACGTTCGGTCGCAACGATGACGATTGGATTGGTTGAAACTGGTCATACTGATCTCCCTAAAGCAGTACACGAGTTCTGACTGTTCATTATACCCTAAAATCAATACCACACAGCATGTGTTGAAACACGCACGAGAGAGGGTTAAAAACCAAAGTACGCCTAGGTTTGGGTCCAGACTGTTTGTGCCCGATAAAAAACACGCCCCCACGAAAAAACAAACAAACCAAGACTGAACCACGGATCACGAGATATGCGATGAACCAGTGATTCCCACGATTGTGGTTCGCGGATGTTGACGGCTCGAACGTCTCCAACCTAAGTGCGCACGAAACAACGCACCGTGACAACAGATACTAATTGCGGTTCATGATTCGGCTTGATTGATTCGTCGAAATGCCCTTCATCCTCTGACTAGAGTCCTCCCATCGCTTCGCGCGGGGACTCAGATTCCTCAGTAATGCAACTTATCCGAGTGGATTTTTACGTCGAGGCTTGGGGAACACTCCCTAGTCTCAGTGATCTATCTACTCTTTTTTTTTAGAAAATGTCTGTGAGGTGAGGTCTATTGGTTACGATGGTGCGTATCCTATAGCCGGTCTCTTTTCTGTTTATCATTCAACTCCGCCAGGATTTTGTTGCGATGCCACTTCGAGACATCTTCACCAACGAGGTCCAGCTGCCAAAATTGGCCTTGTTGGTTGGGAAGAGGACGCTAGAGCTGACCTTGTCGTTCATCGCTATGCTCGCAGCAGTTTCCGCCATCTTTTTTGAGCGCTCTGAGGTGGTGATGCCAACTCGTGACCTTGATGAAGTCTGCAGCACGGCAAGCTTGTTGGTACAGAAATCGGAGGCGCGGGTGCTTAGGCGCTCTGTAGTGCCGCATTGTGTCAGCACGAGCGCGCTGTCCCCGACCACTTCAAGTGGCCGACAACTGTTGTCTTTGGCGTAGGTGGGGCGTGTGAGAAGCCCCCGATACTCCGCCTGGATGTTGGTCGTGGTGTTGCTCGCGAGGCTCGTGGACGCTGCCCACACAATCGTCGCTCTGCGTTCGTCCATGTCTGTAGCGCGGTTCCGCCGTCGGACACGCGTGGGTCGCGTGCGCCGGCGGCGGTGGGGCGGGGGACTGGGATCAGTCGCGACTTGAGTCGCCGTCGGCGGCGCCGACGGGACGCTGGAAGCTGGCGATGCGGTGGGTGGCGACGTTCTTGATGATGTGGAGCAAAAGATGAAGTGTGTATTCTGTCTTTATCGTCCTCGTCCTCTCTCTTCCTGCTCTCGTCCTACCCTGACCTGTTTGCTTCCATTCGTTTTCTAAAATGTAAAAATGTAATTGTCCCGAGGACGAGGTGGTGCGTGTGCTGGGGCACTACATCCCCCCGACTTGGCTTCGCGTTGGCGGTCCACGAAGTTCTCTTGAAGTGCACGCCAATGCGAAAGACGCTTGAGATGGCGCTCGAGCTCCCAGGAGTTCTCCGACTCGGGAAGACCATGCCATTGTACGAGCCACTCTGGCTGCCGGTGGAAGACGCGTTTCTTGAGGAGGCGACGATGTGCTGCTCTTCTCCTGTTCCTTCGTCTATGATGATAGGTGTGGCCTTTGGGATCGGGCGGTGACGAAACTTCTCCGGATTCTCGATGTAGGGCGCGAGCAGTTCCACATTGAACGTAGAGTTCAACCGCTTCATGCTGGCCGGTAGCTTGAGCTTGGCTACATTTTCGTTGATCATGCGTTCGATCTTGAAAGGACCGATCTTGCGAGCAGACAGCTTGGCCTTCCTTAAAAGTGTGCTTTCGTTGACATGCTTGATCGGGATGTTCTTGGTGTCGAGATAGACATAGTCGTCTGCTTGCAGCTGCACGTCACGGCGTTTCGTGTCGTAATACTGCTTCATGCGCTCCTGGGCGGCGAGAAGATTCTTTTTGGCCTCTGAGATGATCTTCTGTCGACGCTCGCTAAAGTTCTTCGCGAAGTCTGCAAGGGGAACGTCGTTATCGCCGGCGAGCGCTTCGTTTTGGGTTGGAACGCGAGCTGTGCGACACGTGTCGATCTCAAACGGCGTCATCTTCGTTGGTCCGCTGACAAGCGTTGCGTGAGCGAATTTGACTGTGCCTAGATGATCGGAGCAATCTTGACCATGGTACGCGATCATGCATCGAAGCGCGTCTTCTAAGATGAGGTTCTGGTGTTCCGATTGGCCGTCAGCTTGAGCGCGATGTGCCGTCGTCATGCTGAGCTTGACGCCCATGACTTTCATGAGAGATTGCCAGAGTTTAGACGCAAACTTGGGATCACGGTCGCTGATGATGATCTTGGGTAGACCGTGGTGCCGAACGACGACATCGAAGAAAATCTTCGCGATATCTGGAGCTTCGGCTGTGGAGTGCATAGCTGAATACTCTGGACGCTTCGATAACTTGTCTACCACCGTCATGATCGCGTCGTACCCATTCGACACAGGCAGGCCCGTGACGAAGTCCATCGTGACCACTTCCCAGCATTTCGACGGTACGGGTAGTGGCATGAGCTTCCCCAGCTTCTTGAGAGTACTGACCTTCCAACGCGCACACGTTTGGCATGTCGCGACGTATTCTTTCACATCCGCGTCGATGCCTGGCCAGTAGTACCACTGTTGTATCTTGAGCGTTGTGCGGCGTACGCCTGGGTGCGCGGCCGTCACGCCGTCATGGAACTCGGCCAGAATCTCGGTTCGCAGCTTGTCGTCTGCTGGGACGCAGATTCTTGCCATCTTGCACTCTTCACGGAGATACAGAAGGCCATACCTCTTGACGCACTGCTTCGAGTTCGCTGGATCCATCCAGTCGTCCGTGAACACGGGATCTTGGCGGTAAGCTCGCGCGAAGCGTTGCTTAACTGCGTCGGAGATGTGTACTTGGCTGATGATGAACTCGACGGCATGTACTTGATTATGTTGGGATGGAACGAGGACTTCTTGTGCGACGCCAATGGGTCGCGCCGCGCGCCTCCCCCGCAAGTCCTCGTTATCGAGGAGTAAGTCCTGGGTTTTGACGGAGAGGCAGGTTACGTCACAGGCATGAACCGCTGACTCTGACGGCGGGCGGGATAGTGCATCCGCCACGACATTTAAGTTGCCTTTGACGTGGTGGAGCGTGAACTCGAACTGAGAGAAAAACGTAAGCCAGCGCGCGAGCTTTGGCGAGACCTTCGGTTGATGGAGCATCCACTTGCATGCCGAGTTGTCGGTGAGCACGTAGAATGGTCTGCCATGAAGATAATGACGCCACTTCTCGAGAGCTGTCTTGATCGCAAAGAGCTCTTTCTCGTGGGCTGGCCATCCGGTCTCATGCGGCCCGAACTTCTTGGAGTAGAACGCAATCGGGTGATCGTCGCCGTCGAATATTTGGGATAGAACACCACCCATGCACAATCCTGACGCGTTCGTGGTGACCACAAAGCGGAGCTCGAAGTTAGGGAGTCGTAGCACGGGGGCTTGTTGAAGGGCAAGCTTCAACGTCTTGAACGCTCGGTCTTGGTCAGCAGCCCACACCCGTCGGGCGTCGCCCTTCGTCAACTGGCTGAGAGGAAGTGCGAGCTCTGCGAAATCGCAAATGAACCGTCGGTAGTAGCCTGCTAAGCCGAGAAAGCTAACAAGCTCCTTCTTGTTCGTCGGCGGCGAGTATTACTCGATAGCTTGTGTCTTCTTCTTATCGACGGACAAGCCAGCCGCCGCCACCGTGTGCCCCAGGAAGTCCACACTCTCTTGGCCAAATGCACACTTCGTGCGTATAGCTTCTCTTCTGCCAATTCCTCGAACACGACACGAAGGTGCGTGAGGTGATCTGCTTGCGATCTTGAAAAGACGCAGATATCGTCGAGATAGACGACGACAAAGTCATGCTTGTCGAAAAGTCGACGCATGAGTCGAGACCAAATGTCTGGCATTCCGGCCATTCCCATCGGGGCAACACACCATTGGTAAGTTTCCTTGTGTGTTCGGAACGCAGTGTACGGACGGCTTGATGGGACGACACGCATTTGGTGATAACCTTGAGCTAAATCGATGACGGAGAACACGGCGTATCCCGACATTCGATCGAACAGTTCGTCGATAATGGGGAGTGGGATCTTGGGCACCCTCGTCTGGCTGTTCACATGTCGATAATCGATGACCCAACGGATCGGGATGCTCGAGTTGCCCGAACGTAGCCATTCTGATCGCTTCGGAAACGAGTTGGTTGTTGGGTCCTTCTTTGGGATACCAAAGATGTTTGAAACCCATGGTGAGTTCGACACCTCGATCCATCCTTTCTGCAGATTGTCCTCGATGAACTTGTTTAAAGCATCCTGCTCTGTCTTCGACATGCGATATGGCGGTCGAGAGCTGGGCATCGCGTCGGGCTTCAATTCCACTTCGAATTCTACGGAACGCTGAGGGGGGAGTCCGTTCGGCAGCGACTCCGGGAAAATGTGTCGATACTCGTCGACAAGCGGCTTGACGAACGTTGGGACGCGATCCAATTCTTCATCCACTGTGGTGACCTTGACTCTGAAAACTCGCTCGTAGTCATCGGCGCGCATGCGCTCAGCGAAGGACTCAGCGTCAACCAGATCGTTGCTCCAACCTTCCTCAACACCGCATACGAAACTCGTCGGTTGTAGCTGGCGCATGTCGTCTTCGGGAAAAGTGATAGCCTCGGTTTGCCAGTCATAGATCGGTTGGTATTTGTAATGCCATGGGCGACCCAAGATCACATCTTGATTACGCGGCATGTCCCATTCCAGGAAGACGAGGAGCTCGAAGACGCACGGACCGATCGTAAGTGTCGCTTGTACGTATCGAACCTTCTTCTTTGAGGTTGTCGAACCATCAAAAAGCTCGATCTGCGTCATCTTCTCCTTCAACACGTGCGTGGCAAGACCAGGTCGAATGACATTCACGCTTGCTCCCGAGTCGAAGAGTACCGTGATGCGTGACTTGTCGATCGTGCCGTTGTTCCGGATGAGTTGTTGCTGAGGGTCCTCCACGCTGTTGAGTGCGATGGAGTTGAGAGTGAAACGGTCGAAAAGAAACTTGACGTGTTCCGTAGACTCGTCACGCTCGGCGGTCTCCTCTTCCTCCGCGTCGATGCTGTTGATTCGAGCGCTCTGGTTTGGCTTGGGCCCACGCTGCGCACGCTTAGAACAGTTTGTGGTGAAGTGCATGAGGTTTCGAGGTGATTCTGTGCCTCAACGGGTCCAACGACGAAGGATGGAGCCGACGTGGTGTTGTCTGCCGAGGGCCACACGTCGCAGAGGGCGGTAACTTGGGCGATCACAGTCAGGAGTAGTTAACTATTGTAGATCACACCAGTAGGTCGCCTGGTCGGGTCGCCTTGCCGGATCGCCTCGTCGGGTCGCCTTGTCGGGTCGCCTTGTCGGGTCAGCCGGTCGCCTGAGCGCCTTCCGAAGGCGCCCCGAGGTATCATATGGCCGACTGGCATAGCCGGGTCGCCTTGGAATGGTTGGTGGAGAGGCCGAGTAGGGTAGAGGCATAAGCATATATCAACAGAGTTCCGATTTTGCCGTGCCAAGAACAAGTCGAGCATCTTCACGGGCCACCGGGGCTCTCAACCACTCAGCTCACCGTCGTGAACAGGACGCGACGTTATAGGACCCGCCCGCGCGACGTTAACTCTCGCGTCGAGGCGATTATCAAGGCGTACCGCGGCGAGGAGGTTTGGCCGAGCCTGCGCGTACATTTGCAGAGGTATCAAGCCGCTCGTGGCTGGGAGATTTGGCCCACCACGAGCTGCGATCGAAGGACACCAAGCGTCCCTTCATCGCCAACGGTCACCGCGTTTCCGCGTGACCCAAGCCGCCCCGCGTCGACCAAGAGCCGACCCGGCGCGCACAGCGACACCGACAGCTCGCGGAGCTCTTCTTCTCCGCGTCCAAGTCGCGACAGCCGGCCTCACAACCCGGTAGTCGACTCCCCTTCTTGCGTCGCCATCGTCCGACCCGGTTCACCTCTCAGCGAACCGAGGTACGAGGTGTCAACGTCAGGGTCACCTTCCAGAGCCAAGAATCTGGATCCCGAAAGCGTTCTGTGCGTGTGTGGGTACGGTGCTATCTAAAGATTTCGCTGCCTTAATTTAGCCACCCGCGTCCCCACAGTTCACCGCGAGATGCCCGTGTTGGCGACATTAGTAGCAAAGCCCTTTCGCTCGACACTCGGCGCGCGTCTGCGGACTGATGTAGTTGATGTCCATCGGCGTCGGCCCCAATTGCTCCGACTTGTTGTAGCCATGGCCTCGCGTGCGGTCGCGAGGGCCGAGCCCCGGCTGCTGAACGCGATGCTGATTGTTCGTTCCGCAATGAGATCGCTCGTAGTCGAGGGCCGTTGATGGCTTCACAAAGTGTCGAACAGCGCTTGTATTCCACTTCCTTCTTGGTCTCCGTCATGAGACCTCGCGTGAAGTTCTGGATACGATCGATCTCGCTCAGGGGCCTGGATACGCATCATGAGATAGCGGAACCTGCCGACGTATTCGACAAGATCAGGGCAATGGCGTTGTTGTAGACTGTAGAGCTGATCGCGAAGTCGATGTTGGAGATCCGCAGGGACAAACTCTGCTGCAAGGGGGCGAAGAAGTCGTCTGGTGATGCTATGAGTTCCCGATATGCAAGATACCATTGAGCTACAGCGCCTCGAAGGGTATTGGCCAGGATTGCTAACGTCCGCTCGCAAAGCGCATGATCCTGCCAAGGATACCCTTTTGCTTGAAAGAACTGTACACAACCGGCGTGGTACAGCTCGTACGACTCGTTGATGCCGCCGCTGTAGCTGGGAAGCCGTAGGTCGACGCGAAGGTCGAAGTGAGCAGACTCCATCACGCCAGTCGGGGCTGCTATGCCTTCCTGTATGTGCTGCATCATAGCTTGATGCTGCGTCATCTGAGCCGTCATCGCCTGTAGCAGGTTCGTGATCAGCTCGCGTGTTTCAGCATCCCGCTTCTGAGCTTGTCCAAGATGCTCGCGCAAGCTATCCAGCTCAAACCGCTGGCGTTCTTGTTGCTCTTGAGCTTGATGGGCTTGTAGCGCCGCGCAGCAAGAACCTCTTGCTGAGCAGCTTCGACATAGGCTTGAAATTCTTCCGGACTCATGATCGTATCCCAAGAGAAGCTTGTATTACGGTGGGAGGGACCTCGTCACCTCCCTGTTGAGTCTCTAGCCGTGCTCGAGGAGTCCTTCACTCGAGGCGACTTGCTGTAGAGGTGGAGAATTCGTGACTGCTTTAAAACCTACAGCTATCGTATCTTCTCTCTTGCTACCCAGTCACGCGCTGGAGGCCCTCGGCCATTCATCTCCGGGGCTTGTGGTCCATCCGTTTTCTTCTTGTTCTTCTTCTCTGACGTTGTACATGGTTCGTGTCACTTCGAGAACGTTCGCGAATGTTCTGCGTTGTTCTCATGCTTGTCATCGTTGGTCAATGTTACTATCCGTTCGGAGACGTTCCTGAACGCTCGTAAACGTTGGAGTACATTCTTGAATGTTCTTTGTCGTTCTGTAATGTTCAGAAGGGTTCCCGAACATTTTCCGTGCTGTCACAGCATCGTTGTCCTGGTCGCTTGCCGCTGTCTGTACCGAGCAGCAATTATTCAACCAATGAGATGTCACACTAAGATGCCGTCCGGCTCCTTTCTTTCTGACTCTCAGGTTGATATGCTCTCTCCCTAGGGTTAGGCTTAATTTTGTAAACATCTCTGGCAGGCGGGGGAGGGTCCTCAGTTGGAAGTCTTATAATTGTTTCGGAGGTTTCCCCTAACCCCAGACCACATTTCCAGAATGCTTATATTAAATTTTAATATATCACTCTGACAATGATGGTGCTTCTTGTGCGACCCCGCCCTTCCGTCCACCTGAAACTCAGGATGATGTCACCTGGGCGGGTCCGACGGTGGCTGCATGTGCTCCTGAAGCGAGGTGGCCAGCCTCGCCTCGTGATCGCATGCAGCTCCGTCGGAGTCGCCAGTCTTGGTCGTCGTCTTTTTCTTCGCAAACTCGGGCAGGAGGAGGCCCTTCATAGACCATCATGACCGTGATGGTGCCCGCCTCCGTCTTCAGGGCCACGCGCTTGGTCATCTTGACCCGCCCCGACCAACAAGTGCTACCATTTGTAGCGCGGTTCCGCCGTCGGACACGCGTGGGTCGCGTGCGCCGGCGGTGGTGGGGCGGGGGACTGGGATCAGTCGCGACTTGAGTCGCCGTCGGCGGCGCCGACGGGACGCTGGAAGCTGGCGATGCGGTGGGTGGCGACGTTCTTGATGATGTGGAGGAAAAGATGAAGTGTGTATTCTGAGTTTATCGTCCTCGTCCTCTCTCTTCCTGCTCTCGTCCTACCCTGACCTGTTTGCTTCCATTCGTTTTCTAAAATGTAAAAAAATGTAATTGTCCTGAGGACGAGGTGCTGCGTGTGCTGGGGCACTACAATGTCGGTCTTGATGATGACTGAGCATGCACCGCCTGGTCCTGGGTTGCTTCTTCAGCCTCCGTCGAAGAAGAGCACGTAGATCTGATTGTGTGTACACCCGCCGGCGGTGGCTGAGGCTGTTACCGTTAGGCAAGAAAAAGGCTAAAACCCCTGTCGCTGGATCAGCTGAAGCTAATTCACACTAGCTTGCATCCATTCTCGTCCACAGTTGCGCTATTGCCACTTTGTCCGTTCAATCTTCGGCCGTGTCAGTGTGGCTGTGTTTGCATCTCCAGATTGTCGACATTGACGCCAGCACTTGGTGAATCCATATTCTGTTGAGCGCTTTGTGCAAATTGTCGGTATCCGGAGGTCTGCGCAGATGTTTCGCAGCGAGCGTCCGTATTGATGCTGGTGTTCTCTCCATGTGCAATCAGAAGAACGCGTCCCTGAAGGCTGAGTCGTCGGTGGTTGTGGGCATCATTCGATAAAGTTGCCAGAGCACCCTGGCCTGATTCCACACCGTTTGCGCCGCAGAGCTCCTTTAGTAAACATATTCTGCCAACACGAGCTCCGAAACCGCGTGACGGTGACGAGCACAGCGTTTTTTTAATATTGATTGGCGAGTATCTTGCACACAGTTTGGAGTTGCCGAAGTCCGCGTTTCCAGAATCGACAGCAGCGATGCAGGACTAGCACCAAGACGACCGCAGTACATCCAAGTAGATCGTCGCGGTAACTGTAACAGGGTATGCTGTTAGACGATAGTGATAAGTGTGTGACACATAACTCGGGTGCGCTTGCATCGTGTGGCACACACGAGCCGTCCGTGTGTGCTCCACGTAGGTTAGGGTTTGAATCTAACCCTAACGGGTGACACGGAGTTAGATATCTCCGTTACATGTGAAGTAGGGTACTTAGAATTGTAGGGCTGGGGATCCCCGGAATAATTACCCGAAATACAGGTAGTCTGCAATTTGCAAGATAGAGATTAGTCTCTTTGCCATTTCTGGCTGTCACGTGACAGAAAGCACGGAGGGAAGCAATTCCACAGCCAGAAATGTCACATTACATCTGGTGGCACTAGTAGTCTATCCAGCGCCATGTCCGCTTCGATTGACGCTGCGAATGCAGGGAGCCCTCTCGGGCTCAGACGAGAGGACCTCTCGTCTCTCAATGACGATGAGTGGAGCTTCATGAGTAAGCTCGAGGCCATCCTTGGCCGCGTGAGCTTGTATGAGCTTGTCGCACACAGGGCGCGGATGCGCTGAAGGAGAGGATCAAGTCCTTTCGGGAGTATGAGGACTCCCTTCTGCGTTTCATCCGATCGCAGATCCCGGATGCGCCTCAGCCGGTTGTGCCAAACCCTGCGTCGACGCCTCCGACACTGAAGGTGAAGGTTGTAAGCGACGTTACTTCGTCGACGTCGGATCGGGCATCGGCAATGTCGTCGCACAGGTGGCCATCGAGGCGGACGTGGCTGCATCGATCGGGATTGAAGTGCGTAAGGACGTGGTAGCCCTAGGGAACAGTCGTATGGACGCGTTCATAGACTCGATTCCCGCGCTTGGGTCTGTCATCATCCACGATGCCGACATCAAGGAGATGCGCTTCGAGATCGAGCCGTGGAGTTCGACCCCTCCGTTCTGTACTGCCACAACACGCTGTTCAGTCAACCGAGTCAGTTTGCAGTGGAGCGCATGTGCTGCGACTTACCTCGCCTTGATGTTGTCCTCCTTCACCAGCCGTTCTGCTTCCGCCACCGATCGTCATACACGCGAGGCTTCATGATGCCTGCGGCCGTTGTCCTCGATGTTGGCGAGCAAGTCCGGTTGCTGACACTGTGGTGAAACTCGGTCGCTTGCTGGCTTGGTATCACACCCGGTATGGCCACGTTTATGCCAACGCCCCCACCGACGCATGAGCTAGACGCAGCGAAACCAACCACCGCAGTCTCTCTCACCAGCCTTGATCCAACTGTCCAACACAATTGGAGCCATGCTCCAACTGCTCTTGGCTCCGAGCAGAGTGTAACAGATGCAAGTGAGGCTTGATCATCGTGATGAATACCTCCGTATCGCTCAGGAGTGTTCGTCGCTTCCTAGCTTGATGCATCAAGTGCGGCCAGCACGTCAGCACCTTGATTCGTGGTCACTCTACCTCGAATGCTGAAGCCATCACTTCAGAGTGGCCGAGACAGCCATAAGCGACGGAAACATTGACATCGAAAAAGGTCATAGCTGCCAGCTGTACTATCTTGGACATCTTTGCATACGCCGCAGTCGACTCGTAGCGATTGAACATGTACGCCCACAGCACAAACCTGTGCACAAACGGCCCTGAGGACTCGACGCACCGAGCCCCGTCTCGGAACAGACGACGCGAAGTTGTCACAACGCCGAACGTAGCCAGACGCTCGTCATCTTCTTCGTCGATGACAACGACGTCCAGCACTATCTGCATGTCCATGTCCAGGTCGTCTGGATCTTCCACACTCAGAAAGGCCTTCTTGGACGAACACAGTGTTCTTGGAAGCGAGAGTCAGCGTGTCCCATGTGAGTGACGTCGTGTCCAGTATGTTGCGTGAGCAGTGCATCGGCTCCAAGGTTGACTTAGCGTGGCAGGAGCGAGTGTGTGAGAGCCCAAGTTACAATCTCGCGACAGGGTTGGCTGAGCTGGCGTGTCGGCGTGCGCTGAACAGTGAGCGGCTTCGTGGATGCAGTGTGGCTCGTGGCTGGCAGTACGAGCTCCCTGAACCGGAGGACTTCGCGTTTAGCTGTGAAGAGCACAAGATCGACGACAACAACTAAAGGAGCATTGATAACAGTTATATACATCCGCATTTCATAGTTCAGTCTCTTTGAGCCGTTCTTGAGAGCCTACGGAGTGCGGACTTGTGTGGTGAAGTGATTGGGAGATAATCAAGTCACCCAAAAACCGCTCTCCTTTCTCAACCTCGATAACAGCCAAACCAGGAGACAGGCCGACCAGCTGTCAGGTACGAGGTACCGACCCGCTGGCACAAGTGTATCGACGCCGGTTGAAGAAGACGGAGAGTTGGACGTTGGATTTCTGATTAGGTCCAAAAGGACTTCTGAGGAGGTCCAGGAGACTGACCCGTCAGCTAACAACAGGACTTCTGGTAGAAGTCGACGAAAGGCGACACCTAGGGCGTTGGACAGGGAACTGCTAAATGGTGAAGAGACTCTTCAATTTGCCCTCAAGTACACAAGTTCCCCGAGGCGGAGAGCCGAAGACTCCGTCGCGCATTCAGCGCGCGACGTTAAACCATCCCGGGAAGTCGGCACACGAGTGTGGTAGAGTAGCTTGCATTGAGACAGGTGTTGAAGAGATGAGTTGTGGGCGTTGGCCAGCCAACCCCCCTGGTCCCTGCTGGCCAGCGGAGCTGGCGTGCTGGGTCACGTCAGATAGAAGCTGACAAACCGGTTCGATATCGGTTTTCAGAGGTCCATACGTCAGCGTGCTAGCGAGACGCAATCAGTAGTATCGGTTTTAACAGGAAACGCCCCAGCGGGCTAACCTGACAAAGAGACTCTCGTTTTTCCCTCGTACCCCTCAAGTCTCCCTCCTCAGAGCGCAGCCGCCGCTAACTCAACGGAGTTGGCACGCGCGCTACAAGTAAGTCTGTGCGTGTGCTTGCGTGTGTTGGAGCAGTCAGTGCGTGTGTGTACCTGTGTGGGCGTTGCGTGTGTGCGTGTGAGAGCGTGAGGACATAGTTCCTGGCATTCTTGCCGTTTGCTGAGGATCCTGGCTAGGCCAAGGGTCTGAAGCACTCTATCTGAGTGTGTATTCTGTATTCACTGCGTACTCTAGCTAGGAGAGCTAGTTGTATCGGTAATACACTTCATATTGAAACCCGCGAGTATCCTAGGAGAGGATAGCTCGCACCCCTCTTGGCTGGCTGATCGAGACCAACTCCGTCACAGCCCCACTGTATTCACCTTCACTGTGCGGCCATACTTCGGTTGGTTAGTGCCTGACGGAGTGAGCGGACTCGGGAAACTCCTTAGCAAGGATCCCATTGAAAGAGCCGCTTCGACAAAGGGTACACAACGTGAGGTATCGACCAGCGTGGAACTAGATCACTAGCTCTACGCGTCGTCGTATATTCTTTTAAGTGCTTGGCTAGCGCAGCGCTACCCCTTCGCTGCTGCTGTCGTTCAGACGCCTGTCCGCTAGCTGCTACCAGCTAGCGAACGTACACCACTCTATCACAACTGGTGCGTATGCCAGGATCCTCTAAGGGTCACGTGACTGAGTCTGCTCCGAACGCGCAACGCACTAACGAGACTAGAGTCATGGACTCGGAAGTGAAGGACAGGGCCGCGCTCGCCAGCGCTGGCCCGTCAGCTCGCTCGCCGGATATGCCGACGGGAGCGAGCAAACCAAGGCATCTCGTCGAGCGACTGACTATCCTCGACGAAGAAGAGAAAAGTCACAGCACAACCGACACGGCGAAGCCCAACGAAGAAGACTTCCATTCGGCGCAATCAGTCTCTAGCAAGGCTAGCGAAGAGGCTGAGAGCAAAAGATCGGCCCGGGCCGAAGCCGCAAGAAGAAGCCCAGATCGCCGAGTCGGGAAGCCAGGTCGCCAAGTCGACCGGCAGCAAGCGTCGCTGAAGAAGCTGACAAGCCATCGCGTCGTGACACCAAGGCCGGCAAGCAGGCCACGAAGTCGACCAAGAAGCTGTCGAAGTCGGGAGGGCCGAGCGCGAGTCCGTCCGCTGGCGCAAGCATTGCCGTTCAGCCGATGACACTTGGACCCGCTGGCTTGCCCGCTACTGCGCTTCCTGATGCTGTCGATCAGTATCTGGCACAAGAGTGCGTTGACAAGTGGTTGCACACGCCTTGCGCGCCTGCTCGAGTGTTCCCTCCGCCGAACTCGATGCCACTGAGAACTCGCGTGCCAGCACACCTCGAACACCAGGCAGCTGAAGTGCTGACGAAGTTCGCAGCAGCCGACTCCTGGCTGCAGGCGTTTGGAGTGTCGTCGCACAGCTTGCCGGTCGAGCCGCCTCGCTTGCGCTTGTTCAAGATGAAGCTAGCTGGCTTCACGCACCTGCAGCGGGTCGCCGTCATGCAGTCGGCGCTCCAAGAAGCTGGCTTTGCCTTCATCAACTGGGTCCCAAGTCTTGCGCAGCTTGCTCTGCCACCGCACATGGCGAAGGTGACGGCTAAGGAAGTTGAAGACGACACCGACATTGCTATGTATCTGCTGGCTTCGCTTGTCGATGGGTGGGTGACCTACCGGGCCACACTGCACGGCGCGCAGCCTGTAGGTGTGCATGACATGCGGTCGCCACCATCTTGGCCAAGCTCGTCAGCCGGCCTTAGCGCACTCGTTCCCAGCTCGCCGCCTAGCGCCGAATCCCCGGTCGACCAAGCAAACGTGCGACGCGTGCCAGTCCTCGAGCAGGATGGCTTCTTCAGGCGTCCTGGACTCGGGGGGATCATCACGAGCCAACACCCGCGCAGCCAGCGAGATCGATGGCTCAAGTGTGGCGATAGGAGCACGTTTCGTGCATGCCGACCCGACGAGTCAGTACCAGCCCAGCAACGTCGCGCCCCCGCAACCGTATGCCTTCCAACAGCCAGCGGTGCCGTTGAGCTATCAGCACGCCGACGTTCATCGTCCGCGAGACGCGTACGTGCACGTGCAACCCGCTCCGGCACCTCAGTGCGACGACATCTCGATGCACGAGGCTAGCTGGCCAGGCGAGCAAGCTCCGGTGACCACCGTTGAGCCAGCTCGCGGAGTCGATGCGACTTGCTTTGCTGTCCCGCACGCTACAAGGCAAGAACAAGCTCCAGCTTTCGTACCAGCGAACCGACCGTTCATTCCCCAGCGTTACCTCGACTTGTTCGACGGTACTGACCGGCTGTCTGACCGGCGAGCTTGGTGGAAGGAGTACCAGTACATGGCAACCTTCGGGATGTGGTCGGAGAGCGAGCGTTGCAAGAACTTGGAGTTGTATCTTCGTGGCGCGCCGAAGCCTGGTACCAGCAGCTTGGGTCAGCGCGCCGGCGCTGGTCGTCACTGGCAGCAGCATTCACGCAAGAGTTCTGCGTGTCGCGCCATTCCGAAGCCGAACGCTACTTCACGATGAAGCAGCAGAAGGGCGAGACCCCGCGTGAGCATCTCTGGCGACTCAATGCCGCCGCTCGCAAGGCACGCATCCCGTTGTCGACGCCGGAAGACATTCGTCACCACGTCAGCCGCTTCATCAAGTCGCTGACAGACTCCGAGATCCGAGTCGCGCTTGTTGGCCGGATGTTCAGCTCGCTCGATGAGCTAGAGCGCGGACTCCGAGCTTACGAAGAGCATGCCGTCGGAGTCAGCGATGAGCGTCGCTCGTCTTATCGCGAGCGCTCGTCGTCGTCATCGCGGTCGGAGCGAGACCGCTCGGTGTCGCGCGGGCCGGCGCACACCTACTGGGCCTATGAAGACGACGCGAGTTCGACGGACGAAGGTGAACAGAAGCCGCAGAAGACCGTGCGTTTCGACTTGGATGAAGAGTCGGAAGAGGCCGGCGAGCTGGTGTACCAGGCAGTCTCGGGTGAGCGTCGATTCCAGGAGTCCGCTCGCCAGCGAGTCCGAAGCCAGCTCCTCGCGCGCTAACCCGATCAGCGTCCGCAAGGACGCTAGCCCGCCGCGAGTCGAACTGCTTTGGGTGCGGTGGCGCTGGCCACTGGTTCGCTGAGTGCCCGTCGCGAGTGACGTGCAGCCTGTGCAAGTCTCCCGGTCACTCAGCTGACGCCTGCCGCAAGAAATGCCCAGCCTGCGGGAGTGCCCACGGCCTGGATGGCGAATGCGAGGTCGCGAAGGCACTCGAAGGCTTGAAGGCTTGGTACAAGGCCGAAGGTCACGCTAGCAACACGCCGTTGCCAGCGACCGTCCTCCAGTTTTTAAACTAGGAGGCTCGCCAGGAGCTGGAACCCTGGTACGCGACGAGCAACAAGTTCCCGCAATGCATGTATTTGCATATGTTGGTCAAGCTTCGCTAACCAACAACAATGAGAAGTCAGTTTGTCATACTCAGGATGAAGCGCGTTCATTCATGAGCTGACGACTCACCTACAGAGCCAGGAGACTGGCGAGCGGCGTTCCGCCTGGAGCCGGGCGAGCGTCGCGGGTGGTGGTCTTACCACCAAAAGCCGGCAGGCCAAGCTGGCATTGCGCTGGTGCACGGTGCCGTGTGCAATCGCCGAACACTGATCTTGCTGGATTCCGGCTCCACAACAAGCATGATCAGTCTCGACCTCGCTCGCCAACTAGGCTTGAAGCTGAGGTTCAACGAGCGCCTGCGTATCAAGGGCATAGGGAACGTCACCACGTATGTCAACGCCAAGGCAACCGTCAAGATCACGCTGGGCGCGAGCGTCGTCTATTACCTGGAGATCTGGTGCGGAAACATCGGGGAAGGCGTACAGTGTCTACTCGGCATGGACTTCATGATTGCAGCAGGAGTCCGCATCGGGGCCTATGAAGGTGCCGTGCGACTGCCAGACGAAGAGCGCATCCCGCTTGCCAGCTCTGGAAGTCGCCCCAAGCTACCGAAACGCATTGAGGTCAGCTCACCGACTGACCTGACGATACCTCCTGGCGAGTCAGCTCACGTACCCATCATCTATGGTCGACATCTCGCTGACCAGTTGGTGATCTGGGCCTGCCGTGGACCCAACTGGGTGACCACGATCGTGAGCGACTCAGCAAGCAAGCCAAAGTCAGTGAAGGTGACCAACATATCAGCGCGATTGCTTTGCGTGGCGTCCAGGACGCCAGTTGCTCACCTGGTAGAAGTCGGACACTTGCCGCTGGGTGCTGGTGGGCCAGTGCGTGTTGGCACGCCCAAGTACGAGGAATGGCAGCTGCTGGCGCACGAGGGGGGTCACTCGCCGCAGTTCCTGCGAGCCGCTCGTCGGGATGCAGAAGCATCAGCCAGCAAGCTACCACCCGCAGTGTATCGTCCCACCTACCCGACGCCAACCCGAGTGCTGCCGCGGCCAGTCAGTCAGGTCATAGGCACGAGCTTCGTCGCCCGAGCGGAGTCAAGCACCTGCGATAGCAAGCAAGCTAGCACGGGCGCCGGGGAGACACCAGCGGCAGCGAAGCTCGTAATCGGCGCCAAGTTCCTGACTGCAGATGATCAGCACCAGTCGGCTGACGCAGTTGGCCGGCTGGCGAGAGCGTACAAGGCAGTCATTGCGGCCGACGACTTGGCTAGCGAAGAACAAGAAGCAGTCTCGTATTACCACGAAGGTACCGATCATCTGCTGCTACACAAGCTGCGCAGTCAGCTTGCAGTGCTCCCGGACCTAGTCGTGAACGACGAACCTGCGGATATCAGCAAGGCGGACGTCGGCGAGCTAGATGAGAACTCACCTGAGGAGATCGAGCAAGTTCGCCAGATCCTGAAGAAACACCAAGCTGGTTTCTTGGGCTCTGGTAACGCCGTGCCGCCCCCGGCAAGGGGCGTAGTCTGTGATATTGAAGTGCCGGCAGGAACCAAGCCGATCTCCCAGCGCGCTCGTCGCATCCCAGTCCACTTGCTGGAGAAAGTCTACGAGCTCATCAAGAAGTTGTTAGAGGCTGGCATCATCGAGTACTCTGACTCCGAGTGGGCCAGCCCAGTGGTGATCGTGATGAAGAAGAACGGGTTAGATATCAGACTCTGCATTGACTATCGGCTAGTCAACCAGCTAATCACCTTGATGAGCTATCCGCTACCGCTGATCGACGAGATGCTGGACAACTTCGACAAGGCGATGTGGTTCCTGAGTCTTGACATGGCTAGCGGGTTCTGGGCAATCTCCATGACAAAACGAGCCCAGCATATTAGCGCATTCGTCTGCCCGCTAGGCCATTTTCAGTGGGTACGATGCCTTTTGGCCTCAAGAACGCACCTTTGGTCTACCAACAAGTGCTCGACAACTGCCTCTGGGGATTCGTACGGCTCCCGCCGGCCCTGGAAGCCGAGGTCGAGCCCGAAGTTCTAAGCGCGCTGGGTATCGAAGCCAGCGAGCGCTGGCGGAGTCAGCAGACGCAGCCAACAACCACGACACAGAAGCGAAGACAGTATTCCAACTCGGCATCCCTGCGCCTGGCAGCATGGGCCCGGTGTTGGGTAGAAGCTCCTACATCGACGACATCGCGTGCAAGTCAGCAACCTGGAGTGAGATGTGTCAAACGCTGGACAACTTACTCTATCGGCTGAGGTACTGGAGAATTTCGGTAAACTTGACGAAGAGCGCGTTTGGCAAACGGTCAATTGATTATCTCTCGCACGAGATAAATCGCGAAGGCATCAGAGCGATACCGAAGAACGTGAAGAGCCTGAAGGAGCTAGCATTCCCGTCATCTCTGAAAGGGATGCAGTCCTTCTTGGGCAGCTTGAATTACTACAGCAAGTTTATTGAAGATTATGCGAACATCGCCAGCGTCCTGTACGGGCTTACCGACGAACAGCTACGACTGGGACAGGACTTGGAGAAGGCGAAGTTAGCATTCGAGCTCCTTCGTGACAAGCTGCTAGCTGCCCCGCTCCTTCGGCATCCAGATCGCGAGAAGCCTTTCGTCGTCATCCTACATGCCAACAATTGGGCCGTCAGCGCTGTGCTGGCCCAGGAGCATGCCGGCCTACTACACCCGATCCGCTTCTCAGGACGTACGTTGCATGACGCCGAACTCCGATACCACTTGGCTGAGAAAGAAGTGCTGGCATTGCTTCGCGTGCTGGCGAACTTCTACACGATAGTTGCTGGGAAGCCGATTAAGGTGTACACGCGGTACTCTGTCCTCAAGTGGTTGATGAACTCGAAGTCAGTCACGGGCAGGTGTTTGCAGTGGGCGACGCTGCTATCTCCTTGGACGCTGGATGTCGAACGCATCAGCAAAGATGAAGACTCGCTCGCTAGGTTGTTTGCCGACAGTATCACGCCGCGCGAACTGCTGGACCAGATCGCTGACAAGGTTGAGCCCGAGAAGCATACGCGAACCAGCCGCCCAGCGGTCAGCGTCGAGATGCTCACCGCAGCGTACTCGGGTCACGTCATCACGTTCGATGGAGCGGCGAAGCTAAAGACAAGGCGAGGAAGTGCAAGCTACATTATCTGGCTCTTACCAGGGTGGATGCCGATAGAAGCTACCGGCTTCAGCTTGACAAACGTCACTGTCAACGAAGCTGAGTACGAAGGCATGCTCCGCGGGCTAGCGCGTGCCCGCGAGCTAGGTATTCGCGATGTCGTGGTGGTTGGCGACTCGCGCATCGCTGTGCAGCAGTGCCAAGGTACAATCGGCTGCAATGAGGCTCGGTTGCAACTCCTCCTGAACCGGTTCATGACTCTGAAGAGTAGCTTTGACTCGCTGGAGTTAGCGCACGTCAAGCGTGAATTTAACGCACCAGCAGACTACCTTGCGTCGAAAGCACTCATCGGAGAAGACGTACATGCCAACGAAGACGAAGGACTTCAACAGCTCCGCGACCTGAACAAGCTCGCTCGATCACCGCCGACACTAACCCGTTTCGGAGGCGACGAAGCTGTCGCGAAGGGTGAAGATGACGACCAAGGGGCAAGGCAGCCAGCGGAAGCACGAATCGACTCAGCAGTGGCGGATAGTGGAGACAGCGACGACGCGCATGAGGCTGACGAGCCGGCAACCAGCGTGCATGACGGCGCACATGCCACGAGCGCGCTCGCTGGAGCAGCAGTCTTCGTTTCGACACGGTCGCAGTCGCGACGACCGACCCGCAACAGCGGCGGACACCACCAAGCGGCACGGTCGACGGTCGCGACACGTCCCGCCAAGAGTCGGCGTGTCTCACCCCGAAGTAACCCCAGCGAAGGGGGCCAGCCGCAACTCAGCCTGAAGTGTCAGTAAGCCAGGTCGCGCATTCAGC
The DNA here is from genome assembly GCA_022836835.1 of Pythium insidiosum. Classification (NCBI taxonomy): domain Eukaryota; phylum Oomycota; class Peronosporomycetes; order Pythiales; family Pythiaceae; genus Pythium; species Pythium insidiosum. Next base: position 297,971 of record JAKVDI010000016.1, read on the forward strand.
TGGACCCAGTGACTCAGCCAATCAGCAGTCAGCGTTCCAAGTTCAAGTCCGGGTGGTCAGATGGAGGCATCTGATTGGCTGAGAGGTGCGTCGACGGACCGACGTCAGCCGACTGTTTGGGAAACGGCGGCGACGAAGCGACGCATGCCGGACGCCACGCCGAAACGGTTTCCGGAAGTGAGACCGTCACGACACCGCCAGCAGAACGACGCCGCCGCTGGAGAGGCACCAGAGAATGACGCCGCGACCGCCGCGCTGATGAGATTCTTGCGCGGCGAGCTCGAGGAGCTCACACCACGGCAAGCGCGCGACGCCGCGAAACTCGCAGATGCGTATGCGATCGACGACGACGGCTTGCTGCGGTATGTCGGCAGCAAACGACGCCGACGAAGCGCACGCACCAGCCGACCGCCCCGACGACCAAGCCAGACTAGTGGTGCCAGCACGCTCGCGGAGACGTGCTGCACTGCCCACGACGACTATCAAGGCGGACATCAAGGAGTGTCACGAACGTTTGATCGGTAAGGCGTGAGTACCATGGCATGGGATGTATCGCGACGTTGAGCGTCATGTGCGTGAGTGCACTGACTGCAGCACTGCCAAAGGCCAGCCTGCCAACCCCGGACCGTCACCGGAACGTGCTGCCAGCGCCCGTTCCAAGTTGTCAATGGACTTCGTCACGCCATTGCCAGCTCGACAAGGCAACACGTCCCTGCTTGTTCCAAGACTCGTTCTCGGTTTTGTATGGCCAAAGCAATGAGCGACACGTCGGCGCTAGCCGTCGCTCAAGCTTACGATGCACAGTGTTCCAACGCTTCGGAGCTAGCTCCATCGTCCGCCATGATCAAGATCCCGTTTATGAGCGAAGTCTTCACCCAGTTTCGAATGATGTTGGGCAGCAAGCAGCGCGCAACACTAGCGTACAGGCCACAGGCCAACGGACAGCAAGAGCGGTCAGTTCAGACTGTCATCCGCTGCGTCCGCGCATACGTCGAGTCGCCAGACCAAGACGACTGGGAGGATGCTGTCTACCGGCTCATGTTTGCGATCAATACGTCTGTTGATGCCGTGAGGCGTGAGACTCCCTTCTTTCTCGTGCACGGCTGGGACGCTAGCTCTACAGTGTCCGCCATGCTAGCGCGCGAGCCCCGAGGGCGCGACAAGCTAGACGCCTATCGGTGGCGCCTACGCGTTCAACGGGAACACGAGTATGCGATCCAGCTAGCAAAGCAGCTACAACGCGAAGCAAAGGACCAGCGAGCCAGCGAGCGGAACGAGAACTGGGCGAGACTCCCCGACAAACTCAAGAGCGGGTTCGAAGTTGGCAACTCAGTGTGGTTGTACTACCCCCGAGTGAAGCCAGGACTAGCGCGCAAGCTCGCGCACGCTTGGCACGGGCCGTTCCGGATCGCTGACAAGTCGGATGACTACCGAGTCAAGCTGAGCGTCACTGGCACGCCCTACCGCATCTCACCCTGGGTGCACGTTAGCCGCTTGAAGCCGCGCGTGACCCATGATGAACGGCCGACCCCAGAGTGCGTCGGCGAACTACCTGAGAGCGACGATTGGGATGCCGCCCTGCTACCCGAGGATAGCTGGCTCGCGGACGAATCTACTGGTGAATTTGAAGTTGAGCGCATCCTAGATGTGCGATGGTCGGCTGGCAGGACTAGAGCACAAGCTCGGCGCAGAGAGTATCTCGTGCAGTGGGTTGGCTATCGGGAGCCGACTTGGGTTCCAGCCACCCAGCTCAACTGTGGCAGGTTGCTATACGAGTTCGACGCCTCCGCCAAGGCCAAGAGTCGATTCGCTGCCATGCAGGCGAGCGACGAATCCGGCGAACACGAATGACCAAGCCGGTGGTCATCGGTGCTAGCACTCCCGCTAGCAGACCGACAATCAAGTATCGTGGCTCTACAGGGAGAACCAAGAAGGTCAGTGTGCGAGCCACACAAGCACGCTGACGAGGCCGGCGCTAGTGGCCCCACTAGCTGACCGGCACTACGTATTGCGACTCGACTAGGGGCGATCGTCAGAAGAAGAGTGCAGACAGACACACGAGTCGCCTATGGTGCGGAAGTCAGCACAAGGAAACGAAGAGGAACAAGAAGTGCAAGGGAAGCTACATGAATTACGGATCAGAAACAGCTACGGGCCAAGAATCTTGGCGTGCGACCGTGCTGTTAGACGTCTGGCGTGTGATCGGGATCATTCCATGGGGGAGGCAGCTCCCAGCACTGTCCCCCATTGGCGTCCAGGATGTCCAGTTGTTCGCGAACGAGGCTCTCGACGAAGCGGCCTTGAGCTGGCGCCCAGCCCGCGCGCACAGGCTCTTCATCATCAAGGCGGCGAAGCTGGTCCCCGAGCGACATCGTCGCGACATCCACGAGAGGCCACGGACACTGCCGAGCCGAGACCCACCAGAACGCCGGCTCTGACCAGAAGAGGGCTGTACTGACGCCTGCAGGAGCCGACTCGACGAGCGTCGCGAACGCTGTCGTCAACTCGCGGTCGGCTGCCTCGCGCGTCTTGTAGGCTGACACGATCAGCCGCGGTGCGTTCTGCTGACGCGACAACGGGAACCAATGTTGGCGCATCCAGTACTGCCGCCTGTACCTGTACATGAACCGGAGCACCGCGTGAATCCAGCTCACCTGCCCCACGCTGAGTCGATTCGGGTCGAAGAGGAAGAGATGCCGTACACGGCCACGCCACATGACATCCCACGGACGCTGGTCCAGTAAGCGCACCATCGACACGAAGCCCTCCGGACCGTAGCACGCCAGTTGAGCGTCGTTGGCGTTCTTGACTGGAGCGTAGTTGGGAAAGAACGGAGTTTGCCCCCCACGAACGCGCTGAACAGGAACGCCGAATCGCACTCGCACGTGGATGTCGTCAAGCGACGAGAAAGGCAGCACACTGCTCCGGCCTCGCACACTGCCCAGCGCGAAAGGCAGCGGAACGCGCGGGAAGACTGGGAGTGTCGGCGAGTCGCCGGGCTCTGCCGCTGGCACCGACGTGTACGCGGCGACGAGCGACTGAGCTCGCGGACCAGTGAACGTGAGAGGGGTGGCGCTAGCACTTGCAGCGCCGTGCGAGCTGCCGCCAGTCAGCTCACCCGCCGCACCACTTGAAGCATCGGTCGCACCTGCGCCACCAGCGGCTGCGCTCGCCACACCACTCGAACTGCCGGCCGAGCCCGCAGTAGTCGCACTGCCCGCCGATCGGGCGAGAGCAGCCGAAGCAACAAGAGCACGCTGCGCTACGCGAGCCGCAGAGCCCGATCCAGTCGCTCCAGCACCGGTCGCCGAAGCCGCAGTCGCAGGTGTCGCTGGCAGCACTGTCGGCAGCGATGCCGGCAGCGCAGACTGCACAGCCGAAGACCGCGCTACTGATGACACGGGCAGGACGGTAGATGGCGAAGTTGATTCCGACAAAGCCGACGGCGTCGACCGCAACGAAGCCGACGTACCTGCCTGCGACACCGGCGAGGATCGGCTGCGCTTCGACGCGACTGGAGTGCCCAGACCCTCGGTGCCAAACTGACGCGCAAGACGACGAGCCGACATGGCGTCTTCAGCGACGAGAGAAGCCGCGCGGCGCTTCACGCCGCGAGCCGAATGCGGTGAGGGTGAGCCGTCATCGTCGCTATCAATGCTGATGACAGGTGGCGCAGCCAGCGATCGACGCGCAGACGCTGGCGTTGACGGAGCCAAAGAAACCGGCGGCAACGACGCTCGCGCAGGAGGAACACCCCCTTCATCTCCAGCCGCAGACGTGTCGTCGAACACGTCCGTAGTGTCGCCGATGTCATAATCGTCGGCGGGGCCATCGTCGTCAGGCGCAGCTCCGTGGAAGTCGACTCGCCGGCGCACAGGGACAGATGTAGAGGGTGGCTGTTCGACGCGTTGGCGGCGAGAGACGTGCACCAGCAGCGGCACCAGCGGAGGACGTGTGCGGGGCAGCAAGGGGCGCATCAGCCAAGCCGGAGTCGTCGAGTCCACGGGCGTCAGGCGCAGGATGAGGAGCACGAATAGAGCGGCCAGCTGGAAGCACGATGAGCGAAATGTCGACTGGAGCAAGTGCCGGGTCCGCGTGTGCGCACGCGCGCACGAGCTCGCCCCACAGGTTGGCGTTGCCTTGACCATAACCGTGCTGCCAGAGGAATGAGAATACGAAGCGCGCCTGTTCACGAGTCAACCCAGTCGGCGGCGCAGCAACGGAGCGTTGCGCGTCAGCAAGCTGCTCTTCCAGCTCGAGCACGTGGGCAGCGAGACGATCACGCTGGCTCTCCACCTCCGCAAGCTCCAGTTTCAGCGAGTCAATTACGGCGCCGCGGCGGGCATAGAGATCCTCCAATACATTGTATTGCCGCGACACCTCGACCTCGCCAGCGCGCGCGGCTGCGAGTTCCTGCTCGAGAGCTCGACGACGGACAATCGACTCGCGAAGCTTCGCATCACGACGCGCCGCACGACGAGCGGAGCCGGCGATCTGCGCGCGCCCGTAAGTCTCCAGAAGAGCCAAAGGTGCTGCATCTGCCAGTCGCTCGACCTCTTGGGCGCGAACGAGTTCGAGAAGAGACTGGACAACATGTGTCAGCCAGCAACACGCCGTCGCTGTGGTCGATACACGCTCGAACAGGCGTTCGCAGCCGAATCGCGAGCGCAGCGCCACCAGTTCGCGCATTGCATCAGCGACTTGAACCATCGGGTCGGTCGCCGACGGAGAAGCGGCAGATTCCAGCGGCTCATCCATGCGGAGAAGCGCCGCGTCGTCATCACCAAGGATCAGTGCGACAATGTCAGGCGCCGGCGCCGTCAACACGCCCGCGGTAGACGTCCCCGGTGCGAAACCCCCGGACGCGACACTCATGCCGAAAAGCTCGACTAGGCGCCGGTCGAGCACCTCCCTGGCGTGCGCGACGCGACCACGCGACTCACCGTCGAGCGGTGCCACACCCCCCGACTCGAGAAGCGTCGGCGACGTCAGCACTCGCCCGACAGCCGCTACAGCGTCGCGCCACGATGCGGTGGCTGGCGAATCCAGCTCACGGGAAGACACGCGAGGCGAGGCAGCTGAGGACATAGAGAGCAAGTCAGCGCAGGACCAGCGGCGCTCAGGGTGAACACGTGACGAACCGAATGGGACGAGCGTACGCGAAGTCTCTGCAGGATCTTGGTCTGGCGACGCTGGGGGTGCGCTGACGGAAGCGTTCGTAGTCGCGACCGGAGAGCGAGGCGCCGGCAGTTGATCGGCGACGCTCGCGCGCGGCGATGACGACGCCTCCGGTGCGCCCGACATGATGATGAGTGATGCGATCGAGGTCCCCAAGCTAGCTGACGCTTGTTGACCTCGCTCGAGGGGCGGTTGTGATAGAGCGAGTAGCGCTTCAGAGACGGGTATTGAATAAGAATGCCGTTAGGAGTTGGCCAGCCAACTCCCCCTGGTCCCAGGCCGGGGAGGCTAACTCGCTGGATCTTAGCACCAAAAGCTAGCCGGACTAGCCGGCCCACCGGTCTGATATCGGTTTTTAGAGGTCCACGCGTCAGCGTGCTAGCGAGATGCAATCAGTAGCATCAGGTTTAACAGGGAGCGCCCCAGCGGGCCAACCTGACACAAAGACTCTCGTTTTTCCCTCGTACCCCTCAAGTCTCCCCCTCAGAGCGCAGCCGCCGCTAACTCAACGGAGTTGGCACGCGCGCTACAAGTAAGTCTGTGCGTGTGCTTGCGTGTGTTGGAGCAGTCAGTGCGTGTGTGTACCTGTGTGGGTGCTTGCGTGTGTGCGTGTGAGAGCGTGAGGACATAGTTCCTGGCATTCTTGCCGTTTGCTGAGGATCCTGGCTAGGCCAAGGGTCTGAGGCACTCTATCTGAGTGTGTATTCTGTATTCACTGCGTACTCTAGCTAGGAGAGCTAGTTGTATCGGTAGTACACTTCATATTGAAACCTGCGAGTATCCTAGGAGAGGATAGCTCGCACCCCTCTCGGCTGGCTGATCGAGACCAACTCCGTCACAGCCCCACTGTATTCCTTCACTGTACGGCCATACTTCGGTTGGTTAGTGCCTGACGAAGTGAGCGGACTCGGGAAACTCCTTAGCAAGGATCCCATTGAAAGAGCCGACTCGACAAAAGGGTACACAACGTGAGGTATCGACCAGCGTGGAACTAGATCACTAGCTCTACGCGCGTCGTACTTATATTCTTTTAAAGTGCTTGGCCAGCGCAGCGCTACCCCTTCGCTGCTGCTGGTCGCTCAGACGCCTGTCCGCTAGCTGTCGCCAGCTAGCGAACGTACACCACTCTATCACATCGACGCGAGGAAGCAAGATGATTCGATCAGCAGCGACGGCAACGAGCGCGTCGCGCGCGAGCGGCTGATGAGTGCGAGCAGCGCCGCGGTGACGACCGCGGTCTCTGGGGCGAGCGCATGCGCAGACGATGATCGCGTCGGGACGACGGCAGTCGATGCCGTCGTGCACCACGACGACGACGAGGTGGCACCGGTTCTAAAAATGGCAACAACGTCCGACGCTTCGAACGTTGGCTTCGATCAAGCAGCGAATGCTCCGACGGAGACTGCGACGGCGGGAGCCGGAGTCTCAACGTCCGACGAGCACAGCAACGACAGCGAGCACGAGTACTGCGGTGACGACCGCAGTGACGGCGACAGTGTTGACGACGACTGCGCAACCGGCGGCGGTGGCAGTGTCAACAGCAGTTCAAGCGCGAGTGGCAGACGATGATCCGACGATCGCGAGACGCGATCGTGATGTGGCGCAGGTCACAGTCAGCGATGACTTCGTGTACGCGGCACCGTGGCCTGGCGAGCATCGCGTCGATGACTTGACGGACGTCGCGAGCCGTGCGCGACGTGTGGAGGGCTGGACGCGCGAGCGCCAGTTCCCAATCGAGTACGGCGACACATCGCACTGCTTGAATCCACACAACGTGCCACGTGCGGAGATCTTGAACTGGTTCGAGCGTTTCCGCGAGTCGCGCGGGAAAGGCGGTTACGCGCGAGCGGATTCGCTGCGTTGTTCGTGGAACGCGTTCGTTCTACGATGGAACGAAGGTGACTTGATCACATCGGTGCATCGACGCGAGGCGTTGCTCGCGCGACACAGTCTGGGCGCTTTACGCCGAGAGATACATCGAGCTTGTCTTGATGTGCGACGTCCATGCTACGTGGACGTGGTAAAGGGTTGTGCTTCGTGTTCACAAGCTGGAAACTTGAGGCCGAGTCATGAAGATTGTAGAGAGTCTCTTCGTCGAGATCCGCTCGACGATAATGCGTTGTTACGGTCGATCGCACGTTACGACCGTACTCGCGCCGATTTTGAGCAGGCTAGAGGCGAGCCCGCGCAGGGAGCGACGCTTCGTATTCCTGAACGAGATCAGGAACGTCCTCCTGCAACACTGGTCGAGCGACCACGAGTCGTCCGGGCAACCAAGCCACCGGACGAGATAGTGACGAACGCGTCTGTGTGGACGCGCGCGACCACGCGCGTGTCACCCGTGCTGATGAGCACGGAGTGCGACGACTCGATCTTCGTGGCGAAGAATTCGATCAACGATCCACCGCAGTTCACCATGCGAATCAACCAACGGGGGTGGACCAGCGCGAACGACTATCTAAGATATACGAACCTAGAAAACACCAAAACTACACTTATGCACTGGATCCTTCCACAAATTCGCCTTGACAACGCTCGAACTTGACGCTTCACGCGGGTGCCACAGCTCGCACCTGAGACCTGACAACGCACAAGTTGTGTGTAGCTAAAGCTAAACAGACACTTCCCAACGCTCAAGTACCAAATGCTTGAGCTGCGTGCAGCTCAAGCAAAATAGAAACTTGACAACGCTCAAGTACCAAATGCTACTTCGACAAAACTTGATCCACTCCACCACAGCTGCCACCCAGTCTCTTTCTCAACTTGAAAGAAGCACAGTCTCTTACTCGCCTTCAAAGAAGCACACGAGAGTGGTCTAGGCACTTACGAGCGCCGTAGACGCTCGGTCGACCGAAGCGTAGTTATTGGTGGCCGAAAATGGGGAAGGTAACGTTGGATTGGTTGTCTGGGTGCCGAGTTCGTGGAAGTCGACAGTCGACCAAAGAAAGTAATCCCTGCGCTCCGGAGTCTACAAGCAGGAAACTTTGGTGATTGATGGGCCATCGACATCGCTGGGGCCTTTCCAAGAGTACGTAGACGAAATCGGTACGCATTGGCCGAATACGTATCCAAGTACGTGGTCTTGGTCGCTCTTCCAACCAGAGCAGCGGAAGGTATTGCGAAGGTTATTCGGGATCGCCTCGTGTTGCAACGGGGTCCTCCTCTTCAGCTTATGACCGATGGTGCATTGGAATTCTAAGGAGTATAGATCAGCAAGTTTGTCGTGTTACTCCAAGCAAAGCAAGTTCCGATTGCACCTTCTGCTTTTTCAGGGCAGATATTTTCCGGATGTTTCTATAATGACCGAATTGTGGTCATTTTAGGCGATTTCCGAAAGCGATGTGATTGGATAAAAAGCTGCGAGAATATATTACGGGATGGGAATTTCTCCGAAAGTTCACAGACAGTCCCGCGAAGATTTTTTTCCACTTTTTGATGGGTGGTTGTTGAGACGTGGTTGATCGCGATAGCAGAGTGTGCTGATAACCATTTTGTCATACCGAATTCAAAGTGAACATCAAAGTGAACATGACTGCAAATGCGACAATGATCCCGCTTGGCACAGAGGTGTTCCGCAGGATTGCAGAGGAAGTTTGCCGCCAAGACACATTACCGTCTGACATCGTGACACCATGTGGGAATAATGCAAGTAGAGACACTCTGGCTCTCATCTCTGTCCTCGAACGCATGTTGGAGAGCACATGCGAGGGCTGGAACGTTGCTACTAGACATGTGATTGCATCTGAGCGTCTTGGAAAACCGACCATAACAGCGCGTGATCTGGTCGAGTCCGATACAGCAAAAGTGTTCTTGGTGTGTATTGGTGGGAATGGCGAGGTATCGACCCCGGTCAATGCGAAACCCACAGCCAAGATGGAGAAACACATAATGCACCAAGGGAGCTGTATATCGATGCAGGCACAAACGTTGTACGTGGTCCAGCGATCAACTGCCGTGTTTCTACACTTCATCTTCGTGCCCAGGAGGCATTCGCCAGACGTCTCTGTTTTTGTTGAGACTTGGTTCCCTTGTCCTTACAATGGTGTAAATGAACGTGGTGACATCCGAATCTATCCACGGGGTTTCGTCGAGTCACTTATGAAGACCTGCTCGTACCGTGGTTCCAAGTGGAAGAATGTACTCGATCACTTGGTATTTTGCAAGTGCAATCCGAAACAATCTGAGTGTGATACAAGACAGCAGAAACGCAAAGTTCGAAACGAGGTTGAAGCTATTTGTGCTTTAGCGATCATCCACCATTCCGATCAAGAAACTCGTTGGTAAAACACAACCTAAGGAAGCACTCGTCAAAAGATCCACCCACGGTTGAGCTGTCTCAAGAAATGACAGCGTGCTTAAGCCAGGCGAACCAAGACGCAAGAATGAACTTGATGCTTACTCCAGCCGAAGTCGTCAATCAAAACAGAGATGTTCCGAGACAGACAAAAAAGCTCAAGCGAAGAGAGCGCCCGACGCTTCTGGAACAATTCGAACGCTGCTTGGCCAATAACGATACATCAACACCGTATTCGCAGCAGGTGTCGATGGAGATCGCTGCTGGTATGCTTGACAAAGTTACCAGATCTGATGTTCGTCAACCCAGTGGCCGAGTCGATCTAAATGCAGGTGAGCTGAGTCCTCAAGGTGTATGCGTCCTCCTCGATGGTTTGTGCGAAGTCGAGATGGTTGGTGACAACGACGTCTTTGCAGGCATCGGCGCAGGCGTCGGAAACGTCGTCATCCAGCTTGCGTTGCAAGGGCGTTTCAAGGAGTGTATCGCGGTTGAAATGCGCCCTGAGTTGACATCACTTCTTGGAGATATTCTTGCTTCAAATGGAGTCGCCGAGCCGAGGTTATCGCGTGTTAAGATTGTCGATGCTGATATTTCACAAACCGACATTAGCGAACTACCCGCTCTGGCTGCTGTTACCCACCTCTTCTCGCACAACACTCTTTTTACGGCGTTATCGAACCATGCTCTCGAGGACCTCTGCTGGCTGCTGAAACCTCCTGTTGTCGCGCTGTCGCAGCAATTTTGTGCTCGGCATAGCACTCGATGCAACAAAGCTTTCTGTCAACTGTGGACACTCGCGAAAACACTTGTTGTTGGTGTGACGTACAGAGACGCTGGAGTCGAGATCTTCGTATACAAGCGGGCCAACATAGTGTTGTAGAATCAAACGCAGAAAGAATAAAATCAAAATCTTACCACATTAATGTTAACCTGTCTTAGGAACAACACGACGAACAAATGTAAGTGACTTGAGCCACGTCGACAACCACTTGACGCCTTCGATGTGCTCGCGATCATGCGCAAATATGCCTGTTCCATCGAGAGTAACTTCGAGTACAAAACAACGTCCGACGTTCTGAGTCGACCAAGCACCGACCAGATAAATGCCATCACCGAGACCCAAACGCTCGAGTGCCTCGACTCCGTCGCCGTGTCCTTTAAACAGATTCTTGTCGATGACATCCATGTCTAGCGACCCAATCGACTTGATGAACGACCGGAGCGCGGCCCAAGTGACACCCTTCTGCGCGATGATTGACGGATCAATCTTGCGCCTCTTGGCCCCGCGCTCTCTGAACTCTTGGATCATCTTGTCAGTCACGGGGTTGGGCAGTCGGAGAAGCTCCAGCGCAACACCAACTGCATCATAACCGCAAGCCATCCAGCTATCCCCCGCACCATGCGCTTTGGCCGGCTTGTGCTTCTTGCCTTGAGACGAGCTTAGGAAGTCCTTGAGTGTCTTGTACTTCGTCCCGGTCTTCTTCCATGCCGCAATTGCGTCCAAATCACGCTTGAAGTGGCTCATATCGTTTAACGATCGAGTCCATGTCTTTCGGGGTTCACCAGGCTTGGGATTCGCCCAAACAACAAGGTACTCTTTCACGCCATTCATTGTGCGGATGTCGTCGACTCTCTCAACCCGGTAGTACCCGGGCGGCATGTCGCGCTGCTTCAGTCGCTTACGTGCCGGAGGTTTCCACCCAGAAGCGGCGCTCGAGCTTGGCTGACTCGAAGTTGCTATTGGCTGCTGACTCGAAGTCGCTGTTGGTTGCTTGCCCGCCGGACGTCTTGCTGGAGCAGCAGTCGATGCTGCCAGGGCAGGTGCAGGAGACGCTGCAGATGCCGGCGATGATCCGGCATGATCCGGCATGTCGCTCGTCTGGCTCGGTGTCTTCGTCATCGTCTTCCTCGTCCTCGATGACGGGAGCTCGACGCCGCTTTCCGGGCGCACTTGGCCTTGGCGCTGTCGCAGCGGTGTTGGTGGTCCATGATCTTGTGTTCACGGCGGGTGGACCGGAGCTGGTGCCCTAAGATCGGGACGTGGTAGCAGTTGACGGAGAAGCAGTTGTCGTCGGTGATTGGGGCGCAGTTGTCGTCGACATGGTCTCTGCTGTCTTCGACTTCTTGTTCTTCTTGTTCTTCTTCTTCTTCTTCTTCCGCCCCTTTCTTTTGACCTTCAACTTGTCTCTGTCTTTCGCTATTCGTGTGGCTGACATTGGACCCCGCTTTCTCTTTCGAGATTGGCCATCACCTCTCACTTCGGACGCAGCATCGTCGGAAGATGAGCCGTCGTCTTCGCTAGCGTCACTGCCACTTGCTTCGAGATCACTGGTTTCTGCATTGTCGTTGTCGCTAGCGTCAGGTCCACTCGCACTTCCATCATTGACTGCTGCTGCTTGGGCAAGCGGCCTGCTTGATGTGTCGCTCTCGTCGCTCGCTTGAGATTCAACTTGGTCGCTATCTGCAGCAGCTGCGTCTTCATCATCGCCGCTCGCATCGTTCTCGCTTGCAGCCGCTGCATCATGACTGCCTGCCGGAGATGCTTGCCCGTCCTCGTTGCTTGAACCGTCGGATGGAGCACGATCAGCATCACCCGCACGCTCAGCAGCATCTTGCATCGCAGCATCAACACGGCCAGCAGCGTCTTGCGTCGCAGCAGCAGGGTCTTGCGTCGCAGCAGCAGCGGCTTGCGTCGCCGTAGCAGCGTCTCGAGTCGAAGTAGCAGCATTAGCAGCACCAGGCGTCGCACCAACAGCGTCTTGCGTCGCAGCATCACGATTCGCAACGTCTTGTGTCGCAGTAGCAGCGTCTTGCGTCGCACCAGCAGCGTCTTGCGCTGTACCAGCAGCGTCTTGCGTCGCACCACCAGCAGGCGTCGCAGCAGCAGCACGATTCGCAGCGTCTTGCGTCGCACCACCAGCGTTCGTCGCAGCAGCAGCACGATCAGGAGCGTCTCGAGTCGCAGCGGCACGACCACGAGGAGCGTCATGCGTCGCAGCAGCGGCACGACCACGAGGCGCGTCTTGCGTCGCAGCAGCTGCACGACCACAAGGAGCGTCAGCAGCAGGCGTCGGAGCAGCAGCACGATCAGGAGCGTCTCGAGTCGCAGCGGCACGACCACGAGGCGCGTCTTGCGTCGCAGCAGCTGCACGACCACAAGGAGCGTCAGCAGCAGCCGTCGGAGCAGCAGCGCGATCAGGAGCGTCTCGAGTTGCAGCGGCACGACCACGAGGAGCGTCATGCGTCGCAGCAGCGGCACGACCACGAGGCGCGTCTTGCGTCGCAGCAGCTGCACGACCACAAGGAGCGTCAGCAGCAGCCGTCGGAGCAGCAGCACGATCAGGAGCGTCTCGAGTCGCAGCGGCACGACCACGAGGAGCGTCATGCGTCGCAGCAGCGGCACGACCACGAGGCGCGTCTTGCGTCGCAGCAGCTGCACGACCACAAGGAGCGTCAGCAGCAGGCGTCGGAGCAGCAGCACGATCAGGAGCGTCTCGAGTTGCAGCGCAGCACGATCAGGAGCGTCTCGCGTCGCAGCGGCACGACCACGAGGAGCGTCATGCGTCGCAGCAGCGGCACGACCACGAGGCGCGTCTTGCGTCGCAGCAGCTGCACGACCACAAGGAGCGTCAGCAGCAGGCGTCGGAGCAGCAGCACGATCAGGAGCGTCTCGAGTTGCAGCGGCAGCACGATCAGGAGCGTCTCGCGTCGCAGCGGCACGACCACGAGGAGCGTCATGCGTCGCAGCAGCGGCACGACCACGAAGCGCGTCTTGCGTCGCAGCAGCTGCACGACCACAAGGAGCGTCAGCAGCAGGCGTCGGAGCAGCAGCACGATCAGGAGCGTCTCGAGTCGCAGCGGCACGACCACGAGGCGCGTCTTGCGTCGCAGCAGCTGCACGACCACAAGGAGCGTCAGCAGCAGCCGTCGGAGCAGCAGCGCGATCAGGAGCGTCTCGAGTTGCAGCGGCACGACCACGAGGAGCGTCATGCGTCGCAGCAGCGGCACGACCACGAGGCGCGTCTTGCGTCGCAGCAGCTGCACGACCACAAGGAGCGTCAGCAGCAGGCGTCGGAGCAGCAGCACGATCAGGAGCGTCTCGAGTTGCAGCGGCAGCACGATCAGGAGCGTCTCGCGTCGCAGCGGCACGACCACGAGGAGCGTCATGCGTCGCAGCAGCGGCACGACCACGAGGCGCGTCTTGCGTCGCAGCAGCTGCACGACCACAAGGAGCGTCAGCAGCAGGCGTCGGAGCAGCAGCACGATCAGGAGCGTCTCGAGTTGCAGCGGCAGCACGATCAGGAGCGTCTCGAGTCGCAGCAGCACGACCACGAGGAGCGTCATGCGTCGCAGCAGCGGCACGACCACGAGGCGCGTCTTGCGTCGCAGCAGCGGCACAACCACGAGGTGCGTCAGCAGCAGGCGTCGGAGCGGCAGCACGATCAGCAGCGTCTCGAGTTGCAGCGGCAGCACGATCTGGAGCGTCTCGAGTCGCAGCAGCAGCACGATAAGGAGCGTCTCGAGTTGCAGCGGCAGCACGATCAGGAGCGTCTCGAGTTGCAGCGGCAGCACGATCAGGAGCGTCTCGCGTCGCAGCAGCACGACCACGAGGCGCGTCTTGCGTCGCAGCAGCTGCACGACCACAAGGAGCGTCAGCAGCAGGCGTCGGAGCAGCAGCACGATCAGGAGCGTCTCGAGTCGCAGCGGCAGCACGTCCAGCAGCATCTTGCGTCGCACCAGCAGCGTCTTGAGCCGCACCAGCAGCACGATGAGCAGCGTCTTGAGCTGCACCAGCAGCACGGCCAGCGGCGTCTTGGGCTGCATTAGCAGCACGACCAGCCACGCTGGTCGCATCACCAGCAGCATCTTGAGTCGCACCAGCAGCGGCTTGAGCTGTACCAGCGGCATTTGTCGCAGCACCAGCAGCTTCTTGAGTCGCACCAGCAGCGTTGGTCGCAGCACCAGCAGCACGCACAGTAGCATCTTGAGCAGCAGGAGCACCACGGCCAGCACCGTCTTGAATCGCGCCAGGTTCGTCGGCGACAGCATCACTAGCAGGAATCGCATCGAGCACAGCATCGCTTCGATCTGCCACCTCTTGCCCACGCGACAAGACACCAGCGTGCTGTGCGCTCGCACCGCCGTCCTTCACCATGATCCGAGAGTTCCTTGTGCTGCGAAAGGACTAGTACTTTCTCGGATCAGGATCAATAGGCAGCACCACGCACTTGCCGCCCTAATGTCACGCGCGGAGAGGGCTGGATCCTCTCCGGAGAAGGATCGGCGAATCTCCACGCGTGACGGCAGGCAACACGCGACGCCGAGCGCGCAGACAAGAGGCAGCGACCACTCGCTTCTGCTGACGTCCCGAGCGACGCGGACGATGGTCGCGCGGGAGCGTCACAATGAGATCGACTTGATCTGCGCACAAATACACACACGAGTTACTCAGCATAGCCATTTCGGCGGCGGAAGCACCGCGATTCCACTCACCTGCGCGATCCAGACGAAAATAGAAGAATGAAACGTGTGGACGTGCGACGGGTTGTGACATTTGAGGATTTTTGTGTGCCAAAAGGTGCAAACCTGATTGGTCGATTTAGATTATGCGGTTTAATTGTAGCGCCACGGGATTGGTAGAAACGTCTTCCAATACTGGATGACAATTCTGGATGACAATTCGGAGGGACAATTCAAACAAGATTTTTGGGTCGAGTGACTGTCATTTCGCAATCTTCCGTGATCCACTCAGGTGAGTTTGTTTTCGTTGTTTTTTTTATCTGTGTCTAATTCTTCATTTCGCAACAGATCCAGACCGCATGCGTCAGACGCGCGATGCGGCATCAGTATGTCGGCCAGCCGCCACGCGCAGGGACTCACCGATTCTCCTCCGGAGAGGATCTAGCCCTCCCTGCACGTGGCGCAAAGGCGGTCAGTGCGTCATCCGGACGCCTCGTGCTTGTAACCAGCGTACCCCGGGTATGCTGGATCCTGGTTAGGGTGGGGCAGCGGAGGCGGCGCGAGTGCCGCGGAAGCGGCGGGGGCGCTGCGCGGCCGAAGCGCCAACGGCGCGCGTGGCCGGTCGCGATGAGTGGCCAGGGGCGTGCCCGCGTCGGCGGAGGGGCCGGAAGCGCTTGCGCATGCGGCGATTGCGACCCCATGTGGGTGGGGTTGCCGCAGCGCTCCGCCAATGACGTCGTCTGGGTGGTCGGTGGTCGATGGGACGGCAACCACAACCCGCGGTGGGTATGTGTGGCCGTCCGCGCGGGGGGTCGCTGCTGCGGTCGCCAGTGCGGAAGCTGTGGTCGGGGATGTAAGCGCTGGTGCGTCGCTGGCGAGAGGGAACCTGATGGTTGTATCGGTATGTGAGTCGTAGAAGATGTCGTCGGGGTCGTGCGCGTCGACGTCGATGTCGGCATCAGCAGCACGAGCGTCGTCGGCGTCGGCAGCAGCAAGCAGCGTGGGGTCGGTGTCGGTAGGTCCCGCGTGCGTCGGCGTCGTCGTGTACATCGGGGTCAGGCTGATGGTGTTCTTGTGGTGTGTGTAGGCGCGTTCGGCAGCGTGCACAGGGTCTTCTTTCGCGCGCGCCGCCGCTGGATGCGGGCGGCAGCGCTGCGCTGATGTGCTGGGGCGCGCTGTCGATGGTGATGCCACAAGCGCGCCCACAGAGTGGTTTCGCCGCGGCCACGCTCGCATGCGCGGCCGCACCGACGCAGTCTTGATCGTTGTGGGGGCACGCAGGCGTGCGCGGCGCTCTCCCGACGGCGACGCTGAATGTTCTTGGGCGCCGTGTTGGGGCATGAGCTGCTGCCGTCCCTCAACACGGCGCCTGTTGTCGGGTGCGTCGGTGCCGTCACGGTGGTGCCGCTCCGGCGTCGATCCGACGCCTGGGGGCCGAGGAATCGGCGCCGCCGTAAGGGCGCCGGCTCGTCCCAGAACGACTGGTCAGACGCGACGCTGCTCTGGCTCGCTGTCGACCGTTCGCTGTCGGAGGACCACGAACGGTCGCGCAGCGGCCAGAAGAGGCGCATAGCGAAAGGGGGTAAAGGGCAGAAAGGACAAAGAAAACAAATGTAGGTGGGCCTCTCCGGGGGGGGAAGTGCAAGCCCCAGGAAAACCCCAACCGCTTCCCCAGCAAGTTGAGTTTGCAGTTGATGTTCAGAAATAAATGTGAAAAGAAACCCGGAAAATATCCACGAAATCAGTTTTCACACACATTAGAACAGATACTACACTTGATCTTCGCCAAAACGCTGAGAAGGTGCATGGGGAAGGGGTAAAAGAGACGAAACGAAAGAGACAGGAGGGTCCTAAAACACGAAAATGTAGATGAGACAGGAGGGTCCTAAACACGAAAATGTAGATGAGACAGGAGGGTCCTAAAACACGAAAATGTAGATGAGACAGGAGGGTCCTATAACACGAAAATGTAGATGAGCCTCTCCGAGGGGGGCGGAGTGGGTAACTGCCAAGAAAACCCTAACCTCATTCGTAGAAGGCTAATGTAGCGGATGATGAAAGGAATCAACATATGTGAGAAGAAAGTCAATTTCCACAGTGACAAGAACAAATACCAGAGTTCATCGTAGCCTTTCGTGTAAGGCTTAGAAGACGATGCGCGTCAATCAGGGCCTTGGCGCATCATTTCGCGGGCGAGGAAAAAAGGCTTGGCCGTAAAGAGCGTTAGAGCTGTCTTGTACAGGTGTCAAGGGTCAATGATCTTGCAGCTCAGTATACTGTTGTATTAGGCCGGGAGCAGCGTTGAGGAGGCGCTCGCGTTGACGTGCGCGCTGTTGGCGGCGCTTCTGTGTCTTCGTCGCGGGGGCAGGCGGTGTGGTGGGCTGCGGTGGGCTCTGCGTCGATGCGGGCAACGGGAGGCTCGGCCCCCAACGCGCCGGTGTCCTGCCCGGCGTCGGTAGCCGGGGACCCCAGCGGGTCGTCGTTCGGGTGGGTGCTCACTCGGCTGGCAGCGCGGGAGCGAGGCGCATGGCCTCGTCGGCTTCGCCGTCGCGCATGAGGCGGCGTCGCTTACCTCCGACCGCCTCCATGCGGTGGGGCAACTGCCGTAGGGCACGAGCGCGCGTGCTTGGTCGCCGCTGCACGCGCATCGAACGCGGTGCCGGTGGCGCAGCCGCTGGCGAACTTGCCGATGAAGCGGGTGCGCCTGTGGATGGAGCGGCGGTGCGCGTGTAGCGCAGTGAGGTCGCGACAGGTGCGCCCACAAAGCGTGCACTCGAAGTGCGGCGCGGTTGTTTCCCCGTACCCTCCCCCCCCCTCCAGCGTACCCCGGGTATGCTGGATCCTGGTTAGGGTGGGGCAGCGGAGGCGGCGCGAGTGCCGCGGAAGCGGCGGGGGCGCTGCGCGGCCGAAGCGCCAACGGCGCGCGTGGTCGGTCGTGATGAGTGGCCAGGGGCGTGCCCGCGTCGGCGGAGGGGCCGGAAGCGCTTGCGCATGCGGCGATTGCGACCCCATGTGGGTGGGGTTGCCGCAGCGCTCCGCCAATGACGTCGTCTGGGTGGTCGGTGGTCGATGGGACGGCAACCACAACCCGCGGTGGGTATGTGTGGCCGTCCGCGCGGGGGGTCGCTGCTGCGGTCGCCAGTGCGGAAGCTGTGGTCGGGGATGTAAGCGCTGGTGCGTCGCTGGCGAGAGGGAACCTGATGGTTGTATCGGTATGTGAGTCGTAGAAGATGTCGTCGGGGTCGTGCGCGTCGACGTCGATGTCGGCATCAGCAGCACGAGCGTCGTCGGCGTCGGCAGCAGCAAGCAGCGTGGGGTCGGTGTCGGTAGGTCCCGCGTGCGTCGGCGTCGTCGTGTACATCGGGGTCAGGCTGATGGTGTTCTTGTGGTGTGTGTAGGCGCGTTCGGCAGCGTGCACAGGGTCTTCTTTCGCACGCGCCGCCGCTGGATGCGGGCGGCAGCGCTGCGCTGATGTGCTGGGGCGCGCTGTCGATGGTGATGCCACAAGCGCGCCCACAGAGTGGTTTCGCCGCGGCCACGCTCGCATGCGCGGCCGCACCGACGCAGTCTTGATCGTTGTGGGGGCACGCAGGCGTGCGCGGCGCTCTCCCGACGGCGACGCTGCATGTTCTTGGGCGCCGTGTTGGGGCATGAGCTGCTGCCGTCCCTCAACACGGCGCCTGTTGTCGGGTGCGTCGGTGCCGTCACGGTGGTGCCGCTCCGGCGTCGATCCGACGCCTGGGGGCCGAGGAATCGGCGCCGCCGTAAGGGCGCCGGCTCGTCCCAGAACGACTGGTCAGACGCGACGCTGCTCTGGCTCGCTGTCGACCGTTCGCTGTCGGAGGACCACGAACGGTCGCGCAGCGGCCAGAAGAGGCGCATAGCGAAAGGGGGTAAAGGGCAGAAAGGACAAAGAAAACAAATGTAGGTGGGCCTCTCCGGGGGGGGAAGTGCAAGCCCCAGGAAAACCCCAACCGCTTCCCCAGCAAGTTGAGTTTGCAGTTGATGTTCAGAAATAAATGTGAAAAGAAACCCGGAAAATATCCACGAAATCAGTTTTCACACACATTAGAACAGATACTACACTTGATCTTCGCCAAAACGCTGAGAAGGTGCATGGGGAAGGGTAAAAGAGACGAAACGAAAGAGACAGGAGGGTCCTAAAACACGAAAATGTAGATGAGACAGGAGGGTCCTAAAACACGAAAATGTAGATGAGACAGGAGGGTCCTAAAACACGAAAATGTAGATGAGACAGGAGGGTCCTAAAACACGAAAATGTAGATGAGACAGGAGGGTCCTATAACACGAAAATGTAGATGAGCCTCTCCGAGGGGGGCGGAGTGGGTAACTGCCAAGAAAACCCTAACCTCATTCGTAGAAGGCTAATGTAGCGGATGATGAAAGGAATCAACATATGTGAGAAGAAAGTCAATTTCCACAGTGACAAGAACAAATACCAGAGTTCATCGTAGCCTTTCGTGTAAGGCTTAGAAGACGATGCGCGTCAATCAGGGCCTTGGCGCATCATTTCGCGGGCGAGGAAAAAAGGCTTGGCCGTAAAGAGCGTTAGAGCTGTCTTGTACAGGTGTCAAGGGTCAATGATCTTGCAGCTCAGTATACTGTTGTATTAGGCCGGGAGCAGCGTTGAGGAGGCGCTCGCGTTGACGTGCGCGCTGTTGGCGGCGCTTCTGTGTCTTCGTCGCGGGGGCAGGCGGTGTGGTGGGCTGCGGTGGGCTCTGCGTCGATGCGGGCAACGGGAGGCTCGGCCCCCAACGCGCCGGTGTCCTGCCCGGCGTCGGTAGCCGGGGACCCCAGCGGGTCGTCGTTCGGGTGGGTGCTCACTCGGCTGGCAGCGCGGGAGCGAGGCGCATGGCCTCGTCGGCTTCGCCGTCGCGCATGAGGCGGCGTCGCTTACCTCCGACCGCCTCCATGCGGTGGGGCAACTGCCGTAGGGCACGAGCGCGCGTGCTTGGTCGCCGCTGCACGCGCATCGAACGCGGTGCCGGTGGCGCAGCCGCTGGCGAACTTGCCGATGAAGCGGGTGCGCCTGTGGATGGAGCGGCGGTGCGCGTGTAGCGCAGTGAGGTCGCGACAGGTGCGCCCACAAAGCGTGCACTCGAAGTGCGGCGCGGTTGTTTCCCCGTACCCTCCCCCCCCCTCCAGCGTACCCCGGGTATGCTGGATCCTGGTTAGGGTGGGGCAGCGGAGGCGGCGCGAGTGCCGCGGAAGCGGCGGGGGCGCTGCGCGGCCGAAGCGCCAACGGCGCGCGTGGTCGGTCGTGATGAGTGGCCAGGGGCGTGCCCGCGTCGGCGGAGGGGCCGGAAGCGCTTGCGCATGCGGCGATTGCGACCCCATGTGGGTGGGGTTGCCGCAGCGCTCCGCCAATGACGTCGTCTGGGTGGTCGGTGGTCGATGGGACGGCAACCACAACCCGCGGTGGGTATGTGTGGCCGTCCGCGCGGGGGGTCGCTGCTGCGGTCGCCAGTGCGGAAGCTGTGGTCGGGGATGTAAGCGCTGGTGCGTCGCTGGCGAGAGGGAACCTGATGGTTGTATCGGTATGTGAGTCGTAGAAGATGTCGTCGGGGTCGTGCGCGTCGACGTCGATGTCGGCATCAGCAGCACGAGCGTCGTCGGCGTCGGCAGCAGCAAGCAGCGTGGGGTCGGTGTCGGTAGGTCCCGCGTGCGTCGGCGTCGTCGTGTACATCGGGGTCAGGCTGATGGTGTTCTTGTGGTGTGTGTAGGCGCGTTCGGCAGCGTGCACAGGGTCTTCTTTCGCACGCGCCGCCGCTGGATGCGGGCGGCAGCGCTGCGCTGATGTGCTGGGGCGCGCTGTCGATGGTGATGCCACAAGCGCGCCCACAGAGTGGTTTCGCCGCGGCCACGCTCGCATGCGCGGCCGCACCGACGCAGTCTTGATCGTTGTGGGGGCACGCAGGCGTGCGCGGCGCTCTCCCGACGGCGACGCTGCATGTTCTTGGGCGCCGTGTTGGGGCATGAGCTGCTGCCGTCCCTCAACACGGCGCCTGTTGTCGGGTGCGTCGGTGCCGTCACGGTGGTGCCGCTCCGGCGTCGATCCGACGCCTGGGGGCCGAGGAATCGGCGCCGCCGTAAGGGCGCCGGCTCGTCCCAGAACGACTGGTCAGACGCGACGCTGCTCTGGCTCGCTGTCGACCGTTCGCTGTCGGAGGACCACGAACGGTCGCGCAGCGGCCAGAAGAGGCGCATAGCGAAAGGGGGTAAAGGGCAGAAAGGACAAAGAAAACAAATGTAGGTGGGCCTCTCCGGGGGGGAAGTGCAAGCCCCAGGAAAACCCCAACCGCTTCCCCAGCAAGCTGAGTTTGCAGTTGATGTTCAGAAATAAATGTGAAAAGAAACCCGGAAAATATCCACGAAATCAGTTTTCACACACATTAGAACAGATACTACACTTGATCTTCGCCAAAACGCTGAGAAGGTGCATGGGGAAGGGGTAAAAGAGACGAAACGAAAGAGACAGGAGGGTCCTAAAACACGAAAATGTAGATGAGACAGGAGGGTCCTAAAACACGAAAATGTAGATGAGACAGGAGGGTCCTATAACACGAAAATGTAGATGAGCCTCTCCGAGGGGGGCGGAGTGGGTAACTGCCAAGAAAACCCTAACCTCATTCGTAGAAGGCTAATGTAGCGGATGATGAAAGGAATCAACATATGTGAGAAGAAAGTCAATTTCCACAGTGACAAGAACAAATACCAGAGTTCATCGTAGCCTTTCGTGTAAGGCTTAGAAGACGATGCGCGTCAATCAGGGCCTTGGCGCATCATTTCGCGGGCGAGGAAAAAAGGCTTGGCCGTATAGAGCGTTAGAGCTGTCTTGTACAGGTGTCAAGGGTCAATGATCTTGCAGCTCAGTATACTGTTGTATTAGGCCGGGAGCAGCGTTGAGGAGGCGCTCGCGTTGACGTGCGCGCTGTTGGCGGCGCTTCTGTGTCTTCGTCGCGGGGGCAGGCGGTGTGGTGGGCTGCGGTGGGCTCTGCGTCGATGCGGGCAACGGGAGGCTCGGCCCCCAACGCGCCGGTGTCCTGCCCGGCGTCGGTAGCCGGGGACCCCAGCGGGTCGTCGTTCGGGTGGGTGCTCACTCGGCTGGCAGCGCGGGAGCGAGGCGCATGGCCTCGTCGGCTTCGCCGTCGCGCATGAGGCGGCGTCGCTTACCTCCGACCGCCTCCATGCGGTGGGGCAACTGCCGTAGGGCACGAGCGCGCGTGCTTGGTCGCCGCTGCACGCGCATCGAACGCGGTGCCGGTGGCGCAGCCGCTGGCGAACTTGCCGATGAAGCGGGTGCGCCTGTGGATGGAGCGGCGGTGCGCGTGTAGCGCAGTGAGGTCGCGACAGGTGCGCCCACAAAGCGTGCACTCGAAGTGCGGCGCGGTTGTTTCCCCGTACCCTCCCCCCCCTCCAGCGTACCCCGGGTATGCTGGATCCTGGTTAGGGTGGGGCAGCGGAGGCGGCGCGAGTGCCGCGGAAGCGGCGGGGGCGCTGCGCGGCCGAAGCGCCAACGGCGCGCGTGGTCGGTCGTGATGAGTGGCCAGGGGCGTGCCCGCGTCGGCGGAGGGGCCGGAAGCGCTTGCGCATGCGGCGATTGCGACCCCATGTGGGTGGGGTTGCCGCAGCGCTCCGCCAATGACGTCGTCTGGGTGGTCGGTGGTCGATGGGACGGCAACCACAACCCGCGGTGGGTATGTGTGGCCGTCCGCGCGGGGGGTCGCTGCTGCGGTCGCCAGTGCGGAAGCTGTGGTCGGGGATGTAAGCGCTGGTGCGTCGCTGGCGAGAGGGAACCTGATGGTTGTATCGGTATGTGAGTCGTAGAAGATGTCGTCGGGGTCGTGCGCGTCGACGTCGATGTCGGCATCAGCAGCACGAGCGTCGTCGGCGTCGGCAGCAGCAAGCAGCGTGGGGTCGGTGTCGGTAGGTCCCGCGTGCGTCGGCGTCGTCGTGTACATCGGGGTCAGGCTGATGGTGTTCTTGTGGTGTGTGTAGGCGCGTTCGGCAGCGTGCACAGGGTCTTCTTTCGCGCGCGCCGCCGCTGGATGCGGGCGGCAGCGCTGCGCTGATGTGCTGGGGCGCGCTGTCGATGGTGATGCCACAAGCGCGCCCACAGAGTGGTTTCGCCGCGGCCACGCTCGCATGCGCGGCCGCACCGACGCAGTCTTGATCGTTGTGGGGGCACGCAGGCGTGCGCGGCGCTCTCCCGACGGCGACGCTGCATGTTCTTGGGCGCCGTGTTGGGGCATGAGCTGCTGCCGTCCCTCAACACGGCGCCTGTTGTCGGGTGCGTCGGTGCCGTCACGGTGGTGCCGCTCCGGCGTCGATCCGACGCCTGGGGGCCGAGGAATCGGCGCCGCCGTAAGGGCGCCGGCTCGTCCCAGAACGACTGGTCAGACGCGACGCTGCTCTGGCTCGCTGTCGACCGTTCGCTGTCGGAGGACCACGAACGGTCGCGCAGCGGCCAGAAGAGGCGCATAGCGAAAGGGGGTAAAGGGCAGAAAGGACAAAGAAAACAAATGTAGGTGGGCCTCTCCGGGGGGGAAGTGCAAGCCCCAGGAAAACCCCAACCGCTTCCCCAGCAAGTTGAGTTTGCAGTTGATGTTCAGAAATAAATGTGAAAAGAAACCCGGAAAATATCCACGAAATCAGTTTTCACACACATTAGAACAGATACTACACTTGATCTTCGCCAAAACGCTGAGAAGGTGCATGGGGAAGGGTAAAAGAGACGAAACGAAAGAGACAGGAGGGTCCTAAAACACGAAAATGTAGATGAGACAGGAGGGTCCTAAAACACGAAAATGTAGATGAGACAGGAGGGTCCTAAAACACGAAAATGTAGATGAGACAGGAGGGTCCTAAAACACGAAAATGTAGATGAGACAGGAGGGTCCTATAACACGAAAATGTAGATGAGCCTCTCCGAGGGGGGCGGAGTGGGTAACTGCCAAGAAAACCCTAACCTCATTCGTAGAAGGCTAATGTAGCGGATGATGAAAGGAATCAACATATGTGAGAAGAAAGTCAATTTCCACAGTGACAAGAACAAATACCAGAGTTCATCGTAGCCTTTCGTGTAAGGCTTAGAAGACGATGCGCGTCAATCAGGGCCTTGGCGCATCATTTCGCGGGCGAGGAAAAAAGGCTTGGCCGTAAAGAGCGTTAGAGCTGTCTTGTACAGGTGTCAAGGGTCAATGATCTTGCAGCTCAGTATACTGTTGTATTAGGCGGGAGCAGCGTTGAGGAGGCGCTCGCGTTGACGTGCGCGCTGTTGGCGGCGCTTCTGTGTCTTCGTCGCGGGGGCAGGCGGTGTGGTGGGCTGCGGTGGGCTCTGCGTCGATGCGGGCAACGGGAGGCTCGGCCCCCAACGCGCCGGTGTCCTGCCCGGCGTCGGTAGCCGGGGACCCCAGCGGGTCGTCGTTCGGGTGGGTGCTCACTCGGCTGGCAGCGCGGGAGCGAGGCGCATGGCCTCGTCGGCTTCGCCGTCGCGCATGAGGCGGCGTCGCTTACCTCCGACCGCCTCCATGCGGTGGGGCAACTGCCGTAGGGCACGAGCGCGCGTGCTTGGTCGCCGCTGCACGCGCATCGAACGCGGTGCCGGTGGCGCAGCCGCTGGCGAACTTGCCGATGAAGCGGGTGCGCCTGTGGATGGAGCGGCGGTGCGCGTGTAGCGCAGTGAGGTCGCGACAGGTGCGCCCACAAAGCGTGCACTCGAAGTGCGGCGCGGTTGTTTCCTCGTACCCTCCCCCCCCCTCCAGCGTACCCCGGGTATGCTGGATCCTGGTTAGGGTGGGGCAGCGGAGGCGGCGCGAGTGCCGCGGAAGCGGCGGGGGCGCTGCGCGGCCGAAGCGCCAACGGCGCGCGTGGTCGGTCGTGATGAGTGGCCAGGGGCGTGCCCGCGTCGGCGGGGGGCCGGAAGCGCTTGCGCATGCGGCGATTGCGACCCCATGTGGGTGGGGTTGCCGCAGCGCTCCGCCAATGACGTCGTCTGGGTGGTCGGTGGTCGATGGGACGGCAACCACAACCCGCGGTGGGTATGTGTGGCCGTCCGCGCGGGGGGTCGCTGCTGCGGTCGCCAGTGCGGAAGCTGTGGTCGGGGATGTAAGCGCTGGTGCGTCGCTGGCGAGAGGGAACCTGATGGTTGTATCGGTATGTGAGTCGTAGAAGATGTCGTCGGGGTCGTGCGCGTCGACGTCGATGTCGGCATCAGCAGCACGAGCGTCGTCGGCGTCGGCAGCAGCAAGCAGCGTGGGGTCGGTGTCGGTAGGTCCCGCGTGCGTCGGCGTCGTCGTGTACATCGGGGTCAGGCTGATGGTGTTCTTGTGGTGTGTGTAGGCGCGTTCGGCAGCGTGCACAGGGTCTTCTTTCGCGCGCGCCGCCGCTGGATGCGGGCGGCAGCGCTGCGCTGATGTGCTGGGGCGCGCTGTCGATGGTGATGCCACAAGCGCGCCCACAGAGTGGTTTCGCCGCGGCCACGCTCGCATGCGCGGCCGCACCGACGCAGTCTTGATCGTTGTGGGGGCACGCAGGCGTGCGCGGCGCTCTCCCGACGGCGACGCTGCATGTTCTTGGGCGCCGTGTTGGGGCATGAGCTGCTGCCGTCCCTCAACACGGCGCCTGTTGTCGGGTGCGTCGGTGCCGTCACGGTGGTGCCGCTCCGGCGTCGATCCGACGCCTGGGGGCCGAGGAATCGGCGCCGCCGTAAGGGCGCCGGCTCGTCCCAGAACGACTGGTCAGACGCGACGCTGCTCTGGCTCGCTGTCGACCGTTCGCTGTCGGAGGACCACGAACGGTCGCGCAGCGGCCAGAAGAGGCGCATAGCGAAAGGGGGTAAAGGGCAGAAAGGACAAAGAAAACAAATGTAGGTGGGCCTCTCCGGGGGGGGAAGTGCAAGCCCCAGGAAAACCCCAACCGCTTCCCCAGCAAGTTGAGTTTGCAGTTGATGTTCAGAAATAAATGTGAAAAGAAACCCGGAAAATATCCACGAAATCAGTTTTCACACACATTAGAACAGATACTACACTTGATCTTCGCCAAAACGCTGAGAAGGTGCATGGGGAAGGGGTAAAAGAGACGAAACGAAAGAGACAGGAGGGTCCTAAAACACGAAAATGTAGATGAGACAGGAGGGTCCTAAAACACGAAAATGTAGATGAGACAGGAGGGTCCTAAAACACGAAATGTAGATGAGACAGGAGGGTCCTAAAACACGAAAATGTAGATGAGACAGGAGGGTCCTATAACACGAAAATGTAGATGAGCCTCTCCGAGGGGGGCGGAGTGGGTAACTGCCAAGAAAACCCTAACCTCATTCGTAGAAGGCTAATGTAGCGGATGATGAAAGGAATCAACATATGTGAGAAGAAAGTCAATTTCCACAGTGACAAGAACAAATACCAGAGTTCATCGTAGCCTTTCGTGTAAGGCTTAGAAGACGATGCGCGTCAATCAGGGCCTTGGCGCATCATTTCGCGGGCGAGGAAAAAAGGCTTGGCCGTATAGAGCGTTAGAGCTGTCTTGTACAGGTGTCAAGGGTCAATGATCTTGCAGCTCAGTATACTGTTGTATTAGGCCGGGAGCAGCGTTGAGGAGGCGCTCGCGTTGACGTGCGCGCTGTTGGCGGCGCTTCTGTGTCTTCGTCGCGGGGGCAGGCGGTGTGGTGGGCTGCGGTGGGCTCTGCGTCGATGCGGGCAACGGGAGGCTCGGCCCCCAACGCGCCGGTGTCCTGCCCGGCGTCGGTAGCCGGGGACCCCAGCGGGTCGTCGTTCGGGTGGGTGCTCACTCGGCTGGCAGCGCGGGAGCGAGGCGCATGGCCTCGTCGGCTTCGCCGTCGCGCATGAGGCGGCGTCGCTTACCTCCGACCGCCTCCATGCGGTGGGGCAACTGCCGTAGGGCACGAGCGCGCGTGCTTGGTCGCCGCTGCACGCGCATCGAACGCGGTGCCGGTGGCGCAGCCGCTGGCGAACTTGCCGATGAAGCGGGTGCGCCTGTGGATGGAGCGGCGGTGCGCGTGTAGCGCAGTGAGGTCGCGACAGGTGCGCCCACAAAGCGTGCACTCGAAGTGCGGCGCGGTTGTTTCCCCGTACCCTCCCCCCCCTCCAGCGTACCCCGGGTATGCTGGATCCTGGTTAGGGTGGGGCAGCGGAGGCGGCGCGAGTGCCGCGGAAGCGGCGGGGGCGCTGCGCGGCCGAAGCGCCAACGGCGCGCGTGGTCGGTCGTGATGAGTGGCCAGGGGCGTGCCCGCGTCGGCGGAGGGGCCGGAAGCGCTTGCGCATGCGGCGATTGCGACCCCATGTGGGTGGGGTTGCCGCAGCGCTCCGCCAATGACGTCGTCTGGGTGGTCGGTGGTCGATGGGACGGCAACCACAACCCGCGGTGGGTATGTGTGGCCGTCCGCGCGGGGGGTCGCTGCTGCGGTCGCCAGTGCGGAAGCTGTGGTCGGGGATGTAAGCGCTGGTGCGTCGCTGGCGAGAGGGAACCTGATGGTTGTATCGGTATGTGAGTCGTAGAAGATGTCGTCGGGGTCGTGCGCGTCGACGTCGATGTCGGCATCAGCAGCACGAGCGTCGTCGGCGTCGGCAGCAGCAAGCAGCGTGGGGTCGGTGTCGGTAGGTCCCGCGTGCGTCGGCGTCGTCGTGTACATCGGGGTCAGGCTGATGGTGTTCTTGTGGTGTGTGTAGGCGCGTTCGGCAGCGTGCACAGGGTCTTCTTTCGCGCGCGCCGCCGCTGGATGCGGGCGGCAGCGCTGCGCTGATGTGCTGGGGCGCGCTGTCGATGGTGATGCCACAAGCGCGCCCACAGAGTGGTTTCGCCGCGGCCACGCTCGCATGCGCGGCCGCACCGACGCAGTCTTGATCGTTGTGGGGGCACGCAGGCGTGCGCGGCGCTCTCCCGACGGCGACGCTGCATGTTCTTGGGCGCCGTGTTGGGGCATGAGCTGCTGCCGTCCCTCAACACGGCGCCTGTTGTCGGGTGCGTCGGTGCCGTCACGGTGGTGCCGCTCCGGCGTCGATCCGACGCCTGGGGGCCGAGGAATCGGCGCCGCCGTAAGGGCGCCGGCTCGTCCCAGAACGACTGGTCAGACGCGACGCTGCTCTGGCTCGCTGTCGACCGTTCGCTGTCGGAGGACCACGAACGGTCGCGCAGCGGCCAGAAGAGGCGCATAGCGAAAGGGGGTAAAGGGCAGAAAGGACAAAGAAAACAAATGTAGGTGGGCCTCTCCGGGGGGGAAGTGCAAGCCCCAGGAAAACCCCAACCGCTTCCCCAGCAAGTGAGTTTGCAGTTGATGTTCAGAAATAAATGTGAAAAGAAACCCGGAAAATATCCACGAAATCAGTTTTCACACACATTAGAACAGATACTACACTTGATCTTCGCCAAAACGCTGAGAAGGTGCATGGGGAAGGGGTAAAAGAGACGAAACGAAAGAGACAGGAGGGTCCTAAAACACGAAAATGTAGATGAGACAGGAGGGTTCCTAAAACACGAAAATGTAGATGAGACAGGAGGGTCCTATAACACGAAAATGTAGATGAGCCTCTCCGAGGGGGGCGGAGTGGGTAACTGCCAAGAAAACCCTAACCTCATTCGTAGAAGGCTAATGTAGCGGATGATGAAAGGAATCAACATATGTGAGAAGAAAGTCAATTTCCACAGTGACAAAGAACAAATACCAGAGTTCATCGTAGCCTTTCGTGTAAGGCTTAGAAGACGATGCGCGTCAATCAGGGCCTTGGCGCATCATTTCGCGGCGAGGAAAAAAGGCTTGGCCGTATAGAGCGTTAGAGCTGTCTTGTACAGGTGTCAAGGGTCAATGATCTTGCAGCTCAGTATACTGTTGTATTAGGCCGGGAGCAGCGTTGAGGAGGCGCTCGCGTTGACGTGCGCGCTGTTGGCGGCGCTTCTGTGTTCGTCGCGGGGGGCAGGCGGTGTGGTGGGCTGCGGTGGGCTCTGCGTCGATGCGGGCAACGGGGAGGCTCGGCCCCCAACGCGCCGGTGTCCTGCCGGCGTCGGTAGCCGGGGACCCAGCGGGTCGTCGTTCGGGTGGGTGCTCACTCGGCTGGCAGCGCGGGAGCGAGGCGCATGGCCTCGTCGGCTTCGCCGTCGCGCATGAGGCGGCGTCGCTTACCTCCGACCGCCTCCATGCGGTGGGGCAAAACTGCCGTAGGGCACGAGCGCGCGTGTTGGCTGGTCGCCGCTGCACGCGCATCGAACGCGGTGCCGGTGGCGCAGCCGCTGGCGAACTTGCCGATGAAGCGGGTGCGCCTGTGGATGGAGCGGCGGTGCGCGTGTAGCGCAGTGAGGTCGCGACAGGTGCGCCCACAAAGCGTGCACTCGAAGTGCGGCGCGGTTGTTTCCCCGTACCCTCCCCCCCCTCCAGCGTACCCCGGGTATGCTGGATCCTGGTTAGGGTGGGGCAGCGGAGGCGGCGCGAGTGCCGCGGAAGCGGCGGGGGCGCTGCGCGGCCGAAGCGCCAACGGCGCGCGTGGTCGGTCGTGATGAGTGGCCAGGGGCGTGCCCGCGTCGGCGGAGGGGCCGGAAGCGCTTGCGCATGCGGCGATTGCGACCCCATGTGGGTGGGGTTGCCGCAGCGCTCCGCCAATGACGTCGTCTGGGTGGTCGGTGGTCGATGGGACGGCAACCACAACCCGCGGTGGGTATGTGTGGCCGTCCGCGCGGGGGGTCGCTGCTGCGGTCGCCAGTGCGGAAGCTGTGGTCGGGGATGTAAGCGCTGGTGCGTCGCTGGCGAGAGGGAACCTGATGGTTGTATCGGTATGTGAGTCGTAGAAGATGTCGTCGGGGTCGTGCGCGTCGACGTCGATGTCGGCATCAGCAGCACGAGCGTCGTCGGCGTCGGCAGCAGCAAGCAGCGTGGGGTCGGTGTCGGTAGGTCCCGCGTGCGTCGGCGTCGTCGTGTACATCGGGGTCAGGCTGATGGTGTTCTTGTGGTGTGTGTAGGCGCGTTCGGCAGCGTGCACAGGGTCTTCTTTCGCGCGCGCCGCCGCTGGATGCGGGCGGCAGCGCTGCGCTGATGTGCTGGGGCGCGCTGTCGATGGTGATGCCACAAGCGCGCCCACAGAGTGGTTTCGCCGCGGCCACGCTCGCATGCGCGGCCGCACCGACGCAGTCTTGATCGTTGTGGGGGCACGCAGGCGTGCGCGGCGCTCTCCCGACGGCGACGCTGCATGTTCTTGGGCGCCGTGTTGGGGCATGAGCTGCTGCCGTCCCTCAACACGGCGCCTGTTGTCGGGTGCGTCGGTGCCGTCACGGTGGTGCCGCTCCGGCGTCGATCCGACGCCTGGGGGCCGAGGAATCGGCGCCGCCGTAAGGGCGCCGGCTCGTCCCAGAACGACTGGTCAGACGCGACGCTGCTCTGGCTCGCTGTCGACCGTTCGCTGTCGGAGGACCACGAACGGTCGCGCAGCGGCCAGAAGAGGCGCATAGCGAAAGGGGGTAAAGGGCAGAAAGGAAAAGGACAAAGAAAACAAATGTAGGTGGGCCTCTCCGGGGGGGAAGTGCAAGCCCCAGGAAAACCCCAACCGCTTCCCCAGCAAGCTGAGTTTGCAGTTGATGTTCAGAAATAAATGTGAAAAGAAACCCGGAAAATATCCACGAAATCAGTTTTCACACACATTAGAACAGATACTACACTTGATCTTCGCCAAAACGCTGAGAAGGTGCATGGGGAAGGGGTAAAAGAGACGAAACGAAAGAGACAGGAGGGTCCTAAAACACGAAAATGTAGATGAGACAGGAGGGTCCTAAAACACGAAAATGTAGATGAGACAGGAGGGTCCTATAACACGAAAATGTAGATGAGCCTCTCCGAGGGGGGCGGAGTGGGTAACTGCCAAGAAAACCCTAACCTCATTCGTAGAAGGCTAATGTAGCGGATGATGAAAGGAATCAACATATGTGAGAAGAAAGTCAATTTCCACAGTGACAAGAACAAATACCAGAGTTCATCGTAGCCTTTCGTGTAAGGCTTAGAAGACGATGC
Source organism: Pythium insidiosum (assembly GCA_022836835.1). Taxonomy (NCBI): domain Eukaryota; phylum Oomycota; class Peronosporomycetes; order Pythiales; family Pythiaceae; genus Pythium; species Pythium insidiosum. The sequence continues at coordinate 328,930 of JAKVDI010000016.1, forward strand.
GCGTCAATCAGGGCCTTGGCGCATCATTTCGCGGGCGAGGAAAAAAGGCTTGGCCGTAAGAGCGTTAGAGCTGTCTTGTACAGGTGTCAAGGGTCAATGATCTTGCAGCTCAGTATACTGTTGTATTAGGCCGGGAGCAGCGTTGAGGAGGCGCTCGCGTTGACGTGCGCGCTGTTGGCGGCGCTTCTGTGTCTTCGTCGCGGGGGCAGGCGGTGTGGTGGGCTGCGGTGGGCTCTGCGTCGATGCGGGCAACGGGAGGCTCGGCCCCCAACGCGCCGGTGTCCTGCCCGGCGTCGGTAGCCGGGGACCCCAGCGGGTCGTCGTTCGGGTGGGTGCTCACTCGGCTGGCAGCGCGGGAGCGAGGCGCATGGCCTCGTCGGCTTCGCCGTCGCGCATGAGGCGGCGTCGCTTACCTCCGACCGCCTCCATGCGGTGGGGCAACTGCCGTAGGGCACGAGCGCGCGTGCTTGGTCGCCGCTGCACGCGCATCGAACGCGGTGCCGGTGGCGCAGCCGCTGGCGAACTTGCCGATGAAGCGGGTGCGCCTGTGGATGGAGCGGCGGTGCGCGTGTAGCGCAGTGAGGTCGCGACAGGTGCGCCCACAAAGCGTGCACTCGAAGTGCGGCGCGGTTGTTTCCCCGTACCCTCCCCCCCCCTCCAGCGTACCCCGGGTATGCTGGATCCTGGTTAGGGTGGGGCAGCGGAGGCGGCGCGAGTGCCGCGGAAGCGGCGGGGGCGCTGCGCGGCCGAAGCGCCAACGGCGCGCGTGGTCGGTCGTGATGAGTGGCCAGGGGCGTGCCCGCGTCGGCGGAGGGGCCGGAAGCGCTTGCGCATGCGGCGATTGCGACCCCATGTGGGTGGGGTTGCCGCAGCGCTCCGCCAATGACGTCGTCTGGGTGGTCGGTGGTCGATGGGACGGCAACCACAACCCGCGGTGGGTATGTGTGGCCGTCCGCGCGGGGGGTCGCTGCTGCGGTCGCCAGTGCGGAAGCTGTGGTCGGGGATGTAAGCGCTGGTGCGTCGCTGGCGAGAGGGAACCTGATGGTTGTATCGGTGTGTGAGTCGTAGAAGATGTCGTCGGGGTCGTGCGCGTCGACGTCGATGTCGGCATCAGCAGCACGAGCGTCGTCGGCGTCGGCAGCAGCAAGCAGCGTGGGGTCGGTGTCGGTAGGTCCCGCGTGCGTCGGCGTCGTCGTGTACATCGGGGTCAGGCTGATGGTGTTCTTGTGGTGTGTGTAGGCGCGTTCGGCAGCGTGCACAGGGTCTTCTTTCGCGCGCGCCGCCGCTGGATGCGGGCGGCAGCGCTGCGCTGATGTGCTGGGGCGCGCTGTCGATGGTGATGCCACAAGCGCGCCCACAGAGTGGTTTCGCCGCGGCCACGCTCGCATGCGCGGCCGCACCGACGCAGTCTTGATCGTTGTGGGGGCACGCAGGCGTGCGCGGCGCTCTCCCGACGGCGACGCTGCATGTTCTTGGGCGCCGTGTTGGGGCATGAGCTGCTGCCGTCCCTCAACACGGCGCCTGTTGTCGGGTGCGTCGGTGCCGTCACGGTGGTGCCGCTCCGGCGTCGATCCGACGCCTGGGGGCCGAGGAATCGGCGCCGCCGTAAGGGCGCCGGCTCGTCCCAGAACGACTGGTCAGACGCGACGCTGCTCTGGCTCGCTGTCGACCGTTCGCTGTCGGAGGACCACGAACGGTCGCGCAGCGGCCAGAAGAGGCGCATAGCGAAAGGGGGTAAAGGGCAGAAAGGACAAAGAAAACAAATGTAGGTGGGCCTCTCCGGGGGGGAAGTGCAAGCCCCAGGAAAACCCCAACCGCTTCCCCAGCAAGCTGAGTTTGCAGTTGATGTTCAGAAATAAATGTGAAAAGAAACCCGGAAAATATCCACGAAATCAGTTTTCACACACATTAGAACAGATACTACACTTGATCTTCGCCAAAACGCTGAGAAGGTGCATGGGGAAGGGGTAAAAGAGACGAAACGAAAGAGACAGGAGGGTCCTAAAACACGAAAATGTAGATGAGACAGGAGGGTCCTAAAACACGAAAATGTAGATGAGACAGGAGGGTCCTATAACACGAAAATGTAGATGAGCCTCTCCGAGGGGGGCGGAGTGGGTAACTGCCAAGAAAACCCTAACCTCATTCGTAGAAGGCTAATGTAGCGGATGATGAAAGGAATCAACATATGTGAGAAGAAAGTCAATTTCCACAGTGACAAGAACAAATACCAGAGTTCATCGTAGCCTTTCGTGTAAGGCTTAGAAGACGATGCGCGTCAATCAGGGCCTTGGCGCATCATTTCGCGGGCGAGGAAAAAAGGCTTGGCCGTATAGAGCGTTAGAGCTGTCTTGTACAGGTGTCAAGGGTCAATGATCTTGCAGCTCAGTATACTGTTGTATTAGGCCGGGAGCAGCGTTGAGGAGGCGCTCGCGTTGACGTGCGCGCTGTTGGCGGCGCTTCTGTGTCTTCGTCGCGGGGGCAGGCGGTGTGGTGGGCTGCGGTGGGCTCTGCGTCGATGCGGGCAACGGGAGGCTCGGCCCCCAACGCGCCGGTGTCCTGCCCGGCGTCGGTAGCCGGGGACCCCAGCGGGTCGTCGTTCGGGTGGGTGCTCACTCGGCTGGCAGCGCGGGAGCGAGGCGCATGGCCTCGTCGGCTTCGCCGTCGCGCATGAGGCGGCGTCGCTTACCTCCGACCGCCTCCATGCGGTGGGGCAACTGCCGTAGGGCACGAGCGCGCGTGCTTGGTCGCCGCTGCACGCGCATCGAACGCGGTGCCGGTGGCGCAGCCGCTGGCGAACTTGCCGATGAAGCGGGTGCGCCTGTGGATGGAGCGGCGGTGCGCGTGTAGCGCAGTGAGGTCGCGACAGGTGCGCCCACAAAGCGTGCACTCGAAGTGCGGCGCGGTTGTTTCCCCGTACCCTCCCCCCCTCCAGCGTACCCCGGGTATGCTGGATCCTGGTTAGGGTGGGGCAGCGGAGGCGGCGCGAGTGCCGCGGAAGCGGCGGGGGCGCTGCGCGGCCGAAGCGCCAACGGCGCGCGTGGTCGGTCGTGATGAGTGGCCAGGGGCGTGCCCGCGTCGGCGGAGGGGCCGGAAGCGCTTGCGCATGCGGCGATTGCGACCCCATGTGGGTGGGGTTGCCGCAGCGCTCCGCCAATGACGTCGTCTGGGTGGTCGGTGGTCGATGGGACGGCAACCACAACCCGCGGTGGGTATGTGTGGCCGTCGCGCGGGGGGTCGCTGCTGCGGTCGCCAGTGCGGAAGCTGTGGTCGGGGATGTAAGCGCTGGTGCGTCGCTGGCGAGAGGGAACCTGATGGTTGTATCGGTGTGTGAGTCGTAGAAGATGTCGTCGGGGTCGTGCGCGTCGACGTCGATGTCGGCATCAGCAGCACGAGCGTCGTCGGCGTCGGCAGCAGCAAGCAGCGTGGGGTCGGTGTCGGTAGGTCCCGCGTGCGTCGGCGTCGTCGTGTACATCGGGGTCAGGCTGATGGTGTTCTTGTGGTGTGTGTAGGCGCGTTCGGCAGCGTGCACAGGGTCTTCTTTCGCGCGCGCCGCCGCTGGATGCGGGCGGCAGCGCTGCGCTGATGTGCTGGGGCGCGCTGTCGATGGTGATGCCACAAGCGCGCCCACAGAGTGGTTTCACCGCGGCCACGCTCGCATGCGCGGCCGCACCGACGCAGTCTTGATCGTTGTGGGGGCACGCAGGCGTGCGCGGCGCTCTCCCGACGGCGACGCTGCATGTTCTTGGGCGCCGTGTTGGGGCATGAGCTGCTGCCGTCCCTCAACACGGCGCCTGTTGTCGGGTGCGTCGGTGCCGTCACGGTGGTGCCGCTCCGGCGTCGATCCGACGCCTGGGGGCCGAGGAATCGGCGCCGCCGTAAGGGCGCCGGCTCGTCCCAGAACGACTGGTCAGACGCGACGCTGCTCTGGCTCGCTGTCGACCGTTCGCTGTCGGAGGACCACGAACGGTCGCGCAGCGGCCAGAAGAGGCGCATAGCGAAAGGGGGTAAAGGGCAGAAAGGACAAAGAAAACAAATGTAGGTGGGCCTCTCCGGGGGGGGAAGTGCAAGCCCCAGGAAAACCCCAACCGCTTCCCCAGCAAGCTGAGTTTGCAGTTGATGTTCAGAAATAAATGTGAAAAGAAACCCGGAAAATATCCACGAAATCAGTTTTCACACACATTAGAACAGATACTACACTTGATCTTCGCCAAAACGCTGAGAAGGTGCATGGGGAAGGGGTAAAAGAGACGAAACGAAAGAGACAGGAGGGTCCTAAAACACGAAAATGTAGATGAGACAGGAGGGTCCTAAAACACGAAAATGTAGATGAGGGTGTAGATGAGACAGGAGGGTCCTATAACACGAAAATGTAGATGAGCCTCTCCGAGGGGGGCGGAGTGGGTAACTGCCAAGAAAACCCTAACCTCATTCGTAGAAGGCTAATGTAGCGGATGATGAAAGGAATCAACATATGTGAGAAGAAAGTCAATTTCCACAGTGACAAGAACAAATACCAGAGTTCATCGTAGCCTTTCGTGTAAGGCTTAGAAGACGATGCGCGTCAATCAGGGCCTTGGCGCATCATTTCGCGGGCGAGGAAAAAAGGCTTGGCCGTATAGAGCGTTAGAGCTGTCTTGTACAGGTGTCAAGGGTCAATGATCTTGCAGCTCAGTATACTGTTGTATTAGGCCGGGAGCAGCGTTGAGGAGGCGCTCGCGTTGACGTGCGCGCTGTTGGCGGCGCTTCTGTGTCTTCGTCGCGGGGGCAGGCGGTGTGGTGGGCTGCGGTGGGCTCTGCGTCGATGCGGGCAACGGGAGGCTCGGCCCCCAACGCGCCGGTGTCCTGCCCGGCGTCGGTAGCCGGGGACCCCAGCGGGTCGTCGTTCGGGTGGGTGCTCACTCGGCTGGCAGCGCGGGAGCGAGGCGCATGGCCTCGTCGGCTTCGCCGTCGCGCATGAGGCGGCGTCGCTTACCTCCGACCGCCTCCATGCGGTGGGGCAACTGCCGTAGGGCACGAGCGCGCGTGCTTGGTCGCCGCTGCACGCGCATCGAACGCGGTGCCGGTGGCGCAGCCGCTGGCGAACTTGCCGATGAAGCGGGTGCGCCTGTGGATGGAGCGGCGGTGCGCGTGTAGCGCAGTGAGGTCGCGACAGGTGCGCCCACAAAGCGTGCACTCGAAGTGCGGCGCGGTTGTTTCCCCGTACCCTCCCCCCCCTCCAGCGTACCCCGGGTATGCTGGATCCTGGTTAGGGTGGGGCAGCGGAGGCGGCGCGAGTGCCGCGGAAGCGGCGGGGGCGCTGCGCGGCCGAAGCGCCAACGGCGCGCGTGGTCGGTCGTGATGAGTGGCCAGGGGCGTGCCCGCGTCGGCGGAGGGGCCGGAAGCGCTTGCGCATGCGGCGATTGCGACCCCATGTGGGTGGGGTTGCCGCAGCGCTCCGCCAATGACGTCGTCTGGGTGGTCGGTGGTCGATGGGACGGCAACCACAACCCGCGGTGGGTATGTGTGGCCGTCCGCGCGGGGGGTCGCTGCTGCGGTCGCCAGTGCGGAAGCTGTGGTCGGGGATGTAAGCGCTGGTGCGTCGCTGGCGAGAGGGAACCTGATGGTTGTATCGGTGTGTGAGTCGTAGAAGATGTCGTCGGGGTCGTGCGCGTCGACGTCGATGTCGGCATCAGCAGCACGAGCGTCGTCGGCGTCGGCAGCAGCAAGCAGCGTGGGGTCGGTGTCGGTAGGTCCCGCGTGCGTCGGCGTCGTCGTGTACATCGGGGTCAGGCTGATGGTGTTCTTGTGGTGTGTGTAGGCGCGTTCGGCAGCGTGCACAGGGTCTTCTTTCGCGCGCGCCGCCGCTGGATGCGGGCGGCAGCGCTGCGCTGATGTGCTGGGGCGCGCTGTCGATGGTGATGCCACAAGCGCGCCCACAGAGTGGTTTCCGCGGCCACGCTCGCATGCGCGGCCGCACCGACGCAGTCTTGATCGTTGTGGGGGCACGCAGGCGTGCGCGGCGCTCTCCCGACGGCGACGCTGCATGTTCTTGGGCGCCGTGTTGGGGCATGAGCTGCTGCCGTCCCTCAACACGGCGCCTGTTGTCGGGTGCGTCGGTGCCGTCACGGTGGTGCCGCTCCGGCGTCGATCCGACGCCTGGGGGCCGAGGAATCGGCGCCGCCGTAAGGGCGCCGGCTCGTCCCAGAACGACTGGTCAGACGCGACGCTGCTCTGGCTCGCTGTCGACCGTTCGCTGTCGGAGGACCACGAACGGTCGCGCAGCGGCCAGAAGAGGCGCATAGCGAAAGGGGGTAAAGGGCAGAAAGGACAAAGAAAACAAATGTAGGTGGGCCTCTCCGGGGGGGAAGTGCAAGCCCCAGGAAAACCCCAACCGCTTCCCCAGCAAGTTGAGTTTGCAGTTGATGTTCAGAAATAAATGTGAAAAGAAACCCGGAAAATATCCACGAAATCAGTTTTCACACACATTAGAACAGATACTACACTTGATCTTCGCCAAAACGCTGAGAAGGTGCATGGGGAAGGGGTAAAAGAGACGAAACGAAAGAGACAGGAGGGTCCTAAAACACGAAAATGTAGATGAGACAGGAGGGTCCTAAAACACGAAAATGTAGATGAGACAGGAGGGTCCTAAAACACGAAAATGTAGATGAGACAGGAGGGTCCTATAACACGAAAATGTAGATGAGCCTCTCCGAGGGGGGCGGAGTGGGTAACTGCCAAGAAAACCCTAACCTCATTCGTAGAAGGCTAATGTAGCGGATGATGAAAGGAATCAACATATGTGAGAAGAAAGTCAATTTCCACAGTGACAAGAACAAATACCAGAGTTCATCGTAGCCTTTCGTGTAAGGCTTAGAAGACGATACGCGTCAATCAGGGCCTTGGCGCATCATTTCGCGGGCGAGGAAAAAAGGCTTGGCCGTATAGAGCGTTAGAGCTGTCTTGTACAGGTGTCAAGGGTCAATGATCTTGCAGCTCAGTATACTGTTGTATTAGGCCGGGAGCAGCGTTGAGGAGGCGCTCGCGTTGACGTGCGCGCTGTTGGCGGCGCTTCTGTGTCTTCGTCGCGGGGGCAGGCGGTGTGGTGGGCTGCGGTGGGCTCTGCGTCGATGCGGGCAACGGGAGGCTCGGCCCCCAACGCGCCGGTTGTCCTGCCCGGCGTCGGTAGCCGGGGACCCCAGCGGGTCGTCGTTCGGGTGGGTGCTCACTCGGCTGGCAGCGCGGGAGCGAGGCGCATGGCCTCGTCGGCTTCGCCGTCGCGCATGAGGCGGCGTCGCTTACCTCCGACCGCCTCCATGCGGTGGGGCAACTGCCGTAGGGCACGAGCGCGCGTGCTTGGTCGCCGCTGCACGCGCATCGAACGCGGTGCCGGTGGCGCAGCCGCTGGCGAACTTGCCGATGAAGCGGGTGCGCCTGTGGATGGAGCGGCGGTGCGCGTGTAGCGCAGTGAGGTCGCGACAGGTGCGCCCACAAAGCGTGCACTCGAAGTGCGGCGCGGTTGTTTCCCCGTACCCCCCCCCCCTCCAGCGTACCCCGGGTATGCTGGATCCTGGTTAGGGTGGGGCAGCGGAGGCGGCGCGAGTGCCGCGGAAGCGGCGGGGGCGCTGCGCGGCCGAAGCGCCAACGGCGCGCGTGGTCGGTCGTGATGAGTGGCCAGGGGCGTGCCCGCGTCGGCGGAGGGGCCGGAAGCGCTTGCGCATGCGGCGATTGCGACCCCATGTGGGTGGGGTTGCCGCAGCGCTCCGCCAATGACGTCGTCTGGGTGGTCGGTGGTCGATGGGACGGCAACCACAACCCGCGGTGGGTATGTGTGGCCGTCCGCGCGGGGGGTCGCTGCTGCGGTCGCCAGTGCGGAAGCTGTGGTCGGGGATGTAAGCGCTGGTGCGTCGCTGGCGAGAGGGAACCTGATGGTTGTATCGGTGTGTGAGTCGTAGAAGATGTCGTCGGGGTCGTGCGCGTCGACGTCGATGTCGGCATCAGCAGCACGAGCGTCGTCGGCGTCGGCAGCAGCAAGCAGCGTGGGGTCGGTGTCGGTAGGTCCCGCGTGCGTCGGCGTCGTCGTGTACATCGGGGTCAGGCTGATGGTGTTCTTGTGGTGTGTGTAGGCGCGTTCGGCAGCGTGCACAGGGTCTTCTTTCGCACGCGCCGCCGCTGGATGCGGGCGGCAGCGCTGCGCTGATGTGCTGGGGCGCGCTGTCGATGGTGATGCCACAAGCGCGCCACAGAGTGGTTTCACGCGGCCACGCTCGCATGCGCGGCCGCACCGACGCAGTCTTGATCGTTGTGGGGGCACGCAGGCGTGCGCGGCGCTCTCCCGACGGCGACGCTGCATGTTCTTGGGCGCCGTGTTGGGGCATGAGCTGCTGCCGTCCCTCAACACGGCGCCTGTTGTCGGGTGCGTCGGTGCCGTCACGGTGGTGCCGCTCCGGCGTCGATCGAGCCTGGGGGCCGAGGAATCGGCGCCGCCGTAAGGGCGCCGGCTCGTCCCAGAACGACTGGTCAGACGCGACGCTGCTCTGGCTCGCTGTCGACCGTTCGCTGTCGGAGGACCACGAACGGTCGCGCAGCGGCCAGAAGAGGCGCATAGCGAAAGGGGGTAAAGGGCAGAAAGGACAAAGAAAACAAATGTAGGTGGGCCTCTCCGGGGGGGAAGTGCAAGCCCCAGGAAAACCCCAACGCTTCCCCAGCAAGCTGAGTTTGCAGTTGATGTTCAGAAATAAATGTGAAAAGAAACCCGGAAAATATCCACGAAATCAGTTTTCACACACATTAGAACAGATACTACACTTGATCTTCGCCAAAACGCTGAGAAGGTGCATGGGGAAGGGGTAAAAGAGACGAAACGAAAGAGACAGGAGGGTCCTAAAACACGAAAATGTAGATGAGACAGGAGGGTCCTAAAACACGAAAATGTAGATGAGACAGGAGGGTCCTATAACACGAAAATGTAGATGAGCCTCTCCGAGGGGGGCGGAGTGGGTAACTGCCAAGAAAACCCTAACCTCATTCGTAGAAGGCTAATGTAGCGGATGATGAAAGGAATCAACATATGTGAGAAGAAAGTCAATTTCCACAGTGACAAGAACAAATACCAGAGTTCATCGTAGCCTTTCGTGTAAGGCTTAGAAGACGATGCGCGTCAATCAGGGCCTTGGCGCATCATTTCGCGGGCGAGGAAAAAAGGCTTGGCCGTATAGAGCGTTAGAGCTGTCTTGTACAGGTGTCAAGGGTCAATGATCTTGCAGCTCAGTATACTGTTGTATTAGGCCGGGAGCAGCGTTGAGGAGGCGCTCGCGTTGACGTGCGCGCTGTTGGCGGCGCTTCTGTGTCTTCGTCGCGGGGGCAGGCGGTGTGGTGGGCTGCGGTGGGCTCTGCGTCGATGCGGGCAACGGGAGGCTCGGCCCCCAACGCGCCGGTGTCCTGCCCGGCGTCGGTAGCCGGGGACCCCAGCGGGTCGTCGTTCGGGTGGGTGCTCACTCGGCTGGCAGCGCGGGAGCGAGGCGCATGGCCTCGTCGGCTTCGCCGTCGCGCATGAGGCGGCGTCGCTTACCTCCGACCGCCTCCATGCGGTGGGCAACTGCCGTAGGGCACGAGCGCGCGTGCTTGGTCGCCGCTGCACGCGCATCGAACGCGGTGCCGGTGGCGCAGCCGCTGGCGAACTTGCCGATGAAGCGGGTGCGCCTGTGGATGGAGCGGCGGTGCGCGTGTAGCGCAGTGAGGTCGCGACAGGTGCGCCCACAAAGCGTGCACTCGAAGTGCGGCGCGGTTGTTTCCCCGTACCTCCTCCCCCCCTCCAGCGTACCCCGGGTATGCTGGATCCTGGTTAGGGTGGGGCAGCGGAGGCGGCGCGAGTGCCGCGGAAGCGGCGGGGGCGCTGCGCGGCCGAAGCGCCAACGGCGCGCGTGGTCGGTCGTGATGAGTGGCCAGGGGCGTGCCCGCGTCGGCGGAGGGGCCGGAAGCGCTTGCGCATGCGGCGATTGCGACCCCATGTGGGTGGGGTTGCCGCAGCGCTCCGCCAATGACGTCGTCTGGGTGGTCGGTGGTCGATGGGACGGCAACCACAACCCGCGGTGGGTATGTGTGGCCGTCCGCGCGGGGGGTCGCTGCTGCGGTCGCCAGTGCGGAAGCTGTGGTCGGGGATGTAAGCGCTGGTGCGTCGCTGGCGAGAGGGAACCTGATGGTTGTATCGGTATGTGAGTCGTAGAAGATGTCGTCGGGGTCGTGCGCGTCGACGTCGATGTCGGCATCAGCAGCACGAGCGTCGTCGGCGTCGGCAGCAGCAAGCAGCGTGGGGTCGGTGTCGGTAGGTCCCGCGTGCGTCGGCGTCGTCGTGTACATCGGGGTCAGGCTGATGGTGTTCTTGTGGTGTGTGTAGGCGCGTTCGGCAGCGTGCACAGGGTCTTCTTTCGCGCGCGCCGCCGCTGGATGCGGGCGGCAGCGCTGCGCTGATGTGCTGGGGCGCGCTGTCGATGGTGATGCCACAAGCGCGCCCACAGAGTGGTTTCGCCGCGGCCACGCTCGCATGCGCGGCCGCACCGACGCAGTCTTGATCGTTGTGGGGGCACGCAGGCGTGCGCGGCGCTCTCCCGACGGCGACGCTGCATGTTCTTGGGCGCCGTGTTGGGGCATGAGCTGCTGCCGTCCCTCAACACGGCGCCTGTTGTCGGGTGCGTCGGTGCCGTCACGGTGGTGCCGCTCCGGCGTCGATCCGACGCCTGGGGGCCGAGGAATCGGCGCCGCCGTAAGGGCGCCGGCTCGTCCCAGAACGACTGGTCAGACGCGACGCTGCTCTGGCTCGCTGTCGACCGTTCGCTGTCGGAGGACCACGAACGGTCGCGCAGCGGCCAGAAGAGGCGCATAGCGAAAGGGGGTAAAGGGCAGAAAGGACAAAGAAAACAAATGTAGGTGGGCCTCTCCGGGGGGGAAGTGCAAGCCCCAGGAAAACCCCAACCGCTTCCCCAGCAAGTTGAGTTTGCAGTTGATGTTCAGAAATAAATGTGAAAAGAAACCCGGAAAATATCCACGAAATCAGTTTTCACACACATTAGAACAGATACTACACTTGATCTTCGCCAAAACGCTGAGAAGGTGCATGGGGAAGGGGTAAAAGAGACGAAACGAAAGAGACAGGAGGGTCCTAAAACACGAAAATGTAGATGAGACAGGAGGGTCCTAAAACACGAAAATGTAGATGAGACAGGAGGGTCCTAAAACACGAAAATGTAGATGAGACAGGAGGGTCCTAAAACACGAAAATGTAGATGAGACAGGAGGTCCTATAACACGAAAATGTAGATGAGCCTCTCCGAGGGGGGCGGAGTGGGTAACTGCCAAGAAAACCCTAACCTCATTCGTAGAAGGCTAATGTAGCGGATGATGAAAGGAATCAACATATGTGAGAAGAAAGTCAATTTCCACAGTGACAAGAACAAATACCAGAGTTCATCGTAGCCTTTCGTGTAAGGCTTAGAAGACGATGCGCGTCAATCAGGGCCTTGGCGCATCATTTCGCGGGCGAGGAAAAAAGGCTTGGCCGTAAAGAGCGTTAGAGCTGTCTTGTACAGGTGTCAAGGGTCAATGATCTTGCAGCTCAGTATACTGTTGTATTAGGCCGGGAGCAGCGTTGAGGAGGCGCTCGCGTTGACGTGCGCGCTGTTGGCGGCGCTTCTGTGTCTTCGTCGCGGGGGCAGGCGGTGTGGTGGGCTGCGGTGGGCTCTGCGTCGATGCGGGCAACGGGAGGCTCGGCCCCCAACGCGCCGGTGTCCTGCCCGGCGTCGGTAGCCGGGGACCCCAGCGGGTCGTCGTTCGGGTGGGTGCTCACTCGGCTGGCAGCGCGGGAGCGAGGCGCATGGCCTCGTCGGCTTCGCCGTCGCGCATGAGGCGGCGTCGCTTACCTCCGACCGCCTCCATGCGGTGGGGCAACTGCCGTAGGGCACGAGCGCGCGTGCTTGGTCGCCGCTGCACGCGCATCGAACGCGGTGCCGGTGGCGCAGCCGCTGGCGAACTTGCCGATGAAGCGGGTGCGCCTGTGGATGGAGCGGCGGTGCGCGTGTAGCGCAGTGAGGTCGCGACAGGTGCGCCCACAAAGCGTGCACTCGAAGTGCGGCGCGGTTGTTTCCTCGTACCCTCCCCCCCCTCCAGCGTACCCCGGGTATGCTGGATCCTGGTTAGGGTGGGGCAGCGGAGGCGGCGCGAGTGCCGCGGAAGCGGCGGGGGCGCTGCGCGGCCGAAGCGCCAACGGCGCGCGTGGTCGGTCGTGATGAGTGGCCAGGGGCGTGCCCGCGTCGGCGGAGGGGCCGGAAGCGCTTGCGCATGCGGCGATTGCGACCCCATGTGGGTGGGGTTGCCGCAGCGCTCCGCCAATGACGTCGTCTGGGTGGTCGGTGGTCGATGGGACGGCAACCACAACCCGCGGTGGGTATGTGTGGCCGTCCGCGCGGGGGGTCGCTGCTGCGGTCGCCAGTGCGGAAGCTGTGGTCGGGGATGTAAGCGCTGGTGCGTCGCTGGCGAGAGGGAACCTGATGGTTGTATCGGTATGTGAGTCGTAGAAGATGTCGTCGGGGTCGTGCGCGTCGACGTCGATGTCGGCATCAGCAGCACGAGCGTCGTCGGCGTCGGCAGCAGCAAGCAGCGTGGGGTCGGTGTCGGTAGGTCCCGCGTGCGTCGGCGTCGTCGTGTACATCGGGGTCAGGCTGATGGTGTTCTTGTGGTGTGTGTAGGCGCGTTCGGCAGCGTGCACAGGGTCTTCTTTCGCGCGCGCCGCCGCTGGATGCGGGCGGCAGCGCTGCGCTGATGTGCTGGGGCGCGCTGTCGATGGTGATGCCACAAGCGCGCCCACAGAGTGGTTTCGCCGCGGCCACGCTCGCATGCGCGGCCGCACCGACGCAGTCTTGATCGTTGTGGGGGCACGCAGGCGTGCGCGGCGCTCTCCCGACGGCGACGCTGCATGTTCTTGGGCGCCGTGTTGGGGCATGAGCTGCTGCCGTCCCTCAACACGGCGCCTGTTGTCGGGTGCGTCGGTGCCGTCACGGTGGTGCCGCTCCGGCGTCGATCCGACGCCTGGGGGCCGAGGAATCGGCGCCGCCGTAAGGGCGCCGGCTCGTCCCAGAACGACTGGTCAGACGCGACGCTGCTCTGGCTCGCTGTCGACCGTTCGCTGTCGGAGGACCACGAACGGTCGCGCAGCGGCCAGAAGAGGCGCATAGCGAAAGGGGGTAAAGGGCAGAAAGGACAAAGAAAACAAATGTAGGTGGGCCTCTCCGGGGGGGGGAAGTGCAAGCCCCAGGAAAACCCCAACCGCTTCCCAGCAAGTTGAGTTTGCAGTTGATGTTCAGAAATAAATGTGAAAAGAAACCCGGAAAATATCCACGAAATCAGTTTTCACACACATTAGAACAGATACTACACTTGATCTTCGCCAAAACGCTGAGAAGGTGCATGGGGAAGGGGTAAAAGAGACAAAACGAAAGAGACAGGAGGGTCCTAAAACACGAAAATGTAGATGAGACAGGAGGGTCCTAAAACACGAAAATGTAGATGAGACAGGAGGGTCCTAAAACACGAAAATGTAGATGAGACAGGAGGGTCCTAAAACACGAAAATGTAGATGAGACAGGAGGGTCCTATAACACGAAAATGTAGATGAGCCTCTCCGAGGGGGGCGGAGTGGGTAACTGCCAAGAAAACCCTAACCTCATTCGTAGAAGGCTAATGTAGCGGATGATGAAAGGAATCAACATATGTGAGAAGAAAGTCAATTTCCACAGTGACAAGAACAAATACCAGAGTTCATCGTAGCCTTTCGTGTAAGGCTTAGAAGACGATGCGCGTCAATCAGGGCCTTGGCGCATCATTTCGCGGGCGAGGAAAAAAGGCTTGGCCGTATAGAGCGTTAGAGCTGTCTTGTACAGGTGTCAAGGGTCAATGATCTTGCAGCTCAGTATACTGTTGTATTAGGCCGGGAGCAGCGTTGAGGAGGCGCTCGCGTTGACGTGCGCGCTGTTGGCGGCGCTTCTGTGTCTTCGTCGCGGGGGCAGGCGGTGTGGTGGGCTGCGGTGGGCTCTGCGTCGATGCGGGCAACGGGAGGCTCGGCCCCCAACGCGCCGGTGTCCTGCCCGGCGTCGGTAGCCGGGGACCCCAGCGGGTCGTCGTTCGGGTGGGTGCTCACTCGGCTGGCAGCGCGGGAGCGAGGCGCATGGCCTCGTCGGCTTCGCCGTCGCGCATGAGGCGGCGTCGCTTACCTCCGACCGCCTCCATGCGGTGGGGCAACTGCCGTAGGGCACGAGCGCGCGTGCTTGGTCGCCGCTGCACGCGCATCGAACGCGGTGCCGGTGGCGCAGCCGCTGGCGAACTTGCCGATGAAGCGGGTGCGCCTGTGGATGGAGCGGCGGTGCGCGTGTAGCGCAGTGAGGTCGCGACAGGTGCGCCCACAAAGCGTGCACTCGAAGTGCGGCGCGGTTGTTTCCCCGTACCCTCCCCCCCCTCCAGCGTACCCCGGGTATGCTGGATCCTGGTTAGGGTGGGGCAGCGGAGGCGGCGCGAGTGCCGCGGAAGCGGCGGGGGCGCTGCGCGGCCGAAGCGCCAACGGCGCGCGTGGTCGGTCGTGATGAGTGGCCAGGGGCGTGCCCGCGTCGGCGGAGGGGCCGGAAGCGCTTGCGCATGCGGCGATTGCGACCCCATGTGGGTGGGGTTGCCGCAGCGCTCCGCCAATGACGTCGTCTGGGTGGTCGGTGGTCGATGGGACGGCAACCACAACCCGCGGTGGGTATGTGTGGCCGTCCGCGCGGGGGGTCGCTGCTGCGGTCGCCAGTGCGGAAGCTGTGGTCGGGGATGTAAGCGCTGGTGCGTCGCTGGCGAGAGGGAACCTGATGGTTGTATCGGTATGTGAGTCGTAGAAGATGTCGTCGGGGTCGTGCGCGTCGACGTCGATGTCGGCATCAGCAGCACGAGCGTCGTCGGCGTCGGCAGCAGCAAGCAGCGTGGGGTCGGTGTCGGTAGGTCCCGCGTGCGTCGGCGTCGTCGTGTACATCGGGGTCAGGCTGATGGTGTTCTTGTGGTGTGTGTAGGCGCGTTCGGCAGCGTGCACAGGGTCTTCTTTCGCGCGCGCCGCCGCTGGATGCGGGCGGCAGCGCTGCGCTGATGTGCTGGGGCGCGCTGTCGATGGTGATGCCACAAGCGCGCCCACAGAGTGGTTTCGCCGCGGCCACGCTCGCATGCGCGGCCGCACCGACGCAGTCTTGATCGTTGTGGGGGCACGCAGGCGTGCGCGGCGCTCTCCCGACGGCGACGCTGAATGTTCTTGGGCGCCGTGTTGGGGCATGAGCTGCTGCCGTCCCTCAACACGGCGCCTGTTGTCGGGTGCGTCGGTGCCGTCACGGTGGTGCCGCTCCGGCGTCGATCCGACGCCTGGGGGCCGAGGAATCGGCGCCGCCGTAAGGGCGCCGGCTCGTCCCAGAACGACTGGTCAGACGCGACGCTGCTCTGGCTCGCTGTCGACCGTTCGCTGTCGGAGGACCACGAACGGTCGCGCAGCGGCCAGAAGAGGCGCATAGCGAAAGGGGGTAAAGGGCAGAAAGGACAAAGAAAACAAATGTAGGTGGGCCTCTCCGGGGGGGGAAGTGCAAGCCCCAGGAAAACCCCAACCGCTTCCCCAGCAAGTTGAGTTTGCAGTTGATGTTCAGAAATAAATGTGAAAAGAAACCCGGAAAATATCCACGAAATCAGTTTTCACACACATTAGAACAGATACTACACTTGATCTTCGCCAAAACGCTGAGAAGGTGCATGGGGAAGGGTAAAAGAGACAAACGAAAGAGACAGGAGGGTCCTAAACACGAAAATGTAGATGAGACAGGAGGGTCTAAAACACGAAATGTAATGAGCAGGAGGGTCCTAAAACACGAAAATGTAGATGAGACAGGAGGGTCCTAAAACACGAAAATGTAGATGAGACAGGAGGGTCCTATAACACGAAAATGTAGATGAGCCTCTCCGAGGGGGGCGGAGTGGGTAACTGCCAAGAAAACCCTAACCTCATTCGTAGAAGGCTAATGTAGCGGATGATGAAAGGAATCAACATATGTGAGAAGAAAGTCAATTTCCACAGTGACAAGAACAAATACCAGAGTTCATCGTAGCCTTTCGTGTAAGGCTTAGAAGACGATGCGCGTCAATCAGGGCCTTGGCGCATCATTTCGCGGGCGAGGAAAAAAGGCTTGGCCGTATAGAGCGTTAGAGCTGTCTTGTACAGGTGTCAAGGGTCAATGATCTTGCAGCTCAGTATACTGTTGTATTAGGCCGGGAGCAGCGTTGAGGAGGCGCTCGCGTTGACGTGCGCGCTGTTGGCGGCGCTTCTGTGTCTTCGTCGCGGGGGCAGGCGGTGTGGTGGGCTGCGGTGGGCTCTGCGTCGATGCGGGCAACGGGAGGCTCGGCCCCCAACGCGCCGGTGTCCTGCCCGGCGTCGGTAGCCGGGGACCCCAGCGGGTCGTCGTTCGGGTGGGTGCTCACTCGGCTGGCAGCGCGGGAGCGAGGCGCATGGCCTCGTCGGCTTCGCCGTCGCGCATGAGGCGGCGTCGCTTACCTCCGACCGCCTCCATGCGGTGGGGCAACTGCCGTAGGGCACGAGCGCGCGTGCTTGGTCGCCGCTGCACGCGCATCGAACGCGGTGCCGGTGGCGCAGCCGCTGGCGAACTTGCCGATGAAGCGGGTGCGCCTGTGGATGGAGCGGCGGTGCGCGTGTAGCGCAGTGAGGTCGCGACAGGTGCGCCCACAAAGCGTGCACTCGAAGTGCGGCGCGGTTGTTTCCCCGTACCCTCCCCCCCCCTCCAGCGTACCCCGGGTATGCTGGATCCTGGTTAGGGTGGGGCAGCGGAGGCGGCGCGAGTGCCGCGGAAGCGGCGGGGGCGCTGCGCGGCCGAAGCGCCAACGGCGCGCGTGGTCGGTCGTGATGAGTGGCCAGGGGCGTGCCCGCGTCGGCGGAGGGGCCGGAAGCGCTTGCGCATGCGGCGATTGCGACCCCATGTGGGTGGGGTTGCCGCAGCGCTCCGCCAATGACGTCGTCTGGGTGGTCGGTGGTCGATGGGACGGCAACCACAACCCGCGTGGGTATGTGTGGCCGTCCGCGCGGGGGGTCGCTGCTGCGGTCGCCAGTGCGGAAGCTGTGGTCGGGGATGTAAGCGCTGGTGCGTCGCTGGCGAGAGGGAACCTGATGGTTGTATCGGTATGTGAGTCGTAGAAGATGTCGTCGGGGTCGTGCGCGTCGACGTCGATGTCGGCATCAGCAGCACGAGCGTCGTCGGCGTCGGCAGCAGCAAGCAGCGTGGGGTCGGTGTCGGTAGGTCCCGCGTGCGTCGGCGTCGTCGTGTACATCGGGGTCAGGCTGATGGTGTTCTTGTGGTGTGTGTAGGCGCGTTCGGCAGCGTGCACAGGGTCTTCTTTCGCGCGCGCCGCCGCTGGATGCGGGCGGCAGCGCTGCGCTGATGTGCTGGGGCGCGCTGTCGATGGTGATGCCACAAGCGCGCCCACAGAGTGGTTTCGCCGCGGCCACGCTCGCATGCGCGGCCGCACCGACGCAGTCTTGATCGTTGTGGGGGCACGCAGGCGTGCGCGGCGCTCTCCCGACGGCGACGCTGAATGTTCTTGGGCGCCGTGTTGGGGCATGAGCTGCTGCCGTCCCTCAACACGGCGCCTGTTGTCGGGTGCGTCGGTGCCGTCACGGTGGTGCCGCTCCGGCGTCGATCCGACGCCTGGGGGCCGAGGAATCGGCGCCGCCGTAAGGGCGCCGGCTCGTCCCAGAACGACTGGTCAGACGCGACGCTGCTCTGGCTCGCTGTCGACCGTTCGCTGTCGGAGGACCACGAACGGTCGCGCAGCGGCCAGAAGAGGCGCATAGCGAAAGGGGGTAAAGGGCAGAAAGGACAAAGAAAACAAATGTAGGTGGGCCTCTCCGGGGGGGAAGTGCAAGCCCAGGAAAACCCCAACCGCTTCCCCAGCAAGCTGAGTTTGCAGTTGATGTTCAGAAATAAATGTGAAAAGAAACCCGGAAAATATCCACGAAATCAGTTTTCACACACATTAGAACAGATACTACACTTGATCTTCGCCAAAACGCTGAGAAGGTGCATGGGGAAGGGGTAAAAGAGACGAAACGAAAGAGACAGGAGGGTCCTAAAACACGAAAATGTAGATGAGACAGGAGGGTCCTATAACACGAAAATGTAGATGAGCCTCTCCGAGGGGGGCGGAGTGGGTAACTGCCAAGAAAACCCTAACCTCATTCGTAGAAGGCTAATGTAGCGGATGATGAAAGGAATCAACATATGTGAGAAGAAAGTCAATTTCCACAGTGACAAGAACAAATACCAGAGTTCATCGTAGCCTTTCGTGTAAGGCTTAGAAGACGATGCGCGTCAATCAGGGCCTTGGCGCATCATTTCGCGGGCGAGGAAAAAAGGCTTGGCCGTAAAAGCGTTAGAGCTGTCTTGTACAGGTGTCAAGGGTCAATGATCTTGCAGCTCAGTATACTGTTGTATTAGGCCGGGAGCAGCGTTGAGGAGGCGCTCGCGTTGACGTGCGCGCTGTTGGCGGCGCTTCTGTGTCTTCGTCGCGGGGGCAGGCGGTGTGGTGGGCTGCGGTGGGCTCTGCGTCGATGCGGGCAACGGGAGGCTCGGCCCCCAACGCGCCGGTGTCCTGCCCGGCGTCGGTAGCCGGGGACCCCAGCGGGTCGTCGTTCGGGTGGGTGCTCACTCGGCTGGCAGCGCGGGAGCGAGGCGCATGGCCTCGTCGGCTTCGCCGTCGCGCATGAGGCGGCGTCGCTTACCTCCGACCGCCTCCATGCGGTGGGGCAACTGCCGTAGGGCACGAGCGCGCGTGCTTGGTCGCCGCTGCACGCGCATCGAACGCGGTGCCGGTGGCGCAGCCGCTGGCGAACTTGCCGATGAAGCGGGTGCGCCTGTGGATGGAGCGGCGGTGCGCGTGTAGCGCAGTGAGGTCGCGACAGGTGCGCCCACAAAGCGTGCACTCGAAGTGCGGCGCGGTTGTTTCCCCGTACCCTCCCCCCCCCTCCAGCGTACCCCGGGTATGCTGGATCCTGGTTAGGGTGGGGCAGCGGAGGCGGCGCGAGTGCCGCGGAAGCGGCGGGGGCGCTGCGCGGCCGAAGCGCCAACGGCGCGCGTGGTCGGTCGTGATGAGTGGCCAGGGCGTGCCCGCGTCGGCGGAGGGGCCGGAAGCGCTTGCGCATGCGGCGATTGCGACCCCATGTGGGTGGGGTTGCCGCAGCGCTCCGCCAATGACGTCGTCTGGGTGGTCGGTGGTCGATGGGACGGCAACCACAACCCGCGGTGGGTATGTGTGGCCGTCCGCGCGGGGGGTCGCTGCTGCGGTCGCCAGTGCGGAAGCTGTGGTCGGGGATGTAAGCGCTGGTGCGTCGCTGGCGAGAGGGAACCTGATGGTTGTATCGGTGTGTGAGTCGTAGAAGATGTCGTCGGGGTCGTGCGCGTCGACGTCGATGTCGGCATCAGCAGCACGAGCGTCGTCGGCGTCGGCAGCAGCAAGCAGCGTGGGGTCGGTGTCGGTAGGTCCCGCGTGCGTCGGCGTCGTCGTGTACATCGGGGTCAGGCTGATGGTGTTCTTGTGGTGTGTGTAGGCGCGTTCGGCAGCGTGCACAGGGTCTTCTTTCGCGCGCGCCGCCGCTGGATGCGGGCGGCAGCGCTGCGCTGATGTGCTGGGGCGCGCTGTCGATGGTGATGCCACAAGCGCGCCCACAGAGTGGTTTCGCCGCGGCCACGCTCGCATGCGCGGCCGCACCGACGCAGTCTTGATCGTTGTGGGGGCACGCAGGCGTGCGCGGCGCTCTCCCGACGGCGACGCTGCATGTTCTTGGGCGCCGTGTTGGGGCATGAGCTGCTGCCGTCCCTCAACACGGCGCCTGTTGTCGGGTGCGTCGGTGCCGTCACGGTGGTGCCGCTCCGGCGTCGATCCGACGCCTGGGGGCCGAGGAATCGGCGCCGCCGTAAGGGCGCCGGCTCGTCCCAGAACGACTGGTCAGACGCGACGCTGCTCTGGCTCGCTGTCGACCGTTCGCTGTCGGAGGACCACGAACGGTCGCGCAGCGGCCAGAAGAGGCGCATAGCGAAAGGGGGTAAAGGGCAGAAAGGACAAAGAAAACAAATGTAGGTGGGCCTCTCCGGGGGGGAAGTGCAAGCCCCAGGAAAACCCCAACCGCTTCCCCAGCAAGCTGAGTTTGCAGTTGATGTTCAGAAATAAATGTGAAAAGAAACCCGGAAAATATCCACGAAATCAGTTTTCACACACATTAGAACAGATACTACACTTGATCTTCGCCAAAACGCTGAGAAGGTGCATGGGGAAGGGTAAAAGAGACGAAACGAAAGAGACAGGAGGGTCCTAAAACACGAAAATGTAGATGAGACAGGAGGGTCCTAAAACACGAAAATGTAGATGAGACAGGAGGGTCCTATAACACGAAAATGTAGATGAGCCTCTCCGAGGGGGGCGGAGTGGGTAACTGCCAAGAAAACCCTAACCTCATTCGTAGAAGGCTAATGTAGCGGATGATGAAAGGAATCAACATATGTGAGAAGAAAGTCAATGTCCACAGTGACAAGAACAAATACCAGAGTTCATCGTAGCCTTTCGTGTAAGGCTTAGAAGACGATGCGCGTCAATCAGGGCCTTGGCGCATCATTTCGCGGGCGAGGAAAAAAGGCTTGGCCGTATAAGCGTTAGAGCTGTCTTGTACAGGTGTCAAGGGTCAATGATCTTGCAGCTCAGTATACTGTTGTATTAGGCCGGGAGCAGCGTTGAGGAGGCGCTCGCGTTGACGTGCGCGCTGTTGGCGGCGCTTCTGTGTCTTCGTCGCGGGGGCAGGCGGTGTGGTGGGCTGCGGTGGGCTCTGCGTCGATGCGGGCAACGGGAGGCTCGGCCCCCAACGCGCCGGTGTCCTGCCCGGCGTCGGTAGCCGGGGACCCCAGCGGGTCGTCGTTCGGGTGGGTGCTCACTCGGCTGGCAGCGCGGGAGCGAGGCGCATGGCCTCGTCGGCTTCGCCGTCGCGCATGAGGCGGCGTCGCTTACCTCCGACCGCCTCCATGCGGTGGGGCAACTGCCGTAGGGCACGAGCGCGCGTGCTTGGTCGCCGCTGCACGCGCATCGAACGCGGTGCCGGTGGCGCAGCCGCTGGCGAACTTGCCGATGAAGCGGGTGCGCCTGTGGATGGAGCGGCGGTGCGCGTGTAGCGCAGTGAGGTCGCGACAGGTGCGCCCACAAAGCGTGCACTCGAAGTGCGGCGCGGTTGTTTCCCCGTACCCTCCCCCCCCTCCAGCGTACCCCGGGTATGCTGGATCCTGGTTAGGGTGGGGCAGCGGAGGCGGCGCGAGTGCCGCGGAAGCGGCGGGGGCGCTGCGCGGCCGAAGCGCCAACGGCGCGCGTGGTCGGTCGTGATGAGTGGCCAGGGGCGTGCCCGCGTCGGCGGAGGGGCCGGAAGCGCTTGCGCATGCGGCGATTGCGACCCCATGTGGGTGGGGTTGCCGCAGCGCTCCGCCAATGACGTCGTCTGGGTGGTCGGTGGTCGATGGGACGGCAACCACAACCCGCGGTGGGTATGTGTGGCCGTCCGCGCGGGGGGTCGCTGCTGCGGTCGCCAGTGCGGAAGCTGTGGTCGGGGATGTAAGCGCTGGTGCGTCGCTGGCGAGAGGGAACCTGATGGTTGTATCGGTGTGTGAGTCGTAGAAGATGTCGTCGGGGTCGTGCGCGTCGACGTCGATGTCGGCATCAGCAGCACGAGCGTCGTCGGCGTCGGCAGCAGCAAGCAGCGTGGGGTCGGTGTCGGTAGGTCCCGCGTGCGTCGGCGTCGTCGTGTACATCGGGTCAGGCTGATGGTGTTCTTGTGGTGTGTGTAGGCGCGTTCGGCAGCGTGCACAGGGTCTTCTTTCGCACGCGCCGCCGCTGGATGCGGGCGGCAGCGCTGCGCTGATGTGCTGGGGCGCGCTGTCGATGGTGATGCCACAAGCGCGCCCACAGAGTGGTTTCACCGCGGCCACGCTCGCATGCGCGGCCGCACCGACGCAGTCTTGATCGTTGTGGGGGCACGCAGGCGTGCGCGGCGCTCTCCCGACGGCGACGCTGCATGTTCTTGGGCGCCGTGTTGGGGCATGAGCTGCTGCCGTCCCTCAACACGGCGCCTGTTGTCGGGTGCGTCGGTGCCGTCACGGTGGTGCCGCTCCGGCGTCGATCCGACGCCTGGGGGCCGAGGAATCGGCGCCGCCGTAAGGGCGCCGGCTCGTCCCAGAACGACTGGTCAGACGCGACGCTGCTCTGGCTCGCTGTCGACCGTTCGCTGTCGGAGGACCACGAACGGTCGCGCAGCGGCCAGAAGAGGCGCATAGCGAAAGGGGGTAAAGGGCAGAAAGGACAAAGAAAACAAATGTAGGTGGGCCTCTCCGGGGGGAAGTGCAAGCCCCAGGAAAACCCCAACCGCTTCCCCAGCAAGCTGAGTTTGCAGTTGATGTTCAGAAATAAATGTGAAAAGAAACCCGGAAAATATCCACGAAATCAGTTTTCACACACATTAGAACAGATACTACACTTGATCTTCGCCAAAACGCTGAGAAGGTGCATGGGGAAGGGGTAAAAGAGACGAAACGAAAGAGACAGGAGGGTCCTAAAACACGAAAATGTAGATGAGACAGGAGGGTCCTAAAACACGAAAATGTAGATGAGACAGGAGGGTCCTATAACACGAAAATGTAGATGAGCCTCTCCGAGGGGGGCGGAGTGGGTAACTGCCAAGAAAACCCTAACCTCATTCGTAGAAGGCTAATGTAGCGGATGATGAAAGGAATCAACATATGTGAGAAGAAAGTCAATGTCCACAGTGACAAGAACAAATACCAGAGTTCATCGTAGCCTTTCGTGTAAGGCTTAGAAGACGATGCGCGTCAATCAGGGCCTTGGCGCATCATTTCGCGGGCGAGGAAAAAAGGCTTGGCCGTATAGAGCGTTAGAGCTGTCTTGTACAGGTGTCAAGGGTCAATGATCTTGCAGCTCAGTATACTGTTGTATTAGGCCGGGAGCAGCGTTGAGGAGGCGCTCGCGTTGACGTGCGCGCTGTTGGCGGCGCTTCTGTGTCTTCGTCGCGGGGGCAGGCGGTGTGGTGGGCTGCGGTGGGCTCTGCGTCGATGCGGGCAACGGGAGGCTCGGCCCCCAACGCGCCGGTGTCCTGCCCGGCGTCGGTAGCCGGGGACCCCAGCGGGTCGTCGTTCGGGTGGGTGCTCACTCGGCTGGCAGCGCGGGAGCGAGGCGCATGGCCTCGTCGGCTTCGCCGTCGCGCATGAGGCGGCGTCGCTTACCTCCGACCGCCTCCATGCGGTGGGGCAACTGCCGTAGGGCACGAGCGCGCGTGCTTGGTCGCCGCTGCACGCGCATCGAACGCGGTGCCGGTGGCGCAGCCGCTGGCGAACTTGCCGATGAAGCGGGTGCGCCTGTGGATGGAGCGGCGGTGCGCGTGTAGCGCAGTGAGGTCGCGACAGGTGCGCCCACAAAGCGTGCACTCGAAGTGCGGCGCGGTTTTTCCCCGTACCCTCCCCCCCCCTCCAGCGTACCCCGGGTATGCTGGATCCTGGTTAGGGTGGGGCAGCGGAGGCGGCGCGAGTGCCGCGGAAGCGGCGGGGGCGCTGCGCGGCCGAAGCGCCAACGGCGCGCGTGGTCGGTCGTGATGAGTGGCCAGGGGCGTGCCCGCGTCGGCGGAGGGGCCGGAAGCGCTTGCGCATGCGGCGATTGCGACCCCATGTGGGTGGGGTTGCCGCAGCGCTCCGCCAATGACGTCGTCTGGGTGGTCGGTGGTCGATGGGACGGCAACCACAACCCGCGGTGGGTATGTGTGGCCGTCCGCGCGGGGGGTCGCTGCTGCGGTCGCCATGCGGAAGCTGTGGTCGGGGATGTAAGCGCTGGTGCGTCGCTGGCGAGAGGGAACCTGATGGTTGTATCGGTGTGTGAGTCGTAGAAGATGTCGTCGGGGTCGTGCGCGTCGACGTCGATGTCGGCATCAGCAGCACGAGCGTCGTCGGCGTCGGCAGCAGCAAGCAGCGTGGGGTCGGTGTCGGTAGGTCCCGCGTGCGTCGGCGTCGTCGTGTACATCGGGGTCAGGCTGATGGTGTTCTTGTGGTGTGTGTAGGCGCGTTCGGCAGCGTGCACAGGGTCTTCTTTCGCGCGCGCCGCCGCTGGATGCGGGCGGCAGCGCTGCGCTGATGTGCTGGGGCGCGCTGTCGATGGTGATGCCACAAGCGCGCCCACAGAGTGGTTTCACCGCGGCCACGCTCGCATGCGCGGCCGCACCGACGCAGTCTTGATCGTTGTGGGGGCACGCAGGCGTGCGCGGCGCTCTCCCGACGGCGACGCTGCATGTTCTTGGGCGCCGTGTTGGGGCATGAGCTGCTGCCGTCCCTCAACACGGCGCCTGTTGTCGGGTGCGTCGGTGCCGTCACGGTGGTGCCGCTCCGGCGTCGATCCGACGCCTGGGGGCCGAGGAATCGGCGCCGCCGTAAGGGCGCCGGCTCGTCCCGAACGACTGGTCAGACGCGACGCTGCTCTGGCTCGCTGTCGACCGTTCGCTGTCGGAGGACCACGAACGGTCGCGCAGCGGCCAGAAGAGGCGCATAGCGAAAGGGGGTAAAGGGCAGAAAGGACAAAGAAAACAAATGTAGGTGGGCCTCTCCGGGGGGGGAAGTGCAAGCCCCAGGAAAACCCCAACCGCTTCCCCAGCAAGTGAGTTTGCAGTTGATGTTCAGAAATAAATGTGAAAAGAAACCCGGAAAATATCCACGAAATCAGTTTTCACACACATTAGAACAGATACTACACTTGATCTTCGCCAAAACGCTGAGAAGGTGCATGGGGAAGGGGTAAAAGAGACGAAACGAAAGAGACAGGAGGGTCCTAAAACACGAAAATGTAGATGAGACAGGAGGGTCCTAAAACACGAAAATGTAGATGAGACAGGAGGGTCCTAAAACACGAAAATGTAGATGAGACGGGAGGGTCCTATAACACGAAAATGTAGATGAGCCTCTCCGAGGGGGGCGGAGTGGGTAACTGCCAAGAAAACCCTAACCTCATTCGTAGAAGGCTAATGTAGCGGATGATGAAAGGAATCAACATATGTGAGAAGAAAGTCAATTTCCACAGTGACAAGAACAAATACCAGAGTTCATCGTAGCCTTTCGTGTAAGGCTTAGAAGACGATACGCGTCAATCAGGGCCTTGGCGCATCATTTCGCGGGCGAGGAAAAAAGGCTTGGCCGTATAGAGCGTTAGAGCTGTCTTGTACAGGTGTCAAGGGTCAATGATCTTGCAGCTCAGTATACTGTTGTATTAGGCCGGGAGCAGCGTTGAGGAGGCGCTCGCGTTGACGTGCGCGCTGTTGGCGGCGCTTCTGTGTCTTCGTCGCGGGGGCAGGCGGTGTGGTGGGCTGCGGTGGGCTCTGCGTCGATGCGGGCAACGGGAGGCTCGGCCCCCAACGCGCCGGTGTCCTGCCCGGCGTCGGTAGCCGGGGACCCCAGCGGGTCGTCGTTCGGGTGGGTGCTCACTCGGCTGGCAGCGCGGGAGCGAGGCGCATGGCCTCGTCGGCTTCGCCGTCGCGCATGAGGCGGCGTCGCTTACCTCCGACCGCCTCCATGCGGTGGGGCAACTGCCGTAGGGCACGAGCGCGCGTGCTTGGTCGCCGCTGCACGCGCATCGAACGCGGTGCCGGTGGCGCAGCCGCTGGCGAACTTGCCGATGAAGCGGGTGCGCCTGTGGATGGAGCGGCGGTGCGCGTGTAGCGCAGTGAGGTCGCGACAGGTGCGCCCACAAAGCGTGCACTCGAAGTGCGGCGCGGTTGTTTCCCCGTACCCTCCCCCCCCTCCAGCGTACCCCGGGTATGCTGGATCCTGGTTAGGGTGGGGCAGCGGAGGCGGCGCGAGTGCCGCGGAAGCGGCGGGGGCGCTGCGCGGCCGAAGCGCCAACGGCGCGCGTGGTCGGTCGTGATGAGTGGCCAGGGGCGTGCCCGCGTCGGCGGAGGGGCCGGAAGCGCTTGCGCATGCGGCGATTGCGACCCCATGTGGGTGGGGTTGCCGCAGCGCTCCGCCAATGACGTCGTCTGGGTGGTCGGTGGTCGATGGGACGGCAACCACAACCCGCGGTGGGTATGTGTGGCCGTCCGCGCGGGGGGTCGCTGCTGCGGTCGCCAGTGCGGAAGCTGTGGTCGGGGATGTAAGCGCTGGTGCGTCGCTGGTGAGAGGGAACCTGATGGTTGTATCGGTGTGTGAGTCGTAGAAGATGTCGTCGGGGTCGTGCGCGTCGACGTCGATGTCGGCATCAGCAGCACGAGCGTCGTCGGCGTCGGCAGCAGCAAGCAGCGTGGGGTCGGTGTCGGTAGGTCCCGCGTGCGTCGGCGTCGTCGTGTACATCGGGGTCAGGCTGATGGTGTTCTTGTGGTGTGTGTAGGCGCGTTCGGCAGCGTGCACAGGGTCTTCTTTCGCACGCGCCGCCGCTGGATGCGGGCGGCAGCGCTGCGCTGATGTGCTGGGGCGCGCTGTCGATGGTGATGCCACAAGCGCGCCCACAGAGTGGTTTCACCGCGGCCACGCTCGCATGCGCGGCCGCACCGACGCAGTCTTGATCGTTGTGGGGGCACGCAGGCGTGCGCGGCGCTCTCCCGACGGCGACGCTGCATGTTCTTGGGCGCCGTGTTGGGGCATGAGCTGCTGCCGTCCCTCAACACGGCGCCTGTTGTCGGGTGCGTCGGTGCCGTCACGGTGGTGCCGCTCCGGCGTCGATCCGACGCCTGGGGGCCGAGGAATCGGCGCCGCCGTAAGGGCGCCGGCTCGTCCCAGAACGACTGGTCAGACGCGACGCTGCTCTGGCTCGCTGTCGACCGTTCGCTGTCGGAGGACCACGAACGGTCGCGCAGCGGCCAGAAGAGGCGCATAGCGAAAGGGGGTAAAGGGCAGAAAGAAAGACAAAGAAAACAAATGTAGGTGGGCCTCTCCGGGGGGAAGTGCAAGCCCCAGGAAAACCCCAACCGCTTCCCCAGCAAGCTGAGTTTGCAGTTGATGTTCAGAAATAAATGTGAAAAGAAACCCGGAAAATATCCACGAAATCAGTTTTCACACACATTAGAACAGATACTACACTTGATCTTCGCCAAAACGCTGAGAAGGTGCATGGGGAAGGGGTAAAAGAGACGAAACGAAAGAGACAGGAGGGTCCTAAAACACGAAAATGTAGATGAGACAGGAGGGTCCTAAAACACGAAAATGTAGATGAGACAGGAGGGTCCTATAACACGAAAATGTAGATGAGCCTCTCCGAGGGGGGCGGAGTGGGTAACTGCCAAGAAAACCCTAACCTCATTCGTAGAAGGCTAATGTAGCGGATGATGAAAGGAATCAACATATGTGAGAAGAAAGTCAATGTCCACAGTGACAAGAACAAATACCAGAGTTCATCGTAGCCTTTCGTGTAAGGCTTAGAAGACGATGCGCGTCAATCAGGGCCTTGGCGCATCATTTCGCGGGCGAGGAAAAAAGGCTTGGCCGTATAGAGCGTTAGAGCTGTCTTGTACAGGTGTCAAGGGTCAATGATCTTGCAGCTCAGTATACTGTTGTATTAGGCCGGGAGCAGCGTTGAGGAGGCGCTCGCGTTGACGTGCGCGCTGTTGGCGGCGCTTCTGTGTCTTCGTCGCGGGGGCAGGCGGTGTGGTGGGCTGCGGTGGGCTCTGCGTCGATGCGGGCAACGGAGAAGTACTTGCGCACTTCTTCTCTTGAAATTTGTATAGTCTGCCATACGAAACTGGACCTGTAAGGAAAATGAAAGCTACATGTATTTTACGAACGGACAGGGGCCCTACGAAAATGTCCTGGAATCCACTTATCACGATTCGTCGGACGTCCAATCCGGTGACGCCGGCAACGATCGTTCGGTCTGTACGATGGTCCATTCATAATATTCGGAGGTAATCTTGACGGTGATGGTTCGCGAACCGTGTCGCTGCCCGAGAAACCGAAGGATTGACTCGACGCACGCGAGGACTGACTGCATTCTTCACACGGACCTTCTTCTTCTTCTTCTTGCGCAGATTCTTGACTGGACTGTGAGTCCCACAGTCGGCCACTCGCATAACGACGGAACAAATCTCGATTCCAACGTGCACGTGTTGTTACTGGCATTAGTTCTGTACGAAGAACGTACTAGGAAGGTTGTTCGTGACCGGTGTTCCTTGGTTGCGCAGGTAATACAAGTTGTTGTTCAAGTCCTTGAACTGAATGATCTGCTTGATCACACACTTGATGTTAGCCCGGCAATTAAAACCTGGGCCGATTGCTTGAGGATGACGCCAAAATTGGAAGTGAACGAAATCTTGCGCAGCAGGATCTGTGTTGGTCAACGACCATGTCTGGATGCCCTCATCGTTAGCTACTCCACGTCGCAGCTCGTTAGGCTTGTACTTGATATGATAACGACCCGTCGGGCACAGCTCGTTGTTCTTGCGTGACTCTACAACCATAAAGTTGTTTGGACGATTCATGCATTCCATCTGTGGAATCGTCATGTTAGCTGGCAGAATCTTGCGATTGGAAGCAGGCGTTGACTGTTCGAGCACATAGTTGCAGATGATGTCGGGTCCGCCGGTTCCTTGTTCGTTAAAACCGACGTTGTCGACAAACAAATCAACTTCAGCACCCAAAACAGCGTAGCTTCCATACATGTCTTTCCATGGAGACACGTTCATCTTTTGGAACGCCTGGCCATACTGGTACGCGTAGTTCGAGTATACGATATTACCAGAGTCGGTCTGACCGGCCATCCAAATGTCGTTCGTAGTAGTAGGCGCATTCGTTCGCAAAGCCAAACTCTGCTTACCGTTGATTCCTTCCATCGGGAATGATCCAAACGGACGTGAATGAAATCCAAACGCTTGCTCGGAATACGCCGCAAATTGCGGATAGCCACCAGGATTCGTCTTGGAAGCGTTGACCGCTATGATCTTGGTGTTGATCGTACCGGGAGAACCAAGGTTGTTCAAACGGAAGCTAATATCTTCCGCTTGCATCGTAGGGCTAGCCATCCATGACCATTCAGCCACCCAAACGGCTACGATTGTCTTCGTCTCTGAGAAACCATACTCAGCTTCTGGATACCAAGAAATAGGTGTTTCTTGATGTAGCTGTAGCTTCTGACCACCGGTTTTAGCAACCGCTAACTGGTTGTTTGGCGGTCCATTGTCTCCGTCGTCCATAGAGTCGTCTTCTCCGTCGGTAATATCTGGTACTTGCGGTACCCTTTCTCCTGATCGTAGACGCTTGGACATCCTGGAGTCGTCTTGTGCACTTGATTGCTGATTGCGAAGTGACAGTTGTTGGACGAATACGTTGTTTGATAAATCCGGTTGCGGTTCCGTAAATAAACGAGGAATATGAGCCCATGGATTTTGGACATTCCAAAGGAAAGCGTGTGCGAAACGACGACGCTGACGTCTGTTTAGAACCATGCTTAATGCACTATGACTACTTGTAGTAAGCGTCACGAATCATCTGCTGATACTCTTCCGGACTCTTGAGCGGTTCACCGGTAGGACAATCCTGCATCCAGTCCCACGCGAGGAAAAGCTTGCTTGGGTCACGGTTACCTTCTTTCTTGAGACGCACAATCTCCCACTTGGGCTTCAACTTGAGACCAAGTAGACGTTGGAGATTAGTCACAGTGACATGCCAGAATCGACGTAGCAACGCTGCTTCCGCATGGGCTGCTCCAGCTTGATCCAATGTCAACTCGCGAATCGTATGATTGCTCGTGACAAGCACAGTTGTACGAGACAAGCCGCACGACTTGTACTTCTGGTCGACAGTAAAGCCCGCTTCGTCGCAAAGCGTCTTGATAAAGTTGATACCTAGACGCTCGACTGCTTCGTGGTCGAGATCTTCCAACATCATGTGCGTGTGCACCTTGTCGTCGTACAGATCGAAGAACCGATTGCTCAAGTTCTTCTTGTACGCGTTAGGGTAGATAAACGCAAGCAGACTTGTCTTACCTTCTCCGGCATAACCATGAAGCCAAATGTGAGGGTTAGCAGGACGATCGTCCGCTGTCTTCTCACGCTTGATACGCTTTTGCGCACACATAGCCTTGATTTTTTCTCCATACTGGAGATAGTTGCGAGGAAAACGCTCGAAGGCTAGTTCATCTTGACCTTCTTCGATGAGCTGGCGCATTTCAACGAGGACTTCGTCGATTTTGCGCTTTTTTTCTTCTTCCCCGAGACGAGAGCGCTGTGAAGCGTCATCTTCTGGGAGCGACCCTTGTTCGTAGAGGATGTTTTTGGACGGATCGACTTTTGAGTGTTGCTTGATATGGTGAGCACGCCATCCGCTGTAAGGGAGACTTCTGTTCCTTGGAACGAGATAGTAACCATTCCCTTGTTTGATTCCGAGGTTCTTGAGGATGGACGACTTGGTGACGCGGTTGTTGTAGACGAGCGCGCAGTGGACGTGTTCGATCTGGTAGTCGTCTTGGTTGGACTTGGTTCCGACTTCAACGCCTCCAACAAGGACGTATCTAAACTTTCCGGCGTCCCATTCGGCAGCAACTCGTTCCAAAAGCTTGGAGAGATCGTCAGGTCCTTGAACGTTAAAGCGCGCGTCCCATTGTCGGTCGCAGGTGGTGTACTTGACTGGGGCGTCTGGGGAGAGATCGTCAGGTCCTTGAACGTTAAAGCGCGCGTCCCATTGTCGGTCGCAGGTGGTGTACTTGACTGGGGCGTTTGGGGCGAGGCTTGGTCCATTGTACGGTACGTGCTCTTGAATACTTGACATCATGATGCTCGTGACAAGCACAGTTGTACGAGACAAGCCGCACGACTTGTACTTCTGGTCGACAGTAAAGCCCGCTTCGTCGCAAAGCGTCTTGATAAAGTTGATACCTAGACGCTCGACTGCTTCGTGGTCGAGATCTTCCAACATCATGTGCGTGTGCACCTTGTCGTCGTACAGATCGAAGAACCGATTGCTCAAGTTCTTCTTGTACGCGTTAGGGTAGATAAACGCAAGCAGACTTGTCTTACCTTCTCCGGCATAACCATGAAGCCAAATGTGAGGGTTAGCAGGACGATCGTCCGCTGTCTTCTCACGCTTGATACGCTTTTGCGCACACATAGCCTTGATTTTTTCTCCATACTGGAGATAGTTGCGAGGAAAACGCTCGAAGGCTAGTTCATCTTGACCTTCTTCGATGAGCTGGCGCATTTCAACGAGGACTTCGTCGATTTTGCGCTTTTTTTCTTCTTCCCCGAGACGAGAGCGCTGTGAAGCGTCATCTTCTGGGAGCGACCCTTGTTCGTAGAGGATGTTTTTGGACGGATCGACTTTTGAGTGTTGCTTGATATGGTGAGCACGCCATCCGCTGTAAGGGAGACTTCTGTTCCTTGGAACGAGATAGTAACCATTCCCTTGTTTGATTCCGAGGTTCTTGAGGATGGACGACTTGGTGACGCGGTTGTTGTAGACGAGCGCGCAGTGGACGTGTTCGATCTGGTAGTCGTCTTGGTTGGACTTGGTTCCGACTTCAACGCCTCCAACAAGGACGTATCTAAACTTTCCGGCGTCCCATTCGGCAGCAACTCGTTCCAAAAGCTTGGAGAGATCGTCAGGTCCTTGAACGTTAAAGCGCGCGTCCCATTGTCGGTCGCAGGTGGTGTACTTGACTGGGGCGTCTGGGGAGAGATCGTCAGGTCCTTGAACGTTAAAGCGCGCGTCCCATTGTCGGTCGCAGGTGGTGTACTTGACTGGGGCGTTTGGGGCGAGGCTTGGTCCATTGTACGGTACGTGCTCTTGAATACTTGACATCATGATGCTCGTGACAAGCACAGTTGTACGAGACAAGCCGCACGACTTGTACTTCTGGTCGACAGTAAAGCCCGCTTCGTCGCAAAGCGTCTTGATAAAGTTGATACCTAGACGCTCGACTGCTTCGTGGTCGAGATCTTCCAACATCATGTGCGTGTGCACCTTGTCGTCGTACAGATCGAAGAACCGATTGCTCAAGTTCTTCTTGTACGCGTTAGGGTAGATAAACGCAAGCAGACTTGTCTTACCTTCTCCGGCATAACCATGAAGCCAAATGTGAGGGTTAGCAGGACGATCGTCCGCTGTCTTCTCACGCTTGATACGCTTTTGCGCACACATAGCCTTGATTTTTTCTCCATACTGGAGATAGTTGCGAGGAAAACGCTCGAAGGCTAGTTCATCTTGACCTTCTTCGATGAGCTGGCGCATTTCAACGAGGACTTCGTCGATTTTGCGCTTTTTTTCTTCTTCCCCGAGACGAGAGCGCTGTGAAGCGTCATCTTCTGGGAGCGACCCTTGTTCGTAGAGGATGTTTTTGGACGGATCGACTTTTGAGTGTTGCTTGATATGGTGAGCACGCCATCCGCTGTAAGGGAGACTTCTGTTCCTTGGAACGAGATAGTAACCATTCCCTTGTTTGATTCCGAGGTTCTTGAGGATGGACGACTTGGTGACGCGGTTGTTGTAGACGAGCGCGCAGTGGACGTGTTCGATCTGGTAGTCGTCTTGGTTGGACTTGGTTCCGACTTCAACGCCTCCAACAAGGACGTATCTAAACTTTCCGGCGTCCCATTCGGCAGCAACTCGTTCCAAAAGCTTGGAGAGATAGTCAGGTCCTTGAACGTTAAAGCGCGCGTCCCATTGTCGGTCGCAGGTGGTGTACTTGACTGGGGCGTCTGGGGAGAGATCGTCAGGTCCTTGAACGTTAAAGCGCGCGTCCCATTGTCGGTCGCAGGTGGTGTACTTGACTGGGGCGTTTGGGGCGAGGCTTGGTCCATTGTACGGTACGTGCTCTTGAATACTTGACATCATGATGCTCGTGACAAGCACAGTTGTACGAGACAAGCCGCACGACTTGTACTTCTGGTCGACAGTAAAGCCCGCTTCGTCGCAAAGCGTCTTGATAAAGTTGATACCTAGACGCTCGACTGCTTCGTGGTCGAGATCTTCCAACATCATGTGCGTGTGCACCTTGTCGTCGTACAGATCGAAGAACCGATTGCTCAAGTTCTTCTTGTACGCGTTAGGGTAGATAAACGCAAGCAGACTTGTCTTACCTTCTCCGGCATAACCATGAAGCCAAATGTGAGGGTTAGCAGGACGATCGTCCGCTGTCTTCTCACGCTTGATACGCTTTTGCGCACACATAGCCTTGATTTTTTCTCCATACTGGAGATAGTTGCGAGGAAAACGCTCGAAGGCTAGTTCATCTTGACCTTCTTCGATGAGCTGGCGCATTTCAACGAGGACTTCGTCGATTTTGCGCTTTTTTTCTTCTTCCCGAGACGAGAGCGCTGTGAAGCGTCATCTTCTGGGAGCGACCCTTGTTCGTAGAGGATGTTTTTGGACGGATCGACTTTTGAGTGTTGCTTGATATGGTGAGCACGCCATCCGCTGTAAGGGAGACTTCTGTTCCTTGGAACGAGATAGTAACCATTCCCTTGTTTGATTCCGAGGTTCTTGAGGATGGACGACTTGGTGACGCGGTTGTTGTAGACGAGCGCGCAGTGGACGTGTTCGATCTGGTAGTCGTCTTGGTTGGACTTGGTTCCGACTTCAACGCCTCCAACAAGGACGTATCTAAACTTTCCGGCGTCCCATTCGGCAGCAACTCGTTCCAAAAGCTTGGAGAGATAGTCAGGTCCTTGAACGTTAAAGCGCGCGTCCCATTGTCGGTCGCAGGTGGTGTACTTGACTGGGGCGTCTGGGGAGAGATCGTCAGGTCCTTGAACGTTAAAGCGCGCGTCCCATTGTCGGTCGCAGGTGGTGTACTTGACTGGGGCGTTTGGGGCGAGGCTTGGTCCATTGTACGGTACGTGCTCTTGAATACTTGACATCATGATGCTCGTGACAAGCACAGTTGTACGAGACAAGCCGCACGACTTGTACTTCTGGTCGACAGTAAAGCCCGCTTCGTCGCAAAGCGTCTTGATAAAGTTGATACCTAGACGCTCGACTGCTTCGTGGTCGAGATCTTCCAACATCATGTGCGTGTGCACCTTGTCGTCGTACAGATCGAAGAACCGATTGCTCAAGTTCTTCTTGTACGCGTTAGGGTAGATAAACGCAAGCAGACTTGTCTTACCTTCTCCGGCATAACCATGAAGCCAAATGTGAGGGTTAGCAGGACGATCGTCCGCTGTCTTCTCACGCTTGATACGCTTTTGCGCACACATAGCCTTGATTTTTTCTCCATACTGGAGATAGTTGCGAGGAAAACGCTCGAAGGCTAGTTCATCTTGACCTTCTTCGATGAGCTGGCGCATTTCAACGAGGACTTCGTCGATTTTGCGCTTTTTTTCTTCTTCCCCGAGACGAGAGCGCTGTGAAGCGTCATCTTCTGGGAGCGACCCTTGTTCGTAGAGGATGTTTTTGGACGGATCGACTTTTGAGTGTTGCTTGATATGGTGAGCACGCCATCCGCTGTAAGGGAGACTTCTGTTCCTTGGAACGAGATAGTAACCATTCCCTTGTTTGATTCCGAGGTTCTTGAGGATGGACGACTTGGTGACGCGGTTGTTGTAGACGAGCGCGCAGTGGACGTGTTCGATCTGGTAGTCGTCTTGGTTGGACTTGGTTCCGACTTCAACGCCTCCAACAAGGACGTATCTAAACTTTCCGGCGTCCCATTCGGCAGCAACTCGTTCCAAAAGCTTGGAGAGATCGTCAGGTCCTTGAACGTTAAAGCGCGCGTCCCATTGTCGGTCGCAGGTGGTGTACTTGACTGGGGCGTTTGGGGCGAGGCTTGGTCCA
Source organism: Pythium insidiosum (assembly GCA_022836835.1). Taxonomy (NCBI): domain Eukaryota; phylum Oomycota; class Peronosporomycetes; order Pythiales; family Pythiaceae; genus Pythium; species Pythium insidiosum. The sequence goes on from JAKVDI010000016.1 coordinate 363,798, forward strand.
TTGTACGGTACGTGCTCTTGAATACTTGACATCATGATGCTCGTGACAAGCACAGTTGTACGAGACAAGCCGCACGACTTGTACTTCTGGTCGACAGTAAAGCCCGCTTCGTCGCAAAGCGTCTTGATAAAGTTGATACCTAGACGCTCGACTGCTTCGTGGTCGAGATCTTCCAACATCATGTGCGTGTGCACCTTGTCGTCGTACAGATCGAAGAACCGATTGCTCAAGTTCTTCTTGTACGCGTTAGGGTAGATAAACGCAAGCAGACTTGTCTTACCTTCTCTGGCATAACCATGAAGCCAAATGTGAGGGTTAGCAGGACGATCGTCCGCTGTCTTCTCACGCTTGATACGCTTTTGCGCACACATAGCCTTGATTTTTTCTCCATACTGGAGATAGTTGCGAGGAAAACGCTCGAAGGCTAGTTCATCTTGACCTTCTTCGATGAGCTGGCGCATTTCAACGAGGACTTCGTCGATTTTGCGCTTTTTTTCTTCTTCCCCGAGACGAGAGCGCTGTGAAGCGTCATCTTCTGGGAGCGACCCTTGTTCGTAGAGGATGTTTTTGGACGGATCGACTTTTGAGTGTTGCTTGATATGGTGAGCACGCCATCCGCTGTAAGGGAGACTTCTGTTCCTTGGAACGAGATAGTAACCATTCCCTTGTTTGATTCCGAGGTTCTTGAGGATGGACGACTTGGTGACGCGGTTGTTGTAGACGAGCGCGCAGTGGACGTGTTCGATCTGGTAGTCGTCTTGGTTGGACTTGGTTCCGACTTCAACGCCTCCAACAAGGACGTATCTAAACTTTCCGGCGTCCCATTCGGCAGCAACTCGTTCCAAAAGCTTGGAGAGATCGTCAGGTCCTTGAACGTTAAAGCGCGCGTCCCATTGTCGGTCGCAGGTGGTGTACTTGACTGGGGCGTTTGGGGCGAGGCTTGGTCCATTGTACGGTACGTGCTCTTGAATACTTGACATCATGATGCTCGTGACAAGCACAGTTGTACGAGACAAGCCGCACGACTTGTACTTCTGGTCGACAGTAAAGCCCGCTTCGTCGCAAAGCGTCTTGATAAAGTTGATACCTAGACGCTCGACTGCTTCGTGGTCGAGATCTTCCAACATCATGTGCGTGTGCACCTTGTCGTCGTACAGATCGAAGAACCGATTGCTCAAGTTCTTCTTGTACGCGTTAGGGTAGATAAACGCAAGCAGACTTGTCTTACCTTCTCCGGCATAACCATGAAGCCAAATGTGAGGGTTAGCAGGACGATCGTCCGCTGTCTTCTCACGCTTGATACGCTTTTGCGCACACATAGCCTTGATTTTTTCTCCATACTGGAGATAGTTGCGAGGAAAACGCTCGAAGGCTAGTTCATCTTGACCTTCTTCGATGAGCTGGCGCATTTCAACGAGGACTTCGTCGATTTTGCGCTTTTTTTTCTTCTTCCCCGAGACGAGAGCGCTGTGAAGCGTCATCTTCTGGGAGCGACCCTTGTTCGTAGAGGATGTTTTTGGACGGATCGACTTTTGAGTGTTGCTTGATATGGTGAGCACGCCATCCGCTGTAAGGGAGACTTCTGTTCCTTGGAACGAGATAGTAACCATTCCCTTGTTTGATTCCGAGGTTCTTGAGGATGGACGACTTGGTGACGCGGTTGTTGTAGACGAGCGCGCAGTGGACGTGTTCGATCTGGTAGTCGTCTTGGTTGGACTTGGTTCCGACTTCAACGCCTCCAACAAGGACGTATCTAAACTTTCCGGCGTCCCATTCGGCAGCAACTCGTTCCAAAAGCTTGGAGAGATCGTCAGGTCCTTGAACGTTAAAGCGCGCGTCCCATTGTCGGTCGCAGGTGGTGTACTTGACTGGGGCGTCTGGGGAGAGATCGTCAGGTCCTTGAACGTTAAAGCGCGCGTCCCATTGTCGGTCGCAGGTGGTGTACTTGACTGGGGCGTTTGGGGCGAGGCTTGGTCCATTGTACGGTACGTGCTCTTGAATACTTGACATCATGATGCTCGTGACAAGCACAGTTGTACGAGACAAGCCGCACGACTTGTACTTCTGGTCGACAGTAAAGCCCGCTTCGTCGCAAAGCGTCTTGATAAAGTTGATACCTAGACGCTCGACTGCTTCGTGGTCGAGATCTTCCAACATCATGTGCGTGTGCACCTTGTCGTCGTACAGATCGAAGAACCGATTGCTCAAGTTCTTCTTGTACGCGTTAGGGTAGATAAACGCAAGCAGACTTGTCTTACCTTCTCCGGCATAACCATGAAGCCAAATGTGAGGGTTAGCAGGACGATCGTCCGCTGTCTTCTCACGCTTGATACGCTTTTGCGCACACATAGCCTTGATTTTTTCTCCATACTGGAGATAGTTGCGAGGAAAACGCTCGAAGGCTAGTTCATCTTGACCTTCTTCGATGAGCTGGCGCATTTCAACGAGGACTTCGTCGATTTTGCGCTTTTTTTCTTCTTCCCCGAGACGAGAGCGCTGTGAAGCGTCATCTTCTGGGAGCGACCCTTGTTCGTAGAGGATGTTTTTGGACGGATCGACTTTTGAGTGTTGCTTGATATGGTGAGCACGCCATCCGCTGTAAGGGAGACTTCTGTTCCTTGGAACGAGATAGTAACCATTCCCTTGTTTGATTCCGAGGTTCTTGAGGATGGACGACTTGGTGACGCGGTTGTTGTAGACGAGCGCGCAGTGGACGTGTTCGATCTGGTAGTCGTCTTGGTTGGACTTGGTTCCGACTTCAACGCCTCCAACAAGGACGTATCTAAACTTTCCGGCGTCCCATTCGGCAGCAACTCGTTCCAAAAGCTTGGAGAGATCGTCAGGTCCTTGAACGTTAAAGCGCGCGTCCCATTGTCGGTCGCAGGTGGTGTACTTGACTGGGGCGTCTGGGGAGAGATCGTCAGGTCCTTGAACGTTAAAGCGCGCGTCCCATTGTCGGTCGCAGGTGGTGTACTTGACTGGGGCGTTTGGGGCGAGGCTTGGTCCATTGTACGGTACGTGCTCTTGAATACTTGACATCATGATGCTCGTGACAAGCACAGTTGTACGAGACAAGCCGCACGACTTGTACTTCTGGTCGACAGTAAAGCCCGCTTCGTCGCAAAGCGTCTTGATAAAGTTGATACCTAGACGCTCGACTGCTTCGTGGTCGAGATCTTCCAACATCATGTGCGTGTGCACCTTGTCGTCGTACAGATCGAAGAACCGATTGCTCAAGTTCTTCTTGTACGCGTTAGGGTAGATAAACGCAAGCAGACTTGTCTTACCTTCTCCGGCATAACCATGAAGCCAAATGTGAGGGTTAGCAGGACGATCGTCCGCTGTCTTCTCACGCTTGATACGCTTTTGCGCACACATAGCCTTGATTTTTTCTCCATACTGGAGATAGTTGCGAGGAAAACGCTCGAAGGCTAGTTCATCTTGACCTTCTTCGATGAGCTGGCGCATTTCAACGAGGACTTCGTCGATTTTGCGCTTTTTTTCTTCTTCCCCGAGACGAGAGCGCTGTGAAGCGTCATCTTCTGGGAGCGACCCTTGTTCGTAGAGGATGTTTTTGGACGGATCGACTTTTGAGTGTTGCTTGATATGGTGAGCACGCCATCCGCTGTAAGGGAGACTTCTGTTCCTTGGAACGAGATAGTAACCATTCCCTTGTTTGATTCCGAGGTTCTTGAGGATGGACGACTTGGTGACGCGGTTGTTGTAGACGAGCGCGCAGTGGACGTGTTCGATCTGGTAGTCGTCTTGGTTGGACTTGGTTCCGACTTCAACGCCTCCAACAAGGACGTATCTAAACTTTCCGGCGTCCCATTCGGCAGCAACTCGTTCCAAAAGCTTGGAGAGATCGTCAGGTCCTTGAACGTTAAAGCGCGCGTCCCATTGTCGGTCGCAGGTGGTGTACTTGACTGGGGCGTCTGGGGAAGATCGTCAGGTCCTTGAACGTTAAAGCGCGCGTCCCATTGTCGGTCGCAGGTGGTGTACTTGACTGGGGCGTTTGGGGCGAGGCTTGGTCCATTGTACGGTACGTGCTCTTGAATACTTGACATCATGATGCTCGTGACAAGCACAGTTGTACGAGACAAGCCGCACGACTTGTACTTCTGGTCGACAGTAAAGCCCGCTTCGTCGCAAAGCGTCTTGATAAAGTTGATACCTAGACGCTCGACTGCTTCGTGGTCGAGATCTTCCAACATCATGTGCGTGTGCACCTTGTCGTCGTACAGATCGAAGAACCGATTGCTCAAGTTCTTCTTGTACGCGTTAGGGTAGATAAACGCAAGCAGACTTGTCTTACCTTCTCCGGCATAACCATGAAGCCAAATGTGAGGGTTAGCAGGACGATCGTCCGCTGTCTTCTCACGCTTGATACGCTTTTGCGCACACATAGCCTTGATTTTTTCTCCATACTGGAGATAGTTGCGAGGAAAACGCTCGAAGGCTAGTTCATCTTGACCTTCTTCGATGAGCTGGCGCATTTCAACGAGGACTTCGTCGATTTTGCGCTTTTTTTCTTCTTCCCCGAGACGAGAGCGCTGTGAAGCGTCATCTTCTGGGAGCGACCCTTGTTCGTAGAGGATGTTTTTGGACGGATCGACTTTTGAGTGTTGCTTGATATGGTGAGCACGCCATCCGCTGTAAGGGACTTCTGTTCCTTGGAACGAGATAGTAACCATTCCCTTGTTTGATTCCGAGGTTCTTGAGGATGGACGACTTGGTGACGCGGTTGTTGTAGACGAGCGCGCAGTGGACGTGTTCGATCTGGTAGTCGTCTTGGTTGGACTTGGTTCCGACTTCAACGCCTCCAACAAGGACGTATCTAAACTTTCCGGCGTCCCATTCGGCAGCAACTCGTTCCAAAAGCTTGGAGAGATCGTCAGGTCCTTGAACGTTAAAGCGCGCGTCCCATTGTCGGTCGCAGGTGGTGTACTTGACTGGGGCGTTTGGGGCGAGGCTTGGTCCATTGTACGGTACGTGCTCTTGAATACTTGACATCATGATGCTCGTGACAAGCACAGTTGTACGAGACAAGCCGCACGACTTGTACTTCTGGTCGACAGTAAAGCCCGCTTCGTCGCAAAGCGTCTTGATAAAGTTGATACCTAGACGCTCGACTGCTTCGTGGTCGAGATCTTCCAACATCATGTGCGTGTGCACCTTGTCGTCGTACAGATCGAAGAACCGATTGCTCAAGTTCTTCTTGTACGCGTTAGGGTAGATAAACGCAAGCAGACTTGTCTTACCTTCTCCGGCATAACCATGAAGCCAAATGTGAGGGTTAGCAGGACGATCGTCCGCTGTCTTCTCACGCTTGATACGCTTTTGCGCACACATAGCCTTGATTTTTTCTCCATACTGGAGATAGTTGCGAGGAAAACGCTCGAAGGCTAGTTCATCTTGACCTTCTTCGATGAGCTGGCGCATTTCAACGAGGACTTCGTCGATTTTGCGCTTTTTTTCTTCTTCCCCGAGACGAGAGCGCTGTGAAGCGTCATCTTCTGGGAGCGACCCTTGTTCGTAGAGGATGTTTTTGGACGGATCGACTTTTGAGTGTTGCTTGATATGGTGAGCACGCCATCCGCTGTAAGGGAGACTTCTGTTCCTTGGAACGAGATAGTAACCATTCCCTTGTTTGATTCCGAGGTTCTTGAGGATGGACGACTTGGTGACGCGGTTGTTGTAGACGAGCGCGCAGTGGACGTGTTCGATCTGGTAGTCGTCTTGGTTGGACTTGGTTCCGACTTCAACGCCTCCAACAAGGACGTATCTAAACTTTCCGGCGTCCCATTCGGCAGCAACTCGTTCCAAAAGCTTGGAGAGATCGTCAGGTCCTTGAACGTTAAAGCGCGCGTCCCATTGTCGGTCGCAGGTGGTGTACTTGACTGGGGCGTTTGGGGCGAGGCTTGGTCCATTGTACGGTACGTGCTCTTGAATACTTGACATCATGATGCTCGTGACAAGCACAGTTGTACGAGACAAGCCGCACGACTTGTACTTCTGGTCGACAGTAAAGCCCGCTTCGTCGCAAAGCGTCTTGATAAAGTTGATACCTAGACGCTCGACTGCTTCGTGGTCGAGATCTTCCAACATCATGTGCGTGTGCACCTTGTCGTCGTACAGATCGAAGAACCGATTGCTCAAGTTCTTCTTGTACGCGTTAGGGTAGATAAACGCAAGCAGACTTGTCTTACCTTCTCCGGCATAACCATGAAGCCAAATGTGAGGGTTAGCAGGACGATCGTCCGCTGTCTTCTCACGCTTGATACGCTTTTGCGCACACATAGCCTTGATTTTTTCTCCATACTGGAGATAGTTGCGAGGAAAACGCTCGAAGGCTAGTTCATCTTGACCTTCTTCGATGAGCTGGCGCATTTCAACGAGGACTTCGTCGATTTTGCGCTTTTTTTTTCTTCCCCGAGACGAGAGCGCTGTGAAGCGTCATCTTCTGGGAGCGACCCTTGTTCGTAGAGGATGTTTTTGGACGGATCGACTTTTGAGTGTTGCTTGATATGGTGAGCACGCCATCCGCTGTAAGGGAGACTTCTGTTCCTTGGAACGAGATAGTAACCATTCCCTTGTTTGATTCCGAGGTTCTTGAGGATGGACGACTTGGTGACGCGGTTGTTGTAGACGAGCGCGCAGTGGACGTGTTCGATCTGGTAGTCGTCTTGGTTGGACTTGGTTCCGACTTCAACGCCTCCAACAAGGACGTATCTAAACTTTCCGGCGTCCCATTCGGCAGCAACTCGTTCCAAAAGCTTGGAGAGATCGTCAGGTCCTTGAACGTTAAAGCGCGCGTCCCATTGTCGGTCGCAGGTGGTGTACTTGACTGGGGCGTCTGGGGAGAGATCGTCAGGTCCTTGAACGTTAAAGCGCGCGTCCCATTGTCGGTCGCAGGTGGTGTACTTGACTGGGGCGTTTGGGGCGAGGCTTGGTCCATTGTACGGTACGTGCTCTTGAATACTTGACATCATGATGCTCGTGACAAGCACAGTTGTACGAGACAAGCCGCACGACTTGTACTTCTGGTCGACAGTAAAGCCCGCTTCGTCGCAAAGCGTCTTGATAAAGTTGATACCTAGACGCTCGACTGCTTCGTGGTCGAGATCTTCCAACATCATGTGCGTGTGCACCTTGTCGTCGTACAGATCGAAGAACCGATTGCTCAAGTTCTTCTTGTACGCGTTAGGGTAGATAAACGCAAGCAGACTTGTCTTACCTTCTCCGGCATAACCATGAAGCCAAATGTGAGGGTTAGCAGGACGATCGTCCGCTGTCTTCTCACGCTTGATACGCTTTTGCGCACACATAGCCTTGATTTTTTCTCCATACTGGAGATAGTTGCGAGGAAAACGCTCGAAGGCTAGTTCATCTTGACCTTCTTCGATGAGCTGGCGCATTTCAACGAGGACTTCGTCGATTTTGCGCTTTTTTTCTTCTTCCCCGAGACGAGAGCGCTGTGAAGCGTCATCTTCTGGGAGCGACCCTTGTTCGTAGAGGATGTTTTTGGACGGATCGACTTTTGAGTGTTGCTTGATATGGTGAGCACGCCATCCGCTGTAAGGGAGACTTCTGTTCCTTGGAACGAGATAGTAACCATTCCCTTGTTTGATTCCGAGGTTCTTGAGGATGGACGACTTGGTGACGCGGTTGTTGTAGACGAGCGCGCAGTGGACGTGTTCGATCTGGTAGTCGTCTTGGTTGGACTTGGTTCCGACTTCAACGCCTCCAACAAGGACGTATCTAAACTTTCCGGCGTCCCATTCGGCAGCAACTCGTTCCAAAAGCTTGGAGAGATCGTCAGGTCCTTGAACGTTAAAGCGCGCGTCCCATTGTCGGTCGCAGGTGGTGTACTTGACTGGGGCGTTTGGGGCGAGGCTTGGTCCATTGTACGGTACGTGCTCTTGAATACTTGACATCATGATGCTCGTGACAAGCACAGTTGTACGAGACAAGCCGCACGACTTGTACTTCTGGTCGACAGTAAAGCCCGCTTCGTCGCAAAGCGTCTTGATAAAGTTGATACCTAGACGCTCGACTGCTTCGTGGTCGAGATCTTCCAACATCATGTGCGTGTGCACCTTGTCGTCGTACAGATCGAAGAACCGATTGCTCAAGTTCTTCTTGTACGCGTTAGGGTAGATAAACGCAAGCAGACTTGTCTTACCTTCTCCGGCATAACCATGAAGCCAAATGTGAGGGTTAGCAGGACGATCGTCCGCTGTCTTCTCACGCTTGATACGCTTTTGCGCACACATAGCCTTGATTTTTTCTCCATACTGGAGATAGTTGCGAGGAAAACGCTCGAAGGCTAGTTCATCTTGACCTTCTTCGATGAGCTGGCGCATTTCAACGAGGACTTCGTCGATTTTGCGCTTTTTTTCTTCTTCCCCGAGACGAGAGCGCTGTGAAGCGTCATCTTCTGGGAGCGACCCTTGTTCGTAGAGGATGTTTTTGGACGGATCGACTTTTGAGTGTTGCTTGATATGGTGAGCACGCCATCCGCTGTAAGGGAGACTTCTGTTCCTTGGAACGAGATAGTAACCATTCCCTTGTTTGATTCCGAGGTTCTTGAGGATGGACGACTTGGTGACGCGGTTGTTGTAGACGAGCGCGCAGTGGACGTGTTCGATCTGGTAGTCGTCTTGGTTGGACTTGGTTCCGACTTCAACGCCTCCAACAAGGACGTATCTAAACTTTCCGGCGTCCCATTCGGCAGCAACTCGTTCCAAAAGCTTGGAGAGATCGTCAGGTCCTTGAACGTTAAAGCGCGCGTCCCATTGTCGGTCGCAGGTGGTGTACTTGACTGGGGCGTTTGGGGCGAGGCTTGGTCCATTGTACGGTACGTGCTCTTGAATACTTGACATCATGATGCTCGTGACAAGCACAGTTGTACGAGACAAGCCGCACGACTTGTACTTCTGGTCGACAGTAAAGCCCGCTTCGTCGCAAAGCGTCTTGATAAAGTTGATACCTAGACGCTCGACTGCTTCGTGGTCGAGATCTTCCAACATCATGTGCGTGTGCACCTTGTCGTCGTACAGATCGAAGAACCGATTGCTCAAGTTCTTCTTGTACGCGTTAGGGTAGATAAACGCAAGCAGACTTGTCTTACCTTCTCCGGCATAACCATGAAGCCAAATGTGAGGGTTAGCAGGACGATCGTCCGCTGTCTTCTCACGCTTGATACGCTTTTGCGCACACATAGCCTTGATTTTTTCTCCATACTGGAGATAGTTGCGAGGAAAACGCTCGAAGGCTAGTTCATCTTGACCTTCTTCGATGAGCTGGCGCATTTCAACGAGGACTTCGTCGATTTTGCGCTTTTTTTCTTCTTCCCCGAGACGAGAGCGCTGTGAAGCGTCATCTTCTGGGAGCGACCCTTGTTCGTAGAGGATGTTTTTGGACGGATCGACTTTTGAGTGTTGCTTGATATGGTGAGCACGCCATCCGCTGTAAGGGAGACTTCTGTTCCTTGGAACGAGATAGTAACCATTCCCTTGTTTGATTCCGAGGTTCTTGAGGATGGACGACTTGGTGACGCGGTTGTTGTAGACGAGCGCGCAGTGGACGTGTTCGATCTGGTAGTCGTCTTGGTTGGACTTGGTTCCGACTTCAACGCCTCCAACAAGGACGTATCTAAACTTTCCGGCGTCCCATTCGGCAGCAACTCGTTCCAAAAGCTTGGAGAGATCGTCAGGTCCTTGAACGTTAAAGCGCGCGTCCCATTGTCGGTCGCAGGTGGTGTACTTGACTGGGGCGTTTGGGGCGAGGCTTGGTCCATTGTACGGTACGTGCTCTTGAATACTTGACATCATGATGCTCGTGACAAGCACAGTTGTACGAGACAAGCCGCACGACTTGTACTTCTGGTCGACAGTAAAGCCCGCTTCGTCGCAAAGCGTCTTGATAAAGTTGATACCTAGACGCTCGACTGCTTCGTGGTCGAGATCTTCCAACATCATGTGCGTGTGCACCTTGTCGTCGTACAGATCGAAGAACCGATTGCTCAAGTTCTTCTTGTACGCGTTAGGGTAGATAAACGCAAGCAGACTTGTCTTACCTTCTCCGGCATAACCATGAAGCCAAATGTGAGGGTTAGCAGGACGATCGTCCGCTGTCTTCTCACGCTTGATACGCTTTTGCGCACACATAGCCTTGATTTTTTCTCCATACTGGAGATAGTTGCGAGGAAAACGCTCGAAGGCTAGTTCATCTTGACCTTCTTCGATGAGCTGGCGCATTTCAACGAGGACTTCGTCGATTTTGCGCTTTTTTTCTTCTTCCCCGAGACGAGAGCGCTGTGAAGCGTCATCTTCTGGGAGCGACCCTTGTTCGTAGAGGATGTTTTTGGACGGATCGACTTTTGAGTGTTGCTTGATATGGTGAGCACGCCATCCGCTGTAAGGGAGACTTCTGTTCCTTGGAACGAGATAGTAACCATTCCCTTGTTTGATTCCGAGGTTCTTGAGGATGGACGACTTGGTGACGCGGTTGTTGTAGACGAGCGCGCAGTGGACGTGTTCGATCTGGTAGTCGTCTTGGTTGGACTTGGTTCCGACTTCAACGCCTCCAACAAGGACGTATCTAAACTTTCCGGCGTCCCATTCGGCAGCAACTCGTTCCAAAAGCTTGGAGAGATCGTCAGGTCCTTGAACGTTAAAGCGCGCGTCCCATTGTCGGTCGCAGGTGGTGTACTTGACTGGGGCGTTTGGGGCGAGGCTTGGTCCATTGTACGGTACGTGCTCTTGAATACTTGACATCATGATGCTCGTGACAAGCACAGTTGTACGAGACAAGCCGCACGACTTGTACTTCTGGTCGACAGTAAAGCCCGCTTCGTCGCAAAGCGTCTTGATAAAGTTGATACCTAGACGCTCGACTGCTTCGTGGTCGAGATCTTCCAACATCATGTGCGTGTGCACCTTGTCGTCGTACAGATCGAAGAACCGATTGCTCAAGTTCTTCTTGTACGCGTTAGGGTAGATAAACGCAAGCAGACTTGTCTTACCTTCTCCGGCATAACCATGAAGCCAAATGTGAGGGTTAGCAGGACGATCGTCCGCTGTCTTCTCACGCTTGATACGCTTTTGCGCACACATAGCCTTGATTTTTTCTCCATACTGGAGATAGTTGCGAGGAAAACGCTCGAAGGCTAGTTCATCTTGACCTTCTTCGATGAGCTGGCGCATTTCAACGAGGACTTCGTCGATTTTGCGCTTTTTTTCTTCTTCCCCGAGACGAGAGCGCTGTGAAGCGTCATCTTCTGGGAGCGACCCTTGTTCGTAGAGGATGTTTTTGGACGGATCGACTTTTGAGTGTTGCTTGATATGGTGAGCACGCCATCCGCTGTAAGGGAGACTTCTGTTCCTTGGAACGAGATAGTAACCATTCCCTTGTTTGATTCCGAGGTTCTTGAGGATGGACGACTTGGTGACGCGGTTGTTGTAGACGAGCGCGCAGTGGACGTGTTCGATCTGGTAGTCGTCTTGGTTGGACTTGGTTCCGACTTCAACGCCTCCAACAAGGACGTATCTAAACTTTCCGGCGTCCCATTCGGCAGCAACTCGTTCCAAAAGCTTGGAGAGATCGTCAGGTCCTTGAACGTTAAAGCGCGCGTCCCATTGTCGGTCGCAGGTGGTGTACTTGACTGGGGCGTTTGGGGCGAGGCTTGGTCCATTGTACGGTACGTGCTCTTGAATACTTGACATCATGTGGGCAGATTGAGAAGTGAGGTAGCGCATCGGATTCGCCGTGTCGAGTTTGGTCTGTCCACAAATTTTCAGCCCCGTTGGACACGTGGTTGAAGAGAAAATAGTGGTTGAAGAAAGTCGTGACACCATGAGTGAAGGTCGTATACTATACATGTAAAGTATACCGGATGATGTATATTTATGTATACTTGGGTGTATAGTGTAACCAGGTTACAGTTAGGGCTACGGTTCGGTTACGGTTCGGTTACGGTTACAATAACCGGGTACGGTTCAGGGTACGGTCCCGAACCGGTCCCGTAATGGTCCGTGAACCCAGTGTTGGTCCCTGAACCCAACAGGTACCTAGGTTGAGGTACGCGTTGGACACAGACCAGATCGTCGTCGGAGGAGGGAGGTGTGTTTTCACAAGTCATAATCTGCAGTCACACAGACAGAAAGTTTAACACACATCAAAAAAGTCCAATTCACAAACCAACGCACCATCCCAGGTGAGATCACAAGCAACTCAGTTGGATTTCACAGACGACCACTATTTTAGGACACAGCCTAATCGAAATAGAATTTTATGTGCGACACACTAGTGCCTTGTGTGTCATCGGCAAACATGAACAACAGGGCTGCAACCGCTCAACCGACAGCAACCAACCGACACGACGCATCATGGCAAGAATCCGCTATCAGTGGGTATTGATGGAAAGACTGCATTCGGAGAGCGAATTGCACGACTACATGGAGGACGAGTTCTGTTGCTCAAGAATCACTCACACAGACAAAGCACGAATCTGCACGGTGTGCTCAAACAATGAAATTTTGGATCAGCATACGATGGAAGAGAGACGCGTGATCTGTACCAGCCCAGCGTGCAGTGGCGCAGGCTCATGTCCGTTCATCATGAAAGTTCGATTTTGCCCATATTCAAAGATGGCTGACGTGCTGCAAAATGGTATTGAGCATCGTCGTGGTACGAATGAATGCAACGGACGCCATCTCACCAAGATCACGAAGCCGATGAAGAAATTCATTCTCCAACAAGATGATTGTGGGGTGAAGCCTAAGATGATTCTCAGCCTTATCAAGCGGGACCCAGATTTCCCTGAGCCGAGCAGAGGTTATCCTTCCCTGTCCCAGGTCGCGAACTGCGCGAAAAACCTGCGTCAGCAGCAAGGAGCGAAAAACTCTCTCTGGGCGGTTCGTGAATTGGTTCGTGACTACGTGTATCGACCAAGTAATTTTGAAGAAGCCTTCATCTTTGGTGCGAGTAATGATCACGGAGGATACCCGTATGTTGGCTCTGGAACCGATGAAGACCCATTTATTCTTGGTGTGACAAGTCGCGCTCTCATCGAAGCAAGCACCAAGTTTGCGAGCCCGGGTCGATTCTCGATTTTTCATGCGGACGCAACGTTCAAGTTGAGCGACCTCGGCTACCCCTGCATCACTTGTGGCTTCACCGACGCACGCAGGGTGTATCAGCTTGCAGCGATTTTCATTGTATCTCGTCGCACGTCGGCTGAGTATACAAAGTGTCTGAGCGCGCTGGTGAAGGTCATCAAGCACGTCAGTCCAGGCACACCCTTTTCCGTGAAGGCCGTGATGGGCGACGCCGAAGATGCCCAGTACAATGCGTTCGCGTCCGTGAGTGAGTTTGCAAACGCAAGGTATCTGATGTGCTTTTTTCATGTTCTTTATAACGTACGCAAGCGCACAAGTCATTTGGATCGCAAGCTGAAGGCCAAGGTCGTCTCGGATATCATGGCTCTCCACTATGCGACTGACAGCACGGTGTACTACGTTCTACGCGAGCAAGTCGTTTCATCGTGGACGCAAGTTCCGGCGTTGCGCGAGTTTTCGGACTACTTTTCTCGGCAATGGATGTATGGTCGCTACTCCCAGTGGCAGTGTTTTCACACCCCAGTCGGCTTTGCGACGACGAATAATCCGTGTGAGTCATTTAATGCTGTTTTGAAGACCTACACTGGGCGCCGTCGTCACTGCATGCAACAGCTTCTCGGAATTTCACGTGTAATCGTTCGAGAATTTCCGACGATAGAGCCACTCAGCGAAAATGAGGTCGTGTCACCAAATCGAGAGACCGTGCGAGCAGCCCGTGCAATGATCCGGAACGGCAGGGTCGTCGTGTACGCTACACATCAGCCAGACCTCTGTCGTGTGAAGCACTCGAGTTGCGCAGCGACCGAGACAAGTGAGGACCAAGAGCTGGTGCTTGTACTTGAGCAATCGTTTCAGCATGCTGACGTCGCGCCGGACGACATGCTCCTCGGCCCTGCCCTTGTTCGCCGCGAAGAGCGTGAAAGAGCAAGCGCACTCTACAAGAAGATATGGACGGGTTCGCTACAGCAAGCGCATTGCTGGGGGATGCCACCAGAAGGATGGATCGTCAACGTCAAGGATTGTGTCTGCCCCTGTCAGTTCTATCGCAAGTTCAAGTGCTGTGCGCATATCGTGGTTGCTCGCACGGCCAAGCGAATGCCGGTGCCAGGTGTCGTCGACAAGATGACAAAACTCTATAATAGGCAGTCACGGAAGCGAGTCCCCGTTATGCCGAGGGTCCGCGAGACCCCACAACAATCGCTACGACCTGTGGCGCATGGAACCAACATCCTTTTCGATTCTTCATCGTTTTGCGATGCGATTCTTGGTGAAAACAGTGCTGAAGGCACCGATATGTTCAGCTCTAACGTTGTGGGCAACGAGCATTGTGAGTCCCACAATCTGCTTCTCGACCTCCGCGATACCAGAGGTCCTCTAGGACGACCACCCAGCGCATCAAGGGCAATGGATATTCAGTTTATCATTGAATGGTGAGTAGCAACGTGAGATGGCATGCTGACGTACTTTTGAGGCTAACCTGATTATCGATGGAGCAGAGAGTCAGACCCACAACGCCCCTTCAGTCTACGGCCCAGACAAACGGTGACTGAAATATTCGAATACACGCAACTCCTCGCCCGACAATGACCGTGTCGCGCCGTCGGTTCCGTGAATTCTGCAGACGGGTCTGCCTCCGACATGGAATCGTTGCTCAAGATGAGGCGCTTCGTCTGCTCGGCAACAGTCTGAACAGTTACCTGAGACGCGACGCAGACATTCTGCGCGTGGCGGAGCATTTCCTTGCCACCGCACGCGTTCGGGTGATCACCAAGGTCGAGGTGCGGGCTTCCTTTCCATTGGACAGCCCCAGCCATGCTGTTCAGCAGCCACGATCTCGCTCCACGCGTCCCTCTCGCTCCATTGGTCGGAGTCGCTCGACCGATCACCGCTCGACCACTCTCCCTAGCTCCACCAATCGGAGCTGCTCAATCAACACAAGACGCCCAACGATCCAGCCCGAGTTGCCTGCCTCGACGTCGCCGCCAGAACTGCCTGTCACGACCACAGCCGCTCCTTTTGTTGTCGACCTTACTGTCGATAATCCAGTCGTCGAGATGCGGGCGCACGCGACGGAGGTTCTTGGTGACGGCCTCTTCCTCGTAAACAGCGTTCTCGACGAGCGCTTCACCGAGCTCGGCTCGCAGGTTCTCGTCGACTGGGAACCAACATGGGAGCCGGCTAGCTCGGTTCCTCGGAGTTTTATCCAGGATTTCCACGATACGCAACGAGAAGTGAGAGCGCGTCGGCGTCGCGTGTAAACGGGAAAGGTGCAGAAGGAAGAACAGGTTCTGTTTGCTTGAATATGCATGTGCAGAAGGAAGAACAGGTTTTGTTTGCATGATTATGCTTTATAACATTGTGATGTCTACACCTCTTCTCCCTTTATTATGCAGCAACACGTCGCAGCAGCAGCAACACGTCGCAGCAGCAGCAACAGCACGGGTTCGCTCGTCGTCGTCGGCGACGGCACGGCGCAGCAACAGCAACAGCAGCACGGGGTACGCTCGTCGTCGGCGGCGACGGCACGGCGCAGCAGCAACAGCAGCAGCACGGGGTACGCTCGTCGTCGGCGACGGCACGGCGCAGCAGCAACAGCAACAGCAGCACGGGGTACGCTCGTCGTCGGCGACGGCACGGCGCAGCAACAGGAACAGCAGCACGGGGTACGCTCGTCGTCGGCGGCGACGGCACGGCGCAGCAGCAACAGCAGCAGCACGGGGTACGCTCGTCGTCGGCGACGGCACGGCGCAGCAGCAACAGCAACAGCAGCACGGGGTACGCTCGTCGTCGGCGACGGCACGGCGCAGCAACAGGAACAGCAGCACGGGGTACGCTCGTCGTCGGCGGCGACGGCACGGCGCAGCAGCAACAGCAGCAGCAAGGGGTACGCTCGTCGGCGGCGACGGCACGGCGCAGCAACAGCAACAGCAGCACGGGGTACGCTCATCGGCGGCGACGGCACGGCGCAGCAGCAACAACAGCAGGGGTACGCTCGTCGGCGGCGACGGCACGGCGCAGCAGCAGCAACAGCAGGGGGTACACGCGTCGGCGGCGACGGCGCAGCAACAGCAGGGGTACGCTCGTCGGCGGCGACGGCGCAGCAACAGCAGGGGTACGCTTGTCGGCGGCGACGGCGCAGCAGCAGCAACAGCAGGGGTACGCTTGTCGGCGGCGACGGCGCAGCAGCAGCAACAGCAGGGGTACGCTCGTCGACGGCGACGGCGCAGCAACAGCAGGGGTACGCTCGTCGGCGGCGACGGCACGGCGCAGCAGCAGCAACAGCAGGGGTACGCTCGTCGACGGCGACGGCGCAGCAACAGCAGGGGTACGCTCGTCGGCGGCGACGGCGCAGCAACAGCAGGGGTACGCTTGTCGACGGCACGGCGCAGCAGCAGCAACAGCAGGGGTACGCTCGTCGACGGCGACGGCGCAGCAACAGCAGGGGTACACTCGTCGGCGGCGACGGCGCAGCAACAGCAGGGGTACGCTCGTCGGCGGCGACGGCGCAGCAACAGCAGGGGTACGCTTGTCGGCGGCGACGGCGCAGCAGCAGCAACAGCAGGGGTACGCTCGTCGACGGCGACGGCGCAGCAACAGCAGGGGTACGCTCGTCGGCGGCGACGGCACGGCGCAGCAGCAGCAACAGCAGGGGTACGCTCGTCGACGGCGACGGCGCAGCAACAGCAGGGGTACGCTCGTCGGCGGCGACGGCGCAGCAACAGCAGGGGTACGCTTGTCGGCGGCGACGGCGCAGCAGCAGCAACAGCAGGGGTACGCTCGTCGACGGCGACGGCGCAGCAACAGCAGGGGTACGCTCGTCGGCGGCGACGGCGCAGCAACAGCAGGGGTACGCTTGTCGGCGGCGACGGCGCAGCAGCAGCAACAGCAGGGGTACGCTTGTCGGCGGCGACGGCGCAGCAACAGCAGGGGGTACACTCGTCGGCGGCGACGGCGCAGCAACAGCAGGGGTACGCTCGTCGGCGACGACGGCGCAGCAACAGCAGGGGTACGCTCGTCGGCGGCGACGGCGCAGCAACAGCAACAGCAGGGGTACGCTCGTCGGCGGCGGCGACGGCACGGCGCAGCAGCAGCAACAGCAGGGGTACGCTCGTCGACGGCGACGGCACGCCGCAGCAGCAACATGGAGATCATTGTGATGCATGGAGGCCAACGAGCCTCATCGGCCCCCATGCATCATTGCTGTAAGGCGCTTGCTCGTTGCTGTTCCGACGAAGATGGATTTTGCCAGCCTGCCGTCAGCACTGCCGGCAGAGGGACGACGAAGACCACCCGCAACCTTACCTAACCCCGATTGGGTTGTGTGGTCGCCTCGTCTTTGCGACTGTGTTTTCACTGTTCTGACCTGTGTTTTCCCCATAAATAATTGTGTATCTCACCAGGGAAAATTTGGACACGGCGAAGGCTGCCGTGTTGCACGTGCTGCGGCATGATCATTCCTCTTTTTTCCTCATCATGCCTCGTCAAACCATACCAGCTGTCGACGTCGACGAATTGAAAGCCTACTGCCAGCACTACGAGGCGCAGACGGAAAGGATTCGCACCATCCTACGTCTCTCCGAAGCGGCAGAGCTCCAAACGAGAATCGAGAATCAAACGCTCAAAAGAAAGCTTGACCGCGCTGAGGATGACCTCGCGGACGAAAGGTCTAAGCGAGCCAGAGTCGAGACGGAACTCGAGACTATTCGTCGTGAGTTGGCCGAGGCCAACTTACAACTTGCGGACTACGAATCAAGATTGACAGTGCATATGGAGGATCGCGCTGTCCGAGTCTATGAAAACGATGTTACACTATACACCCAAGTATACATAAAATATACATCATCCGGTATACTTTACATGTATAGTATACGACCTTCACTCATGGTGTCACGACTTTCTTCAACCACTCTTTTCTCTTCAACCACGTGTCCAACGGGGCTGAAAATTTGTGGACAGACCAAACTCGACACGGCGAATCCGATGCGCTACCTCACTTCTCAATCTGCCCACATGATGTCAAGTATTCAAGAGCACGTACCGTACAATGGACCAAGCCTCGCCCCAAACGCCCCAGTCAAGTACACCACCTGCGACCGACAATGGGACGCGCGCTTTAACGTTCAAGGACCTGACGATCTCTCCAAGCTTTTGGAACGAGTTGCTGCCGAATGGGACGCCGGAAAGTTTAGATACGTCCTTGTTGGAGGCGTTGAAGTCGGAACCAAGTCCAACCAAGACGACTACCAGATCGAACACGTCCACTGCGCGCTCGTCTACAACAACCGCGTCACCAAGTCGTCCATCCTCAAGAACCTCGGAATCAAACAAGGGAATGGTTACTATCTCGTTCCAAGGAACAGAAGTCTCCCTTACAGCGGATGGCGTGCTCACCATATCAAGCAACACTCAAAAGTCGATCCGTCCAAAAACATCCTCTACGAACAAGGGTCGCTCCCAGAAGATGACGCTTCACAGCGCTCTCGTCTCGGGGAAGAAGAAAAAAAGCGCAAAATCGACGAAGTCCTCGTTGAAATGCGCCAGCTCATCGAAGAAGGTCAAGATGAACTAGCCTTCGAGCGTTTTCCTCGCAACTATCTCCAGTATGGAGAAAAAATCAAGGCTATGTGTGCGCAAAAGCGTATCAAGCGTGAGAAGACAGCGGACGATCGTCCTGCTAACCCTCACATTTGGCTTCATGGTTATGCCGGAGAAGGTAAGACAAGTCTGCTTGCGTTTATCTACCCTAACGCGTACAAGAAGAACTTGAGCAATCGGTTCTTCGATCTGTACGACGACAAGGTGCACACGCACATGATGTTGGAAGATCTCGACCACGAAGCAGTCGAGCGTCTAGGTATCAACTTTATCAAGACGCTTTGCGACGAAGCGGGCTTTACTGTCGACCAGAAGTACAAGTCGTGCGGCTTGTCTCGTACAACTGTGCTTGTCACGAGCAATCATACGATTCGCGAGTTGACATTGGATCAAGCTGGAGCAGCCCATGCGGAAGCAGCGTTGCTACGTCGATTCTGGCATGTCACTGTGACTAATCTCCAACGTCTACTTGGTCTCAAGTTGAAGCCCAAGTGGGAGATTGTGCGTCTCAAGAAAGAAGGTAACCGTGACCCAAGCAAGCTTTTCCTCGCGTGGGACTGGATGCAGGATTGTCCTACCGGTGAACCGCTCAAGAGTCCGGAAGAGTATCAGCAGATGATTCGTGGCGCTTACTACAAGTAGTCATAGTGCATTAAGCATGGTTCTAAACAGACGTCAGCGTCGTCGTTTCGCACACGCTTTCCTTTGGAATGTCCAAAATCCATGGGCTCATATTCCTCGTTTATTTACGGAACCGCAACCGGATTTATCAAACAACGTATTCGTCCAACAACTGTCACTTCGCAATCAGCAATCAAGTGCACAAGACGACTCCAGGATGTCCAAGCGTCTACGATCAGGAGAAAGGGTACCGCAAGTACCAGATATTACCGACGGAGAAGACGACTCTATGGACGACGGAGACAATGGACCGCCAAACAACCAGTTAGCGGTTGCTAAAACCGGTGGTCAGAAGCTACAGCTACATCAAGAAACACCTATTTCTTGGTATCCAGAAGCTGAGTATGGTTTCTCAGAGACGAAGACAATCGTAGCCGTTTGGGTGGCTGAATGGTCATGGATGGCTAGCCCTACGATGCAAGCGGAAGATATTAGCTTCCGTTTGAACAACCTTGGTTCTCCCGGTACGATCAACACCAAGATCATAGCGGTCAACGCTTCCAAGACGAATCCTGGTGGCTATCCGCAATTTGCGGCGTATTCCGAGCAAGCGTTTGGATTTCATTCACGTCCGTTTGGATCATTCCCGATGGAAGGAATCAACGGTAAGCAGAGTTTGGCTTTGCGAACGAATGCGCCTACTACTACGAACGACATTTGGATGGCCGGTCAGACCGACTCTGGTAATATCGTATACTCGAACTACGCGTACCAGTATGGCCAGGCGTTCCAAAAGATGAACGTGTCTCCATGGAAAGACATGTATGGAAGCTACGCTGTTTTGGGTGCTGAAGTTGATTTGTTTGTCGACAACGTCGGTTTTAACGAACAAGGAACCGGCGGACCCGACATCATCTGCAACTATGTGCTCGAACAGTCAACGCCTGCTTCCAATCGCAAGATTCTACCAGCTAACATGACGATTCCACAGATGGAATGCATGAATCGTCCAAACAACTTTATGGTTGTAGAGTCACGCAAGAACAACGAGCTGTGCCCGACGGGTCGTTATCATATCAAGTACAAGCCTAACGAGCTGCGACGTGGAGTAGCTAACGATGAGGGCATCCAGACATGGTCGTTGACCAACACAGATCCTGCTGCGCAAGATTTCGTTCACTTCTAATTTTGGCGTCATCCTCAAGCAATCGGCCCAGGTTTTAATTGCCGGGCTAACATCAAGTGTGTGATCAAGCAGATCATTCAGTTCAAGGACTTGAACAACAACTTGTATTACCTGCGCAACCAAGGAACACCGGTCACGAACAACCTTCCTAGTACGTTCTTCGTACAGAACTAATGCCAGTAACAACACGTGCACGTTGGAATCGAGATTTGTTCCGTCGTTATGCGAGTGGCCGACTGTGGGACTCACAGTCCAGTCAAGAATCTGCGCAAGAAGAAGAAGAAGAAGGTCCGTGTGAAGAATGCAGTCAGTCCTCGCGTGCGTCGAGTCAATCCTTCGGTTTCTCGGGCAGCGACACGGTTCGCGAACCATCACCGTCAAGATTACCTCCGAATATTATGAATGGACCATCGTACAGACCGAACGATCGTTGCCGGCGTCACCGGATTGGACGTCCGACGAATCGTGATAAGTGGATTCCAGGACATTTTCGTAGGGCCCCTGTCCGTTCGTAAAATACATGTAGCTTTCATTTTCCTTACAGGTCCAGTTTCGTATGGCAGACTATACAAATTTCAAGAGAAGAAGTGCGCAAGTACTTCTTCTTGTTATCGGCGGGGGCGGCGGCAGGCGGCACCGGCGATGAGCTCACTCGCTCACTTCGTGAGCGAGGTACCGACCGGAGGTCGGTTGAGCTCATCGACGGCGCCTGTTGTCGGGTGCGTCGGTGCCGTCACGGTGGTGCCGCTCCGGCGTCGATCCGACGCCTGGGGGCCGAGGAATCGGCGCCGCCGTAAGGGCGCCGGCTCGTCCCAGAACGACTGGTCAGACGCGACGCTGCTCTGGCTCGCTGTCGACCGTTCGCTGTCGGAGGACCACGAACGGTCGCGCAGCGGCCAGAAGAGGCGCATAGCGAAAGGGGGTAAAGGGCAGAAAGGACAAAGAAAACAAATGTAGGTGGGCCTCTCCGGGGGGGAAGTGCAAGCCCCAGGAAAACCCCAACCGCTTCCCCAGCAAGCTGAGTTTGCAGTTGATGTTCAGAAATAAATGTGAAAAGAAACCCGGAAAATATCCACGAAATCAGTTTTCACACACATTAGAACAGATACTACACTTGATCTTCGCCAAAACGCTGAGAAGGTGCATGGGGAAGGGGTAAAAGAGACGAAACGAAAGAGACAGGAGGGTCCTAAAACACGAAAAAGATGAGACAGGAGGGTCCTAAAACACGAAAATGTAGATGAGACAGGAGGGTCCTAAAACACGAAAATGTAGATGAGACAGGAGGGTCCTATAACACGAAAATGTAGATGAGCCTCTCCGAGGGGGGCGGAGTGGGTAACTGCCAAGAAAACCCTAACCTCATTCGTAGAAGGCTAATGTAGCGGATGATGAAAGGAATCAACATATGTGAGAAGAAAGTCAATGTCCACAGTGACAAGAACAAATACCAGAGTTCATCGTAGCCTTTCGTGTAAGGCTTAGAAGACGATGCGCGTCAATCAGGGCCTTGGCGCATCATTTCGCGGGCGAGGAAAAAAGGCTTGGCCGTATAGAGCGTTAGAGCTGTCTTGTACAGGTGTCAAGGGTCAATGATCTTGCAGCTCAGTATACTGTTGTATTAGGCCGGGAGCAGCGTTGAGGAGGCGCTCGCGTTGACGTGCGCGCTGTTGGCGGCGCTTCTGTGTCTTCGTCGCGGGGGCAGGCGGTGTGGTGGGCTGCGGTGGGCTCTGCGTCGATGCGGGCAACGGGAGGCTCGGCCCCCAACGCGCCGGTGTCCTGCCCGGCGTCGGTAGCCGGGGACCCCAGCGGGTCGTCGTTCGGGTGGGTGCTCACTCGGCTGGCAGCGCGGGAGCGAGGCGCATGGCCTCGTCGGCTTCGCCGTCGCGCATGAGGCGGCGTCGCTTACCTCCGACCGCCTCCATGCGGTGGGGCAACTGCCGTAGGGCACGAGCGCGCGTGCTTGGTCGCCGCTGCACGCGCATCGAACGCGGTGCCGGTGGCGCAGCCGCTGGCGAACTTGCCGATGAAGCGGGTGCGCCTGTGGATGGAGCGGCGGTGCGCGTGTAGCGCAGTGAGGTCGCGACAGGTGCGCCCACAAAGCGTGCACTCGAAGTGCGGCGCGGTTGTTTCCCCGTACCCTCCCCCCCCCTCCAGCGTACCCCGGGTATGCTGGATCCTGGTTAGGGTGGGGCAGCGGAGGCGGCGCGAGTGCCGCGGAAGCGGCGGGGGCGCTGCGCGGCCGAAGCGCCAACGGCGCGCGTGGTCGGTCGTGATGAGTGGCCAGGGGCGTGCCCGCGTCGGCGGAGGGGCCGGAAGCGCTTGCGCATGCGGCGATTGCGACCCCATGTGGGTGGGGTTGCCGCAGCGCTCCGCCAATGACGTCGTCTGGGTGGTCGGTGGTCGATGGGACGGCAACCACAACCCGCGGTGGGTATGTGTGGCCGTCCGCGCGGGGGGTCGCTGCTGCGGTCGCCAGTGCGGAAGCTGTGGTCGGGGATGTAAGCGCTGGTGCGTCGCTGGCGAGAGGGAACCTGATGGTTGTATCGGTGTGTGAGTCGTAGAAGATGTCGTCGGGGTCGTGCGCGTCGACGTCGATGTCGGCATCAGCAGCACGAGCGTCGTCGGCGTCGGCAGCAGCAAGCAGCGTGGGGTCGGTGTCGGTAGGTCCCGCGTGCGTCGGCGTCGTCGTGTACATCGGGGTCAGGCTGATGGTGTTCTTGTGGTGTGTGTAGGCGCGTTCGGCAGCGTGCACAGGGTCTTCTTTCGCGCGCGCCGCCGCTGGATGCGGGCGGCAGCGCTGCGCTGATGTGCTGGGGCGCGCTGTCGATGGTGATGCCACAAGCGCGCCCACAGAGTGGTTTCGCCGCGGCCACGCTCGCATGCGCGGCCGCACCGACGCAGTCTTGATCGTTGTGGGGGCACGCAGGCGTGCGCGGCGCTCTCCCGACGGCGACGCTGCATGTTCTTGGGCGCCGTGTTGGGGCATGAGCTGCTGCCGTCCCTCAACACGGCGCCTGTTGTCGGGTGCGTCGGTGCCGTCACGGTGGTGCCGCTCCGGCGTCGATCCGACGCCTGGGGGCCGAGGAATCGGCGCCGCCGTAAGGGCGCCGGCTCGTCCCAGAACGACTGGTCAGACGCGACGCTGCTCTGGCTCGCTGTCGACCGTTCGCTGTCGGAGGACCACGAACGGTCGCGCAGCGGCCAGAAGAGGCGCATAGCGAAAGGGGGTAAAGGGCAGAAAGGACAAAGAAAACAAATGTAGGTGGGCCTCTCCGGGGGGGAAGTGCAAGCCCCAGGAAAACCCCAACCGCTTCCCCAGCAAGCTGAGTTTGCAGTTGATGTTCAGAAATAAATGTGAAAAGAAACCCGGAAAATATCCACGAAATCAGTTTTCACACACATTAGAACAGATACTACACTTGATCTTCGCCAAAACGCTGAGAAGGTGCATGGGGAAGGGGTAAAAGAGACGAAACGAAAGAGACAGGAGGGTCCTAAAACACGAAAATGTAGATGAGACAGGAGGGTCCTAAAACACGAAAATGTAGATGAGACAGGAGGGTCCTAAAACACGAAAATGTAGATGAGACAGGAGGGTCCTATAACACGAAAATGTAGATGAGCCTCTCCGAGGGGGGCGGAGTGGGTAACTGCCAAGAAAACCCTAACCTCATTCGTAGAAGGCTAATGTAGCGGATGATGAAAGGAATCAACATATGAGAGAAGATAGTCAATTTCCACAGTGACAAGAACAAATACCAGAGTTCATCGTAGCCTTTCGAGGTCCGATCGGTCCTGACGGCCAGTCAGGAGCGATGGGATTGGCATAGGATCGGGTCTCTATCAGACGCCAAAATGGACAGTGATGCTATGGCCGTATCCTGCCCTGCCGTCGGCGCAGTTGTTGCAGCGGCAACTTCGGCGCTCGTGGCGTGTTCGTCGGTGCGAGCCCCGGCGGAAAGTGTGCTCACGGCGACCACCCTCGACTTCGACAGCATGTTGTCAGACCCCGTTCACGACTCGTGGTTTAGAACGAATCTTCGGTGCAGCCATACCACGTTTCGGCGATTCTGTTCCATCGTCCAGGCTCGCGCAGCGCCCAGCCGCCAAGCTCCCGTCGCTCATTCGCCTGAAAAATGGTGGGTGTCACGGGGCACGTGACTAAAAGCACGGAGGAAGCGATTCCACAGCCAGAAATGGCAAAGAGACTAATCTCTATCTTGTAAAATGCAGACTGACTGTATTACGGGTGATTATCCCTGGGATCCCCTGCGGGATCCCAGCCCTACAATTCTAACTACCGTACATAACATGTAACGGAGTTATCTAACTCCGTGTCACCAGTTAGAGTTTGATCCAAACCCTAAGTTACGTGGACCACACACGTACAGCTCGTGTTTGCCACACGGTGCAGATGCACCCGAGTGATGTGTCACACACACACATCACTCTCGTGTAACAGCATGCCCTGTTACAGTGGGGGTCATGCTTTATTACCTCGGCAGCCAAGGTGGCTACCGAGAAGCCGGAAATGCGTTTGGAATGTCGAAGTCGTGGGCGGTCGATTGCATTAGTGCGTTGATCGACGTCCTCTTCGACGCGGCAGGAGACTTCATCTCGTGGCCGTCGTCATCTGACGCGTTGGCCGACATTGAGACAGCATTCTACGACCGACGACAATTTCCCGGTGTGGTCGGCGCCATCGATGGCTGCCTCTTCGAAAAAGAGCGACCTGGGGAGTATGAAGGCCTTTTCTGTCGAAAGGGCTACGAGGCCCTCAACGCCCAGGTGATTGTCGACGCTCAAGGTCGATTCATGTCGGTGGATGCAGGCAGAAAGCTGGTCCGACCAGAAAATGTGGCGCCAGCCATGCATTGGCACACCTCATCGGAGATGCGGGGTACGCGTTGATGCCCCAGCTCATGACCCCGTACGTGCCACCAAAAAAGTCGACTCATCTGAGCTGAGACGAACGCCGCTAGAACCGCACGCTGTCTAGCACACGAATGGTTGTTGAGCGTGCGTTTGGGCAACTGAAAGGACGGTTCAAGAAGCTCAAGTCCGTGATGGAGGAGAAAACGCTGAAGAAGTCGGCGAAAATCATCGTGGCGTGCGCCGTTATCCACAACATCTTTATCGCCCTCTCAGACGACACATTCATCGAAATGCCAGTGCCGCTGGTCGCGTGCAGACAGCAAACCAAGACACCGCCAGCGGCTCATTTCGTCCCAGACAGTATTCGATGTGAGCTTGCCCTGGAGAAGCGAGCCGACATCCTCCTGCTGATAAAAGAGAATACATTCAATCAATATAAATGCATTCGCTTTCATCTATTGTGCCAGCGTCGAGCTTCTTCAGTAGTGCGCCAAACAAATTCTGGAGGGTCGTGCTGTGGGCCCGGTTTTCGTTCTGCTGCTCGATTAGAAGACGCTGCTGCGCTTCAACCAGTTCAACGAGCCTGGCAGAGCCCCCGCTCGCGTTTTCCAGTGAGACCCCGTGCCACACTCTCTCCTATGGCCTTGAGCCCGGACGCAACCGACGTGAGGCCCGCCTCGATTGCCTCGCCAGTCGTAGGCGTGGGCGGCGTCTTGGGTGCTGACGTGGGGCGCTCGACGCGACGCCGTTTGGCCGCTTTCTGGGACACCTCGTCGGCGTCCTCATCCTCCTCACTGCCCGTCTCAAGTGCGCTCTCCGAGGTCCCCATCGACGCTGCATCACCGCCGTTGTTGTCGTCGCCGGTGTTGCCCTCACCGTCGCTGGCAGACCCTTGGTGAACGACGTCTGTGGAGAATAGAGGCTCAAAAGCCATGCCCTCTTTGTCTCCCCAGACGTCGTTCATCGCGACAAAGAGAGACTCCTCCGCGAGCATCGGTGTGCTGGGGGTGTTGCCAGTGCTTTTGCTGTCGGAAACTTGCTCAGACCAACGCTTCTTCAGAGCTTTGATCTACGTCCAAGAAGAAGTCAGAACCGCGATACATAGAGGAACACCGAGCCTTCAAGAGCGTACCTTCGTTTGGCACTGAGCGCTGTCAAAACTGCGCCCGCAACGTTCACTCAAAACGCTCGCCAAAACCACCCACGATGCCCCGATCTCCTGTTTGCTCCTACACATCTTGAAGAGCTTGTGCATTTCTTCAAAGCGCAACTAGGGGCATCACAGCTGCCGCCGTATCCCAGAGAGGACCACTCTCCTTGCGGTGACGTTGTGTTGGCGGTGAAGAAAGCAGCCCGGGTTGCGCTCGTGTTTCTTCGCCGGGGTTGCCCATTCTGAGGCCGATGGGATTTTGATCGGGGCACCAACAAAGTGACTACCGACCACTCTTTGCTCTGATCCTGTACCCTTTCAAAAATGTTACAGATCCGATCCGATAAAAATCCGGTAGCGACCAGGCTCTAATGCAGTTGGAGATTTTCGAGTGGGTTATGAAAAAAGCGATGCGGATGATGGGTATCAACAGAATAGAAATAAAAAGTAAAAAATATTTGTGTGAAGTGATGGTGGGCCTCGCCGGGGGGAAGTGCAATCCCCAGGAAACCCCGACCTCTGCACTAGCAAGCTAGAGCATGAGATCAATGTTCAGAAATAAATGTGAAAAGAAACCCGGAAAATTTCCAGGAAATCAGTTTTCACACTGATTAGAACAGAGGAAATGTGTATTGTACCAGTTAGAATGTCCTAACCTATCTCAGTGTGCAAAGTTGTCCTATCTACCGAGATATAACAGACATGTAACCCTAACCGGGTTTTAACGGGCGGTTCCCTACCTGGGTGGTGCCCTTTGGTCATGCGACCCGATGGCTTCACCGTGCTGGCGTAGCGCGCGGAGGCCCCCCGACCTCGCGCGCTCGGCGTCCTTGGTGCTGCTGCGTCCGGTGCCGCGCGCAATGGCCATTCCATATGCACCTGCTCGCGCGGATGCAGTGGCTCGACAGCTGGAGGTCGAGCCGCTTCGCATCGCACTTGAGCAGCCCCAGCAGCTCCGTGTAGACGGCGAAGTTGCTGGGGGGCACCGAGCCGACCGAGCCGTAGACGATGGCTGCGTTTCGGACGCGCCAGCCCTGTCGCTCCAGCGCGGCGCAGATCGGTGCGTACTTGTGTGATATTGCGTGGTGTACGCTGAGCACCTCGTGCGGGGTCGCACTGGGCTCGATAGGCGCCACACGCTGTATATCCGACCCGGGCCGAGCGAAGGGGTCGCGCTGGCCGGGTCCTCCTGCCGGGTCGACGGCAACTGGTGCCGGGTCCCGGTAGGAGTTTTCCGAGGAAAATATACAGCTAGCGCGGGTCTAACACCGAGTTATCAGTGCAGACACTGGCCAGCAGCTCACGTTGTGTACCCTTTATTGAACGCAGTCCGTTTGAATCGGTCGCAGAAGGGGGTAGTACGATATGGATATCGCCCCAGACGCGTCGATACTAACGATAGTTGGTTCCCACCACTCGACCGGGTCAGAGGGACCCGGGAGTATGAAGGTTTCTTAGGGAAAATCAATATACACACCCGGGACGGAGGGTTAATCGGTCCGGTTCAACTGGGGGGCGGCCACCTTGGCCTTTGCTACTATACGATATCAAGTGTATTACCAGCCACTTGCCGGCTAATACAGGTATATGAAATGCAACACTAACCCAGTAGAGCCGGGAAGCGAGCAGGGGGGAGCTGGGGGGTTGTCGCTTACCGACTCACCCGGACCCGGCAGACCAATACAGCTAATGCGCTATGCAATATGCACGCCACAGATACCGCCTAATACACACAGACGTACCCGCAGAGGCGCCACAGACCTGGCAGAGAGCGAAGAACCGGAGAGGCTTGAGGGGAACGAGGCAAAACCGGAAGTCTCATTGAGGAGGGACCGCCGGGCGGTACCCTCTTACGTGCGTGTCTACGCTACATGGACCTCTAAAAACCGGTAAGAACCGGTAGCAAGAGTAACTCGGCCCTGTACCCCCGGGTACGTTCTCCGGGTCCGACCGGGTACACTTCCCGGGTCTGGCCGGGTACACCTGGTTACTCCAGGTATACGCCGGGTCCTCCTGACCGGGAGGACCCGGGGGGGGCACACGGGACCCGGTCAACTGACCGGGTCAGCGATCTTCTCTGCTCTTTGCGACTACCGCTCTACTCTAGCTATCTACCTTCCTGCCGGGTCTGTCTCCATCGACAGCATCTCGCGCAGTCTGCTTCCGTCGATCTTGGCGCCGCACACTACCCCGACAGGTAGGTGCTGGATCCGTCCGGATGCTGCGCAGCCGGCAACGGCTGGCGGCGAGCGACACCGCAGCGGCGGGCGCTTCATCACACTTGGCTGTCTTGTGCAGCCGGCTGTGCTGGAGCGATGAGCTGTCGGCGGCGTCGGTCGGCTGGTCCTCCATCGTGATCGCGATCACGATGGTCTTGGCTGCGGCATCGCGGAGCTGGATGTCCGGTCTGAACGCGATGCCGTCGTACTCGGGTACGGTCGCGTCCAGTCGGAGCTCCGCGTGGGCGTCAGCGACGTCGGTGTTGTCGCCGACACCATCCGTCCCCTCGACACCGGCTCCATCGCCGACGCTGGCACCTTCGGCGCCCGCTGCTTCGCCGCCGCTCGCGCCTTCGACACCTGCTCCGTCTCCAGGCCCGGCAGCTGCAGCGTCTGGATGTGCGCCAGGTCCGGCGTCGGCGCCGACGCTCCGGATCCACGCTCCTTCTCCGAGTGTGTCATCTTCGGCTCCTTCGCCTGCTTGCACCGCTCGTTCCGGGGCGTCGTCGCCTTCGGCTGGCTTGGTCGCTCTCCCCGCGTCGTCTGCTGGGTCGCCTGCGCTGGTCAGCCTCTTCGCCGATCTCATCGCGTCGTCGGGGGTCTCGCTGAACCCTCCTAATTTGTCCAGGGTTACACTGGGCGATTTTGTGGTTATGTCGTGATATCTCGGGAACGGCGTGGAATTCGACTGATCTGGTTGCGGATTTGGCATTTATAGCGTGGTTTACACCATATATCTAACTGCTGACCTCGTTTTCCAGACCGAACACATCAATACTCACCCTGTTTATATCATTGGCCACCCCTGTACTAGGCCTAATGCAGTTGGAGATTTTCGAGTGGGTTATGAAAAAAGCGATGCGGATGATGGGTATCAACAGAATAGAAATAAAAAGTAAAAAATATTTGTGTGAAGTGATGGTGGGCCTCGCCGGGGGGAAGTGCAATCCCCAGGAAACCCCGACCTCTGCACTAGCAAGCTAGAGCATGAGATCAATGTTCAGAAATAAATGTGAAAAGAAACCCGGAAAATTTCCAGGAAATCAGTTTTCACACTGATTAGAACAGAGGAAATGTGTATTGTACCAGTTAGAATGTCCTAACCTATCTCAGTGTGCAAAGTTGTCCTATCTACCGAGATACAACAGACATGTAACCCTAACCGGGTTTTAACGGGCGGTTCCCTACCTGGGTGGTGCCCTTTGGTCATGCGACCCGATGGCTTCACCGTGCTGGCGTAGCGCGCGGAGGCCCCCCGACCTCGCGCACTCGGCGTCCTTGGTGCTGCTGCGTCCTGTGCCGCGCGCAGTGGCCGTTCCATATGCGCCTGCTCGCGCGGATGCAGTGGCTCGACAGCTGGAGGTCGAGCCGCTTCGCATCGCGCTTGAGCGGCCCCAGCAGCTCCGTGTAGACGGCGAAGTTGCTGGGGGGCACCGAGCCGACCGAGCCGTAGACGATGGCTGCGTTTCGGACGCGCCAGCCCTGTCGCTCCAGCGCGGCGCAGATCGGTGCGTACTTGGCTGTCTTGTGCAGCCGGCTGTGCTGGAGCGATGAGCTGTCGGCGGCGTCGGTCGGCTGGTCCTCCATCGTGATCGCAAGGTCGGCGATCACGATGGTCTTGGCTGCGGCATCGCGGAGCTGGATGTCCGGCCTGAACGCGATGCCGTCGTACTCAGGTACGGTCGCGTTCAGTCGGAGCTCCGCGTGGCCGTCAGCGACGTCGGGCGTGCGCTTGATCGCCGCGCCAATCTGCTCGAGTGCCTGGTCGTGACGCTGGCGGATGACGTCCATGTTGGCCGGGCAGTGGTTGAGGACGTGCGCCAGCGTCTCGGCCCTCGAGCAGTTTGGCGCACGGCACGTCGCGTTGGCGCGAAGGCGCCGGCGCTTGAGGGTCGCGTGGGTGTCAAGCTGGTTGACGCGCGCGTTCATGGCGAAGCGCATGTCGGCGTCAGCCAACCCGCCACCCGTCGAGACGAACTTGGCGCCGGCGCCGCCGTGTGCTCGCACGGTCCGCCCTTGGTCGCTCAGGCTGCGCCATCGGTCGAGATGGCGCAGCTTGATGTGTCGCTTGACGTGCCGCAGCACCGTCTTGGCTGTGAGCCAGTGTCGGTGGTGCGGCACCTTGAGCTGCAGCTCGAGGCGCGTGCTGTGGTCGTCGCGCGTCTCGAGCTGCAGCCCGTACTTGGCGAGATGTCGCCGCACGTCCACCCACAGCGAGCCGATGTCGCCGTTGCGGCGTTTGGGTGGGGCGTGCGGCGATGTGGCCAGTGTGCCGTTCAGGAATGAGCGGATGAGCTCCTCCTCCCGCTCCACGGTCCAGTGGGCCGCGTCGAGCGTGTGCCGTGCGGCGCAGATCGCCCGCACCTGGTTGCGCGCGATCGCTCGGATGGTGGCATCCGGCGAGTGCAGCATCTGCCAGGCGTGGGCGGTCTGGAGGGCGTCGTGTTGCTCCGTGAGTGGCAGCAGGCCGAGGCCGCCGCCGCTCACCGGAGCGTGCAACAGCGCCGTCGTCGCGGACTGCGGCAGCTTCAGCAGGTGCCGCAGCCCGCGGCGGACGGCGTTGTCGAACCCTTCGAGCTGCGATCGGAGCGGGCGCACGTGGCGCAAGGCGTACTCTACCTTCGGGTAGACGTACACCTTGATCGCCTTGATGATCTGGTGCGGCGCCAGCTCCGATCGCAGCAGCGTCACCGCCTCTCGCTTGAGCGCGCGCAGCTTCTCGTCGAGCTGGAGGCGGTGGCGCACGTGGTCGAAGCCATCCCCCACACCGAGGTACGAGTAGGACTCGTGGATCCCGAGGTGGGGGATGGCGTCGCCGTGGACTGCGAGCTGCACGGCGTCGTCGCGCTCCGGGTTGCCGCGTGCGTTCCGACGCACTGCGAGCATCGCGCACTTGGCCGCGTTCGCGCGGAGTCCGGTCCACGCCAGGAACCGCTCGACGACGCCGTGCAGCTTGCGGATGCCGTCAGCGTCGCCGCTGAACACCTTGATGTCGTCGGCGTACGCGGCGGCGTTGACGCGGACCCCGTCGGCGAGCGGTACGCCGGTGTCGCGCAGTCGCTCGAGCGCGCGCAGCAGCGGGGCCAGCGCGACGATGAAGAGCAGCGGGCTCAGCGGACAGCCTTGGAACACGCCTTGCTCTCGTCGCACTGGTGCCGTGGCGCCGTCGGCCGCGTTCGCCACGACAAAGAACGCGTCGTCGTAGAGTGTGCGAACGCGGTCGACGAAGCTCGGCGGCGCGCCCATGGCGTCGAGCGCGCGCCACATCAGCTCCTGCGGGAGCGAGCCAAACGCGTCGCGCAGGTCGTACCAGATCGCGTAGAGCGATCGGTGCGACCGGCGTGCCTGGTCGACGAGTGTCGTCGACAGGAACTGGTGCTCCGCGCAGCCGCTGCAGGCGCGGAAGCCCTTCTGGCTCGGCGGCAGGCGCTCGTTTGCCTCCAGCCAGTTCGACAGGCGGCGCGTCAGCACGCCCGTGTAGAGCTTGTAGATGGCCGGCTGGAGGCAAATGAGCCGCCATTTTGTCGGCACGCCCGGATCGCCCTTCTCGTGGATGAGGCGGACGATGCCGACCTTCCACAGGGCGGGAATCCGACCGTGGCGCCAGCTTGCGACGAAGGCGGCGTGCAGCAGCGGCGTAAGCTGCGCCGCGAATCGCTTGTAGACGTCGTAGCCGACGCCGTCGTGACCGGGGCTGGAGCTCGACGACACGTGTCGGAGCTGGTCCTCGATGTCGTCGGCGGTCGGCTCGTCGGTCAGCGCGAGAAGAATGAATGTCATGGTTATCAATAGTCAGTCTTGTTACCGCGTCGCTCAATGACGGCTTGGCACCGACGAGGCATTGAGTCGATCAGGCCTTGGAGTGTCGAATGCGGGAGCGCCTTCCACGCCAGTTTGATCGCGTCACGTAGCTCGGTGACACTGTCATACTGGCGGCCGTTCTCGTACACCTTGCGGCTGAGAATGGCCCACAAGTTCTCAATCGGATTCAGATCCGGAGATCTTGCGGGCCATTCCATCAGCTGAACACCTTGCTCCGCCAAGAACGCGCGTGTCTCCGCTGAGGTGTGAATGGGCGCGTTATCCTGCTGGAACAGAAAATCAGTTCCATAGTGCAGGTGCGCGAAAGGGAGGAGGCTCTCGGACAGCGTCCACACGTAATTGTGTGAACGCTGCTTGCCGACGAGCACAACGAGCTCCGATGTCCCTTTCGCGCAAAACGCGCCCCACACCATCACGGAGCCGCCGCCGTTCTGGCGCTGGACGTACTGGCGTGGCTCGCGTCGAAGGTCGCGCCAGTACTCCTTGTACCCGTCGGGCCCGTCCAGGTTGAACTTCTTCTCGTCGGAGAAGATGGTGGATGACCACATCTCTCCGGCGAAAAGGTGCTGACGGGCCCATGCGAGACGGGCTTCCTTGTGCTTCTTCGTGAGCGCCAGCGTCCTGTCCATTTTCGTGTAGACCAGATAGTCTACACGGGACAGGATACGGCGGACGGTTCGTGCACCGCAGCGAAGCTCACAGCGGTCGACGAGCTTCGCAGACGAGTACAGACCTGTCGACGCCGCGCGCAGAAGCCGGCGAAGCGCGCGATCGGAGAGCTTTGGCTTCCTCCCGCTCGCCTTCGGCAGGCTGCGCCGCTGCTTGAGAGCCTTCGAGATCGCGCCAGTCGAGCGGCTGAGCCGGGCAGCGATAGCCTTGATCGTAAGGCCGGCCTCACGTAGCCCGCGGATGCGACCGCGTTCTTCTTCTGAGAGTCGAGGGTAGCGTCCCATAGTGAAACCTCCGTGACCACACAACGGCCAAAACATTCACTCACGCATTCAGTCTTTTAATATTAATAAATGTATGGTGTCAGATGTTCACACATTATGGCCACATGCCAAAAACGATCTTTGTATGGGAGACCCTCGATAAAGGGCGAGATTGCGAGCGTTGTCACATTCATTACACGTAGTTTGATGTGCCCTACAACATATCCAAACGCGACGGTCTAACTCAAAAAAATGAAAAGTATGTTTGCATTTTGTGTCGTTCACATCTTTTTGACCAGCACTTTAGACATGTACAGGGGTGGCCAATGATATAAACAGGGTGAGTATTGATGTGTTCGGTCTGGAAAACGAGGTCAGCAGTTAGATATATGGTGTAAACCACGCTATAAATGCCAAATCCGCAACCAGATCAGTCGAATTCCACGCCGTTCCCGAGATATCACGACATAACCACAAAATCGCCCAGTGTAACCCTGGACAAAAGTATAAACGGCGGCGCTACATGTCGATATACGAGCCCTTCCGATCCACCACTTCGACCAGCCGTGTCTCCATCGTTGTCATTAGAGCGCGTAGTTGACCCACATCGATTTCCGACCACGATTGAACAATTTGTCGCTTCAACTCGTCTCGTGAGAGGAACTGCCTGCCATTAGCGTAGACAGACATCGCCAATTGACCCCAAACGTTCTCAATCGGGCTCAAATCGGGGCTTTTGGCTGGCCATTCCATCGTGCAGATGTTGTGCTCAGTGGCCATGTCTTGACGATGCCTGCCCTGTGGATGGAAGCACCGTCTTGCTGAAACACTGGAATTCTTCCCCCGAGGCTTGCTCTTGTCGCGACCGAGAACGAAGCATTGCCGTCTCTAGCGTCCTGATGTATGCTCTAGCGTCTTGACGGCCTTCTAGGAAACAGATTTTGCTCTTGCCTTGCGTGCTGATCGCCGCCCAGACCATCACCGACCCTCCACATGCCACCCGCTTCGAGTAAATTTCTTCGGGGAGCCTGCGGTCATGCCAGTAGTATTGGCATCCGTCTGGCCATCAAGATTAAACTTCTTTTCATCTGAAAACATGACAACACTCCAATCGAACTTGGAAGCCAGCATTTCCTTCGCCCACTTGTGTCTGGCACGTCGGTGTTTCGGTTGCATGTCTGGGACAGCTTTGCGTTTAATGTAGTGTGAATTTGCGTTGGTTTGTAGCGCGCGTCGCACCGTGCGTGCGCTGCAGCCAAGGTTGAGGACATGAATGATCTTCCGTGGCGTCAAATGTTGATGGCAAGCGAGGTGAAAGATGTGGCGAAGGTCCCGGTCACTAAGCATTCGAGTCCTTCCTTGTCGATGTTTCCGCATAGTTCCATCCGGGTCTCGAAGGACGTTCCGCACGAGGCTCTCGGAGCGTTTCAGACGCTCTGCGATGTCAGCGACGGTCTGCTTCACGTCGTGAAGCTCAAGAATGAGCTTCCGCTCTGTTTCGGTGAGCTCGGGGCCTCTCGGCATCGTCCGCGATGCTTGAATGACACCAACGTGGCGTGCGCTCACTGAGGAGTTCAGATTTGGCATTTATTTCAATCTACGCGTTGTGGATTGGGAAAATTTCCAGTTTTACTCGGCCGTTTATACTTTTGTCCAGGGTTACACTGGGCGATTTTGTGGTTATGTCGTGATATCTCGGGAACGGCGTGGAATTCGACTGATCTGGTTGCGGATTTGGCATTTATAGCGTGGTTTACACCATATATCTAACTGCTGACCTCGTTTTCCAGACCGAACACATCAATACTCACCCTGTTTATATCATTGGCCACCCCTGTACTAGGCCTAATGCAGTTGGAGATTTTCGAGTGGGTTATGAAAAAAGCGATGCGGATGATGGGTATCAACAGAATAGAAATAAAAAGTAAAAAATATTTGTGTGAAGTGATGGTGGGCCTCGCCGGGGGGAAGTGCAATCCCCAGGAAACCCCGAC
The DNA here is from genome assembly GCA_022836835.1 of Pythium insidiosum. Taxonomy (NCBI): domain Eukaryota; phylum Oomycota; class Peronosporomycetes; order Pythiales; family Pythiaceae; genus Pythium; species Pythium insidiosum. The sequence continues at coordinate 399,319 of JAKVDI010000016.1, forward strand.
CTCTGCACTAGCAAGCTAGAGCATGAGATCAATGTTCAGAAATAAATGTGAAAAGAAACCCGGAAAATTTCCAGGAAATCAGTTTTCACACTGATTAGAACAGAGGAAATGTGTATTGTACCAGTTAGAATGTCCTAACCTATCTCAGTGTGCAAAGTTGTCCTATCTACCGAGATATAACAGACATGTAACCCTAACCGGGTTTTAACGGGCGGTTCCCTACCTGGGTGGTGCCCTTTGGTCATGCGACCCGATGGCTTCACCGTGCTGGCGTAGCGCGCGGAGGCCCCCCGACCTCGCGCACTCGGCGTCCTTGGTGCTGCTGCGTCCTGTGCCGCGCGCAGTGGCCGTTCCATATGCGCCTGCTCGCGCGGATGCAGTGGCTCGACAGCTGGAGGTCGAGCCGCTTCGCATCGCGCTTGAGCGGCCCCAGCAGCTCCGTGTAGACGGCGAAGTTGCTGGGGGGCACCGAGCCGACCGAGCCGTAGACGATGGCTGCGTTTCGGACGCGCCAGCCCTTTCGCTCCAGCGCGGCGCAGATCGGTGCGTACTTGGCTGTCTTGTGCAGCCGGCTGTGCTGGAGCGATGAGCTGTCGGCGGCGTCGGTCGGCTGGTCCTCCATCGTGATCGCCGACCTCGCGATCACGATGGTCTTGGCTGCGGCATCGCGGAGCTGGATGTCCGGCCTGAACGCGATGCCGTCGTACTCGGGTACGGTCGCGTTCAGTCGGAGCTCCGCGTGGCCGTCAGCGACGTCGGGCGTGCGCTTGATCGCCGCGCCAATCTGCTCGAGTGCCTGGTCGTGACGCTGGCGGATGACGTCCATGTTGGCCGGGCAGTGGTTGAGGACGTGCGCCAGCGTCTCGGCCCTCGAGCAGTTTGGCGCACGGCACGTCGCTTTGGCGCGAAGGCGCCGGCGCTTGAGGGTCGCGTGGGTGTCTAGCTGGTTGACGCGCGCGTTCATGGCGAACCGCACGTCGGCGTCAGCCAACCCGCCACCCGTCGAGACGAACTTGGCGCCGGCGCCGCCGTGTGCTCGCACGGTCCGCCCTTGGTCGCTCAGGCTGCGCCATCGGTCGAGATGGCGCAGCTTGATGTGTAGCTTGACGTGCCGCAGCACCGTCTTGGCTGTGAGCCAGTGTCGGTGGTGCGGCACCTTGAGCTGCAGCTCGAGGCGCGTGCTGTGGTCGTCGCGCGTCTCGAGCTGCAGCCCGTACTTGGCGAGATGTCGCCGCACGTCCACCCACAGCGAGCCGATGTCGCCGTTGCGGCGTTTGGGTGGGGCGTGCGGCGATGGGCCAGTGTGCCGTTCAGGAATGAGCGAACGAGCTCCTCCTCCCGCTCCGCGGTCCAGTGGGCCGCGTCGAGCGTGTGCCGTGCGGCGCAGATCGCCCGCACCTGGTTGCGCGCGATCGCTCGGATGGTGGCATCCGGCGAGTGCAGCATCTGCCAGGCGTGGGCGGTCTGGAGGGCGTCGTGTTGCTCCGTGAGTGGCAGCAGGCCGAGGCCGCCGCCGCTCACCGGAGCGTGCAACAGCGCCGTCGTCGCGGACTGCGGCAGCTTCAGCAGGTGCCGCAGCCCGCGGCGGACGGCGTTGTCGAACCCTTCGAGCTGCGATCGGAGCGGGCGCACGTGGCGCAAGGCGTACTCTACCTTCGGGTAGACGTACACCTTGATCGCCTTGATGATCTGGTGCGGCGCCAGCTCCGATCGCAGCAGCGTCACCGCCTCTCGCTTGAGCGCGCGCAGCTTCTCGTCGAGCTGGAGGCGGTGGCGCACGTGGTCGAAGCCATCCCCCACACCGAGGTACGAGTAGGACTCGTGGATCCCGAGGTGGGGGATGGCGTCGCCGTGGACTGCGAGCTGCACGGCGTCGTCGCGCTCCGGGTTGCCGCGTGCGTTCCGACGCACTGCGAGCATCGCGCACTTGGCCGCGTTCGCGCGGAGTCCGGTCCACGCCAGGAACCGCTCGACGACGCCGTGCAGCTTGCGGATGCCGTCCGCGTCGCCGCTGAACACCTTGATGTCGTCGGCGTACGCGGCGGCGTTGACGCGGACCCGTCGGCGAGCGGTACGCCGGTGTCGCGCAGTCGCTCGAGCGCGCGCAGCAGCGGGGCCAGCGCGACGATGAAGAGCAGCGGGCTCAGCGGACAGCCTTGGAACACGCCTTGCTCTCGTCGCACTGGTGCCGTGGCGCCGTCGGCCGCATTCGCTACGACGAAGAACGCGTCGTCGTAGAGCGTGCGAACGCGGTCATGAAGCTCGGCGGCGCGCCCATGGCGTCGAGCGCGCGCCACATCAGCTCCTGCGGGAGCGAGCCGAAACGCGTCGCGCAGGTCGTACCAGATCGCGTAGAGCGATCGGCGCGACCGGCGTGCCTGGTCGACGAGCGTCGTCGACAGGAACTGGTGCTCCGCGCAACCGCTGCAGGCGCGGAAGCCCTTCTGGCTCGGGCAGGCGCTCGTTTGCCTCCAGCCAGCTCGACAGGCGGCGCGTCAGCACGCCCGTGTAGAGCTTGTAGATGGCTGGCTGGAGGCAAATGGGCCGCCAGTTTGTCGGCACGCCCGGATCGCCCTTCTTGTGGATGAGGCGGACGATGCCGACCTTCCACAGGGCGGGGATCCGAGCGTGGCGCCAGCAGGCGACGAAGGCGGCGTGCAGCAGCGGCGTAAGCTGCGCCGCGAATCGCTTGTAGACGTCGTAGCCGACGCCGTCGTGACCGGGGCTGGAGCTCGACGACACGTGTCGGAGCTGGTCCTCGATGTCGTCGGCGGTCGGCTCGTCGGTCAGCGCGGTGGTCTCTTCCGTCGCCGCGTCGGATAGGAGGGCGGCGCGGAACTCGGCGCCGGCGGGCGCTGAGTAGTCGAACGCGGTGCGGGGCGCACTTGCGCCGACGAAGTACGCGTGCAGCTCGTCGCTTCCGATCGGGCAGACCGCCGGTGGCTCCGTTGGCGCGGTGCCGTCGGCGTGCGCTCGACGGAGGATCCGCTCGACGACGTCGCGCTCATGTGTGGCGAAGCGCACGCGGAGCTCGTGGGCCTTCAACGCGTCGCGGACCCTCGCGACGCGGCGGCGCGCACGTTGTATCGCTCGCTGGTCGGATGGGTCGGCGCGTTGGGTCGAGTCGAGGTCGTCGAGCGCGTCGTCGAGTCGGTGCTCGCGCTGGTGCCGTGTCGTTCTCGGCGGACGGTGGCGTCGGCTTGCCGTGTCACGCGGCGTCGGTCGGGCGCGGGGCGGGGCTGGTGGTTGGGCCGTCCACGGCAGCAGCGCGGCCCGCAGGCGGGAGGGGATCGCGCTGACGTAGCCCTCGATCGTCGTCCAGTCGTCGGCGTCAGCGATCTTGCTTGCGAGCTCCGCCGCTGCTCGCTCGACGGCCGCGGCGGCGGCGTCGTGTGCGTCGTCGTCCAGCTGCTTGAGACGGAGTCGAGGCTGTCGGGCTGGCGAAACGTCGTAGCTGATCGCGTGGGTCGGGAACACCTCGCCGTTGTCGCGGGCTGCCACGGCGGCTTCCTCCTCGAGTGCCTCCTCGGTTGCGTCCGGGTCGGGCGCGACACACGCGTCGCCATCGTCCCTCACAGATCTGTGGTTCCGTATCGAGGCCGGCGATGGGGGCGGCGCGTGTGTCGCGTCCGGTGAAGCGGAGTCGAGGGGGCGCTCGGGGTGGCAGCAGCCGGCGGCAGTCGCGTCGGCGTGGCGGCCGCACTCGACGATGGTGCGTCGGAGGTCGAGCGCTCGGTTGGCGAGTCGGTCCGCGTGCTGGTTCGCGCGCCGATCGATGTGCGCGAGCGTCGTCGACTCGATCTGGCGGAGCGCAGCGCGGACGCGGTCTCGGAGGCGGCGGAGGCGGCGGTTAGTGCACGTGAACGTACCTCTGACCTGTGCAAGCACGAGGTGGCTGTCGCCCTCCACGCGGAGGCGCTGCACTCCGTGTTGGACGGCGCTCTCCACCCCTGCGAGGAGGCCGCCATACTCGCCCGTGTTGTTGGTCTCCGTGCCCGGGAGGTAGTGTGAGCACGTCCACACCACCTCACCGGTCGGCGCGAAGAGCGCTGCGCCCGCTCCTGCAGCCCCTGGGTTGCGTCGGCATGCTCCGTCGAATCGGAGCAGCCATGTCGTCGCTGTCGTCGGCGGCGTCGGCGGTGTCGGCGCGGCCGCTGTCGGTGTGGCCGTCGCCATTGCCGTGGTCGTGGTCGCCGAGGCTGCTACGGTCGGGGCCGGAGGCGTCAGGCCGGGAGCGGCGGTGAGGAGGCGCTCGCGTTGGCGTGCGCGCTGTTGGCGGCGCTTCTGCGTTTCGTCGCGGGGGCGGGCGGTGTGGTCGGCTGCGGTCGGCTCTGCGTCGATGCGGGCAGCGGGAGGCTTGGCCCCCATCGCGTCGTTGCCCTGCCCGGCGCCGGTAGCCGGGGACCCCAGCGGGTCGTCGTGCGGGTAGGCGCTCGCTCGGGCGGCAGCGCGGGAGCGAGGCGCATAGCCTCGTCGGCCTCGCCGTCGCGCATGAGGCGGCGTCGCTTACCTCCGACAGCCTCCATGCGGTGGGGTAGCTGCTCAAGCTCGGACGGCTCGGCTGGGGCGCCACGGTCCGCGGGGGGTCGGGCCGTGGCGGAGCAGGCAGCAGCAGCGGACGTGTGAGGCAGCACGGTACCTGTGGTGGTTGACGTGTCCACCGTCGCGGTGGGGCTTGGTGCTCCTGCCGCGGCGGTGGGCACGTCGCCTGTGGGTGCGGCAGCAGCGCGCGGAGCCGTTGGGCACGAGCGCGCGTGCTTGGTCGCCGCTGCACGCGCATCGAACGCGTGCCGCAGGCGCAGCCGCTGGCGAACTTGTCGACGAAGCGGGTGCGCCTGTGGGTGGAGCGGCGGTGCGCGTGCAGCGCAGTGAGGTCGCGGCAGGTGTGCCCACACAGCGTGCACTCGAAGTGCGGCGCGCTGTGTGGATGCACCGTCAGCACGGTGGCGGGAGGTGGCCTGGTCGCGGCCGACGCGTCCAGCGTGGTGGCGACCGGCGAGAGATCATTCGTCCGCGTCGTGCTGGCCGCGGCCTCACTGTGCTGTGGGGCAGTAGCAGCGGGAGAGATGGCGGCGCGCATGCGCTCCGGTGAGGGGTCGCCGCGGGCGTCGGGTCGGAGGCGTCGCGCCCGGCGGCGGTTGTGCCCCCGTACCCCCCAGCGTACCCCGGGTACGCTGGATCCTGGGTGGGGTGGGGCAGCGACGGTGGCGGTGGCGCGAGTGCCGCGGAAACGGCGGGGGCGCTGCGCGCGCGGAAGCGGCAGCGGCGCGCGTGGCTGGCCGCGATGGGTGGCCAGGGGCGTGCCCGCGTCGGCGAAGGGGCCGGAAGCGCTTGCGCATGCGGCACGTGCGACCCCATGTGGATGGGGTTGCCGCAGCGCTCCGCCAATGGCGTCGCCTGGGTGGTGGGTGGTCGATGGGACGGCAACCACAACCCGCGGTGGGTATGTGTGGCCGTCCGCGCGGGGGGTCGCTGCTGCGGTCGCCAGTTCGAAAGAAGCCGCGCGGGAGGTAAGTGCTGAGGTGGTGCTGCAGGTGGCTGCGGGGATGTCCGGGCTGATGTGGTCGTGCGCGTCGCTGTAGGCGGAGTCGTCGTCGTAGTCGCTGTCGTCGTCGTCCGCGCTGTTGCCGTCGGGGAAGGCGCGCATGTTGTCTGGCAGGTCGCGCTCGGTGTCGCGTGCGTCCAGTGCGGTACGTGGCGTTGTCGAGGTGTTGGGTGGGCGAGCTGTCACTCTAGCTATCTTGGTGGTGCGCGTAGAGGATCTTGCTATCGGCGACACGCATCGCTGCAGGCGCCGCTCCACGTCTGTCTGCGACGTGTGAGCGGCCGCGTCCGTGACGCGCGCGGCGCGTTCAAGCGGCTGCCGCGGTCGCGACTGCCCACTCGGAGGCGTCGCTGAGCCCGCGGCGTCGCCGGTCGTGTTGCGCTCTGCCGCGCCTGCGTCGTCGATGACGCTGGCGCGCGCGAGATGCGCGTCCGCGCCGCCGCCTGCTCGCGGCAGCGCGGTGCTGTTGTTCTGGTGCCGCGGCCGCGTCTGTCCCGTCGGAGACGACGCGATGCTCGCGGCACTCGCGACGGGCGTTTCCGTCGGCGTGTCGGTCGCCTCGATGGCGCCGACACGCTGTGTGCGGGCCGCGGCCGAACGCGTGTGCGTCGCCGCGGCGCTCACATCTTGAGCTGCTGCCGCGACCGCGTCCCGGTGGACGCCGTCGCGGCCGTGATCTTCTTCGCGCGCGCCGCCGCTGGATGCGGGCGGCAGCGCTGCGCTGGTTTGCTGGGGCGCGCTGGCGATGGCGATGCCACCAGCGCGCCCACGCAGCGTTTCCGCCGCGGCCCCGCTTGCATGCGCGACCGCTGGCTGGGTGTCTTGCTGCGCGCTGGCGTCCACGCGGACGCCAGCGCGCAAGTTGAAGAATGACTCTGTCGGCGCCGCGGCGGCGCAGGGGGCCACTGCCGCGGCGCCCGAGTCAAGCGAGCCGTCGCCGCTTCTTGCGGAGGGCGACGGCTCGACGGTCGTCGTGTGCGGCGCGTCGGCGTCCCCGATGGGACCGACGCGCTCGCAGTCTGCTTCCGCCGCGCCGCCACTGCCTGTGTGGGGCGCGGCGATGTCGGGTCGATGCGCGCCGGCGTCCGCGTTGACGCCGGCGCGCAGGTTGCTGAATGACAGCGCGCGGGCGGTGCGCGCTGTCGTGGCGAGCGCGCCGACGCAGTCTTCCGCGTCGTCGTCGGCGCGCTCGCCGCCTTGGGCTTGGTCGTTGTCGGCGTCGTCGGGGGCGCGCAGGCGTGCGCGGCGCTCTCCCGACGGCGACACTGCATGAGTTTGGGCGCCGTGTTGAGGCATGACCTGCTGCCGTCCCTCAACACGGCGCCTGTTGTCGGGCGCGTTGGCGCCGTCACGGTGGTGCCGCTCCGGCGTCGATCCGACGCCTGGAAGCCGAGAAATCGCCGCCGCCGTGACGGCGCCGACTGGTGAGATGTTAGACAGGCCGTCTGACATCTCACCTCTGAGATCTGTCACGCCGTGACCGATATCAGTCAGCTGGTGACTGATTTCTGTCGCGGCGTGACCGATCTCAGAAGCTGAGATCCCACTTCCGGGACCGTTCCGAGGAACGATCTCGGAAGCGGGCGGGAACGGCGCCGGCCCCTCCGCGACCAACCGAAACGGCTGGACGCGAGGAGACGCCGGCTCGTCCCAAAACGACTGGTCGGAAGCGACACTGCTCTGGCTCGCCGTCGACCGTTCGCTGTCGGAGGACCACGAACGGTCGCGCAGCGGCCAGAAGAGGCGCATAGCGATAGGGAAAGGGACAGGAAAGGCAGAAAGGACAAAGAATCAGAGATGTAGGTGGGCCTCTCCGGGGGGAGGTGCAATCCCCAGGAAACCCCAACCGCTTCCCCAGCAAGCTGAGGTTGCAGTTGATGTTCAGAAATAAATGTGAAAAGAAACCCGGAAAATTTCCAGGAAATCAGTTTTCACACTGATTAGAACAGATACTACACTTGATCTTAGCCATAAGGCCGAGAAGGTATGAATTGAGTAGACGGCCGACCCCTATTGATATAAGCCTAGTTCGTCCCGTATGTATAATGTTGAATTTGGGTAGTTTCTCAACTGCGAATGTGCTGTGGATAGTATCGTATCGTCTCGTCAAGATGCCCAGCGTGACGGTGGTAGAGTCACATAGAACAACAGCACCGCGCTGCCGCGAGCAGGCGGCGGCGTGGACGCGCATCTCGCGCGCGCCAGCGTCATCGACGACGCAGGCGCGGCAGAGCGCAACATGACCGGCGACGCCGCGGGCTCAGCGACGCCCCGGCGTGGGCAGTCGCGACCGTGGCAGCAGCTTGAACGCGCCGCGCGCGTCACGGACGCGGCCGCTTACACGTCGCAGACAGACGTGGAGCGGCGCCTGCAGCGATGCGTGTCGCCGATAGCAAGATCCTCTACGCGCACCACCAAGATTGCTAGCATGGCAGCTCGCCCACCCAACACCTCGACAACGCCACGTACCGCACTGGACGCACGCGACACCGAGCGCGACCTGCCAGACAACATGCGCGCCTTCCCCGACGGCAACAGCGCGGACGACGACGACAGCGACTACGACGACGACTCCGCCTACAGCGACGCGCACGACCACATCAGCCCGGACATCCCCGCCGCCACCTGCAGCACCACCTCAGCACTTACCTCCCGCGCGGCTTCTTTCGAACTGGCGACCGCAGCAGCGACCCCCCGCGCGGACGGCCACACATACCCACCGCGGGTTGTGGTTGCCGTCCCATCGACCACCCACCACCCAGACGACGCCATTGGCGGAGCGCTGCGGCAACCCCATCCACATGGGGTCGCACGTGCCGCATGCGCAAGCGCTTCCGGCCCCTTCGCCGACGCGGGCACGCCCCTGGCCACCCATCGCGGCCAGCCTTGCGCGCCGCTGCCGCTTCCGCCGCGCAGCGCCCCCGCCGTTTCCGCGGCACTCGCGCCACCGCCATCGTCGCTGCCCCACCCCACCCAGGATCCAGCGTACCCGGGGTACGCTGGGGGGTACGGGGGCACAACCGCCGCCAGGCGCGACGCCTCCGACCCGACGCCCGGCGGCGACCCCTCACCGGAGCGCATGCGCGCCGCCATCTCTCCCGCTGCTACTGCCCCACAGCACAGTGAGGCCGCGGCCAGCACGACGCGGACGAATGATCTCTCGCCGGTCGCCACCACGCTGGACGCGTCGGCCGCGACCAGGCCACCTCCCGCCACCGTGCTGACGGTGCATCCACACAGCGCGCCGCACTTCGAGTGCACGCTGTGTGGGCACACCTGCCGCGACCTCACTGCGCTGCACGCGCACCGCCGCTCCACCCACAGGCGCACCCGCTTCGTCGACAAGTTCGCCAGCGGCTGCGCCTGCGGCACGCGTTCGATGCGCGTGCAGCGGCGACCAAGCACGCGCGCTCGTGCCCAACGGCTCCGCGCGCTGCTGCCGCACCCACAGGCGACGTGCCCACCGCCGCGGCAGGAGCACCAAGCCCCACCGCGACGGTGGACACGTCAACCACCACAGGTACCGTGCTGCCTCACACGTCCGCTGCTGCTGCCTGCTCCGCCACGGCCCGACCCCCCGCGGACCGTGGCGCCCCAGCCGAGCCGTCCGAGCTTGAGCAGCTACCCCACCGCATGGAGGCTGTCGGAGGTAAGCGACGCCGCCTCATGCGCGACGGCGAGGCCGACGAGGCTATGCGCCTCGCTCCCGCGCTGCCGCCCGAGCGAGCGCCCACCCACACGACGACCCGCTGGGGTCCCCGGCTACCGGCGCCGGACAGGGCAACGACGCGATGGGGGCCACGCCTCCCGTTGCCCGCGTCGACGCAGAGCCGACCGCAGCCGACCACACCGCCCGCCCCCGCGACGAAGACGCAGAAGCGCCGCCAACAGCGCGCACGCCAACGCGAGCGCCTCCTCACCGCCGCTCCCGGCCTGACGCCTCCGGCCCCGACCGTAGCAGCCTCGGCGACCACGACCACGGCAATGGCGACGACCACACCGACAGCGGCCGCGCCGACACCGCCGACGCCGCCGACGACAGCGACGACATGGCTGCTCCGATTCGACGGAGCATGCCGACGCAACCCAGGGGCTGCAGGAGCGGGCGCAGCGCTCTTCGCGCCGACCGGTGAGGTGGTGTGGACGTGCTCACACTACCTCCCGGGCACGGAGACCAACAACACGGGCGAGTATGGCGGCCTCCTCGCAGGGGTGGAGAGCGCCGTCCAACACGGAGTGCAGCGCCTCCGCGTGGAGGGCGACAGCCACCTCGTGCTTGCACAGGTCAGAGGTACGTTCACGTGCACTAACCGCCGCCTCCGCCGCCTCCGAGACCGCGTCCGCGCTGCGCTCCGCCAGATCGAGTCGACGACGCTCGCGCACATCGATCGGCGCGCGAACCAGCACGCGGACCGACTCGCCAACCGAGCGCTCGACCTCCGACGCACCATCGTCGAGTGCGGCCGCCACGCCGACGCGACTGCCGCCGGCTGCTGCCACCCCGAGCGCCCCCTCGACTCCGCTTCACCGGACGCGACACACGCGCCGCCCCCATCGCCGGCCTCGATACGGAACCACAGATCTGTGAGGGACGATGGCGACGCGTGTGTCGCGCCCGACCCGGACGCAACCGAGGAGGCACTCGAGGAGGAAGCCGCCGTGGCAGCCCGCGACAACGGCGAGGTGTTCCCGACCCACGCGATCAGCTACGACGTTTCGCCAGCCCGACAGCCTCGACTCCGTCTCAAGCAGCTGGACGACGACGCACACGACGCCGCCGCCGCGGCCGTCGAGCGAGCAGCGGCGGAGCTCGCAAGCAAGATCGCTGACGCCGACGACTGGACGACGATCGAGGGCTACGTCAGCGCGATCCCCTCCCGCCTGCGGGCCGCGCTGCTGCCGTGGACGGCCCAACCACCAGCCCCGCCCCGCGCCCGACCGACGCCGCGTGACACGGCAAGCCGACGCCACCGTCCGCCGAGAACGACACGGCACCAGCGCGAGCACCGACTCGACGACGCGCTCGACGACCTCGACTCGACCCAACGCGCCGACCCATCCGACCAGCGAGCGATACAACGTGCGCGCCGCCGCGTCGCGAGGGTCCGCGACGCGTTGAAGGCCCACGAGCTCCGCGTGCGCTTCGCCACACATGAGCGCGACGTCGTCGAGCGGATCCTCCGTCGAGCGCACGCCGACGGCACCGCGCCAACGGAGCCACCGGCGGTCTGCCCGATCGGAAGCGACGAGCTGCACGCGTACTTCGTCGGCGCAAGTGCGCCCCGCACCGCGTTCGACTACTCAGCGCCCGCCGGCGCCGAGTTCCGCGCCGCCCTCCTATCCGACGCGGCGACGGAAGAGACCACCGCGCTGACCGACGAGCCGACCGCCGACGACATCGAGGACCAGCTCCGACACGTGTCGTCGAGCTCCAGCCCCGGTCACGACGGCGTCGGCTACGACGTCTACAAGCGATTCGCGGCGCAGCTTACGCCGCTGCTGCACGCCGCCTTCGTCGCCTGCTGGCGCCACGCTCGGATCCCCGCCCTGTGGAAGGTCGGCATCGTCCGCCTCATCCACAAGAAGGGCGATCCGGGCGTGCCGACAAACTGGCGGCCCATTTGCCTCCAGCCAGCCATCTACAAGCTCTACACGGGCGTGCTGACGCGCCGCCTGTCGAGCTGGCTGGAGGCAAACGAGCGCCTGCCGCCGAGCCAGAAGGGCTTCCGCGCCTGCAGCGGTTGCGCGGAGCACCAGTTCCTGTCGACGACGCTCGTCGACCAGGCACGCCGGTCGCGCCGATCGCTCTACGCGATCTGGTACGACCTGCGCGACGCGTTTGGCTCGCTCCCGCAGGAGCTGATGTGGCGCGCGCTCGACGCCATGGGCGCGCCGCCGAGCTTCGTTCGACCGCGTTCGCACACTCTACGACGACGCGTTCTTTGTCGTGGCGAACGCGGCCGACGGCGCCACGGCACCAGTGCGACGAGAGCAAGGCGTGTTCCAAGGCTGTCCGCTGAGCCCGCTGCTCTTCATCGTCGCGCTGGCCCCGCTGCTGCGCGCGCTCGAGCGACTGCGCGACACCGGCGTACCGCTCGCCGACGGGTCCGCGTCAACGCCGCCGCGTACGCCGACGACATCAAGGTGTTCAGCGGCGACGCTGACGGCATCCGCAAGCTGCACGGCGTCGTCGAGCGGTTCCTGGCGTGGACCGGACTCCGCGCGAACGCGGCCAAGTGCGCGATGCTCGCAGTGCGTCGGAACGCACGCGGCAACCCGGAGCGCGACGACGCCGTGCAGCTCGCAGTCCACGGCGACGCCATCCCCCACCTCGGGATCCACGAGTCCTACTCGTACCTCGGTGTGGGGGATGGCTTCGACCACGTGCGCCACCGCCTCCAGCTCGACGAGAAGCTGCGCGCGCTCAAGCGAGAGGCGGTGACGCTGCTGCGATCGGAGCTGGCGCCGCACCAGATCATCAAGGCGATCAAGGTGTACGTCTACCCGAAGGTAGAGTACGCCTTGCGCCACGTGCGCCCGCTCCGATCGCAGCTCGAAGGGTTCGACAACGCCGTCCGCCGCGGGCTGCGGCACCTGCTGAAGCTGCCGCAGTCCGCGACGACGGCGCTGTTGCACGCTCCGGTGAGCGGCGGCGGCCTCGGCCTGCTGCCACTCACGGAGCAACACGACGCCCTCCAGACCGCCCACGCCTGGCAGATGCTGCACTCGCCGGATGCCACCATCCGAGCGATCGCGCGCAACCAGGTGCGGGCGATCTGCGCCGCACGGCACACGCTCGACGCGGCCCACTGGACCGCGGAGCGGGAGGAGGAGCTCCGCTCATTCCTGAACGGCACACTGGCCACATCGCCGCACGCCCCACCCAAACGCCGCAACGGCGACATCGGCTCGCTGTGGGTGGACGTGCGGCGACATCTCAAGTACGGGCTGCAGCTCGAGACGCGCGACGACCACAGCACGCGCCTCGAGCTGCAGCTCAAGGTGCCGCACCACCGACACTGGCTCACAGCCAAGACGGTGCTGCGGCACGTCAAGCTACACATCAAGCTGCGCACCTCGACCGATGGCGCAGCCTGAGCGACCAAGGGCGGACCGTGCGAGCACACGGCGGCGCCGGCGCCAAGTTCGTCTCGACGGGTGGCGGGTTGGCTGACGCCGACGTGCGGTTCGCCATGAACGCGCGCGTCAACCAGCTCGACACCCACGCGACCCTCAAGCGCCGGCGCCTTCGCGCCAACGCGACGTGCCGTGCGCCAAACTGCTCGAGGGCCGAGACGCTGGCGCACGTCCTCAACCACTGCCCGGCCAACATGGACGTCATCCGCCAGCGTCACGACCAGGCACTCGAGCAGATTGGCGCGGCGATCAAGCGCACGCCCGACGTCGCTGACGGCCACGCGGAGCTCCGACTGAACGCGACCGTACCCGAGTACGACGGCATCGCGTTCAGGCCGGACATCCAGCTCCGCGATGCCGCAGCCAAGACCATCGTGATCGCCGACCTTGCGATCACGATGGAGGACCAGCCGACCGACGCCGCCGACAGCTCATCGCTCCAGCACAGCCGGCTGCACAAGACAGCCAAGTACGCACCGATCTGCGCCGCGCTGGAGCGACAGGGCTGGCGCGTCCGAAACGCAGCCATCGTCTACGGCTCGGTCGGCTCGGTGCCCCCCAGCAACTTCGCCGTCTACACGGAGCTGCTGGGGCTGCTCAAGCGCGATGCGAAGCGGCTCGACCTCCAGCTGTCGAGCCACTGCATCCGCGCGAGCAGGCGCATATGGAATGGCCATTGCGCGCGGCACAGGACGCAGCAGCACCAAGGACGCCGAGTGCGCGAGGTCGGGGGGCCTCCGCGCGCTACGCCAGCACGGTGAAGCCATCGGGTCGCATGACCAAAGGGCACCACCCAGGTAGGGAACCGCCCGTTAAAACCCGGTTAGGGTTACATGTCGTTATATCTCGGTAGATAGGACACTTTGCACACTGAGATAGGTTAGGACATTCTAACTGGTACAATACACATTTCCTCTGTTCTAATCAGTGTGAAAACTGATTTCCTGGAAATTTTCCGGGTTTCTTTTCACATTTATTTCTGAACATTGATCTCATGCTCTAGCTTGCTAGTGCAGAGGTCGGGGTTTCCTGGGGATTGCACTTCCCCCCGGCGAGGCCCACCATCACTTCACACAAATATTTTTTACTTTTTATTTCTATTCTGTTGATACCCATCATCCGCATCGCTTTTTTCATAACCCACTCGAAAATCTCCAACTGCATTAGGCCTAGTACAGGGGTGGCCAATGATATAAACAGGGTGAGTATTGATGTGTTCGGTCTGGAAAACGAGGTCAGCAGTTAGATATATGGTGTAAACCACGCTATAAATGCCAAATCCGCAACCAGATCAGTCGAATTCCACGCCGTTCCCGAGATATCACGACATAACCACAAAATCGCCCAGTGTAACCCTGGACAAAAGTATAAACGGCGGCGCTACATGTCGATATACGAGCCCTTCCGATCCACCACTTCGACCAGCCGTGTCTCCATCGTTGTCATTAGAGCGCGTAGTTGACCCACATCGATTTCCGACCACGATTGAACAATTTGTCGCTTCAACTCGTCTCGTGAGAGGAACTGCCTGCCATTAGCGTAGACAGACATCGCCAATTGACCCCAAACGTTCTCAATCGGGCTCAAATCGGGGCTTTTGGCTGGCCATTCCATCGTGCAGATGTTGTGCTCAGTGAGCCATGTCTTGACGATGCCTGCCCTGTGGATGGAAGCACCGTCTTGCTGAAACACTGGAATTCTTCCCCCGAGGCTTGCTCTTGTCGCGACCGAGAACGGAAGCATTGCCGTCTCTAGCGTCCTGATGTATGCTCTAGCGTCTTGACGGCCTTCTAGGAAACAGATTTTGCTCTTGCCTTGCGTGCTGATCGCCGCCCAGACCATCACCGACCCTCCACATGCCACCCGCTTCGAGTAAATTTCTTCGGGGAGCCTGCGGTCATGCCAGTAGTATTGGCATCCGTCTGGGCCATCAAGATTAAACTTCTTTTCATCTGAAAACATGACAACACTCCAATCGAACTTGGAAGCCAGCATTTCCTTCGCCCACTTGTGTCTGGCACGTCGGTGTTTCGGTTGCATGTCTGGGACAGCTTTGCGTTTAATGTAGTGTGAATTTGCGTTGGTTTGTAGCGCGCGTCGCACCGTGCGTGCGCTGCAGCCAAGGTTGAGGACATGAATGATCTTCCGTGGCGTCAAATGTTGATGGCAAGCGAGGTGAAAGATGTGGCGAAGGTCCCGGTCACTAAGCATTCGAGTCCTTCCTTGTCGATGTTTCCGCATAGTTCCATCCGGGTCTCGAAGGACGTTCCGCACGAGGCTCTCGGAGCGTTTCAGACGCTCTGCGATGTCAGCGACGGTCTGCTTCACGTCGTGAAGCTCAAGAATGAGCTTCCGCTCTGTTTCGGTGAGCTCGGGGCCTCTCGGCATCGTCCGCGATGCTTGAATGACACCAACGTGGCGTGCGCTCACTGAGGAGTTCAGATTTGGCATTTATTTCAATCTACGCGTTGTGGATTGGGAAAATTTCCAGTTTTACTCGGCCGTTTATACTTTTGTCCAGGGTTACACTGGGCGATTTTGTGGTTATGTCGTGATATCTCGGGAACGGCGTGGAATTCGACTGATCTGGTTGCGGATTTGGCATTTATAGCGTGGTTTACACCATATATCTAACTGCTGACCTCGTTTTCCAGACCGAACACATCAATACTCACCCTGTTTATATCATTGGCCACCCCTGTACTAGGCCTAATGCAGTTGGAGATTTTCGAGTGGGTTATGAAAAAAGCGATGCGGATGATGGGTATCAACAGAATAGAAATAAAAAGTAAAAAATATTTGTGTGAAGTGATGGTGGGCCTCGCCGGGGGGAAGTGCAATCCCCAGGAAACCCCGACCTCTGCACTAGCAAGCTAGAGCATGAGATCAATGTTCAGAAATAAATGTGAAAAGAAACCCGGAAAATTTCCAGGAAATCAGTTTTCACACTGATTAGAACAGATACTACACTTGATCTTAGCCATAAGGCCGAGAAGGTATGAATTGAGTAGACGGCCGACCCCTATTGATATAAGCCTAGTTCGTCCCGTATGTATAATGTTGAATTTGGGTAGTTTCTCAACTGCGAATGTGCTGTGGATAGTATCGTATCGTATCGTCAAGATGCCCAGCGTGACGGTGGTAGAGTCACATTGCCGCCGTTGACAATGAGCTTGGAGCACTCGGACGCTTGCGCCCACCAGAGTACTCGATGCCCATGCAGCCACTATGATGTTGTCGCCGTCGCTGCGGGTCATGCTGCTCCTTTGGCTTCAGCGAACTCCACCATGAAGCATTCGAGACGCCATCCAGACACAGATCTCGCGATGTTTCATGATGGTATGCTGGCGGTTTCTCAACAGCGCTCTCTCGGATCATTGCAGTCGCTGGCGCGTGGACATGAGCCTGCGTTGCGAGGTCGAGAACTGCGTGAAATGATTGACGACAGTTTGCCTCCGCCGCCACTGTCGTCGCCTGATCCCGTCACCCTCAAGCTTCGAAAACACCGCGAACGTGTGCAGCGCGTCTTGTTGGATTGCACTACGTGCACGTGTGTGTGTTCGTGTCTGTGCATGTATCGAGGATGGGTATGTTCGAGCTAAACGTCTGCTGTGTGCGCGACTGTGCAGAAACCGTGATGCATTGTCAGCACAGCGCAACAACAATCATGGGGAGAACGACCTTTTGTCGCGTGGATCGTTATCGATGCCATGCGCGCTGCCCCATGACATCTTCTACGAGCAGTTTTCATTCGTCGGGCGGTCCTCTGTCGATGTGAGCGACTGGCTGTGGCTTCCGAGCGGCGAAGCTTCGTCAGAAGGAGCTGCGCTGCTGCAAGAGATTGCGTCCAACCTTACAACAAAATGCGAGAGACTCGTACTGCAAGGGCTCGGACGAGGGTTTAATGTGTCGCGTGCGCGTACGTAGCTGCTCATCTTTCGTCCGGTGAAAGGGATATGCATTCGCTCACGACACTGTCTGCTTGAGAAGCGCTCGAGCGACTTCTTGTGCAGGCCCCACGGCTCATAGAGTTGGACTTGACGCGTCTTGGAGAGATCACGGTGAGAGTTTGGCTTTTGTATCATTGTCGTCGTCGATCTTGACTACTGATGCTGTGGCTTGTTGCAGAAGTCCGACATCGTCGCGATGCTGAGATCTTGCGCGAGCCAACTGCAGGTGCTGCGACTCGCTCACAGCGAGTTTATCACTGACAGTCTGCTTCAAGCTGTGGTCTCTGTGCTTCCAAACCTCCGTACGATCGATGTGTCCGGGTGCCTCCGACTGACGGACGCCGGTCTGTTGAGTCTCGTAAAGCGGGCTCCTCGTTTGGAACGACTTCGAGTGGACGATTGTGCTGGCACTTCAAATGACACGATTATCGCAATCGTGAAGACGCATGGAACTCGGCTTCGTGTGCTGTCGTTGCGCTGCCTTCGTTATCTCGCCAGCGATTCGGTTCAGGAGTTGTTTGTTCGGCAGCCACGCCATCTCGAAGAGCTCAATTTGTCGGATTGCGTTGAGCTTACAGATGATGCATTCTCGTTCCTCTCGAGCGTCCCCAAGTTCCATGGAAACCACGAGTCTTCCCCGTACCATCGACTCATGAGGCTCGATGTTACTGGCTGTTGTCGCCTGACGAGTCTTTCTTTTGCATGGATCGCGGCCGCATGCCCGATGCTGACCAGTCTTCGCGCCGCTCGGTGCTATGGGTTGTGCGACCGCGGACTTCAAGCACTATCAAGCCTCTTTCATCTCACCGAGTTGGATCTATCGGGTATCGAGACATTAGGTGACAGCGCGGTAGCGGCATTGGTCCAGGCTGAGGGTCACCTCTCCAGAGCACGAAAGAGTGCGTCCGGCACGAGTGCGCTTCAAATTGTGCGACTGGCAGGGTGTCGACTCATCGGAGAATCCACGCTGCGGGCCATTGCTTCAGCTCTACCTCAAACATTGACAGCCATTGACATCTCTCACACATCCGCCGCTACTCCTGCATCAGCGCTCACTCAGCTAGTCAAAGCATGTCGGGCGCTTGTGACTCTCGAATGCCGAGGGTTGCCTGCTGTGACGCGAGGCGTCATCGCTCACCTTGCTGGTTGCAATCGCGTGCTAAAGGTTTTGGACATCCGAGATTGCTCTGCCGTCGACAACATGGCACTCTATCCCCTTCAGGTAATGCGTTCGCTGGAGGAACTTCGACTTACTGGAACTGTAACGTGCGCGAGGCCATCCAGCCGTGAAGGCTTGGAGATTGGTTGTGGTGGACTCGTCACGAACCAAGGGCTCATTAGCTTACCGTCGTCCTTGCGAGTTTTACAGTTGACCAACTTCCAGGCATCGCAATTGGACAACACCGGCTGTGTGGTTATTGCTCAGCGTGTTGGCCGCTCGCTTGAAGTCCTAGATCTCACGGCGTGCCGTGGGGTCACCAGAGAAGGTATCGATAAGCTACTCAACTCCTGTGCACACCTTCATACACTGAATGTGTACAAGTGCCCCAAGATCGAAGTGGGTGACCTCGCGCGTGCTCTCGAGACAGAGAATTGTGCGTCATCTGATCCGAGATTGACAACCGGAGTCGCTTGTCGACGAGTGGAACGCTACGGAATTGAAATCGTGGAGGACCCCCTTCGCTCATTCGTTGGCTTTGGCGCTGTAGATTTCGAGACGTCGCGACGGGCACGTCAACGGGAGCAACGACTGCTTCACCATGCCCGACAGCATCGCGCTGCAACAACTATACAAGCGCACTTCAGAGCAAGAGCTCGCGTGTTGTGGAAACGGCAAGAAGAAGAAGAGAGGCAATTGCGACGGCACTGTGCTGCGATCGAGATTCAGCGCATCATTCGTGGGGTGCGAGCTCGACGGCGATACAAATGGCTTCACACTCGCTTGAGTCGTGCGGCAGTCATCCTTCAGTATCAGTGGCGTCGCAAACGTCAGCATCGCCGCGTTCGACGAGCGGTTGCATTTTGGTCAAACCAGCAGCTCGTTAAGATGTTCACGTTGTGGCGACATGAGGTGCGAACTCGACGGGAGGAACGAGACAAAGCCCGTGCTGCTTACTTTGCATCGAAAGCGCTTGGATTTTGGGGGGAGAAGACGCTAAAGCGTGTGTTTGTCGCATGGCGAGACTTCGTCAACCGCCGAGCTGGTAAGACCAAGAGGGCGTTGGCGTTCTGGAAGTGCCAATCCTTGCCGCGCGTCTTCGAAGCATGGGTGGCTGTTACTCGACGATGTACATTGCACAGACAGCGCCTCGTATCTGTCTTCATGAACGTTGCCGAGCTCGAGACTCACAACTCGTCGCGGCAAGTTGCTCATGTTGCAATAGCTAATCTTGGTGCAAAGCGTATCGCTCTTCGCCGCTGGCGAGCGTTTGCACAAGAGCAGAAGCTGTATTTACTGCGCACGAGTCTCTCCATCCTATCCGGTGGCTTGTTACATTGGGCGATGCGTCAATGGCGGGAAAACGCTCTCGCCCAACGTCGCCTTCGTGCGCGTCATCGTCAACTTGCCGCGCGCATGTTGTCTCGGGAACTCTGGGGGGTGTGGAACGCCTGGTGTTCGTTTGTTTACGACCAGCGCGCCAAGAAACGCGCGCTGCTTCGGTTTTCGTCTTCCATTGTAGCCAAGTGTTGGTTGCGTTGGAAGCAGTATCACATCGAAATCCAGCGACTTCGCACCGTCTCGATACGAATCGCAGCGCGACTGACCCAACGACAGGTCGTGCGAGCTGTGGAAACATGGCACGACTTTGCGATTGAGCAAATCGACCAGCGTCAGAGGTTGCGTCGAGCCCTCGCGTTTTTCACGAATGCAACACTTGTACGAACGTTTGTAGCGTGGCGAGATTTTGCAGCTCGCGCTCGAGAAACTCGACTGCGGTGGCAGGCCCGCATGACCAACGAGCATCTTCATTTCGCATGGACACAATGGCAATCCTACCTTCAGGCTCGTTGGGAACTACATGCGGCTGCGACTCGGTTGCAGGCCTTCTGGCGAGGAATTCTTTGTCGGCGATGGACCGAAGATCATTACTTCATGCTCGTCTGGGCGACGATTCTCATCCAAACTGCGTGGAGAGGCCGTTTGGCACGCATTCTAATGCGAGCAGCCACCCGAAAGGCACGCCTGCGCGAGTATTTGCGCGCAGAGCGAGAGCGTGAAGCAATGCATCAAGAGGAGGTGAATCGACGGAGGTATGATCGAGACATTGTATGCATTGTGACGGTGCAGCGTTTGTGGCGTGGCACGGCGGCACGTCATCTGTTTGACGAAGTGCGGCGAGCGCGATATGTGCAGCGAAAACAACTCGAAGCTGAGCAGCAAGAAGTTGTGCGCGCAGAGGCCCGGCGGCGACAACTCGAGCGTGTGAAGAAGGAGCAAGCTCGGCAGCTTGCTGCGATTCAGATCCAGCGGCACATTCGTGGCTATTTGGCTCGCAAGTGGTTCGCGGGACAGCGGGAGCTCTTGCGTCAGAGTCGCGTTGCTGTACGCTTACAAGCTGTGTATCGTGGTCGAATGTCGAGACGTCGAACTGCAGCGTTACGTCGGTGTTATCTCACGCGCATGGAGATTATCGCCCGGAGAGCAGTCGAAGGCAAGGTTCTTCGCGCGGTCGGTGCTCCCACTCGTCCTCATCAACGCCCATTGCGGGCCCTTCTGTCGATCTTTGGGCTCGAGCCCGAGTCGTTCCTCTTGGATATTCGTGCAGTGTTTCGAGAAGTGAAAGAGGACTGGCAAGCACTTCGCAAGTTCTTTGATGTCGTTAAAGCGAAGGTGCACACCAAACAGCCAGAGAAAATCGAGGCGGCAAATGAAGGACCATCTCTTAGGCCAACAGGAGTGAGCAGACTCGGGCAAGCGGTGAACCGAACGTCACCGCTGCGACTCGCTCAAAAAGCAAATTCAGCCAAGGCATTTCTTCAGGACCTTGAGCAGATCGTCGTAGCCACCGAAGGAGAGCAAAACGCGGAGAAGGACATGGTGAAAGCAGGTGATGCTGTGCGGATCGTGCTTCGCGGGCACCCGCGATGTGGTGAGACTGCGTACGTGCTCAGCCTCAGTGACGAAATGGCGCAAGTCAAGCTTGATGTTGACGGTGAACTCGAGTTTTTTCCACTGACCCTACCAGCGACAAAAACAGACGCCCCACGTCGCGTGCTCCACAAAGTTCCAGATCTTGCTTTTCACGCGGCATCCATGCTGCGTGTAACCAACCGAATCACTCCAGAATGGCGAGCAGCTCTGGAGGCATACGCGAGCAGCATCGAAGCCGAGGCCAAGAGGTACAATGCTGCGCGTGTCATTCAATGCGCAGCTCGTGTCTATCTCGCTCGACTGAGAGTTCTGGAAGAGCGGGAACGTCAAGGAATCAATGCAGCTCGAAGACAAGCCGCAATGCTGCGTGTGTTGTCAACGTTCCGGAACGCGAACACGCGCATTGCCAATATCCTTGTACATCTTCGGCTCCTTCGCGAGATTCATGTGCCTCGAGGTCTCGCTGACCAGCCTTTGGAGATTCAGATAGTTGCGAACCGCTTTCAACGGTGGTTGGCACGACGTCGAGAAGTTCATGACGCATATCTCCGCCTCCTGCCAGTGCAATTCAAGGGAAATCCATCGAGTGAGTTTCATGGTCAAATGATGCCAGTGCCCCCAGTCGCGTGTTGACCGCTTAGTTTTCTACCCTCTCCAGTGGTTGCAGCGACTCACTCGGGTCCCGCTTGCTCGACTGGTGGAGAAGAGTGGTGATGCCGAGCTCGCAAGATTGCTGGGCGGCGTGGAGTTTGTGAAGACTTTTGAAGAGCGACATGTCGATGCGCGTGAGCATTTCTTCGACCAACTTGCGCTATGCCGATTCTGTCCCTCTGAGGGTTGGGCGATTGTTCACGGGGTCTTTCAGAAGCGCAAGCTGTTGACGTCAGTTAGTAATCGGTCAATTCTCAAGCGAAACAAGGCGCAGCTTCGCAAGGTTCCGCACGGCTGGGGTGTCGCGCATTTTTTGACTGGTCGGGCAGGCACGAAGCAGCGAAACTGGTTGGAGCGCAACTCGATCGAAGCCCAATTCAAATCGCTTCAAATCGTTAAAGCTATGAAGCAGCAAGAGGAGGAACGATTGGCAACTCAATTCTTGCCCGACAGGGCACACTGAATGAAATGAGGTCGATGGAAGGACCTCGAGGGTATGCAAAACGCCACGGTGAGTTAAGTATCCTTGAAGAGATAACACTGGAGTTCTTCGCTCGGTTCGTCGAAGAGAAAGAGCGACGCGAGCGAGAAGAGCGATGCATCTTTGACGAAGAACACAGGCTACTCGCCGTTGTCGCCAAGGAGCGTCTTGAGCTCCAGCAGCAAGGGCAACACCTCCACGAATTGCAGCAGCAAGTACCTGAGACGGTGACGGACGTGCGACTCGCAGCCTCATCCAAGACGGCGCTTGAATTTCTCTCTGTTGGCTGCGAAATCGAAGTCGAGTATGATGACGAGATTTGGTACCAATGTCGAGTCCTCGCAGTTGACGCGTACGAGTCGTTAACTGCAGACATTCTTTACACTGAAGATCAGCGAAAAGAAACAATCAAACTGATTCAGGACCCGTCAGATGGAGATGCGGACAACGAGAACCGTCACTTTCAGCGCACCAGACGCCGCGCAAAGACTGTGGCTGAGATCACTGCTGCTGCTGCCGCGAAAGTTGCCGCTGCTGAGATCCCCTTTCGGCCGTGGAGGGCGGGCAAAGCGGTCGAGATCACATGGGACGCACCTTTTGATAATGGTGCACCCATCACGCAGTACAATTTAGAATGGCGTGATGAAGTGGATGAGCGAATCAATGGGAAAAATGTGATCATGCCAACAAGACGACAGGATGCCGAAGATGACGAGAAGCAGTCACAAGACGTCGCATCGACTACAACAACCCTTTGGCCAATTCAACCCCAAACTGAAACGACACTGCGAATTCGCGTTGCCGCAGAAAACTGCAAGGGAGCCGGTCTCGCCAGCGTCTACTTGGCGCTTCCACCCCCAGAGGAGTTGACGGAGGTGAGCTACCGGACGGCCGTGCGTCTCACCCACCCGGCTGTAGATTGGGCTCCATTCGAGCGTGCTGAGCGCCGCTGCATGGCTGACGAAGATGCGGCATCCGCAGAACTACATCGCGAGCTGACTTGTACGCTTTGTGAGACGTCTGCTCCAACCTTCCCGACTCGAGATGACGTTTATGAGCACATAGCGCGTGAGCATTTCGTGCCGTTGATTTGCCCGTTCCGGTCATGCAAACAGGTTTGTGCTTCCGAACGCGCGCTGCGGTATCATATTTGGCACTGCTCCATCCCAAAACCGACGCACGAGGAGCTTCAAAGCGAAATCTTCATGGAAATCTTCAACATATCGCGCCAGTACTGCATGCGAAAGCCTCGTCGCCACGTTCGAAACGCCGGCCTGACAGTAGATAGTGATATAGACGCGCGCGCGAATGCATCTGTCGACGAAGAGCTATTTCTCGAGGCAAAGTATGAGGAAGCCCGACGTGCGTGGCTGGATGAAGCTCGATGTACACACGAACGGAGGCTTGCCGAACGCGCTCGAGATCGAAACCGTGCAGCCGACAACCGATACAATCCACCGAAGGCGTTGTATGGAGTCGACTTTGCAGACCCAGAATTGAATGTTGCCCGGCGCCGTGCAGTACTCGAGACCATCGGGATGCTTCGGGCCGACTTGGAGTCCTATCGACTTGAGACGAACACACAGCTCGATAAGTGGCGTCATGAAGAGAAAGAGCTGCAAGAGTACGTGGCACTGAAAACGAAGCGCATGAAGACGACGGACGAAGAATGGCAGAAGCAATCTCTGAAACGAGAGCGCAAGAAAGCTCAAAAGAGCCTTGATCAGGTGCAAACACAGATAGCTCAGCTGGTGACTGCATCGACGCGGCGGATCGAAGATATGGAAGCTGAACTGGCTCGTCTCGACCGAATCGAGAAAGCTTTTGTGCCATTCACACATCAGGTGATCACGCTTAATCGACTGGGCAGCCTGCTTCGGTCAACTCATGAGAAGTCCGAGTCGATACTAGGCATGCATCGCATGATCCTGGCATACTATCATGAAGAGCTACGAAAGCTGATGTTACGAGCGCGACATGAGTTGCTCAATTGGATGCATGGGATGCAATGATGGATGCACGGCGGAGGCAGCTCCAGTCGCTGAAAGACGAACTTCGACGACTTCAGGTGCTCCACTTGGCCGAGCTCCGAGGTTACCGACTGAAACGAGACCAAGGCAACGAGAAATTTGAACTCAGTAAGCTCCGGCGAAACCAGAAGGGAATTCTAAAGCGTCGGGAGGATGCGATGCTTGCTCTTCTGACATCGGGTAAGAAGGTGACGCGTGGCGACATCGCTCGTCTTCAGCCGCAGCAGCAGCTGAACGATATTCCAACCGAGATCACGAACAAGTTGCCTTCGCTCCATATCGCGAACCACGATTTAGAGATGCATGAGCGGTTTATCAAAGGAAAGGCGGCAGATGTGGAATACTTGAGAGAAGATGATGTACCATCTGCAGCTGTGGTGAACAACCAAAACGGCGCCACAACCGACGACAATACAAGAGACTGGGAAAGAAGGCCTGCCTGATCCTACTGGGGTCGAAGAGGAAGCTGTATCAATTGCTGGGGACAAGTCAGCGCAGAAGAAGGGACCAAAGCGGCCTCTATTGCGTGAACTACCACACAGCTACACACGTCTGGAGTGTGAGTTTCAAGATGGTCGCATTCGAGGAGATGTCCGCATCGAGTACAATGATGGCTCGGTGTACGAAGGCCCATGGGTGAAGACGAGACGTATGACAAGCCTATCAGCGCAGAGCCATTCAAAACTCTGCATGTACCGAACCACTGGGGGAAATTCACATTTCACGACGGCACAATTTGGGAAGGCGAGGATGTGGACAATTTTTTCTCCCCATTCACGGCTACAGGATCCAACTTCAAAGTGACGACGCCCGAAGGACACGTGTACATGGGAGATGTTCGACTGGGGCAGTATCATGGTTTTGGCCGGCTCCAGCTGAATTACACGGTCGCGAAAGGGGAATACGTTGGCGAATGGTGTGAAGGGAAACGTCAGGGATACGGCATCGAACGATTCGACGAGATCGGCGAAATCTACGAAGGATACTGGGAGCTTGATCTCTATCACGGTCACGGTGAGATGGTTTATGACGATGGTTCTCGATACGAAGGACACTTTCGATATGGAAAATGGCACGGTGAAGGAGTGCGGACCCTATCAACAGGCGACAAAATATTCGGGGTCTTTCAAGAGGGATATCTGAACGGCCCCGGTGTGATGGAATTTGCGGATAACCGCCATTACGCAGGTGAATTTCGACAAACGCGCCGGCATGGAATGGGGTCACTTACATTCCCAAATGGTGATCGTTACGAGGGGCCATTTGAGATGGATGAGATGCATGGTGAAGGCAAATTCTTCACCAAGCAACCTGCCACTAGCACGACCCCAGGCGAGCCGTTAGTTCGCCTTGGTCGCTGGGAACACGGACAACGCGTCGCGTGGCTGAGCCGACCGAGTACACAACTCGCAACGTCAACCTTCATCGAATACTTCGCAATTGTGCAAAACGTTTGTGGGGAGGTGGAGATGGACCTCATTGCGTCCAAATTCCACACGCCTTACGCCGTTATGATCGCCAGTCAACTGCCAAACCTTCCAGAGGGTGTAGACCGGGATGATCCGTTTGTGCAGAGCATCGTACGAATGCTAGCAAAGACACAAAATGTGATCATTGGAGCCGATGTGTTGGAGAAGAGCGTTGCTGCTTATGTAAGCGCCCAACAAGCACTGGAGGCCGCACGAAAACAGTGGGAGTGCGTCCGAAGCGATGTCGATCAGCTTGAGATGGATCTCCGAGCTCAATCTCGACGAGTCAAAGAAGTCGAAGATGAGTTGGAACGCGAGCGTCGCAGGGAGGAAGAGATGCAAATCAAGGTCGAGTCATTTTGGCGACAGGATTCGCAGCGATTAGAGGCGAAGTACAAGGCAGCGGTTGACGGACTTCACGCCTGCGAAGTGATGGACTGGTACAAGTTGCGAACTTCGTCGCTTGACAATGTGAATATGTCGCTTCTCGAGGCGTTTGCGGTGCTCCTGAACTTTACAACAAACTACTACCTTGAAGGAAAGCCATATCGTCCAACGAAGGAAGATATCATGAGACTACTCTCAAGTAACGAAGAGAATGTTCATCTCGGAGACAAGGAGGGATTAATCCATCGGTACGACGTCAAAGCTCTGTATGTGCTGCCTCTTTTCGACGTCTACTCGTTCAGTGAGGGAACACGATTGGAAATGCTGTTATCTATCACCCCAGTGATCCACCACCCACGCTTGCGACCCAACAACTATCGGCTTCATCAGATCTCCCCTGCATTTGCAGCTATATGTAACTGGGTTCGAGCTGCCTTCTTCTTCGCGAAGAAAGCTATCGACATTAGTCCGGTTGTCCGTCGCGTCATGGCACAGTTGGTTGTGCTAGATCACTTGCGCGAGTCACTTGGCGCCAGTCGAGAAGAACTCCGACGAATTCAAGAGCGTGTGGACGAAGGACGAGCATTGCTCGATGAGCACGCGCGACAAGTCAGTGATTGCGAGCACCGCGAGAAAGAACTGCGTCGTGTGATCGATGATATTGAGGCCTTAGACCGAGCAGAACACGAACGCATGGAGAAGTCCAAAATCAAAAAGCCCCAGACGTTCCGACCTCCGTCGGCAGGATTGCCACCGAAAGCTGCTGATGAAGGTGGTTTGGACGACGATGATGACGACGAGGAGCAACAAGCAAAAACCGACAGTGAAGCAAAGAAACAAAAAGGTGAGGAAGACGTTCGTTTGGAGGCTGTCAACCGACGCCAAGTGTTTGAGGAGGATCACAGCGATGCCTCCCAGCTCGTGCGGCGCCGCAAGGAGGATGTGCTCTCAACAATCTTGGAGGACCCTGATCTGGCACAAGATTTCGACCTGCTCAAGAAGGAAGTACGGAAGGTGATCGACAAGAGTGGTGGTAAAGTTCCGTTGGACGAATTTCCTCAGAAATTCGAGGAGATCATGCACAAACCGCTTGAACCATCCCACTTCGGCGGAATCAAGAAGCTGCGCAAGCTGCTCATGTTGCTCGAAGACGTCTGTGTCATCGTCGAACCAGAGCGTGAAGGCGAAGTCGAAACCGTGCAGTTCCCAGTCGAACCTGACGACGTACCCATGCTCCCGCGCCTCGCTAATTTCTGTCGCGTGTGCCCTGGAATTAGCTACGCGACGGCTGGAGAGCTGTCCTATCACGAGAAGACGAAGTGGCATTACTGGAATATGATGGCCAAATACGAAGGGCACGCTCCGATGAAGTACACTTTGTCCGCCACGTTTTGGAGCGAAGTATACGACAGCACAGACAACTCGATCTGCTACTACAACAAAATGACGGGCGAACTTGTCAAGGGATCGGAGCCGCCACCCGAGATGCAAGCCAATGATCTGGTTCTGGAGCTACTTCAAGAGCAGCCTCGCGAGCCTGTCGCTCCTGAACCTCAAGCTGAGGAGCCTGGTGTCTCAACTGTGGATGGGCTCGAGCCAAGCGAGACAGTGGCTCACACCGAGGAGGATCCATGGTGTCAAGTCGCTGATGACGCTGGAAACGTGTACTTTTACAACGCTATCACAGGGGAGTCCAGCTGGACCCACCCATCCGCTTCCACTGATTATGGTCGGGACGGCGAGAATATCGAATCCGCAGACGTCATTCACGATCCGTAGAAGCGGAACGGCTCGTCGGAATGGAATGACAATCAAGAGCCTGTGACTGGCATCGTCACCATTCAGCTGTGGAAAATGGGAGTGCGTCTTGCGTTGGCAACGACGCGACCCGAAGAGAAAGAAATAAACGGAAAAGTACCACACGGTTCATATTCCTGCTTCTTGCAGTGAAGTGAGAATGAAATATAGCGAATGCCAATGCCACAACGAACACTACGACAAAACTGAGAGACGCAGGCAGAGCGACACCACGGACACACGAACGAAGACCGACATGAAAGCTGGCGTCTTGCGCAGCGACCTCAGTTCAGAATGGAGGCGATGGCATAAGGGTTCACTTGTCGTGACGTCGTGGCCACACCTGCGGGTGACGTCGGCGACATCATTGAGGCTCCGTCCTCGCCAGATTCCGAGCCTGACGAAGACTTGGAGAGAGAGAGCAGAGTCTCGATAACTTGGGGATGCACAGAAGGTTCAGCAGTGGATGCTCGAGTGTCTTCATCGCCAGACACCACTTGTGCCTTGAGCTCGTCGTTGTCAGTATCACTAGACGGCGGTGCGGCGTCTCGGTTGTCAATGTGAGTTGCACAGTAGCCACCCTTTTTCGCACGAGCATTGCACCATGAGAGGCTGCATCGGCGACCACCGCCGTGGCTGTAGCACAGACCTCCGCTCTCAGAGCTGCTCTTGCAGCCAGCGATACGGCAACGGCGACCACCGCCGTGGCGCTTGCACAGATCTCGACTAACCGCTCCATTCGAGCACCCGTCGACTCTACATCTTCTGCCTCCGCCATGACTGTAGCAGAAGCCTCGGCTTCGAGAGCTGTTCTTGCACATCGGGAAGTCGCACTTCTTGGGGAGACACGAACGCTTCGATCCCTTGGGCGACATCTCGTCGTCCTCATCGCCATTGTCTTCGTCTGCAGCAGCGCGGGCATCTCCGTCTTCTTCACGCTGACGCTTGGGGATAAAGCCAGTCAGCCCATTTGAGGCGCTTGATAGCGAAGACAGCGCGGACGAAGGCGCCATCGGTGGCTTGGACACGATCGAGCGGAATGCGAAACCTGCAGACGACGTGGTCGGTGCCATCGGCAGCGAAGACGACGGTGGAAGCGCCGCGGGCTTCTCAAGCTTGACCATGCTGCCAAAGACGCTTGTCGCGTCGCCTTGTCGCACAGACGGAAGCCTCGGGGAGGGCATCGAAAGACGGGGTTGCGTCCACGTCGCATTCGCAGCGACGGGAGGTGCCGACATGGCGCCCGGCGCGGGGCTCGCCATTAACGGCGGGACCTGCAGCGCAGCGGCGGCGGCGCGCGCGGCAAGGAGCGGGGAGGAAGTGTGGGTCGCCATGGGGGCCAGCGGGATCAGTCCGGAGGAAGACGGCGGCGTCGGTGCGGAAGGGCGGCGCGTGAGTGGGGGGTTTTGCTGATGCAGCAGGTAAATCCAAGTGCGTTCCTGTTCTTCCTTGGTCTCGCGGTCGAGCGCTTCCTTCGTGCGCATCGTTCGTTCGCACGTTCGCTCGCTCGCTCTCTCTCTCTCTCTCTCTCTCGTTCGTTGGCAGCGAGAGAACCAGGCTGGCTTGGCTTTGTGGGCGGGCGGCGCGCAGTGGTGCGAGAGACAGAAATTGCCAAATGGACGGTCGATGGGATGTCGGCTCTCGTGCACGTCTGCTGCCGACGAAAAGAGTTGGGGTCAGTTGGTTCGTCGACGCAGTCGGGGTGTTCACGATGTTGGGCACAAAAAGACGAGTTTCGTTGTAGGGAAGGCACCAAATCCCAACAAACGTTGTTGGTTTTTCTTCTTCGTTGGGACACTGATGGTGTGAGCGCGATGTCACAGCAGATGGGGATCGGGGCTCGGGAACCAGTTCCGCGCGCGATGGGTTTGGGTGTCTGTGGACGGATGAGAGCGCAGTCGATCCAAACGTAGTACATTTCGGGAAGCGCGCATGACGTGTTGGATGACGCGTGGGCGCAGACGTTTGAAACAAGGCAGATTCCCTCGCAACCACAAGAGCACGGCCCTCGAGCATGTGGATGGTGGTGTGTCAAGGCCCTTGAAGTGCGACAAAGAATTCAGTCTGTGGAACACTTTTTCGAGCCTTGTTCTCTTCGCCAAGCTCTCTCTTTCTTCAGGATCGGAGGGGAAGGGCCAGGCCAGTCTGCGGGTGGCGGCACCAGCCTCGATTGCAAACGAGCGGATACACAAAGACGGTCCGCGGTTGTGGGAGAGTGGGTCGAAGCGACCACACATCCCACCAAGTGTCGACGACCGGGGTAGGTGTTGAGGTAGTTGGCCAATCAGCGTTCGTTTTTGGTGCCCACCAACCTCTGATGGAGAATAAACCCTTTCAAATAGAATAATCGTTGACGAAACAGCGTTTGCGCAAATGTCCTCGTCAAGGTCCATCACGGGCCCAGCAGAGTTTCGCCGCGTCTCTCGCACGGTAGCGCTGTCTGCTTCAGTGGAGCCATGACAGGCAACGTGTCGGACAAGAAGCGCTTCACCAAGGCAGCATCTGGGCCTCATGACAATGGCTGCACCAGCCGCCACCACGCTGTCAATGGCAGCTGATGCCCCCGAAGCCCAAATTCTGAGCGCGCTGCGTGACGTTGAGATTGCGAGACACTGCCTTGAGGAACGCCTCAGCTTCAGGAACGACCTGGTCTGCGGCAGGATGCGATGGCTTTGCTTTCTTCCGTCAAGTGCGGCGCGGCAAGTTCAGCGCACACAATTGGTCAACAAGGCTGTGTGTTTGTTTGCACATGCACCGGAGAAGGAGCAGCTTGAGCCCAGTTCATGGTGCTTGCAGAGTATTGCTGCCTGGCATTGTCCATCATTGCATGGGACTTGCTTGCTCTCATGGCATGGCACAACAACAGCCCACAAACGCAACTCTATCACGGGGCACGAAATACCACAACACAGCACGGGCCGCCGCATGAATCGACGCCATGACAACGCGGCAATCAGCCCACGCCTTCCGAGTGGGTGAGGGATCCACGACGCGAAGGCGGCGTTACAAGGAGCACGATGATGTGTACGCATGGCACCAGTACGGTACAGTAATGTACACGCACAGCACCTCACGCCGGCGGCCATGTTCCGTGACCCAACCTGACAGTTTCGTGTACGGAGAGCTAGCGATGACGGCGTCGCCTCGACCGCAACAGTTGTCGTTGGACGCCGTCACAAAGGCTCCTCCCACATCAGACAGAGATGCGCAGTGCGGTTCGAACTGTTCAGTGCACTGTCATCTGCCCATTCAGCGCTCTCGCAGACAAAAGCAAAACGGCAACGCTGCCACATTGGAGTCAAAGGAGACGCGCATGGTCGAGGCAAGGAAGAACGCAGAGCTTCCGCTCACTCGCACACACGTCGCTCGTTTGGGAGCAATGCAGCATTGCGGTCGTGTGCATCTTGAAGAGTCGCAGGAATGCGCATGCGAACGATGATTGCGCAAAAAACCGCCACAGCAACACACAAACACACCACACAGAACACCAGAATTCAGTCTGCAGACGAACTGTGACGAAAACAACGGCGGACCCCAGAAAAACTGTGAAAACTTCTTATTCTCACTGAAGTATCGCATCGTTTCCCCATGGATCCCGCTGCAAAACCAAAGCTCACCCCACCAAGTGAATGAACCGTTTGGATCTTGTTTTTTCGTGTGGGGAAACCCCACAGGATTGCACAGTTCAAACACACACACAACCGAAATCAGATTTTTGCCACAAAAATGTGAATTTCAGAACAGTCGGCGAACGAGAAAGGCTTGTCGAGTGATGGCCGGTTTTTCGGCGAAGCCGTATTTTTTGCCTCTTGGGAGCAAACAGCTTTGGCCAAAAAGGCGATCATCGCTCTCTCTCTCTCTCTCTCTCTCTCTCTTCGACAGCCAAGCTCGCTCCCGACGCGATCGATTGCGAGTCGACGACATCGCGGCGACACTACTACAGCGACAGCCAACGAGCGCCTACGGCAGCGCGCGTGACGCCCACGTCGCGCTACAAGATCTGCGACGTGCGACAGGCGTTGAACCGACCAGCGATCGACAGTCAACAGGAATGGCAGCAGCCATGAACCGAAGTGTGCGTCCAGAAAACATCGAATTCACCGTCAAGGTGGGATGCCCTGGCTTGGTGATTGTGTGCGACGCTTGTTGAAATGCGTTCTCACTTGTTACCATTGGCGTCTTCCCCGTAGGCGGCCGAGGACCTCATCCTCACTGGGACAGAGCGCTCCATCATTCGCGTCCCGGCGAACAACATGTACTCCTGCCTCATGCAGAAGACACAGCGGTTCTCGTCATTGTTTCGCCACTACAGCAAGCACCATGGCTTGCCACGCGAGTCCCTTGACTTCTTCTTCACGGTGCGTTACACTGGAGTGAGCAAATCCAACGATGCGTATCGATGAGTGACGACCAGATGTATGCATCGCAGAACCGCCTTGATCCAGAGGATTCCCCCGAGTCTGTGCATCTTCAAAAGGTGCTTGAGCCGATAGACGACATAAGAAGAGACGTCATGAACCCACCGATTCTGTCTGTGTCTGTGGCAGAATGACATTATCCTCGTACGCCGGCGCTCCGTCTCCGTCGCCGTCCCGATACCCGTGCTCAATCACGATGGTTACTTCGCCGATATGCGGCAGCTTTTCATGGTTTGTGGAAGCATGCGTATGTGAATCAGCTGAGCACAAAGTTGATTAGGTGGTGGTGTGTTCTCCTTAGAGTGACAACGCGACGGATGTGGTGTTCCATGTGGGTCCAGACCAGACTCCGATTCGAGCCCATCGCTTGATTCTGATGGCGCGGTGTGAGATCTTTCACGCCATGTTTCGCCCGGGCGCGATGCGTGAAAGCGAAGACGGAATCGTTCGCATTGCGGATCACTCACCGGAAATGGTCTCCAAGATGTTGGAGTTCATTTACACTAACCACGTGTCGGACATTAACAAGCTGAGCTCGTCGGTACGTTCATGGGTTTTATGTGTAACCCTATTGTTGCGGCTAACGTTGCTTTGTTTGGTAGCAATTGATTGATCTGATCATGCTTTCCGAGCAGTATCTACTACATCCACTCAAGAATCTGTGTGAAGTGGCCGCTCGGGATATCCTGGGCGTCACCAATATTGGACGGTTTCTGTGTGCAGCAGAGAAGTACAACGCAACATACCTGCGAGAGTACTGCCTCATGTTTTTTGCGACGCATTCGGCTGAAGTGATTGAAGACGAGAGTTTTCGAGACGAGCTTGAAGCCTGCCCATCACTCGCGCTTACGATTCTACGAGCCCCGGGTAGGTCATTTAGTGGACCGATGGAACCCATTTGTAAGCGCCGCCGACTCAACATGCCGTTCGACGATCCTGAGATGTGATCAACATGGATCATGTTCTCTGAGTCTCTGTGATGGGGTCTCCGCTGTTGACCAAGGACCACTCCACCTCAAGCTGCTATTTATCTCATTTTGACGCGCACCCCGATGATGCGTGAGTCGTGTGGTGATGGCAATGAGTCTCCAACGCGTTGACTTCATGAAGTCGATTACCCCAACTCTGATTATGCTGGTGTCATGGATACCTCCACAATGTAGAAATCTCAGTAACAATCGTGACGGATCAATCTTCATGACCGACAAACTCAAAGCTTCCGAACTCGGCGTTCCATTCGCGGTAGAACTCGAGGTCCTTGGTTGCGACGCTAGAGCGAACCTAGCAGATCCGTTTATGAGCAATCCACACAGAAATACAGCAAAGGTGCTATCGTACCCCTCGAAGTGCTGCGTTGAAATCTTCAAGACTGATCGGTCGAACTGCATCCGCATCCATTGTGCGGATGTCTGGGCAGCTCCGAATCGGCCCCATGGCAGCCTCAGTACACAATGCTCGGACGTCGGCACCAGAATATCCTACACTGATGCTTTCAGGCAAAGCCACAACAATGGTAGGCAATTCAGTGCGACACAAACCTTTCGTTTTTTCTGCGACCAACTTTTTCTCGTCGTCAGACAGGTCATGCTTGTTGCTTCGGAGGAGGCGATTGATCAGATCTAAACGAGCCTCAAGCGAAGGGAGCGGAATATATAACCGCTTGACAAATCGACGCCGAGCAGCTTCATCGAGCTCCTGGGGTCTGTTCGTCGCACCTGCTCGGTTTCCATTCGCTGTCAGCATCTCGTTGAGTAGTGGCCCAGAGCGAAAATTATTGCATACCCACAACAAGGATGACATCATCCGCTTTTGTACCCGCACCATCCAATTGAACGAGAAATTCAGTCTTCATTCTTCGACTCGCTTCGTTCTCCTCAGAGCTACATGTCCCCGTAATTATCAACGACCTTGCCACTATTAACGAATGGATTGACGTACCTGCGTTGCGTGAGCAACGAGTCAATTTCGTCGATGAAAATTACTGATGGCTACGAATCGTCTTGAAATCAGCATCCACACATAAAGATGTCACATCACATCAACAGACACACCTGTTTGACGGCAGCGACAGCAAACAATGTGCGGACGAGTTTTTCTCCCTCTCCAATCTTGAGCACAGCCGAGCTGTTATTCATGTGCCCGTGCCCAGCTAGAGCGGAAGTGTACCCTTACCCATTTACTGGTCAATGAGCTTGCTGAAATGCTGAAAAACGTCGCTCCCGATTGATTGGCAATGGCTTTGCCGATCAGAGTTTTTCCCGTTCCAGGCGGCCCGAAGAGAAGCAAGCCTGAGGTTGCCCACTTGAATGTTAGCTATGCATTGTCGTAGCAATGGAACTACTACCATACCTTTCGGGAGAGACCGGAGACCCGTGAAAATATCAGGTCGAGCCATTGGCCAGATGACGAGCTCGTTCACACATCGCTTTGCAAACTGCAGTCCGGCTACAACGCAGAAGATGCACCATGATGAGGACGAGGAACGTATGATGGTGCTGTGTCAGCATCTTACCAATATCGTCGAATGTAACTGGGTCACCGTAGTCGACAATCTCCATTTCAATCTTTGCAATCAAATCAGGATCGCAACTCTTCAGACGCGGATCAATATCCTCTTCTTCTTCTGCTGGCTGAGCGTTCTTGCTGAGCACGTGCAGAACAGATGAGCGAGGCCGACCAACACGAGAGCAACTTGCCAAAACAACCTTCCCATACTAGACTTGGCGGGCTTTTTCTCTTCGCCCGGCCTCACAATTGGCGAAACAAACTTCTTTCGCACTGGGCAACCGTCATCGTCATCGTATTCATCAATTGATGATGAAGGCGCGCCACCGAGGAGAAGGTTCGGATTGATCGGGTGGTACGAGCCAGATCGAGGGGTCTGGCGCGAAAGACATCGACCACCACGTTGTCTCTGGCGGCCATCAGCCTCATCTTCATCCATTGCCGAATGCCGGCCATGGAGCCTGTCAATCTAAGCACATGTACACACGCTATTGTCCAATGTATTGCTATTGCAACAGCACCAGCACGTACTTCGAGCTTTTGCCCCGCCGTTTGGAACGGGTTCCGACCTGGTAGTGGACGCTCAGCGATACTTCGCGGCGGGGGCAACAGCATCGTGTCGCTATTGTAGTTGTCAGCGTCATCCTCCACGCCCACAGCGCTAGACTTCTTTTTGAGAAGCTCACTCAAGGCGAGCTGAGGACCAGACATGCCACCATGTTGTGCACTTGTTCCAACAGGCGCAGGTGGTGGATATGAAAAGGGTGGCGCCGTGCCAGTTTGAGCCTGTTGTTTCACAGTTGATTGTCTTGCTGGCGTGTCGACGATCATTTTCACTGCAGAAGCCGTTCGAGGCGGCTGGTGAGACTCAGTCTGTGACAATGCACATGTTAGCACTCGCGTCGTCAACGAGTTAGTCGACATATACACCATTGCCTTGCGGAAGAGGCCGGAAAAGCTGCTTGAACCTCTTCAAGCGACACACTGCGGTCCTCGCTCCAGTGTCCACGCACTCGTGCGCGAAGCTCACTGCGACGCGATGAGATGCGTTCGATGGTTTCCTTGCGTTGTCGCTGTTGAAGTCGCACTGGCGGAACATTGAAACTCTGAGCTGCACACTCACAAACGCGATCGTTCGTTGGCGCTCTATCACGCACCGAATCTCTCAAAGTGGACGCGTTGAAGCGCACGGACACCCGCTCGTTGGCTCTCGGGGACGTCGACGAGCTCTAGGTGTCGCAGGATCTCGAGCTGCGTCTCAGCGTCGCGCGCAGTCGCCGCCGAGCGCACCAAGCGATCATACGTTGACGCCATGTTGCCGTGTCCGTCAAATGTGTTGGCGCCGAGTGTATTCACATGTAAAAATAGCAAAACACAAGATATTTGAATGTTTAAAAGCGGTGATGGAATGTGTCAACGGTGGTGACGGAGATTGTAGCGCGCGGTGCCTTCAGCTCGCTTCGCAGCAGCAGACGCAGCTGCAGCAGCGGCCACTGCCTTCGCAGCAGCCCGGCGGCGGCGATGAGGATCCTTCTCCACAGCTTGTGTGTGCTCATCGTCGTCTGCGAGATCGTCATCATCGTCATTCCGATCACCATTTTGATGCTCTCGAGTTTTTGAATTGCCCCGAGAAAGTGGTGTCGATTCATGCGACGCTTTCTTGTTGGCACGAGGCTTGGGTCGACTGCGAACAGACTCGCTTTGCATGGATGCGGCTCCGGTGTCCGATGAATTGGGTGTTGCTGCTTTGGTGGATTGTCTGGGTTTCTTTGGAGACGGAGCTGATGTCTCCTCTTTTGTTGAGCTTGCGGGAAGATGCAGTTTGCGCGCCTGAGAAATCAAGTCGCCATTTACTATGATCATACTGTAGTGACCTGTAGCATATAAAAAGATGTTCACGCACCTTTGATCCCCACTGGAATGGCTCATGAGATTCCGGCTTGGCGCCGAGCTTTTGGAAGTTTGATGCAAAGAACTCGTAGTTGGGCTTGTCTTCAAATCCGCACTCGCGGGCAGCCTTCATCATCGCGATCCATTCCTTGGGAAGGCCAGCGCACAAAGACTCCACAGGCGTCTCCCGCTTCATCTGAGCACCTTCCGCGTCACTCTTGGCTTGCTGCCACGGCAAGTCTCCACGCATCATGTAGATGAGCACGTGCAAAAGCGCCTCCACGTCATCTCGTCTACTAGCGGCTGTTTATGACGGACAATACCAAAGCAGTCATACGCTTGGATCACATCCTGATGTCCAGCAACCACAGTGTTACGTACTGTCGCCACGGTGGCAATTAAGGCTGAGGAATGTCGGTGTGCCCACCACAGCTCCACCAGTCTTGTACTCTTTGTGCTTGCCCGTAGCCATGATATAGCGTTCGGCGATGCCAAAGTCAACACAATAAACCTAGAGATAGCAAGCAGTTGGGGTGATCAATTAGATGTCAAGGCATCTACATTTGTGTGAGATGTGCCCACCATACCTGGCTTTCATCGCGGCTGTCTACCATAAAGTTCTCTGGCTTCACATCAACATATAGGATATTCTTCGAATGGATGAACTCGATCGTGCGAATCTATTGCCACTCACAAACAGAGAGAATGAATAAGTGCGTTCATACAACACGTCTTCAAGTGCTTCGATGGATCCTACCAGATTCAGCCCAAGTTGGGCCGCAGTTGACGACTGAATCGTACCATGCTCACGCACCACCGCTTCCAGTGTCCGACCCAATCGCTCCATGACGAGAAATCGATAGCCCTGCCAGAGAGGCGCGAGATACTCAGTGGCGCTGCGACTGCAGCAGATGCACACATGGTCAGACAAACCTTGTCTTCACCGTACGCCCCGGGAGGGATGTAGGGGATTCCAGGATGCTCCCGCAGGTGAGATTGATAGATGAGGTGTTCAGCATAGAGCGCGTCAGCGTTGCGCTCGGCAGCCGACTTCTTGCGCTTCTTGTTGTTTGTCTTGCCCTTGCTGTTTTTGTCTATCACTACCAGCGGCGAGATCTTGATCACGAACGCATCGCAGCGCTTGGCCTTTAACGGCTGCAGAGGAGTGGCTGCATGTGGCCAGGAGCAGTGAGACCCATGAAAGATGGGCGACAGATAGGAGTCGTACTGTACCAGCGAAGACATCGCTGCACGCGCCAGCGCCAAGCTTTGCGCCAACCTTCCAGTTCTTCAGCGTCACCCCTTCCATCGTGGTCGCAACAGGTTTATGAGTGTGTTTAGAGTGACTTTCCTCAACGGATGTTGATCCGATTCTATGACGTTTATTGGAAGAAAGTGATCTACTGACCCATTCATTGGTCCAAATTCACAAAGAAGGATGGTACTGTATCTCGGACCAGTGCAATTAGCTTCTCAGAGGTGAGATGGCAGCTTTGGGGGACCGTAGCGAACATGTTGTGGGCTGAAACAATCATCGTCAGTCAGCAGAATCAAGCAGCGAAGACTACTTGCATAAACGTACCCAATATCAGCCACGCGAGCCGTGCCCGAGAACATCATCGTGTGCTTGAGCTCGTCGTTCAGGATCTTGAGCACATCGAAAACGCCTTGCTCACCCTGTGAAAAAAGAGACGTGAATGCGTCATGAGGAATCCCCGCAAAGAAGGCAGGCGACATCAGGGGACTACGTACGCTGTGCGCGAGACCCCACAGCACGGGGCGACCGATGAAGACAGCACGAGCGCCGAGTGCAAGCGCCTAATTTCCGCGTACACAGCCCAAGACAAATGCTGAGAGATGACACAGCTAAACATTTGCAGCAACACAGACGCACCTTGAAGACGTCAGTTCCACGACGGATGCCTCCATCCAAGTACACCTCAGCTCGTCCCTTGACAGCCTCCACGACTTCCGCCAACGCCTCGATCGTTGATGACACACCATCGAGCTGACGCGCACCATGGTTCGACACCAAAATGCCAGCACAGCCCATCTCGACAGCCATAGCAGCATCCTCAGCAGTGAGAACACCCTTGACGATCACCGGCAGCTTCGTGATGCTCTTGAGCCACTGAACATCCTTCCAGTTCAACGTGAGGTCAAAAAGCGTTCCCACATAATGGGCGAGACCAGAGTCCTGAAGGCTGCGGACGCCGTGCGCGTGCTTGCCTCCAACGTCCGCGTAGTTTGCGAGCTGAAGGTGCGTCGGCAAATGGAACTTGTTGCGAACATCCGGCTCGCGATGGCCAAGCACCGGCGTATCCACCGTCAGCACGATGGCCTTGTAACCCGCCTTCTCCGCTCGCGTCACCAGGCCTCGCGTAATTTCTATCAGGCCATTACGACTGTCAGCGAATCCAACTCGACGATTTCATCAGAGCTGCGTGTCACATCAATACCTCGATCCTTGAACACATACAGCTGAAACCAGCGAAGACCGTCATCATTGGCAACAGCGACGTCCTGATCAATCGCAAACATAGTGTGCACAACAGTGAGTTGAAGGCATGAGCCAGATAATTGTGCGGTGTAAATCATCCCACCTCGAGGCTCGTGGTTGAGAGAGAGCTGAGAATGTAGCCCGCGCCAAACTTGGCCGCCGCAGAGGCACTGCCCCGCTCACCGACAGGATGCGCCATGCACTGCATGGCCGTCGGAGCGATGCACACTGGCGAAGACACATCCTCGCCAAGAATCGTCGTGCGCGTATCGATGGAGGAGACATCGCGGAGCACTCGTGGGCGCAGCACAAATCGCTTGAACGCCTCTCGGTTCTCACGCAGCGTGACCATGTCATCCGCGCCCGACGAGTAGTAGTCAAACGCGTTCTTCGGGAGATACTCCTTCGCGAACTCCTCGTACTCGAGCACGTTCAATGGTGTGGCATCGCTTCCCGGTACGACCTTCATGTTGTTGTGGTTGGAACGACTTCGAGAAATGGCAGCGCAATTAGAGAGAGCGCAACACTGTGATGCCCGAAGTCGGGGCAGGGGCTGTACACTGATCCACATGTCAGCACACACACACATCACATTGCAGTGCAGCCATATCGCGTTAAACGGGCAAAGACAGGTAAATACCAGTATTGAAACGCCTTGTAATAGGATATTGTACGGTACACAATAAAGTCCAAATGGACCGCTAGGGAGCGGCTCCCCGACCCCTCCGGCCACGTGCGCTCCTCATGCCTGTTTGGCTGGGCGGCTCTGCTCCCCTCCGCTCTCCGCTCTCCGCTCGCCTCCTCCTCCGCCTGTTGTTTTCACCACCGCCCCCCCAGATCGCCGCTTGACCGGATCATCTCGAACGCTGCAAGCATGCTCTCCACGACTCGTGCTCTCTCGCGCTCGCTTCACACCACGGCGCGTCGCATGGCGTCTGACGCCTCGGGCGCCGCCGCCACGGCCACCAAGGACACGCTTAACCTGACCTCGCCCTACCAGGCCTTCTTCAAGAACGCGCAGGTCGACCTCGTGCAGATCCCTGGTGTCGACGGTGAGTACGGTGTCACCGCTGGTCACACGCCGATCATCTCGCAGCTCAAGCCGGGCGTCGTCAAGGTGCATGTTGAGCGTGAGAAGGACGTCCAGTCGTTCTTCAC
This sequence comes from Pythium insidiosum, assembly GCA_022836835.1. Taxonomy (NCBI): domain Eukaryota; phylum Oomycota; class Peronosporomycetes; order Pythiales; family Pythiaceae; genus Pythium; species Pythium insidiosum. The sequence continues at coordinate 439,330 of JAKVDI010000016.1, forward strand.
GGCCGGCGGCTTCGCTCTGACGCATGCCGACTCGACGACCGACATCGCGTGCGTTGAGCTTGTCAAGCTCGAGGATGTGGATGCCGCCGCCGCGGAGGCTGGTCTCAACAAGTACAAGGCCGCCGTCGCTGCCGCCCCGGAGGGTTCGGCGGAGAAGGCCGAGGCCCAGATCGGTCTGGACGTGCACCAGGCTCTCGTTTCCGCGCTTCAGTCGAGCTAGATTCGTCGTTATCATCGTGCGTTGACTGTTCTCACCTCGCAGCCTAGCTCATCGAGCGAGTGAGGACGAAGCGAAATGGAAATGAATCTCAAATGAACAGAAAAAATCGAGGAATGTTGTGAGGCTCAAGTCGCATTTTGGACTTCGGTTCGTCCTGTCACCTCAGCGTCCTGTCACCTTCCTCGCCAATCTTCCACATCAGTCTCCAATGAGCTTTTCCAGGTTCTATTCCGTCACAGTCTGTCTTGGTGAGCGTGTTCAAATAGGGACTGAGACCTTTCAGGATCGAGTGACTGTTCATCGCACGCACCTCTTCCTTCCACTTCGCTGCTTGCTCGGTCCGCGCACATTGCACGATGATTGATGGTGATGCCCCGCAGGGCGAGGCGCCCAGATCATCAAGGTGGTCATGCCCACCTATATCATGGCTCCAACGGAAGACGAACGGTGTGCTGTAACGGCGTCGTGAAGTAAGGACGGAACAGCAGAGCTAACCGACGTGCTCTACACCAGCTTTCGCCGCAAGAAAGTATGCAAGATAATCCAGGAATGCCTTCAGAAGGAACTCGATGGCAAGCAGTACGATGAAGACGACTGCAAGGTGTGGTGTACGACGATTGCCGACACCATCAAGGGACGGATCAAGAGCGAGTGTAACTTTCCTCGATACAAGATCGTCGTTCAAACATTCATTGGGCAACAGAAGCTGCAAGACGTGCGCATCGCGTCGCGGTGCCTCTGGGACAATGACAACGACAACCATGCGTCGGCCGAGTTCTATAGTGTGAGTCAGTCGTATTTCACAAACGACGATAACGAATCGTGTGGAATGCAACTGACGCAGTGGAATATGGTGGCAGCAACATATTTGGGCGACTTGCATCGTATTTGGCTTCTACGCCGACTGATTGAGGCGACAACCGAAACACTCCACGCATGCTTATGACAATTCGCTGTATTTGATTGCTTCTCTATACAAAAACATTTTTCTCTTCGTAACATACACACAGCCATCACGTTTCCCCCCGAATTTGCGGAGATCCATGACACCCAATACAAATCGACATGTGTTCGGGCCTCGAGGAGCTTGAGTGCTATCTCCAGCTGAAAAACTGACCGTGTTGATCGATTCAAGAGCTCCCACGACAGCCATCATACACATTTCAAAACTTGAATACAGGAATACGGTTCAGCAATGCGAGCCTGCCATGCGCCTCCAACATCACAATGGAATGTGAGTTGGAATCTCGTCTCGTTAGACGGCAGCTGCAAAGCGTGCCATTTAGGTCAGGCTTGATCTAGGTGAAGCTGGCGATACTCGAGTTACTCGCTTGAGTTGAGCATTTCCCATGTGATTTGCAAGTCAAGATCACCCTCATGTGTGCACAGGTGTTCGAGGTTCGACAGGATGAGCTCAACTTCCAACTGGAGCTCATGAATCTTGGGGTACGTGATGAACTTCATGGATTTGCCATGGCATCGCTCCATCGCTTGCATCTTGATGTTGATCAGCGCTTCACGTTCGGTAGGTCCGTCTCCGAACGAAATGATGTGTCGTGGTATAGAGCTCTCCTCACCGAACGTATCCCACACGGGAAACACCTCATTGTTGAAGGCCTCGATTTTCCATCGTCGCGGACAGTCGGGTACAAGTACTCGTAGGACGATCGCGCAGAATAACCTTGATCTGTGTGTTCAAAAACGGCAGAACTCGGGGCATGAACAATGTAGCCGACAGCTCCACCCATCCAGTTTCAGCAGCGGTGACGATGACAACACGGCCGAAAGTTAATGCCTTCTCGAGCAAAAGCACCACGCTGTGTTCCAGCTCTCGCAGTTCGGCTTGAACATCATCTGGGATGTCAGGCTTCTCATTGATGAACTTGGGGCAAAGTCCGTGCTTGGCAATCGCGGTCGACGCCATCAATGTGTCATCTTGAGAAGAAAACACGCGAGACACAACATTAGTGAGTGATGGTTCAGGCAACAAAAATGAAGCGATGGTAGCTGAGAGCGGGACAACCACCAGCGGCTCGGTCCAAATCTCAAGTGCCACCACCACGACCACGACTGAGTAGTCAGGTGGACTCGTCACACTCACCCCAATCAAAGAAGATGATGACATCTTCCTCCACCAGTTTCGGGACGCTGGCGTGATCGTTGGCGCTGCTGGCGTGGTTGCTCGCCACGTCGAAGGGCGCGTCCAGCGTGAGGCTGCTGGGTCGCTCGTCAACGCAGACGTCTCCACCCGTGCGGCTGGTGTTGGGCGCCATGAGGAACGAGTCGGTCACAGCGGAGTCTCCGGCAATGGTCCACGGCCGCGGGTGCGTCGACTGGTGCTTCGCTCGCGCCGCCGCAACTGTCTGTGTCACGTCGCGCGCGTGTCGTGGCGACGAGCTCGAGAGCGAGAGAGACAGACAGACAGACAGACCCGAGAAGCGAGTGCTGTCAGTTGTTGGCGGTCGGTCTTCTCCGAGCCGAGGACCAAAACCAGAACTGACTTCCACCGCCACCACGCCAGACAACAGACAACGGTGCGCGCGCGCACTCTCTCTCTCTCTCTCTCTCGCTGTTGTTCTGTGGGAAGGAGCACAGGCTGCTTGCCTACCAGCACAACACACAACGCAAACGTTGGTCTGTCTGTCTGTTTGTTGGTGTGGTTGTTGTTTGTTGCGCTGGTAGCCCTAACCGTGGGTGGGAGGCATCTAATTTTTATCCAATGGATGATCAATATGGAGGTGACTTGGCCAATGATACGCATCAACCGACGCGATTGACCACACACAACCACGCAACAGCCAGCGCGGCAGAATGGTGGTCACGCAGCAGGTGGGTGGGCGGGTGCATGCGCCGTGAGTGAGACAGGTGCCGGAAGCCCTCAGCAGCGTCCGTGGAGCCAGCATGCACCCTCGCCCCAACGGTCAGCTCCGCTCAGCAGCGTGTCTTGCGATGGCGCCGACGTTCCCAAGCGCGTGCGTGATGGATGCTGTGTTCGACGCCCCATGCGCGTGCTGATGGATCAGCTCGTCAGTTGGAATAGGTACAGTCGGATTAGAATCGGCCAGTGACTAAAAGCACCGCTGGCTGGCTCTGTCGGCACTATCGTTGCAAACCACCGCACATCGTGCGGATGGATGGATCCATGGACGCGACACCAAGACTGTCCACAAACAAGATGTCAGATTGAGTGATAGCGACACGTCTTCACGGGTAGCCGATCTACGGGTGGTCCTGTGGTAAAGCTGTGCACGTGAGCGTGCCACCAAGCCACGGCAGGAGCAGCCTTGTCTAGCTAATGTGAACATTCACGAGCGACTTGGCACGGCAGACGCCAGCGCTGGTCTTGATCTCGTTGCCCTTGTACGTCGCGACGCCTTCCGCGTTCGTCAGCAGGTCCACCGACGCCTTCTCCCACACCTTCTGCTTCTTGAGCTGCGCAGCCGACAGCGGCTCGCCGCTCTCCGTGTCGATAAACACACGCTCACCAGCCTTCGCATCCACTGGAGGCTCAATAAACTCGATGCGGTCATGCGCCTCGTTCGACGCGCACAGCACCATGCCATGCGACTTGAAGCCGGCGAGCTTGGCTGGCTTGAGGTTCAGCAGCACCAGCACCTTGCGGTTCTGCATCTCCTCGAGCGAGTAGAACGCACGCAAGCCCGAGGCGATCTGGACAGGCTCCTCCTCGCCAATGTCAATCTCCTCGCAGTACAGCTTCTCCGACTCCGGGTGCGCCCACACCTTGGAGATCACACCGACACGAATGTCCAGCGAAGCGAACAGTGGAATCGCAGCCTTTTCGGCCTTGACGGGCTTCGGGGCCGCCTTCGCCTTCGCGGCTTCCTCTTGCTTCTTCAGCTCCTCGTCACTGAGCACCTTGTTGAAGAGGATGTCACCAATCGCGACCTCGACACCAACCTTCAGATTGTCATAGTCGGGCGACAGCTGCGTGAGGAGCATCGGGGCCGCGTTGAGCTTGGAGAAGATCTTCTCCGCCGTTGCGGGCATGATGGGACTCAAGAAGTGCGCAATGACGTAGATCGCCTCCAGACACGTACGCACGACAACGAGACGAGGCTCGTTCTCCTTCATGTGCCACGGCTCCTTGTCCGTCAGGTACTTGTTAGTCTCTCGAAGAGCATTAAGCAGCACAAAGCACGCGTTTTGAAGTGCGTAATCCTTGTACGCGATCTCCGTCTCGTGCAGCAGCGTGTACACATCGAACGGGTGGTCAGCCTTGGCATCCGGGACGAGACCGTTGGCGTACTTCTTGCAAATGTTCACCGTACGGTGCACGAGGTTACCCAGCGTATCAGCGAGCTCAGCGTTGTGGATGTTGATCAGATCGTCCTCCGAGAACGGCATATCCTGACCGTAACGCGAGGAGCGCACGAGGAAGTAGCGGAACGAGTCGAGACCAAACTTGCCAATCATGTCGTAAGGATCGACGACATTGCCAATACTCTTGCTCATCTTCGTGCCGTCCTTTGCGTTCACGAAGCCGTGAGCAAAGACGCGCTTAGGCAGCGGCAAGCCCGCGCTCATCAAGATGCACGGCCAGATCACACAGTGGAACCACGTGATGTCCTTGCCGATGATGTGCACGCTGGCCGGCCAGTACTTGGCGTTCTCTCCATTGGGGTAATCGATCGCAGACAAGTAGTTCGACAGCGCGTCGAACCAGACGTACATGACGTGCTCTGGGTCGTTCGGCAGCGGAATGCCGTGCGAAAACGTCGTGCGCGACGCCGACAGGTCCTGCAACGGCTCTTCAAGACGACGCAGGATCTCCTGACGACGCACCTCAGGCTGCAAGAACTCGGGGTTCTCGTGGAAGTGCTTCACGAGGCGCTCCTGGTACTTGGACATCTTGAAGAAGTACGACTTCTCTTGCATCTTCTTGTACGGAACGCCAGTCGTCGGGTCCTTGAAGTCGGTCTGCTGCGCCTCCGTCTCCGTCACAAACGTCTCCTCGCGCACGTTGTACCAGCCCTCGTACGTTCCAAGGTAGATATCTCCGTTGTCGAGCGCACGCTGGAAGATCCACTGCACAAACTTCTTGTGCTTGTCGCTTGTCGTGCGGATGAAGAAGTCGTTCGACATGTTCAGATCCGTCGTGAGCTGGCGGAAAATGGCCGAGTACTTGTCGCAGAGCTCCATCGGCGTCACGCCATTCGCCTCTGCGGTCTGCGCGATCTTCTGGCCGTGCTCGTCGGTGCCCGTGAGGAAGTACACATCACGACCAAAGATGCGATGGTAGCGCGCGATCACATCCGACGTCACATTCTCGTACGCGTGGCCCATGTGCGGCACACCGTTGGTGTAGTGGATAGCCGTCGTGAGATAGAAGCGCTCACGGTTCTTGGACTGCTCGTCCACGGCCTTCTTCACCTGCTGCTGCAGCTCGCGGATGCGCACATCCTTCTTCTCCGCCTCTGCCTCCAGCTGCGAGATCTTGACCTGCAGCGAGTCCACGCTTTCTGTCGCCATGGTCGTGGTCGTTCTTGCTCTCTGAGAGAATGAGGAGGAAGCGGAGACGACGGCTCCTTTTCTGCTTCGCTGTCTTGTGCGCCACAGCCACACGCGGATTCTCCGCTCACTCACGCTGGCCGAAACTAGTTAAAACCGTTTTCAGCCAATGGTAGGGCAAACGCCCTTTGGTCGAAAACGAGCAGCACTCACACCATGGATTTCCTGATATTCATGTCCCGTGCACGGAGTTGACATGCGACATATTCCCTTGTTGAGATTTTCTTCGCAAAATACTCAAAATATATTGTCCTATCGGAAGCGCAAGTGATAAAATTGCAGCTGGCGTCACGAGCAATAATATTGTGTCGCGCTTGTATTTTGAAAATTTGACATCCGTTCTGGTGGCGCGCCAACTTTCCCGCGCTGGATCCCCACCACCATCATCTCCCTCGTCGCCGCTGAGAACAAATCCCCGTCGCTCGTCTCGATCGCGCCTCACTCGACTCGCGATGGAGGCGCTCAAGATGCCGTCGAGCGGCGACGCAAGCGTGAGCGCACCCACGCTGACAGCCACCTCCACTGTAGCGACGTCCGTACCGTCTACCTCGGTCGCATCTCCGTCGTCTTCCCCATTTCGAATTCCGCGAGTGCGCCGCGTGGATGCTATGGCCGCGCTCACGGCCGCCTCGCCTCTGTCGTCGACATTTGGCACGACGTCCCGGAGTCGCAGCAATAGCGCGACAAGCGTGGTCAGTATGGCAGTTTCCTGCACCTCAACAAGCCCAAGATGAGCCCGTTTCGAGGATCCATCGCGGAGGATGCACCATTCACAACTGTGTTGGACCAGCTGCATGCAGAGCAGAAGAGCACCATCGAGGCACTCACATACCAAGTCGAGTTTTATCGTCAACGTGAAGAGCGATATACCAAGGAGCTCGAGACGCTCCGCCGACACGTCCAGGAAGTTGGCGAAAAGAGTGGCGGCCAATCAGATGCGGCTGCTGTGACGCGCCTCGCGATGGAAAACCGACTGATGGGAGATGAGCTAGATGCTCTCCGTACGAAGCAGGTGCGGTGGCGTGAAGAACGCGCCAAGCTGCAGCGTCAACAGATCGACTTGGAGCAGCAGTTGCAAGAAGCCCGCCACAGTATCGCCGCATTCTCGCAAGCTGTGGAGCAGTTGGAGCTCAAGATTCAGCGTCGTGAGTCTGAAGGTCAAACTCGTGCCTTGCAGTTGGAACAAGATGCTCGAGCCAATGCCTTGCGTTGCGAGGAACTGGAATCTCAGCTTTTAAGACAGGAATCGATTCGTCAGGAGTGTGATCGATTGCGACAGCAGCTCCAGTCAACGTCAGATGCCGCTGCAATGCGTCAAAGTCGAGATGCAGAACAAATATCGATTCAGTCCCGACAAATCGACGAACTTCGACAGCAACTGCGAGAGGCAATGGAGTCAAGATCGCAACGACAGGAATCTGAAGGAGATTTACGACGGACTCTTGGAGAAGTCACCGATGAAGTGACAAGACTGAGGGCAACGGTCGACGACCGAGAACGCCAAATTGGCGACCTGACAGATAAACTTGAGAAGACAAAGAATCTCTTGGCTCTAAGAGAGAAGATGGTCGCAGCGGACAGCAAGCGGATGGAAGAGAGTAAAGCAACCGCCCAGAACCTGTCTCACCAGGTTAAGGTACTCGAAGAAGAGAAACAGTCACTTCAACGACATTTGGACTCGACTAATCGATTGCTACGCGAATCAAAAGGCGAGCTCGACGCAATGAGAACCAGGCAGTCAGGAAAAGATCATGCTGTTGTTGTCGCCACCCTTCGGCTGAAATTGCAGCTTTGAAGGAGCGACTTCGATCTGAGTTTCAACAGGAAAGGGAAGCGTTAACGCAAGCCAAGCTATCCCTTGAGAATGAAGTTCAAGATCTAGTTGCGCAATTGTCGGACAAGGAACGCATTCATCAACGTCTCCAAGATGAAGTTACTGAGAAGGACAACGACACTCGAGCAAAGAACGACGAAATCACGAGTCTTCGCAGTACCATTGAATCGTTGCGGCGTGATTTGTCTGCATCCAGGGCAAAGTACCAAGAGCTTGTCCACGCCAGGTCAGCCCTTGTGGAGCATCTCGATAGTGGGTTCAAAGAGTTGCTTCACGACAATGATGCTGCCGCTTCTGCTTACTTGCGGGTTAACGAGCTCGAGGAAGAAATTCGCCGGATGCGAGGAGAGTTATCGTCGCGAGAAAGAGTTACTGGTCTTCGTGAAGATATGAAACGGTTGCGGCTTCATGAGGAAGCCTCAGCGAAGACGATGCGCGACAAAATTGATGAGCTATACAGCCAGCTACGTGATCGTGAGGATGAGCTGATTCAAGTGCGTGAATGGAAGTTGAAAGTGACGCTTCTCGAACGAGAGAAGTCCCGCTGGCATGAACAAACTGAGGCAATCAGATCCGATTTCGAGCGAGAAATTGAAGTTCAAAGGGATGAAGCAAAACGGGTATACGCTGAAGTTCAGCAGCTGAAGAAGGAAAAGTCAGAACTGCAATCACGGGTACTCGCCCTCACTTCTGAGAACGCGGCCACTGCCGAAGAAGTTGCTGTTTTGAACCAAGTAATCGCTGCGAAGAACAGTGAGATTAGTGGAGTCAATGATGATGTGAAGAGGCTTCAAGAAACCGCCGATCAATTGAAGACGGATCTGAGCAAGCTAACCGCAAGATCGATCTGAAGAATCAAGAACAGCAAAAGCGAGAGCACCGCCTCCTGCGGGAGCGAAACCAACTTGAGCAACAGTTTACCCAACTTATCCAACGGATCGAAGCAGCTCAGAATCGCAATGTCGATCTTGGTGAAAAAGTTATGCAGCTCATGAAGAAATCTAAAAGTGATGATGCTGAACGGGTGGCAATGAGTGCACAAATCAAGTCTGAGAAGCAGAAAGTTCAGCAATACCAGCGTGCACTATCAACATTTCAAAGATCTATCTCTCGAGATGACTCGTCGACAGACGAGCTGAAGCGACGGTTAGTCGAGGTCACTGGATTGAAGGATAGCTATCAAGCTGAGCTTGCTCAACTGAATCACTGCAAGTTGCTCTCAACGAGCGTGAAGATATGCACCGGCAGCGAGATGAAGCCATCAAGCGTGTGTCAATGATGATGTCTCGGCAGAATCATTTGAAATCAACGGCAGAATCACACTGTCGACTTGGTCGAAGAGATTGAAGCTCTTCAGAGCCAACTCGATGATGAGAGGAAGCGATGCACTATTCTTCTCGGCAATGAAAAGACACTCTTGAGGGACATCAGTGAGAAGAACGGAGTAATCGCACAGCTGGAAGGTGCCGTAGCGCGGCTCCAACAATCAGTCCAACACTTCCAAGAGCAGGCGCATGAGCGTGGAGATCAGACACAATCTTCCGGACCATCACGGGTGGAGTCAACGAAGACGTGTCACGCTAGCGGCTACGCATCTCCACCATCATCTACAGCTTCATTCTCGACGTCTTCAACACGTGAGCTGGAGCGTCTACTCGGGAACCTGGAGCGTATCGCAGAGTACTCAGCACCTTCGTCTGCGACAACATCGCCGAGATGATGATGGACCGCTCAATGTATTTTGTAGAATTGTACTTTTGGGGGATGTTGTAACTTTGAAGTTGAATTCAAAAAGGATCAATTTTAAGTCAAAACTCATTGGAATGATTGGGAATCGTCGCGAGCGCGATCAGCCTTAGTAGTCGCGCTCACCGCGACGACCTGCGCTGCGTTCCTGAACGAGCTTGTTGGGGTTGACTTCATCCCATTCCACACCGATCACGCGCTTAATGAATCGAGTCTCTTCCTTCTGCGGGGTGTCGCCTCGCTCTTTGAAGACACCGTAACAAGTCTTGCACACCTTCTTCGGATCACGGACTGCGGCTCCCTTGCGCACGCGACCAGGGAACCCCATCGGCATCTTGTACATCTCAACAGACAGTGCACAGCACTCAGAGCAGCACAGGCGACCACAATGCGTGCAATTGTTCTTGCGATGGCCGAACTTGATCTTCTTGTGGCACACCATGCAGTCAGTGCGCTCTTTCTCGGTGATGTAAGTTGGAGGAAAGTAAATGTGCGAGATGAGGAAGCGAATCGACTTCTTGTCGAGCTTCTCGAACACGTTCTTTCCGTCGGAATCCTCAACATCCATCTTCGCACCGCACGAATCAACGCACCAGCGATATTCAGCAACCCGCTTCCAATGGCGGTGTGGATGACTGTTTGACTGTCGTGCATATCATTCGGATTCGCTCCGTACTTGAGCAGCATCCGAGGGATAATCACATTGTCATCACGGGACGTGATCACAGAGATAATCAATGGAGTAAGCTTGCGCGAATTTTTCACGTTGGCACTGGCACCGCTCTCCAGAAGAAGGTGGACCATGCCGGGCGTCTTCGTCGCGGCAAAGTGAAGCGCAGTGTTTCCTTTGTCGTCTTCAATATTCACGATTTCTTCGACAGGCTCATACTGCTCGAGGATATGCTTGACGAGCTGCACATTTCCACTCTTCACTGCAAGGTGAAGACATGTCTGGCCATGATTCGGTTCGCGATGCACCAGCATATCCGGACCATTCACCTTCAGGTGTTGCATGACACTGCGAAGGTTCCCCTTCGCACACAACTCATGCAACGCACTCACGGGCTCGGTCTTCATCATCGGCTCCGCTGGTCCGTCAAGAGTCATGCGGACCGAGTCACGTGGGATGTCTGGCTTGACCATCTCGTCTGTGGAGCCACGAACGGGGGCAGGGAACAGCATGGCCCACAGGAGATGCATCCTCATCCATCTCAACAATTCCATCAATGGAGGCAATCGCACTCATCGACTTCTCTGGGAGAATAGGAATACCGGTAGCCTGGATGGAGTAGTCGCCCAACATCGCCACGCTTTGAGCCTTGGGGCGCACACCGGGTGGGCTCTGATCGAAAGCAGAGTCGGTGCTTTCCCTCGACGAATACTGCTTCTTCATGTCGGCGGCACGTTCTCGAGCGGCATCAATATCCTCGCTACTGCGCCATGAATCGCGTTCACCAGCCGCAGCTGCTCCACCAACGGCCATTTGATGCAATCCAGCGGCAGCTTGGTCGACCGACGAAGAAGATGCCGAGGCTGCTGTTGGCGCAGGAACCGGCGATGGTGACTGGGAAGCCACAGGTGCTGCAGGCGGCGTGTTATTATGCTCTTGCTTCGGTTGCGCCGATGCAGTAGCCTGAGCTGCAACTTGAGGATGCGCCGCGCGGACAGTGGCAGGTGGTGGAGGCACCATGCCGGCATCCGATGGACGCGGTTGCGATGCGACTGACATGCGGCCATATTGCGTGGATGCACGACTCGCACTCGAGGGTCCCCGTGTCTGGCGCTGCTGTTGCTGCTGGTACGTGCCGACCGAGATGACCGACTTCTGCGACATCCGCGAGGAAGCCACGGAGGCAGACGATGGACGCTGGGATCCGAGTGGACTCGTCGGTGTGTCCGACGTGATGACGAAATTGCTGGAGCGCGGCATCGGCGGCGGCAGCACACGGTCAAGATCCGGTGAGACCTTCTTGAATCGAAGCGTGGCTGGGAGGTCACATTCCTGAAGATATGCGACGACTTGGTCGAGCGTAAGCTTGGTCGTGTCGTGGAGGTTGATGGACAGCAGGATGTCACCCGAGCCGACGTTCTTGATACCGAAGGGGAACCCCTTGCCCGTGACGCGGCTCACCATGACGCCAACGTCGGCATTTTCCATGGGCGTGAGCGCGACACCGAGGTCACCTCCTTCCCAGATCAGCTGGTACTCGATCATCTCATCGGTCTCTTCATCGTGCACCGACTCGACGAAGCTGCCGACGAGGTCCGCGTACTCGGCGGCCTGCTCCTCGATCCACGAGTTGCTGTGGCCCTCGCGCGTCGTGGCGTTGGCGGCGTTGCTTGCGTTGGCGCTCATGGTGTGGTGACCGTCCGAGACAGAGAGGCAATGAGGCGGCGCAGGAGACGCTCTGGATACTCGCGACGTCGTCGAGTGCTGAGGAGCCTCTCTCGGGTCTCGTCCCTTCGTCGCGAGTTGCTATTTGAGTCGGAAGCAAGCGAGCGAGCAGCGAGCGTTCGTTCTTCCTCGACACCAACGCCGCCACCCGAACAGAGCGCGGTCCACTCGCTTCAAAAATGGTCAGTCAGTCTGTCCGTCCGTCCGTCCACTTTGGCGCACACATAGTAGGTGTTTTCAGCCAATCGAGGATGTTTTGGACGGTTTCTGACGAATGAGTCCGCAGCATTTGCAACACCCGACAGCGCTTGTCACACCTGCGTGCGGCGTGAAGCGACAGATGTCGACACCTGAACAGACAGACTGTGGTCGCTGGGTCGTTGTCGTGTCGTCCGTCGCCCGACTCGAAGTAGATAGATGTGCCGCTGTCGACAGTGCATCTGGACGGGTGCACGAGTGTCATTAGCGACGGCTTTCTCCATGTCGTTGATCACCGGCAGTTTTTACCCCAAAATTTCCAGTCACAGACTGTCCCCACCATCAGTGTCTCGATATGATTGGAAGAAAATCAATCCTGGTCATGTGACCATCACTCCTACGATCCGGGGTTGCTTGACCCTCGTTGTCACGCGGACTGCCGCGTGCAGGGCAACATGCTGGATCTGCTCTCGTCGCCGCTGCGAGGCTACATCGCTCAGAATCTCCAGTTCTATCTGAGCAAGTACATCGAAGGCATCATCTCGAGGGCATCGGACTCTTTGGGGGCGATATCGTGCTCAATGACTGGAAATCAAGCGCCATGTGTTGGTGGTAAGCATGCTGGCTCCAGCTCGCGCCGATGGCGTCCGTGACGACTCACAGAGACTCCTGTGGGTATGTTCAACAGCAAAGTCTCGAAATCCCATCGTCATTCGACTTTACGCGAGGCTTCATCCGGGTGAGACGCCAACGTGCCTGCTGACAAACACCATGATCTGTCTGACTCGCTGCCCCAAAGGAACTGCGGATTCATATTCCATGGACCCAGTTGCTGTCTCAGCCAATTGAGATCAAACTGTACACGGTGGAGATGATTTTAACTGCTCAAGAAGAAGATGCGAAGCGCCAACGAAACGCGTCCACCGACAAGCGGAAGTCGTCTCGTTCCAAGTCAATGGAGTCAGCGTGGGTTTATCAGTATCGTCGGCCGCGCATGTTTACCAAACTGATGGTTGAATTCGTCGATGTAGAGACGACGAAGAAATAGAAAACCCCAAATCGGGCTGGCTGCGCGATACGCTGCAAAAGATTCTCACAAACGTGACACTCCAGGTTTGTGTGTGGTTTGAATTGAGCGCTAGTAATGGCGCATATGCACCACGACCGGCGATAACAGTCAGACGGTATGCGCCTGGACAGATAAACAATCTTGTGCTCAAATATGAACAAACGACATCGTGCTTTCGGTGGCACTGGGGGTACGCGCTGCTTGTGACTATCGCAACAATTCGTGCAACTCTCTCCAACTTGAACTGTCGCGATAGACGCTTGATTTCTATGCGGCCAATGATGGAAAAGATTGGACTCGTGTGTTCACAGAGCCGAAAGGGAAGGATCAGAGCATAGCAAGAGTACGTGAAACGTGGAAAGAACCTGGGTGGATGCTCCTTACGAGTATGGCTGGTGTGATACCACTAGGTCGCTGAAGCCAAGGATTTGACGGTCTTTCTTGATCGATACGAACGTGACGAGACATGGCACCCAGCAACTTCAAGAGTACCTCGTCGAGTGTCTGGCTATGAGCTTCCGCTTTTGAATCGTACATCCATCGTCATGCGCTCCCGCTTCCTCCTTCAACCAGATTGTGATACGGGACGATTAGCATCGTACCGGCCATCCCGAAGTTGTGATCCGTTTTACATGTATTCAATTTCTCGAACGCAACGGAAGCCAATGCTTGAAGTTGATGCCTTCGTAGGCGAGCTTTCTCTATCTATCAGCGATCGCCAGCTTCAGATGTTGTCTCAGCTTATCACCAAGGCTTCACAAACTCATGATGATGCCGCCGATGTTGGTTATGCTTGTGATGGTTTCACTGACGCGGAAGACAGCGGTACCAAGCAAGTCGAGGATTGTTTCGAAAATCCAGATGCTAACGTTGACTCACAACCGAGGCATGATGAGCTTATGGCAAGCTCATGGTTTGACTGGGCCGTAAAGGCAATTGCAAATCCTTTTGAAGAGGAGCAAGATGATGAGCTTGTGGCAGAGATGCTCAAGGAGTCAAACGACGCAATTCGTCGCAGGATGGCTAAGGAAAAGTCAGCCGAGGAAGGATCGCTACGTAGCACCAAGCCACTTTCGTTTGTTTCATGTATTCGATTTTGTGTCAAATCAGTGATCCTGACTTTGCGACGACACAATGATGAGAGTCTGTTGGAAGTCAACGAGACACCACGGCTGCAACAGTGGAGGAATTTGTTCCAGTTGCAAACATCGGTTTGGTTCGAGTTCCAGTCACTGTGCACAAGCCTCGAGCATCTCGACCTGCTGACCCAGTCGTGTGTCTCAAAGTTTCATTTCTGACGATGGAGTCGATTCACACTCGAGGAGCTGCAGTGTCCGACGACATGACACTTGAAGTTGAGCTTGTCGAGGTGTTTTCGCTGAACACGGCAAGCCCACGACCATTCTACGCTGGGGATGTCAGAATGATGTTATGATTGCAGACTGCATCACACACCCTTACTTTGTGACATCTTTCTTTCGTGATCAAGCTCGCCGGGAGAGTAGGCGCGAGACTCGAAGTTTTGAGTTCGTGAAGTTGGGACCTACGAGCGAAGTGCCAGTTTGGCGGAGTTCAGATCGGCAGTCGGTACATGAAGATGTATCCAGTGGTGAATGTTCGTGCTCAGTTTTCGTCAACGACTCTGATGTCCGATGCGTGCCTGTTCGAATAATCGTGGGTATTGCCGCCGAAGCCGCAGCCAGAGTTGGAATTCAGGAACGAGCACTTGACCCAGTCATATTGTTGGCGGCTGTCAAGGATGTGTGGAGAGCACATCTGCACCAGCCACTGCATGAAGACATGTTTCGAGAGGAGCTCAATGATTTGATCGCTGATTACCACATCTTACGGGTTGCTGATGCCCCTGCGTCGAAGAATCTGGATTCAATCTTGTTCCCGTCCTTGCGCCGCTTGTTGTTGAAATATACCATGCATCATTGCTCGAGCACTTTTGACGGCAATGCTACCAATTTGGATATACGCTCTCGCAGTGTGCACTCGGCTGTTCGGATGAGGTATTCAAGAATTCCCAACCGACAAGCAGATACGCCGCCTGGAGGTACTGAAGCGGATGATGTCAAACAATCGTGTCTGGACGTATCATTGGGCCCATCAGAAATGGAATTGAATGTTTCCACAGTGGTGGACATCGCAAGGTTGATCTCGCTTGTAGTACCTGTTTCAAATGAAGAACGGACCTCTTCGGAACAGTCAATCAACAACGAGAAGAATGAGGTGCTTGGCTCGCCAACCTTCAAGACAACTGATACCGTCGTTACCTGTCAGTCAGCTACTCTTCGCATCGCACCTGACATTCAAGAAATGAACTTGCTCGACTCTGATGGAAGAGAATTCCGTGTTCAAGACTTTGTTGTCACAACTTCAAGATCTGAAACGGATCACTGGACGAAACTTAGCGTCGGACGCCTTGGAATGTACGAGAACACGGCTCTGCATCGCGGCTTGAACGCGAAGGCAGAGTTGGTGGGGTTTCTGGTTAACTCAGATTGCTCGGGGTCGACTGACACGATCAAGCATTCATCCATGAGTGTCGGTGTGAACAAATTTCGTATGGAGCTTGATTGGCCCTGGTTTGTGGGAGCATACAATGTTGTGGCGCATTTTCTGAAGGAATCTCTCATATTGTCTCTTCCTCAAATGACAATACCCGAAAAAATCACTCGACGGCACCACTGGGTTCAAGGTACACATATCACAATTGGCGTCAAGAAGTCTGGACGAGTAGGTGATGGTATCACCCACTCAATAAGAACATTCGGTGACTCCATCCGTGTTTTCTCCAAGAGAGAACGATTGGGTAATATTTCTCGAGTCGAGGCTGCTGTTGGATTCCCTGTTTGCAACACAAACAAGCCACATGGTGAAGTGATGCTGACAGCTTCCGCAAGCATTATCAAGCCCACGAGCCACAACAGACCGAGCGATATCGTAATCACTGACGGCTTCAACCACACGGAACATTGTTTGTCTGCTCGAGTGGACTTCGCTCATGTTTGTCTTGACGTTGGCTCCTTGTGTTTTGCCGTTGCTGATGCGATGAGATTCGTGGATGAAGTGATGTCTCTGATGGCACGGATACGCGGAGATGCGAGTAATGTGCAGGTCGCGGATCCACCGTTGCATCGAACAGATATTCGTCTACGGTTGCTTTAAAGTGGGACGGCGCCGTCATCGACCTTACTCCGTCCCTAAAACTACGATTTCCGCGAACTGAGATCAAGATGAATCCAGGAAAACAGGATGAAGTTTTTTCGCAAATTGGTCGAAGTTGTCAGACAATCTCGTGGGAGATCGGGGACATCCATCTTGTACAAGCGTGTCGCGGAGTGGCGACCGAACCTTCTCCACTTGCGATTGGTGCGTCAACTGGCTCCATCATTCTCGATCGCCGAATCCATCGATATTCATTGATTGGGTCGGCTCACATACCCAGCATCATCATTAATCTATCTCGTGTGACGGTAAGTTCAGAACGAATATGCTCGTTCATGGATTGGTTTTGACACATTTTTTTTCAGCTGCTGGAATTTCATCGACTTGAACGCCGGCTGAAGAGTCTAAATGCCCGTTCGACGATCTCCACAACCACAAGTGTGCGTGTGGAGTCCCAACAAATCCGAAAGGACAAGGATATTCGATTGGGGCTGAAGGTTGACCTGGTGAAGGTGGTTGCACGCGCACCGGTCCACAGACGCGTATCATCTAGAAAACAAAACGCAGTGGGTGTCTCTGTGGCTCTGGTGCTGACGAAACTTGTGGTTGCCACTCGTACTATCACGAGCATGTGCGACTAAATGGAGTCACACACAACAAAAGGCTTTTTGATATTCAGGCGAATTTGGAAGACTTCAGCGCCAAAGAGACACACGCAGTGCCACTTTGGCCTTCACATCGACGTCTCGGGACTTTGGTGCATCTTCCCGATCAAGTTTTCTTGGGGTTACTGTTGTGTCTCGACCTGAGGTCGCTGCATTCTCTTGGCGTTGCTTTTGGTTATCGCTTCAAGGACACTTCAGATCAGACTAATCCTGCAATCGCAGCGTGGCAAACCGCAAATCAACTCGGTCGTTTCTTCAACCAGTGCCGAGGGATGGAAGCGGCAAGCGACGTCGGAAATTCGCCCTGCCGTTGGTGTTAACGACAATCCCTGGAACACGAAAGCGCTCGAACAATGTATCACCTGCAATATCTACGTTCTATCGCCATCACAGAAGCCAAGAAGATCCTGAAACGACTTTTGCCGCAACACTCTGTGGATGCGACATCGTTCTATCCTCTTCTTCTCTGCACTGTTTGACATCCCTTATTGATGTATTCGGAACAAATTCCCCGGCTACCGCTCACGACGAGGATAGAAGTCTCTCAAATGGTGACTAAAACGAAGAGTCACTGTGTAAGAATCACATCGCGTTGTCCACGGGCAGGACAAGATTATTCATCGCCGATGATTCTTGGTCAGAGCAGTTCACCTCTGAGCAGTTGCCTTCGCTTTCTCTAATTTGCCTGGTGTTCGATGGCGTATCAGTCTCAACGGCTTCTTGGGCAGACATAAGTATTGACGGAGTTGCGTCGCCTCCATTTAATCCGTCCCTGATACCTCGACCGACGAAAATAATCGGACAAAGAGTGGGTACCGATGTTATTGCACGCCTCAGCTGCCGCATTAACAACGTATTTGCTGTGCTTACAAGATGCATTCCACATGCAGAGGACATTTCTTCACAACCAGCCACTCGCGAGAGTCAACATGTTTTGCCCCTAAACGATCACTTTTCGGTCCTCGGAATTGCAGTTGAAGACAACGATGTGTTGCTATCCCCTATGGTTCTTTCGTTCAATGTTGAAGAGCGACCAGCCAGCGAATTTCGCACAAGGTCTCCAGAGGTGGTTACTTCAACTGAAGTTTCGTTGTCAAGGTTTCGCATTGAGCTATCGAAGCCGTCGTTTGATGTAGTCGTGGATCGCATCAGCTCGATCTCGGTCGCACTGGACGGATTGGGCAAGGTTGTCAACTCACGTGGAGCTCGTGAGCTGTCGCGACGACAACAGCCCTCAGGTGCTTCCAGAATGAGCCACGTTCAGCTCTCGTGTGACGGGTTGGACGGCGTTCTAGACGATGGCGTTTCATCGCTGCACATTCGCATTGGATTGATTAGTCTGGCACACACGCAAGAAACAAGATGCGGCTCTTTCTCTATACACAATGCAGTCGTCGGATTTCGAGCGAAACCTTCGCACGCGAACATGATCGAAGAGCAGCTGATTTTTGGCCCCAACTCTGACCCACTCTTGTGGCAATGGGCGGTGGACACATACCCAGAGAAGCTGCTATCCGTGCGTTGGCAACCGACAAGTGTCCAGGACGAGCGCTCCTCTGTCTTTGTCGACGCACAAGGTGTCCAAGCACATCTGCCCAGCCGACTCATAAACTTTGTTGTGAGGTATCTCAGCAACTCGGTTATCCCAACATTCACTCGAGGCAGCTGGTCGAATTTGTCGGCTCGCCCTGTAGAAACTCGTCCGCCCCGTGTCCCGTTCTCTCGTCCACGAGTCGGAGGTGTCAAAGTGTTCCTTGGCTCATCGTTGGTCTCTGTGTGGATTTGTGATGATACGTGGAGCTTTGCGTCAACAGCTACATCAACGGCGCTGTGGATGACGATTGATCAGGTGTTTGCCAGTTTGACGTTTGGCTCATGGGATAGTGGAAATATCACGGCTGATTCGTCCCCGAACTTGCTGACAAGACTTACGTGCACAACCTATTTCGACTACATGATGAGTGTGGAAAAGGTCAATATTCGGGCTTCACAAGACTTTGTTCCGCTCGTTTCTTGGTCAGTGGTCAATGACGTTCGTTCACGTTCAACTCAGCCGCAAGCCAACTGGGGCACGTTTTCACCGTTGATGCTTACGGCCTCTACGAGTGCCTCAGTCCTGAATGACTGCTCAATCCGTTTGTCCGGTGAGCGCGTTGTCGTGGTGGAGCACATGGAGACACTCTTCTGGACAGATTTGGGAACAACGACAGTTCAACTTGACTCGAGCGGGCTTGAGTTCAGGCTTACAAGTGACTCTTTTCAGTCGCTGATGGAGATTATCCACACTGCACAACGTGTTGTCGGCGCTAGTGAATCATCACCAACCGATACAGCTCAACTTCGATTACCTCCTTTTAAGGGAAGCTCTACATTGGACGATTTTGCATTACTTCGGAAATGTGCTGAGTCGCGTCACCCAGCAGCCGGTGAATTGGTCATGTATCAGTCTCTGTTTATCGAAACGGCAAGCAATAGTCTTCAAAGCAAACAGATCGTTTGCTTGAAACAACGGTTCATTTCGAACGTGTCGAACGAAATATCACCCCCGAGGACACACACAATGAAGACGCAGACGTACTTGAGTGGATTCGAGTTGTGAACACACCATGGTACCAAGATGTTATTGATCAAGACAACGTCGATGCCTCGATTCCGTTTGAAGCAGAAACCAAGAGTTGGATGAGTTTGAAATGGAGATACCACCTTCCACGACGTGTCGTTGAGGTGCTCGCGAATGCTGTGCCAACCCCACCCAGCGGAGTGCCTGAGGGATGGCCAGTGTGGCATTGGATCACTGACAACGACACAGAAGACCCAACAAGAGGTCGACCGTGTGATCTCGTTTGCCAGCTCCGAGCATGGGATCATACTAAGCGACGATATCAGGTTGTGTGTGAGTTTTTCGTACCATGGGAAATCGATGAGGAGGCGATGTTAGCGTTGACCACGCGACCTTCGGGAGGTTTCGGTGACTTCGTAAGCTCTTGGTTCGAGGAAGATACCGAAGAAGATAGTCGTCGGCATGCACGTGTACTTGAAGTGACCTCAGCTTCGCGAACATACCGTATTCTTCAAGCAGTGGCAGCAGAGAGTTGGGAACTTCGCTGGCGAAGCCCGTTGTCCGCTGAGAGGTAAGTTTTGAGTGATGAAGGGTATGCAATTCATGCGACTAACGACCAACATGGTTTCTAGCACGGGAAACGCGATTCCTTGTCAGCACGCTGCTCGCATCGTCCATACGAATCAGGTCTGAAGTGCGAGTTCAAGAGCTCCCGACGCTTTCGATCCAGTCTGCATTTCCCAGGGTTGGCTTGGCATTGGCGGTGACTCATGGAGTGGAAGTTTGGCATGACGTGATAACTGTAGAGATGGGGATCTCACTCTCACCTTCGTTCGGAATATGGAAGGAGAGCAAGTCGCAATCGCCCAAGGGTCATTGAAAGCGGCAGCAGAGAATATGGTGCAGATGGTCAGCATGGCAATACTTCCACATTTGCCCGTGCATGGAGAGTTGTTTTCATGTGCCTCAGGGACTGATATCTCTGTAGTTTTCGGGTCAGCTGACGTCTACTTGACGCAAACAGCAGTGATTCTGCTTTCGAGCATCCCCGACATACTTTGTTCAACTCCTCCCACGTCGAAGAACGCTGGGTCTGCTCGGCTTGCGCGTCAAGCGCCTCACCATCAATCGGAAATGCGTATACATCTGATAAACCGAAGTGGATTCGACCTTTGGTTTCGACAATTTGGAACTTCCGAGTGTCTAAGCTTGAAGGCTGGTGATGAAGATCTCTACAGCTGGCTCGCACTTGCAAGTGACAAGTGTGAGTATGCATTCCAGTTTGCGGTGAAGAATCCCTCGACG
Organism: Pythium insidiosum; assembly: GCA_022836835.1. Lineage (NCBI taxonomy): Eukaryota > Oomycota > Peronosporomycetes > Pythiales > Pythiaceae > Pythium > Pythium insidiosum. Next base: position 460,025 of record JAKVDI010000016.1, read on the forward strand.
GCCACCGAGGACGACAATGCAATGTCAGTTTGGTGTGATCCTTGCAGGGTCAGACAAACGGTCGTTACAGGAAGGTACTTTAGACATGTTGGGTTTCTCTGGGTTTGCATCGATCTTGTTGGTCTTCAAACGGTGATAACATTGCGAGGCGGTGTCTGCTGTGTCAACCAAACAGAATGCGATTTGGCAGTTAAGTTGCAGACGCAACATGCGCACGAGCATCGCGTGATGGAGCTCCCATGTGCAGTAGCCCCGAACGAACCAAGTGTCTTGTTGGATCAAATTGAATCACTTCAGTTTGCACTTGATGGAGAAACGCATGATTGGTCAAGCCCTATGAGCACCTCGGATCTCCCACACGAGTTTTTATTTGTGGATAGAAATTGTCAAATCAAGCCATTACGACAAGTGCGACAGCTTCAAGACGCCACCGGCAGGACGGTGTTTGTGACGATTGATGCGAGTCGGACAGTTCGAAAAGCCGTCATGCCAAATGATTTCGACCCAATGCTTCCGTCGGCAATGGACAGGTACTGCTGGATCAACATTCGAGTCCTTCCGGCGATTGTGATCGTCAACAATCTTAACATCGACATCGTATTGTTGTTTTCTCACGTGGTTCGTGGATCACTGGGTCACGCCACCTAAACAACAGATTCTAATATGTTTTGTGTTCTGCAGGAAGTGCCTCGCTCCCGGATTGTAGTGGCACCCAAATCAACAAGAACATCATCTACTGTCGATCCACGCGCTTTGATGTCAATTGTTTTCAAACAAGGAAGCGGACAGGATTTGCAGCTGCAGCAGCCCACATTGAATCTTGAAGCTCTGCTTTCAAATGGCTTGCGTCATCAATCCTTTGCGTTTGCCAACTCTCAGGTTGAGTTATCCACTTGCCACAGAGAGGCTTGGCTCAAGGTGTCAGTTCAACCGCAGTTCATTGTTTCGAATCGATGTACAAGGCGTGTGGGCATTCGTTTCTCTGCCGTGGAACTGTCAGATGTAGTTTACCATGTTGGGCCAGGAGCAGATGTATCAGTCGCGTGGAGTTCTACGTTGAACGATTGCGTAAAAATTGCTTTGTGTGTCGCTGTGGACTCGAAGGACAACGAAACTTGGTCAGATCCAATAGGGTTGTCAGTTGCAGGTGAAAGGATATCACTGTGGTTGGACGCAAACCAGGGTGTGAACGCCGAGTACGGTTACCCCATCTCGGTAGAGCTTTCCAATGGTTCATTGAGAAGGATATCAATCAGTCCGTTGCTGGTTTTTCACAACGAAATGGTAAGTGGCTCTCATCACTTTTCAAGCTTTCAATAGATGATGCTGACAGTTGTGTATTTGTTAGCCAACCGCGTTGACGATATCACCCGACGGGGGACTGCACCCCTCACTGAAGGCCATTCCAAGTGGTGAGACGCAAGAGCCATTCGTCCGGCTAGAACGTAAAAGAAGATCAACTGGGGGCCTCGTATCATGGATTACACAAGCTTTCACCCAAGAACCTGATGGTGACGACCACGAAGCAATAGTTCTGCCACAGAGTACCAAGTTTCGTGTTTCTTTGGAAAACGAAAACTACCTGTGGTCGGCTCCAGTTCAGGTTTCACTACCGACCGGCCGAACCCTCAGAGACGAGAAAAACTCGAAGCCGCTTTACCCAACTCCAACATCTGTGGTGCCCCGTTTCAGGCTCCTCGTTCGCCACTCCAGAAATCACCACGTCATGATGACGCTAACGGTTACCCAGATTGACGCGACGATTCATATTGTCATATTTCTCGATACTCAGCCGCCTGTGGCTGTGCAGAACCGATGGGACAACATGATCGGATTGAGATTGCTTTCGAGTGCAATGGTTTACCCGGAAATTCTTGGACCAGAGTATGACATGGCATACGACTGGCAGCTACAGTTTGAACATAATCTTCAAGGCGATTACTTTGACGCCTCATCTTCATGGCTGGATCTCGTGGCACCTTTTCAAGGAGATGATGAGCCAAACGATGCTACATCTGTGAGATTTCAACTAGGTCTACCCAACTTGGGCTGGACGAATGTGTTGTGGCAGGTTCCAGGAATCCAGTTTGCCCGTTTCGAGTATCCCGAGTCCCCAGTCTTCTTGGTTTCTGTTTTCTATCGGGCTGGAACATGGTCAATCACAATTCAGTGCGTTGACAATCCTTCAGACGCGCCAACGACTTGTGCGAAGGACACGGTCCGCCAAGAGCTCAGCAATCGCCAGAGTCGACGCAACTTTCGCATGCTGATCGCATGTGAGCAAATTCGCCTCCGCTGCTGTGATGAAAACCGACCGTTACGACTTGTCCAAGGGTTTGGTGCCTACGAGGAACTTGCACGTTTATCGCTTTCGGATGCTAATTTCGCGTTTATCAGCTCAGCCGATCCACCTGAGGTTATGAGGAGTGAGTATCGCCTCGGATACTTGACCGACGTTCGCACATTCAATACCTTGTACTTTGGGCTGAAGAAAGTTGAGCTCGTTCACTTCCTCGCTCGTTGCAATTTCCCAACAATACTATCTCTCGTGGGCAATGCATCTGAAGACAGCGGCAGTTTATTCCCGATCAGCTCTGCTGACAAACACGACGCTCTGGATGAACTCAGTTCACGCCTGATGGAGGTGAAGTTTCCATCCGAAGACAGAACATGCCTGGCGCTTCGAGTTGTCCACATAGATCCCTCGAATAGGACAATGATCCCCTCGTATTTTCAGGTTGTTGAGCTGAGGTTTGGACAAGGCGTTATACAGGTGAGAATGCTGTACCTCCCACGATGACAATGCTCCGTCTACTAATTCACCATCATCTATGTCAGGTCGAAGATGAAATGGTTGTACATCTTCACAATTACATCCAGCCGATAACTGACGCATTAGCCGGCCGTATCAGACGTCGGCGAGGTGCGGACGCTGACAAGGAGACGACTGACTCAAACCAAAGCTTTTCTCTTCGATCTCAGCTGCTGTCAACCACGCAACACCGCATTTACATCGGCTTGCTCGATATCAGTCCGATACGGATGTCGGTTTCAGCGCGCGTCTCACTTCCTTTGTTCAACAGTCTAGACGGAACGCCGATCACGTTAAGCGGCAAGCAAATGCGTCAGGTCTTCGAGTTCGCCGACCAGTTATTGAAGGACATGGCTGCTGACTACGTGACAGATGTGATTGTTCGCTCGCCGATGCTCATCATGTCGCTCAACGTCCTTGGAAACCCTGCGTGAGTGTCGCCTCTCTCTCTTCTGCTGACTTCATGACTGATGTTGTGCTCGCTGATGCAGGGGATTCTGTCGTGCGATCGGAATAGGCATCCGGGATCTCTTTGAGATGCCGTTGGAGGCAGCAGGTCGCGATGGACTCAATCCGCTCATGCTAGCGAGAGGGATTGTTGGTGGCATCATGTCACTAGTCGGCCACACGTCAGCTGCGGCCTTGACTTCTCTCTCTGGCTTCTCATACTCAATATCTCGGACCGTGGATCATCTAACGCTGACCCCAGAGCAATTGCGCAGACGCCACTACGTGAGACCAACAAGGCTTGGAAGCGCTATCGCGGGCGGTCTGGGTTCATTGGGATCCAGTGTGGTGGGAGCCGCAACTGGAATTGTCCACACGCCAATCGCAATGTACCAGGAGAAACGAGACCAAGGTCGTCAAGCGGGTGTGGGCGACGTCGTGGGCGGCCTTGGGATGGGGCTCGTTGGAGTGATTGCGCGGCCGATGGGCGGAGTTGCCAGCCTCTTTGCAATGGCATCGGATGGTCTATTGCATGGGATTGGCGCTGTTGATACGGCCGATACTGAGGAATCGTCGCTACAGCCATGCCTGCTCGTCAATGAGGTCGCACGAGTTCGCTTCAAGATACTTCGCGACTCGACTGTTGGCCAACTTGCTCTGGCTCACGGTGTGTGGCTCAACCCACTCGAAGTGGACTCGTTTTTTGGATCATCTCCGAATGGGCTGCGAATTCTGTCCACGGATGACTGTCGCGACGAGCGCCTCGCCTCTTTGTTTTCCTCGGGAGATGACTTGTCCAGCCCGGCATTGGTTACGGTTGCAGTGTCCCAGGAATCGATTTTCTTCATCGCCGAGCCGGCTCGCTCTCTGGCGCTTCCTGAAGTAGTGGCCAAGTCACCGCTATCTACGGTGCATGTCGTCGAGGAGAGTCTCACCGAGCCGACACGCTTTGACATTGGCATCCGCTCTCTCGAGCGCGACGGTTTTGTTTGGTATCGCTTGCGTCTGCTCCCAGATCATCGCCGTCAGTTCAGTCAACAGCTTCACAACTTCCTGAAGCACTAAGGAGGAAGAGAAAATGTCGAAAGGAATGGAAAACGTCGAGTATTACTCTTTATCTTCCGCTACCACTGGCGGGGTTCACTCAGAAGCACATGCATAAAAGAAATTGATCACGACAGAAGATCTAGGTTTGGCTCCCGCTCGCAGTCGCTCACAACACGTGGCAGACTTAGTTCACGACACCCGACACGGCGCCAATGAGCTCCTTCTTGCCGGCGGTGCTGCTCTTGAGGTAGCAGGCTGGGCGGCCAGGGTTGTCGTTCACGTGCGTGTACGCTCGGCAGCCCTTGGTCTGGGAGCACTTCTCGCAACAGGCGGACGGCGAAAGGCCGTAGTGCACACCAATGTCGTTGCCATAGAAGTCCACGTTCGTGTACTGCTTCGAACACTGGCTCGGCTGCGGCATGCACTGGTAGTAGTCGCGGTTCCACGCCTGGCAGTAGAATCCCGTCGGGCAGCAGGAGACGCCATCCTTGTTTCCACAGTAGCCGTACTCGGGCGTCGTGCAGCTTGGCTTCGGGTTGCGCACAGTCGACGACACGGCACCGACATGCTCACGGCGCTGACCCGTGCCCTTCTTGAGGTAGCACCATGCCTTACCATCCGCGTTGTAGTTGACAAACGTGTAGGCCTTGCAACCCGGCGTCTCCGCACACTTGTCGCAGCACTCCCACGGCAGCGAGATCTGGAACCGGTCGAGGTCATCGCCATAGTAGTCGACACCAACCTCTTGCGCACCACACTGCTGCGGGACCGGACGACACTGGTAGAACCATGGGTTCCAGGGCTGGCAGTACTCACCCTCCGGGCAACACTTGACACCATCCTTGTCGCTGCCGCACTGACCAGCAGACGGCACGGAGCACTTGGGCGCATCGATCACAGCAGAGACCGCACCAGGGTTGCGGCGCTTGTCACCAGAGCCCTTCTTCAGGTAACAGCGAGGCTTGCCATCAGCGTTGAAGTTCACATACGTGTAGGCCTTGCAGCCCTCGGTCTCCTGGCACTTGGCGCAGCACTCCTCAGGAAGCGTCACGATCACCGTGGCAATGTCATCACCGTAGAAGTCAACACCGACTTCCTGCTTTCCACACTTGGCATCGACGCGACGGCACTGGTACTGCCACGGGTTCCACGGCTGGCAGAACTCGCCCTCAGGGCACGCGAGCGGGCCAGTCTTTTCGTTTCCGCACGGACCACCAGGCACGGGACCCGGTCGCGACGTCGTCGGCTCTGGCGTCTTGGGGGCTGGAGTGGTCGGCACAGGAGTCGTAGGCGCCTGCGTCGTTGGAGCAGGTGTCGTAGGAGCAGGCGTAGTCGGCGCAGGTGTCGTCGGAACTGGAGTAGCTGGCTTCGACGAGATAGGCGCTGGCGTAGTAGGCAAGGGCGTTGTAGGGACAGGGGTAGCAGTCGTTGGCAACGGAACCAGCGTCGGCTTGCCAGTCGGCAAGTCAGGGTTCGACGTCGGCTTGCCAGTCGGGAGATCCGGGTTCGACGTAGGCTTGCCAGTCGGGAGATCCGGGTTCGACGTCGGCTTGCCAGTCGGGAGATCCGGGTTCGACGTCGGCTTGCCAGTCGGGAGATCCGGGTTCGATGTAGGCTTGCCAGTCGGGAGATCCGGGTTCGACGTCGGCTTGCCAGTCGGCAAGTCAGGGTTCGACGTCGGCTTGCCAGTCGGGAGATCCGGGTTCGACGTCGGCTTGCCAGTCGGGAGATCCGGGTTCGACGTCGGCTTGCCAGTCGGGAGATCCGGGTTCGACGTCGGCTTGCCAGTCGGGAGATCCGGGTTCGACGTCGGCTTGCCAGTCGGGAGATCCGGGTTCGACGTCGGCTTGCCAGTCGGGAGATCCGGGTTCGACGTCGGCTTGCCAGTCGGGAGATCCGGGTTCGACGTCGGCTTGCCAGTCGGCAAGTCAGGGTTCGACGTCGGCTTGCCAGTCGGGAGATCGGGTTCGACGTCGGCTTGCCAGTCGGGAGATCCGGGTTCGACGTCGGCTTGCCAGTCGGGAAGTCAGGGTTCGACGTCGGCTTGCCAGTCGGGAGATCCGGGTTCGACGTCGGCTTGCCAGTCGGGAGATCCGGGTTCGACGTCGGCTTGCCAGTCGGCAAGTCAGGGTTCGACGTCGGCTTGCCAGTCGGGAGATCCGGGTTCGACGTCGGCTTGCCAGTCGGCAAGTCAGGGTTCGACGTCGGCTTGCCAGTCGGGAGATCCGGGTTCGACGTCGGCTTGCCAGTCGGGAGATCCGGGTTCGACGTCGGCTTGCCAGTCGGGAGATCCGGGTTCGACGTCGGCTTGCCAGTCGGGAGATCCGGGTTCGACGTCGGCTTGCCAGTCGGGAGATCCGGGTTCGACGTCGGCTTGCCAGTCGGGAGATCCGGGTTCGACGTCGGCTTGCCAGTCGGGAGATCCGGGTTCGACGTCGGCTTGCCAGTCGGCAAGTCAGGGTTCGACGTCGGCTTGCCAGTCGGGAGATCCGGGTTCGACGTCGGCTTGCCAGTCGGGAGATCCGGGTTCGACGTCGGCTTGCCAGTCGGGAGATCCGGGTTCGACGTCGGCTTGCCAGTCGGCAAGTCAGGGTTCGACGTCGGCTTGCCAGTCGGGAGATCCGGGTTCGACGTCGGCTTGCCAGTCGGGAGATCCGGGTTCGACGTCGGCTTGCCAGTCGGCAAGTCAGGGTTCGACGTCGGCTTGCCAGTCGGGAGATCCGGGTTCGACGTCGGCTTGCCAGTCGGCAAGTCAGGGTTCGACGTCGGCTTGCCAGTCGGGAGATCCGGGTTCGACGTCGGCTTGCCAGTCGGGAGATCCGGGTTCGACGTCGGCTTGCCAGTCGGGAGATCCGGGTTCGACGTCGGCTTGCCAGTCGGCAAGTCAGGGTTCGACGTCGGCTTGCCAGTCGGGAGATCCGGGTTCGACGTCGGCTTGCCAGTCGGGAGATCCGGGTTCGACGTCGGCTTGCCAGTCGGGAGATCCGGGTTCGACGTCGGCTTGCCAGTCGGCAAGTCAGGGTTCGACGTCGGCTTGCCAGTCGGGAGATCCGGGTTCGACGTCGGCTTGCCAGTCGGCAAGTCAGGGTTCGACGTCGGCTTGCCAGTCGGGAGATCCGGGTTCGACGTCGGCTTGCCAGTCGGGAGATCCGGGTTCGACGTCGGCTTGCCAGTCGGGAGATCCGGGTTCGACGTCGGCTTGCCAGTCGGGAGATCCGGGTTCGACGTCGGCTTGCCAGTCGGGAGATCCGGGTTCGACGTCGGCTTGCCAGTCGGCAAGTCAGGGTTCGACGTCGGCTTGCCAGTCGGGAGATCCGGGTTCGACGTCGGCTTGCCAGTCGGCAAGTCAGGGTTCGACGTCGGCTTGCCAGTCGGGAGATCCGGGTTCGACGTCGGCTTGCCAGTCGGGAGATCCGGGTTCGACGTCGGCTTGCCAGTCGGGAGATCCGGGTTCGACGTCGGCTTGCCAGTCGGGAGATCCGGGTTCGACGTCGGCTTGCCAGTCGGGAGATCCGGGTTCGACGTCGGCTTGCCAGTCGGGAGATCCGGGTTCGACGTCGGCTTGCCAGTCGGGAGATCCGGGTTCGACGTCGGCTTGCCAGTCGGGAGATCCGGGTTCGACGTCGGCTTGCCAGTCGGGAGATCCGGGTTCGACGTCGGCTTGCCAGTCGGGAGATCCGGGTTCGACGTCGGCTTGCCAGTCGGCAAGTCAGGGTTCGACGTCGGCTTGCCAGTCGGGAGATCCGGGTTCGACGTCGGCTTGCCAGTCGGGAGATCCGGGTTCGACGTCGGCTTGCCAGTCGGGAGATCCGGGTTCGACGTCGGCTTGCCAGTCGGCAAGTCAGGGTTCGACGTCGGCTTGCCAGTCGGGAGATCCGGGTTCGACGTCGGCTTGCCAGTCGGGAGATCCGGGTTCGACGTCGGCTTGCCAGTCGGCAAGTCAGGGTTCGACGTCGGCTTGCCAGTCGGGAGATCCGGGTTCGACGTCGGCTTGCCAGTCGGCAAGTCAGGGTTCGACGTCGGCTTGCCAGTCGGGAGATCCGGGTTCGACGTCGGCTTGCCAGTCGGGAGATCCGGGTTCGACGTCGGCTTGCCAGTCGGCAAGTCAGGGTTCGACGTCGGCTTGCCAGTCGGCAAGTCAGGGTTCGACGTCGGCTTGCCAGTCGGGAGATCCGGGTTCGACGTCGGCTTGCCAGTCGGGAGATCCGGGTTCGACGTCGGCTTGCCAGTCGGGAGATCCGGGTTCGACGTCGGCTTGCCAGTCGGCAAGTCAGGGTTCGACGTCGGCTTGCCAGTCGGGAGATCCGGGTTCGACGTCGGCTTGCCAGTCGGGAGATCCGGGTTCGACGTCGGCTTGCCAGTCGGCAAGTCAGGGTTCGACGTCGGCTTGCCAGTCGGGAGATCCGGGTTCGACGTCGGCTTGCCAGTCGGGAGATCCGGGTTCGACGTCGGCTTGCCAGTCGGGAGATCCGGGTTCGACGTCGGCTTGCCAGTCGGGAGATCCGGGTTCGACGTCGGCTTGCCAGTCGGGAGATCCGGGTTCGACGTCGGCTTGCCAGTCGGGAGATCCGGGTTCGACGTCGGCTTGCCAGTCGGGAGATCCGGGTTCGACGTCGGCTTGCCAGTCGGGAGATCCGGGTTCGACGTCGGCTTGCCAGTCGGGAGATCCGGGTTCGACGTCGGCTTGCCAGTCGGCAAGTCAGGGTTCGACGTCGGCTTGCCAGTCGGCAAGTCAGGGTTCGACGTCGGCTTGCCAGTCGGGAGATCCGGGTTCGACGTCGGCTTGCCAGTCGGGAGATCCGGGTTCGACGTCGGCTTGCCAGTCGGCAAGTCAGGGTTCGACGTCGGCTTGCCAGTCGGGAGATCCGGGTTCGACGTCGGCTTGCCAGTCGGGAGATCCGGGTTCGACGTCGGCTTGCCAGTCGGGAGATCCGGGTTCGACGTCGGCTTGCCAGTCGGGAGATCCGGGTTCGACGTCGGCTTGCCAGTCGGCAAGTCAGGGTTCGACGTCGGCTTGCCAGTCGGGAGATCCGGGTTCGACGTCGGCTTGCCAGTCGGGAGATCCGGGTTCGACGTCGGCTTGCCAGTCGGCAAGTCAGGGTTCGACGTCGGCTTGCCAGTCGGGAGATCCGGGTTCGACGTCGGCTTGCCAGTCGGGAGATCCGGGTTCGACGTCGGCTTGCCAGTCGGGAGATCCGGGTCGGATGTTGGCTTGTTCGTTGGCACGTCCGGGTTGGTCGGTGCCGGCGTCTTGGGTGCAACGGTTGTCGGGGCTGGGGTCGGGGCTAGCGTCGTAGGAGCTGGTGTTGGGGCGACCGTGGTTGGCTCTGGCGTTGGGGCAAGCGTAGTCGGGGCGGGTGTTGGAGCTTTCGTTGTGGGGGCCGGTGTAGGGTCAAGGTCCTTGCACTTCGTGGACGCCTCAAGGAGCTCTCGGATTTCAATATAGCTGAAGCCAGTCTTGGTAACAGTCTCCGGCTCGGGCTGAGCCACTGGGAACCAAAGGAAGTCCGGATGGTCGTAGCGCGAATCACCGAGCCATTCACCACCAATGATCTTGCCCTTGCCATCAAGCTCGAGCAAGTACGAGTACTCACGCGACACCGTGAACTGGTCGATCTTACCCATGAGCTCTCCGTCTTCAACCGACTCCGTGATCCAGCTCAGGCGGGTGCGCACAAGCTTGAGCGACTTCATCATGCGGTTGAACGTGTAGCGCGGATAGCTGAAGTACTTGTTCGACGCCACCTCCGGTTCGATGTCCGAGTACTCGAGGAACTCGTACGAGCGGACTGGGTGGTTCCAGACGGCAACCGTGTTGTCAGGATCGATGACGAAGCCACGGCCGTAGCGACCCAAGATGTTGGAGATCGCGATATGGAAGAAGCCTGGGCCAAGATCGCGGCGTGACGGGTCAACGTAGCGACCGAACTCATCGGTCGGCGTCGGCTGCGGGCCATCAAAGCGCACACCCGTGTACACAGTGCCCGAGTCTGCGCCATCATAGAACTGGGAGACGAGGCCCTTGATGTCAAACGGGTAGAACTTGACACCGTTCTTCGTGACTGGGCAGCGCGGCTCCTCCTCGAGGATCGCAGCCGCCGCCCACGAATGGCAAATACCGTACCAGCCGTAGACGCAGTAGCCACGCGACTGGCCACGGCGCTTGGCACACACAAGATTGTTGTCCTTGAGCACGTTGCGACACTCGTCGGTTGAGTCACACGAGAGGTTATCCGAGTACGCGTCAATGCCGTTCGCCTTGGACACAGCATCAGCGAGAGCCTTGACGTCCTTGCCGTACGCTTCGGCGTACTTCTCCACGGGGCTCATCTCACCCTGGCCGCGCCAGCGCGCGTTCGTGCCGTCCTGCATCGTGGCCCAGTAGTGGCCAGGCCACGGGATCTTCTTGATCTCCGCCTTGCGGTACAACTCGTAGATCTTGTCGGCGTTCGACTCGACCTGGTCGTCGAAGAAGGCCTCAAGATGCACGATATCCATGTTGAAGTCCTCCTCCAGCTGACGCGGGTGCACGGCGCCGGCGACCGCTGGCGCGGCCTCTGCCTCCGTGTCCGCCTTGATCACCGGCTTGGGCGCATCCTTGGCAAGGCGCGCGCCGTAGCCCGGGAATCGTCGGTCCAGCGGCGTGATGACGCCGACGTTGGTGTACGGCAGCGAGTTGATGGACGCCGCCGAGGTTGAGTCCATGGTCACGGCTGCGACGGCAAACGCCGCGAACGCGGCAAGCTTGGTCGGCGTCGCCACCATGAGCGTTCGCGGTGTCTCAATCTCTCTCGTTAGCTCGGGAAAGGATTAAGGGATCGACGGGGCTCCGTCGATAACGTTTTCTCTCTTCGTTCTCGCAGACGACCTGACCGTGCGCGGGGGCTGGCTAGGAGATCTGGAGGAGAAACGGGAAATGAACCGAGGCGTGTGCGGTGGACAGTGGCCGCCGGCTCGCGTCGAGTCTCGCCTGCTTTCTTGCCTTGCTTGCGTCTTGGCGGTTGCAGATGCGGACGAGCGTGGGAGCAGCAACGAGACGACGCCCGATCAGTTTGGCATCGACAGTGCGAGCCGCGGATCGAGCGGAGGTCCACGCTGGTGTGACTCACGGCGCACAGAGCCCGAGCGGCTCTGTTCCATGGTGGCTGTCGTCAGCAGAGGCATCAGATTCGCGGGTCATGTGCAACTCCATCTGGAGCGAGATGGGCGACCGCCGGTCTCCTGGCTCACCAACCAGCGCTGCGCTGTGCTTTCTCGCTGTTCTTTCTTGGCGAAGTTTGAAGGCACCAACGCCGCGCGATGCGCTAGGTTTCTTGGATCGAGGGGCTCGCCTTGAGAACGAGTCGGCCTGAACGCCATGCTGCTGACCGTGTTGACGAGAGCTCGCGCGACAAACACATGCCGACCACTGGATTTCTGTGCCGCCACTTCAACTCGCGCCTGACAGACACGCACACACTTGCCCCAGCGCTTCAGTGCATCGCCGCAGCTGAAGCCCGATCGATCGACTCGTGCCCTCGTTCCGCGTCAACCAGAAGCGCCTCACTCAGCGAAGACGAAGACGAAGACGACGAGCATTGCAGCATCGTCGCCCTGTGTCGAGTGAGCGAGAGTGGCGTTGCTTGGGTCAGCGGGCAAGTGAGGAGTCGCTGTTGACTGACACGTCCATCGCCATGGACCGCGGATCTGGATGACTGTCCTGGCGCTGCGTCCGCCCCTGCTGTCACGCAGATTCTCGCTATGAGCAGCGCCAGTCCATCGGATTCGATCCTTTGCACAGCCGCAGCTGCGGCGTCATCGAGGTGTCGCCAAGGTGACACGGATAACGCCCACGTGTGGTTGGTTCCGTCTGTCAGACTCGGAGTGGAAGGGGAAGGCACGGAGCGAAGGGAATTGCGCAGTCGCTTCCTGAGCGAGGCGATGTGTTGTGCGAGGCTATTTGATGGACGACTGATTGCAGCCACCACTGTCTGTCGGTCGGTCTGCCTGTCAAGTCGATCTCAGAGTCAGACAGTCAACTGCTCTCAAGGTCGACGGTGGGCGTGCTGCCCCTCCTTCCTGGACCACACCAGAGTGCTGTGTATTGTATCGACAGACAAACATGAAGTCGAGCGCATGGGAATCTAAGTGAACGCACAGCAGTGGATTGAATCTTACGCCGCGATTCCATCCGTCGTCAGCTCAACAACACAAGATGCAGACAACATGCGCATCAACACTCGGCAAAAAGTCAGCGCGACGAACGGCAACATGTGGCGCGGGCGGGCAGAGAACAGAACCTGAAATACCGGCTGGGTACCGGTTATTGAGGTTTAGAAAATACGGGTCAATGATTGCAGATGGGTCTGGGTCTGGTCAGCTAGCTTCGCAAAGTGCTGAACCCGTACCCGCCTGTTGGTTTTGGCGCGCTTGGTGTTGTGGGGTGCAAGTGAGCCAACGACGAGCCTCGACCGCCGCCATCAAGATGCTCTGGGTCGACAAGTACCGCCCGACGTCGCTGCAGGAACTGGACTTCCACCCAGAGGTCACCAAGCGCCTGAAGAACCTCGCGACCTCCGATGACTTGCCGCATCTTCTCGTGTACGGACCCTCGGGTGCTGGAAAGAAGACGCGCATCATGGCGCTCTTGCGCGAGTTGTACGGCGATGGCGCGCTCAAGGTCCGACTTGAGCACAAGTCGTTTGCAGTACGAGCGCTTTGCACTTGAACGTTCAGTGATTCCGTGCTTGTAGTGTTTTGTTGCTGACCTGCGTGTCTGCGCTGCGTGTATAGAACCCGGGGCGAACCACTAAGGTCGAGATCACAACGGTTGCCAGCAACTACCACATTGAGATGAACCCGTCGGACGTGGGCAACAACGATCGTCTGGTGGTGCAAGAAGTGCTGAAGGAAATCGCGCAGTACCACTTGGCAGACACCAATTCCAAGCGATCGTTCAAGGGTGCGTAACGACACTGAGTGTGTGTGTGTCTATACATCCAACTACCGATCGCTGATGCCAATGCGTGTAGTTGTGCTGCTCATGGAGGTGGATCGACTTAGCAAGAACGCTCAGCATGCGCTGCGCCGGACGATGGAAAAGTATACGGCGACGTGCCGTCTCGTCCTGTGCTGCAACAACCCATCGAAGGTCATCGATCCGCTTCGCAGCCGTTGCCTTGGAATTCGAATCGGAGCTCCCACGAACGACGAGGTACAGCGCACTACATGTGGCGCAGCTATGTCTGCTCTCCAGCTGACATGTCGATTGCCTCCTAGATCTGCTCCATTCTTCAAGGCGTGTGCGCCAAGGAAGGACTCGACTACAGCGCGCCGCTTGGTGCCCAGATCGCTGACAAGAGCGAGCGCAACTTGCGCCGCGCACTGCTGATGTTGGAGACGTGTCGTGTGCAAAGGTATGTAGTACCTCTAGCTACTACGATGACTCCCCCCAATGGTGAACACTTACCGATGATATCTTCAAACAGCTATCCATTCGCTCACGATAAGCCCATTCAACTGCCAGCATGGGAGGAGTACGTCGGCAATCTGGCCAAGGTGATTCTGAAGGAGCAGTCTCCGGGCAGGTATGCAAACGCAAGCCACGTCGAGAGCGCATTAATCATGGCTTACTGAGCGTGCCTGGTGTGGTTCACAGTCTGCTCAAAGCAAGAGAGATGATCTACGAGCTCATTGCTAATTGTATCCCATCCGAAGTCATCCTCCGGGTGCGTCTCCTTCTCAATCCACACTGGTGGGCGTTTGATCTCACTCACTTTCGTGTGGCTGGTGCAGACACTTTGTCGCGAGCTCATGATCCGCTTGGACGACGACCTCAAGCACGAGCTAATTCAGTGGGCAGCGTACTATGAGCACCGCATGCAGCGCGGCTCAAAGGACATCTTCCACTTTGAAGCGTTCATCGCCAAGTTCATGACGCTCTACAAGAAGTTCTTGCTGGAGCTTTACATGTGAGACAGATAACGCCATTTCTAAATATTACGAATCGAAGTGCCGACCCTGATTGGTCCAAACACTTCCCCCGATCAACTACCAGGTATTATAATAGCACCGACCATCGGTGGGTGACATGGCTCCAATCGCATCGGAGTGGAAGCTGCAGCTCATTGCGCGATGCGCCGCGTTCCGTTCGTGTCTCTCGGCGAGCGACAACGACCGTGTGGATCTCGCGGTCGCCGCATCGTCGCTGGTCCCTGAGGAGCTGGTCGCTGATGACTTGACGAACGCTTCGGTCACGTCGGCGCACTTGGAGAGGTACGTTTCACATTCCGCCGCATTGGTGTTTACTGATCGTCGCTGCCTCAAAGCCTCCATGACTCAGCTCTGCTGCGTTGTGTTACTCACTCTTAGATACAAGCAATGGAAGCTTGCAGATGACAAGATCGAGGAGCTCACCGCGATCAAAGGCGACACCTCATCTGATCACAGCAGCAGCTTCGCAGCGGTCGACGGCCTCGTCGATGACTTGCAGTTCTTCGCCAGAGGAAAACGCGGGGTTCTTTACGCAGGCCGGCTTAAGCGCGACGACTGCCAGGTCGTTGTCAAGTTCGCAGGAGACCCGAAGGTATCGTCAAGCTCAGCAGCGACCAACTCTTGCTGGCTCGAGGCTGAAGCCAAATGGCTCGCGGTTATGAATCGCGTCGGTATCGGCGCTCAGTTGGTCGAGTGCGGCACTGGCTGGATGGCGTGTGAACTTGTCGATGGCCTCAATGTGGTCGACTTTCTCGCGACCATGGCGACGCAAAGCTCTGCGTATTGGGTACTCCGTGAGATGCTGTGCCAGGTACGTTTTGGAGGATTCCGACCTCAATGCATGGGCTTTTATTGCTGACAATTCATTGTAGTGTTTTACGATCGACATGATGGGCATCAACAAAGAAGAAATGACGCATCCAACCCGTCACATTATTGTTCATGCAGTGACGACGGGAGCAAAAAGCAAGGACAGGCCAGCTGACCAGCGCCGTCACTGGAGATGTGTCTTCATCGACTTCGAGAAGTGCTCTCTCACCAAGAAACCCAAAAACGTCACTCAAATCTGTCAGGTACGAGATCGGCTTCGTTGCCGCCTCTGTTGGTGTCGGTAACTGACGGTCGAAGCCTTCGTGTGTGCAGTATCTCAGCTCACCGCGAATGACAGCTCTCTTCAGTGCAAAGGGGATCTCCTGGGACGTTCAGCGGTTGCGCCTGCAGACCAAGCGGTACAAACAGCGGATCTCGACAGAGACCTTCGCGTCGTTGCTCGAGGTGTTTGGGCTGTGACGTGTGCGATCTCGAAATATCATCTTAGGATCAACATAAAATCAAAATCCACAAAATCCACCAGTCGCCTTGACGTCCCCACCACATGAGTCGCCATCGTCGTCAGTGGGAGACGTTTGTCCGCGTTGCGCTTGGAGCAGACCACCATGGAGATCTGTACAGCGGCGTTTGTGTCATCGACCGCCACGACCGCCTCGTGCATGCGCAGGGGTGCTTCCCGCAAGAGTCGTCTCCCTCATTCGATGTCTCCCAGTTTTCCGGGGCATTCGCTCAGCTCACGAGGCGAGCGATCCTTGCGACTCGGGATGCACATCGCGAGGTGAACACATCAGCGAAAGCGACGACTGACCGTCGCAGCGATGAGGACATCGCAGCATTTCACTTCGGGGGAGAAACGTTCCACATCGTGCAGTCGACGTTCGCGTCTATCCTCGCGATATCGAAAGGACAGGACCGCGGGCTCATCGTCGAGCGCCTACCATTCGGCATCGTCGTCGTCGCATTCCAGCACCCACAGCGACTGGAGGAGGTCTTTCCCATCGTCGACAAGTACTGCGCCATGCAGCGATGACCACTATTGACGGCCAGTCGAGCGGCATCCATGCCGCTTTCCTTCGATGGACCCGTTAGGTTACATGCTAAATTTAGCCAATTGACGCATCCCAATCAAGATCTGTCATCGTGGATTGGCTAAATCTTGTCAACAGTCACACCATGACGTCGCTTGACGAGGGTGGGTCAACTCGCGGAACCAACACCTCGCAGCAACATCATCATTTCCAACGCCGAGACCAACAAGTGGCCTCATTTCCCAACTCGACACCGAAGGAAGAGACACAGTAGGAATGTACTTCTGTGCAGCTTGTAATCTCTACGTGCACGACACGACGGTCGAGGACCACGACCAGTCGCTCGCGCATACGCTCTCGAGCACACGCGCACCGTCGCTCAAGAAAGGTACTGTACGCGCTCGCATCGCCGCAATCACCAGCAGCCCTACGGCGACTGACATGCATGACATGGTGGTGATAAATGCAGTCTGGTTGCCCGAGTCCAACCGCGGATACCAGCTTCTCCTGAACATGGGCTGGCAGCAAGACAGCGGACTCGGACGCCGCAACGACGGCCGCATGGAGCCGATCGCAACCGTGCTCAAGACGGATCGCGCTGGATTGGGCATGCCGGGTCCCGCGCCGCGAGTCACGCATTTCCCGCCGCACGACGAACAGCAGCAGCGCGCGGCATCCGATGGTCTCAGTGAAGCGCAGCGCGCACAGAACCGACTCGGTCGCAAGCGCAAGGAACAGCCGACCGCGGAACTGTCGGCTGCTCAGCGGAAACAGAAGCGGGAGCACGAGAAGCAGCGCGATCGCGTTATTGCGATGGAGATCTACGGATCCCACCTGGAGGGATACGAGGCGTATCTGCGGTGAAGCACGTCCCATGGCAGAGCCAGAAGTGTGCTATTTATTCAAGCGTTCGTTCGATTTATTGTCAAACCAAGAGCACCGCGATTCGCGTCACAACTTGGACGTGATGGCGGATGTCGCATAGTCAGCCTGGTCGTTTGGGAGCCCCGTGATGCGCTTCAGGTGAGCGACCAGCTCCTCTTTGATGGGAACGTTGTCGCCCATCACAGCAAACACAATGTCTTCGTGCGTGCAGCCCGCGAGCTCGATATAGTCGGCGTGCTGCCGAGAGTCTCGCTACAGAAACCACCGCCATGCGTCAGACGTCAAGCTTCCGCACTCCTGAACCACCAGCTCTGCTCACCAGACTCTGCGCGAGCTTCTGAGAAGAAGACGCCGGAACGACAGCGTCTGCGTTGCCATGGATGATGTGAAATTCCGGCAACACCAATTCGCCTGCAGCGTATTCCCGTGTAAAATGACACCATCGAAAAGGAAGTTGAGCGCCTCCGACTGTTTACGCACCGTGCTCACGAACACTCTCAAGAACCTTGGCAGGGCTATAGTCATCGAAACGGCTCATACCGAGCATCGCTGGCTTCATCGTCGAGATCTCATGGACACCATTGATGGGTCCGACTTGTCGCCGGCTCTCAAATACGTAGTGCTCGGCGATGTCGTACGGTCCTGCGAGCCCAATGAAGCCCTTCACGTGGTGGTGCACCCTTCCGGTGGTCTCGGACGCCTCTGCCGCCCCAGTGATGGCGTTCACCGCCGACTGCACCAGCGTCAGCGCACTGATATGGGCGCCTGTCGCCACGAATTGAATGAGCGCACACCACTCGAGCAAGTATTCAATTCTTCTCCATCAATGCGACGCACCTGAGGAGTGACCGATGAGGAAGATGCGCTCTCGGTCACCTCCGTATCCGGGTGCATGCTCTGCCACCCAATGGATCTATGCGTAACTCGCACCAGTGAGTCAAGCGCTCGACCTCTCAGCAAACGGAGCACACGACGTAGGTAAACACAGTCCTCACCGCGTCCTCGACATCCTTGGTCTGCTCCGTGACCGACCCGAGCGGGTACGTCCTGTAGTTGATGACGGCGACAAGAAAGCCGTGCTTGGCGAGGTACTTGCCCACGAGTCCGTACTGCCACTTGTGGCCGAACGACCACGCGCCGCCGTGCACAAACAGCAGCACTGGCTTGCGCGGCTCCGCCTGTGGCTCGACTCCATACACGTCGATCGTGTTGCGAGGATGACTCCCGTACAGCGCGTTGGACACGACGCTCTCGCTGCGCCAGACAAGCAACCGCGCGATGCGCCACGCCAACACGGGCTTGGCGATCGGAATGAGGTACTCGCAGGCCGCCAACAGCTGCGCCACGAACGTGTACTTGAGGATGTTGAGCACGTGCCGCCCACGCGAGACACGCTCGGCCTGCAGCTGCAGGTGGAAGTGGTGCGCGTGGAACGTGCGCCACGTGCGACGCGCGTACAGCAGCAGCAAGATGGTGATGGCGAAGCGGCGCAGGCGCTCGCGCACGCGCTGGTCGAGCGCCGGCAGCGGCAGCATCTCGACCGCTTTCGTTCGTGGAAGATCACGATTAGTTTGTTATGAATGACGTCATGCCCTCATGGGGGACGCAATCTCAATGTTGGCGTCAACTGCATTTCCTGAATTTTAGAAAAATGGAAAATCGAGATCCCAGTGAGCTCTGCAAGATACCGAGGTTACAGTGAACTGAACGGGGGCGACTAGTACTTCTGAATAATTGACTCTATTGAATGCCTTCGCTTGCTCCTCTAGCTCTCCATCTCGTGACTGCTGCTGCTGCTGTTGCTGTGCTGCAGCGAGCGCTTGGCGAGCGACGCAAAGATGGAGCCCGAGGTGGCCAGCAGCTCCTGCGGCGGCCCAAACTCGGCGACGCGGCCGGCGTCCATGACCGCGATCTTGTTGCAGTGCAGGATCGTGTTGATGCGGTGCGCGATGATGAGCACAGTCTTGCGCTCAAACGTCTCGCGGATCGTGACCTGGATGAGGTTGTCGGTGGCCGTGTCGACGTTGGCCGTCGCCTCGTCCAGCACGACAATCTTGCTGTCCTTGAGCAGCGCGCGGCCGATGCACAGCAGCTGCCGCTGTCCGACCGACAGGTTGTCGCCGCGCTCCGAGACGACAAACTCGAGCCCGGCGCCCCACGTCGTCACGGCGTCCGCGAGATGCACCTGCTTGAGCACGCCCCAGATCGCGTCGTCGCTGTACTCGCCAAACGGGTCGAGGTTCTCGCGCAGCGAGCCACTGTAGAGGACGGGGTCCTGCGGGATGATGGCGAGCGAGCGGCGCAGCTCCTGTAGCTTGAGCTGTGTGATGTCCACGCCGTCGATGAAGATCGTCCCGCTGTGGAACCCGCAGATGCGGAACAACGCAATCATGAGCGAGCTCTTGCCCGCGCCGGTGCGACCGCAGATGCCGACTTTCTCGCCGCCCTGGATCTCCATCGACACGCCGCGCAGCACCAGCGGCAGCTCAGGGCGGTAGCGCAGACAGAGCTCGTCAAACTTGATCGCGCCCTGCGACGGCCACGCCGCTGGGTTCACGGCCACACAGTCGGCACCGTCGTCCTCCTGCGGGATGTCGCGGAAATGCAGCAGGCGCTCCACGCTCGTCATGGCGTTGTCCGTCATGTCGACAGCGCGCACGCACCACTGCACCATCGACGTCAGCATCAGCGAGTACGTGATGGAGATACCAGCGACGATCGGCGTGATCGAACCCTTCGCCGTCATGATGTAAAGCGAGACTACAAAGATGATCGCGACCGAGAGCCAGTCGAGACGCACGGCGAGCCAGCGACCGGCGGCCCAGTAGTGGAAGTAGTAGCTGGCGTTGTCGTCGACCGCGGCCTTGTTGAGCTCCACAAACTGGCGCTGCATCTCGAACGCGCGGATCGTGTGCAGCCCGTTGAGCGTCTCGCCAAAGAGGTTGAAGATCGGCGTCCGCGTGATGCCTTCGAGTCGCTTGATCTCGCGCGACGTGCGCTTGAAGTAGAGCCCCGTGACCACGAAGATCGCGAGCATCGGGATGTACGAGACGGCGACCCAGAACGACGCCAGGCCACAGACCACGAGGCAGCCGACAAACACGACCATCGCCTGGAACAGGTTCTGGTACTGCTGCGGCAGGTTCGAGTCGACCTGGTCCAAGTCGTTCGAGAAACGGTTGAGGATGCGTCCGACCGGTGTGATGTCAAAGTAGCGGTTCACGGGGGCGCGCAGCACGCGGCGGAAGAGGTCGTCGTGCAGGTTCTGTGCGCTGCGCATGCACGCCTCCATGAGCAACAGCCCTCGTCCCAGCGTCACGATCGAGCACATCACGATGAAGCCAAAGTACCACGCCGCGTACCAGCCGTCCGAGTACGACGGATCGATGCCCTTGCGCGGCATCTGCTTGGCCCAGTAGCCCTGCCACCAGTCGGCGAGAATGCGCAGCGCCTGCGCCGAGCTGTACACCGTCACGATCACGAGCACAACACCGAGTCCGTTGTAGCCCGTCTCGTCAAAGTACGTGCGGTACGTCTTGCCACTCACGCGGCCCTTGACGCGGTCTTCTTCCTGCACGAGACGCGCGCCGCTGTCTTGCTTGCCCGACTTGGCCTTGGTCTCCGTCACGACCGAGGGCTCGGGCGTAGTCTTGGCGCTTGCCACGACTGCAGCGTGCGCAGCGGCGTGTCCCTTCACGCGCTCGATGTCTTCGCTTTCGTGCTCGTCGATAACGTCGCGTTCTGCCTTGTCGAGCTCCTCACGGTGGATGTCCAAGTCAGGGAACCGTGCAAGCATGGCGTCGTACGAGCCTTCACCAGCGATGCGGCCGTGCTGCATGACGAGAATCTTGTCAGCGTGGCGCAGTAGATCGTAGTGGCTGTTAAGCACCAGTAGCCGCGTCTTGGGGCGCGCGAGTCCGACGATGCAGTGGTCAAAGATCGCGTGTGCGACGTGCGGATCGACCGCGCTCAGCGGGTCATCGAGGATGAGCACATCATAGTCCTGGCGGTACATGGCGCGCGCGATCGCGACGCGCGCCTTCTGCCCGCCACTGAGGTTGATACCGCGCTCTCCAATCTCCGTCGCGTCTCCGTTCGGCAGAGCGTGCAGATCCAGCGCGAGCTGCGTCGCCTCAAGCACCTGCTCGTACCGCGCGGCGTCGAACGGCGCCTCAAACAGAATGTTTTCCTTCAGCGTCGAGTTGCGGATCCACGCCTCCTGGCTTACATACGACACCTTGCCGTGCACGTCGCACGTTCCCGAGACTCGCAGCATCTCGCCGAGCAGCGCGTTCAGCAGGCTCGTCTTGCCCGAGCCGACCGTGCCGACGATCATCACGAGCGAACCAGCCTCAATCTCGATGTTGACATTGTCCAACACGAAGTTCTGAGGAGGCGCCTCGACAGCCGTGGGCACCGACTCGGCTGGTGTCTCTCCTGGCACGACGATGACCTCAGTGCCAGTGGTGTCGCCCCAGACGAACGACGCGTTGGACACCGAGATCGTTCCTCGAGGGACCTGCGCGATGAGACTGTTTGGCTGCTGTTGCTGCTGCTGTTCGATCGGACTCGCAGTGAGTCGCAGCTCGTCGCTTGCCATGTACGTGTCCATTCGGCGGAACGCGATCTTGGCCTGTGACATCGACGCGATCGCGAGCGGGAAGAGACTGACGGCGAGGCGGCTGATGTTGACCATCGCGATGAGCGTGAACGCCTCCGTGACGGTGAGCGAGCCCTTGATCGCGACGTAGAGACCGAGGATGACGGCGCCGAGCAGCACGGGCGTCAGGAACAGCAGCGTCGTGTTGACAATGTTGAAGAAGTGGAAGCGGCGATAGAGCTTGACCTCGAGTGCGCGGATCTTCTCGACGCGGCGCGCGAGCGACTCCTCCCACGCGTAAAACTTCATGACGCGGATGCCCTGCAGCGCCTCGGACGTGACCTTGACGCGCTCCTCGACGACGTGCAGCAGCTCTGCCTGCACGTCGCCGATGCGGTCGGCGAGCTTCACGGACGAGTATAGCACGACGACAAGCAGCACGCCGCCGCTGATGGACGAGATCGGGTCAAAGAGGATCGCGATGAGCACGATTGTGACGACGAACGCGAGCGGCGCGACGAGGATCCACGGGCCCGAGATCATGGCGTTGAAGATGCGCTCCGAGTCGACGCTCATGAGCGTCACGATCTCGCCGGTCGTGTACGCCTGGCGCGCGACGCACGAAAGCCGCAGCGCCTTCTGGTAGACCGTGTTCATGAGCACGGAGCGCATGTTGGCGCCGATGCGCGACGACAGGAAGAAGCCGTAGTTGAGGCACGTGACGCCGACGAACGACACGACCGTCATGAGCGCGACGAGCACGTAGCCGTTGTCAATGTGGAAGACGTTCGGGCGGTTGTTGAGGAAGTCGAGCATCGCTTGCGCGATGTACGGCTGCAGCACCATGGCGGTGAGGTAGACGAGGTAGTGGGCGAACACGAGACCAATCTCGCGCTGGAAGGTGCGCAGCAGCGCGACCGCGAACCGCGAGATCCACGACGGACGCTCGCTGGCCCGATCTGTCGCGGTCGCTCCATCGCCGTCGAGCTGGTAGAACTCGCGGAAGCGCGACTCGAGCGCGTCGCACGTGTCAGTTGGGCACACGCGCCAGAGGTCTTCCTTCTCGAGGATCTTGCGGTAGCCGAGCGACACCAGCGGCTGGAACCACTGCGTCGAGAGCACCGAGAAGATGGACGCCGTGTGCAGCGGGTTCGGCTGCGCCTGGAACGGCGCGCCCTGCGCATAGCGCGCCAGCACCGACGACTTGTGATTCGCCGAGGCCGAGGCGTCTTTCGCGTGGTGCGATGCCGTCGACGACTGCGGCGTCGGCGGCACCGCGACGAAGCTCGTCTCGAGGGCGCTGGCGTCCGTCGCCATCATCTCAGATCGTCTGCGCGGCGCGAGGCGAATCGATCAATGCGGGTGTATCAATCGTCGAGCAAGGACCAACAGTCGTCGATGAGGAGCTCACTGCTGGTCGTCGTCGACAACTGCAGCGTGTGTGCGAGTGAGCGAACGAGTGCATGTGGCAGGTCAGTACGGCTCGGCGACGAGCAGGTGGTGGCTGCTGATGCGTGGCAACGGGTCGAGACGAGTCGCGGGATCCAGATGCGCGTCGTGGATTGGCCGAAATCGTGAGGTCGAACAGCCGAGACGGCGAGTGATTGGATGGAAAGACACAATGGCCACGCACGCACGTTCCGGTGATTGCGAGAACACTTTCGAAGTCACCGCGCAGGGGAGGAGGATGGTGGCGTCCAGCGTCCGGAATCTCGCTCCTTTTCTCCCAACACAAAACTCTCTGTCGCTATTAGGGCAGCGGATGACAGGTTGTCAAGCTACGGACGCGTCCGGAGATCCAGCAGCAAATCGCTTGCACACGACCTTCACTCGTGGGGCGTGGTGGCATGAGACTTTGAAGGACCAACAACCAACGCACTGGGATTTGCGCGATCGGCGCGGCATGTTGCTTGCAAAGCCATCAGTTTCCCAGAACGAGAATGGCTGTCGTCCTGAGAGATCGCCAACAGTCATTGCCGCATCACACGAGAGAACATTGAAGTCGCGTGTGTCCATTCGCCAGCCAGTGGTTCCTCAAGCCCGCAACCGCCAGTGATCACGTAATCATATCCAGTGAAACGGCTTTTCTGGATTCGTACATACCTACTTTTGTCACGACGACGCTTCAAGATCGAATCCTAGAATTCATGATTTCTCGTGGTTTCCACATGAAAATGTCGCGAAAACCAGACCTCCTGAGACTCGAAGCCTGGCGACACTCGCGACAATCGCCCACGGAGAAGAGAGCTACCTCGGTTTCTACGGCTCGGCATCTACATCCACGCGTTTGGCACCAGCTCTCCACACCCATCACAGCGCCACGACAATGTGTGGAGGTTAGCAGACCTCGATCAAGTTGGATTGACGATTCGTCGATCAAGTAGGCGCTCTCATCGTTGAAGACACGTGTCGAAGGTGAGATCTTCACTATCGGACTGAAGGAGTCCACATTGCTTCATCACGATCCCGTGCTCAAGCTCCCAGCCTCTTGGTGACTTGGAGACGACATTGCAGCGTGCCCCCACGATGTCAGCCACGGGGGAATGCGGACGTGTCGACCAGCTTTAGGTTCCGTCATAGGCTTTACCAGCAGCCAAACGCATCGTGATACAATCTCGTAGATGAATTGAAGCAGCACGGGCGAACCGATTGCACACATATCCTCATGACCCGATCATCTCGACAGCAACAAGCATCTCAGCTGCGCGGAAAGATTTCGATTATTCCTCAAGATCCCGTGCTCTTCTCGGGTACTGTTCGAAGCAATGTCGATCCGTTCGATCAGTATACAGATGACCAAATCTGGGCTTCCATTCGACGTGCTCATCTGAACAACGCAGTGTCTGCGCTTGACAGCAAGGTGGAGGAGAAGGGCTCGAACTTCAGTGTTGGTGAACGTCAGCTCATCTGTATCGCTCGAGCGCTTCTGAAGCGCTCTCGCATCATTTTGATGGACGAGGCGACGGCTTCCATCGACACGGAAACTGACCGCAAGATCCAAGCGAGCATCCGTGAGGAGTTCAAGGACTGCACGTGTTTGACGATTGCTCATCGCATCAACACAATTCTGGACGCCGACCGAATTCTGGTGATGGAGAAGGGAACTGTCGGCGAATTTGACACGCCAGCAGCGCTGCAGAAAAAGTCAGATGGCCTTTTCAAGTCGCTCGTGGAGCACTGGCGCGAAGGCGGTAGTCAAAGCTAGTCATTGTGTGCGAAGTAGCTCGCGTTCAAAGCGAGTCCTTTGATAGAAACGAGACAAAAATCCATGTCGTTCATGTTGTTTGCAGCAGGAACCCGATCATTTTCGCCAGTACTAGTGTCGGTCTCCAATTGACCAACTAGAATCTACCTCGGTATCCTGGATCCTGCGTGGACGCATTAGTTGACGATGCCCGAGACGGCAGTGGCATGCGAGCGCTTCTGGCCGACGCCCTTCTTCAGGTAGCACGCCGGCTGACCAGGACTGTCGTTCACGAACGTGTACGCCTTGCAGCCCGGCGTCGACGCGCAGCGGTCGCAGCACTCCCACGGTCCGACGCCCGAGACCGTCGCGAGGTCGTCGCCGTAGAAGTCGACGCCCGTGAACAGCGCGGAGCACTTCTGCGGCTTGGGCGCGCACTGGAAGAAGCCCTGGTTCCACGGCTGGCAGTAGCTGTCCTCGGGACAGCACGTCGCGCCGGTCTGCGCCGTGCCGCACGTGCCCCACATCGGCGTGTTGCAGTCCGAGTCCGCCTTGGGCGCCTTCACCGTCGACGACACGGCGCCGACACGCGTGCGCTTCTCGCCCACGCGCTTCTTGAGGTAGCACGCCGACTTGCCGTCCGGGTTGTAGTTGATGAACGTGTAGGCCTTGCAACCCGCGGTGGCGGCGCACTTGTCACAGCACTCCCACGGCAGGATGCCGACGACGCGCTCGAGGTCCTCGCCAAAGTAGTCGACGCCGACCTCCTGGACACCGCACTGCTGCGGCGCGGGGCGGCACTGGTAGAACCACGGGTTCCACGGCTGGCAGTACTCGCCGTCGAGGCACGACTGCGGACCCTTGTCGTCGCTACCGCACTGCGCGCCGGCCACGGGCTGCGGGGACGTGGGCACAGGCGCAGCGGTGGTCGGCACCGGAGCAGCGGTGGTCGGCACCGGAGCAGCAGTCGTCGGCACTGGGGCGGCCGTCGTCGGCACTGGCGCAGCAGTCGTCGGCACCGGAGAGGCCGTCGTCGGCACCGGAGCAGCCGTCGTCGGCTTGGGTGCGGCCGTCGTCGGCGCAGGCACAGGCGCGCACGCCACCGACGCGTCGAGCAGCTCCTTGACGTCGCGGTAGCGGATACCGAGGTGCGTGACCATGTCCATGCGCGGCTTCTGCGACAGGAACCAGAGGAAGTCGGGGTGGTCGCGCTTGCTGTTGCCGACCCACTCGCCGCCGATGATGTCGGCGTTGGCCGTGAGCTCGAGCAGGTACTCGTACGTGCTGGTCTTCGTGGCCCAGTCGACCTTGCCGGTGGACACGAGTGGGCCGTCGTCGTTCATTTCCTGCACCCAGCGGAACTTCATCTCAACGTGGTAGATGCGCTTGGCGGCCTCGTTGAAGACGTAGCGCGGCGCACCGAAGAAGCGGCGCGCAGCGCTCTGCGGCGTGTACTCGCGGATCAGGCGCACGCTGTACGAGCGCGCGGGCTGGTTCCACACGGCGAGGTCGCTGTCGACGTCGACGACGAGCGACTTGCCGAAGCGGCCCATGATGTTGGCAACAGCGATGTGGAAGTAGCCGGCGCCCATGTCGCGGCGCGAGTCGTCGACGTAGCGGCCATAGTCGTCCGTCTTGTCGTTGCCGCCGTTGTAGCCGTAGTAGCGCGCGCCGCCGTAGACCGAGCGCAGCTCGGCGCCGTCGTAGAACTGCGAGACGATGCCCTTGATGTCGATCGGACGGAACGTGACGCCGTTCTTGACGACGTTGCACTTGGGCTCAGGCTCCTCGATCGCGGCCGGCGCCCACGCGTGGCAGATGCCGAACCAGAGCGGGATGCAGTAGCCCGCCGAGCGGCCGTGGCGCTTGGCGCACTTGCTGCCGTCGCGGAGGCTGGCGCAGTCGCTGTCCTGGCGACACGCGCGGAAGTTGGAGTAGGCGTCGACGCCGCTCTTGGCCGACACAGCGTTCATGAACCAGTCGACGTCGATGCCGAACGCGCGCGCGTACCGCTCCGAGGCGCTCGGCTCCTCCGGCGGCCAGCGGAAGTTGATGCCATCGTCGGCCACGGGCCAGTACTTGCCGGGCCACGGCGTCGGCTTGAACTCGGACTGCGGGTACTTGGCGAAGATGACGTCGGCGTTGCGCTCGAGTCTCGGGCCGAAGTGGCGGTCGAGGCGGTCGAGGTCGGGCGACCCGTGCGTCTCGAGCTGGCGCTGGCGCGTGAGGTGCACATGGCCTGGCTCGGTCTCGGCAGCGTCGGCGTCGGCGTTGGACGCGTTGCCGTTGGCGTTGACACTGGCGGTGAGCTCAGCGAGCGTCGGGAGCTCCATGTGCGTGGGCACAAAGGTCTCGGCGATGGGACCACGCGGCATGGCGCCGAACGCCGGGTGCGACTCGTCGATGGCGGCTTCGTCGGGCAAGCGCGTCACGGGGTTGGCTTCGAGCGGCGACGCGACAGCGACGCGGTGGTGTTGCGTGGCGACGCTGAGCAGCGCGGCGGCCGCGACGAGGCGGGACGGCGACGCGCTGACCATGGCTGGGACTGGTGCTGGTGCTGGACCTGGAAGGTGGGTTGGTGGTGGTGGAGGGGATCGCTGTGGGAGGCGATGGATGTGCTGCGCACGAAGGAAATGCGCGAGTGAGCGAGCAAGCAAGCAAGTGGGATCGGAGGTGGAGACGGAGACGGAGGCAGAAAGAAGGGGATCTGGAGAAGAAGGACTGGGGTGCTGTGCAGGCGACCGTCAGTCGATTCGTCTGTGCGTCCGTCCGTCCGTCCGTTGATCGGTGCCGGCTCGTTCTTGTGTCGCATCGTGAGTCACGCAGCACATGGAGCGCCTGGATGTTGTCGTGTGTGGCGTTGGCGTCTCCTGGGTGTGGCCGAGTGACAGGGGACACGAAGCATCCGAACTGCTGTTGTGAGCCGACTGGTGCGATGCAGATGGAGCACATGGCGCATGGTGAGCTCTCAACAAAAAGCGAATGAAGCTGGATGGGTTGGTGGACGCATTGAGTCTGCTCGGAGCGACGACTGCCAAGCAACTGGCAACCAGCACAAAGCCCAGCCATCCCAGCGATAAGGGGCCCGGCTTTCCAATGTCCGCCGTTGTCGACCGAAAAACGAAAGCACACGGGGCGAAATGAATCACCAATGCACTCAACTTGAATCAGTCCTGCGACAGTGCTGGCATTCTCTGAAAGCCAGGCCATGAGTCGAATCGCAGTCCTTTCATTTTCATACTGATCAGTTCGCCCCACGCTCTCTGTCGGAGAGTGCATTGAGCATTGATTGAGCAACGAGCTTGTTCTGTTGGTTGTTCCCAATGACAATGTCTCAGACGTTGGCGCCACCGGAACAGGAAGATAGCGCCTGCAAAAATGGACTGAACCGCTGCAACACGGCGCCATGTGGAGGCTGTGAAGCCACCCGCATGGCTCCCTCGCTCCAACCAGCCACCATTCTCTTGCGCGTCGTTCTGCATCTGCCGAGCGTGTTGGAAAAATTTGTGTTTGGCAGCCACCAGCGAGGAAGCAGCAGCCACGTGACATGTACACGGCCGCCGTGTGCAACGTGGTGAAGCGTCAGCGCATCTGGCTCTGTCCTGATGCCAGCATCTTCGACACGCTCACCAGATGTCGACGCGCAAGAAAAGAGAGTGGATGGTGGCTGACTCAACGATGACGCACTCGACTCGACACTCAATGACACTGGCGTCCATTTGGCTGTCGCCATTTGGATACCGTCGTCAATGGAGGCGTCATAAAGCGAGGAGATCCGTTGAGACACGACATGATCTTCAAGAGGTTCTGACCTCAAGACGCCCATCACGCGATTTCCCCAGTCGAAGAATGCCACTGATCACTCCCGGCAAACGCTTCAAACATAATCATCTCCCTCTGACCTAGAGAGAACCCAATGAGCTGCCGTCTCAATTTGTTACCGCAGCTCTTTCGCTCTACACAATTGATACTACGTCAACAAAAACGATAACTGAATGTGGAGAGTTCAGAATCCACAGCGTGGGCTGATCATGGAGCCGCTAGCATGCACCCATCCAGCTTCATTCGCTTTTTGTTGAGAGCTCACCATGCGCCATGTGCTCCATCTGCATCGCACGAGTCGGCTCACAACAGCAGTTCGGATGCTTCGTGTCCCCTGTCACTCGGCCACACCCAGGAGACGCCAACGCCACACACGACAACATCCAGGCGCTCCATGTGCTGCGTGACTCACGATGCGACACAAGAACGAGCCGGCACCGATCAACGGACGGACGGACGGACGCACAGACGAATCGACTGACGGTCGCCTGCACAGCACCCCAGTCCTTCTTCTCCAGATCCCCTTCTTTCTGCCTCCGTCTCCGTCTCCACCTCCGATCCCACTTGCTTGCTTGCTCGCTCACTCGCGCATTTCCTTCGTGCGCAGCACATCCATCGCCTCCCACAGCGATCCCCTCCACCACCACCAACCCACCTTCCAGGTCCAGCACCAGCACCAGTCCCAGCCATGGTCAGCGCGTCGCCGTCCCGCCTCGTCGCGGCCGCCGCGCTGCTCAGCGTCGCCACGCAACACCACCGCGTCGCTGTCGCGTCGCCGCTCGAAGCCAACCCCGTGACGCGCTTGCCCGACGAAGCCGCCATCGACGAGTCGCACCCGGCGTTCGGCGCCATGCCGCGTGGTCCCATCGCCGAGACCTTTGTGCCCACGCACATGGAGCTCCCGACGCTCGCTGAGCTCACCGCCAGTGTCAACGCCAACGGCAACGCGTCCAACGCCGACGCCGACGCTGCCGAGACCGAGCCAGGCCATGTGCACCTCACGCGCCAGCGCCAGCTCGAGACGCACGGGTCGCCCGACCTCGACCGCCTCGACCGCCACTTCGGCCCGAGACTCGAGCGCAACGCCGACGTCATCTTCGCCAAGTACCCGCAGTCCGAGTTCAAGCCGACGCCGTGGCCCGGCAAGTACTGGCCCGTGGCCGACGATGGCATCAACTTCCGCTGGCCGCCGGAGGAGCCGAGCGCCTCGGAGCGGTACGCGCGCGCGTTCGGCATCGACGTCGACTGGTTCATGAACGCTGTGTCGGCCAAGAGCGGCGTCGACGCCTACTCCAACTTCCGCGCGTGTCGCCAGGACAGCGACTGCGCCAGCCTCCGCGACGGCAGCAAGTGCGCCAAGCGCCACGGCCGCTCGGCGGGCTACTGCATCCCGCTCTGGTTCGGCATCTGCCACGCGTGGGCGCCGGCCGCGATCGAGGAGCCTGAGCCCAAGTGCAACGTCGTCAAGAACGGCGTCACGTTCCGTCCGATCGACATCAAGGGCATCGTCTCGCAGTTCTACGACGGCGCCGAGCTGCGCTCGGTCTACGGCGGCGCGCGCTACTACGGCTACAACGGCGGCAACGACAAGACGGACGACTATGGCCGCTACGTCGACGACTCGCGCCGCGACATGGGCGCCGGCTACTTCCACATCGCTGTTGCCAACATCATGGGCCGCTTCGGCAAGTCGCTCGTCGTCGACGTCGACAGCGACCTCGCCGTGTGGAACCAGCCCGCGCGCTCGTACAGCGTGCGCCTGATCCGCGAGTACACGCCGCAGAGCGCTGCGCGCCGCTTCTTCGGTGCGCCGCGCTACGTCTTCAACGAGGCCGCCAAGCGCATCTACCACGTTGAGATGAAGTTCCGCTGGGTGCAGGAAATGAACGACGACGGCCCACTCGTGTCCACCGGCAAGGTCGACTGGGCCACGAAGACCAGCACGTACGAGTACCTGCTCGAGCTCACGGCCAACGCCGACATCATCGGCGGCGAGTGGGTCGGCAACAGCAAGCGCGACCACCCCGACTTCCTCTGGTTCCTGTCGCAGAAGCCGCGCATGGACATGGTCACGCACCTCGGTATCCGCTACCGCGACGTCAAGGAGCTGCTCGACGCGTCGGTGGCGTGCGCGCCTGTGCCTGCGCCGACGACGGCCGCACCCAAGCCGACGACGCTGCTCCGGTGCCGACGACGGCCTCTCCGGTGCCGACGACTGCTGCGCCAGTGCCGACGACGGCCGCCCCAGTGCCGACGACTGCTGCTCCGGTGCCGACCACCGCTGCTCCGGTGCCGACCACCGCTGCGCCTGTGCCCACGTCCCCGCAGCCCGTGGCCGGCGCGCAGTGCGGTAGCGACGACAAGGGTCCGCAGTCGTGCCTCGACGGCGAGTACTGCCAGCCGTGGAACCCGTGGTTCTACCAGTGCCGCCCCGCGCCGCAGCAGTGCGGTGTCCAGGAGGTCGGCGTCGACTACTTTGGCGAGGACCTCGAGCGCGTCGTCGGCATCCTGCCGTGGGAGTGCTGTGACAAGTGCGCCGCCACCGCGGGTTGCAAGGCCTACACGTTCATCAACTACAACCCGGACGGCAAGTCGGCGTGCTACCTCAAGAAGCGCGTGGGCGAGAAGCGCACGCGTGTCGGCGCCGTGTCGTCGACGGTGAAGGCGCCCAAGGCGGACTCGGACTGCAACACGCCGATGTGGGGCACGTGCGGCACGGCGCAGACCGGCGCGACGTGCTGTCCCGAGGACAGCTACTGCCAGCCGTGGAACCAGGGCTTCTTCCAGTGCGCGCCCAAGCCGCAGAAGTGCTCCGCGCTGTTCACGGGCGTCGACTTCTACGGCGACGACCTCGCGACGGTCTCGGGCGTCGGACCGTGGGAGTGCTGCGACCGCTGCGCGTCGACGCCGGGCTGCAAGGCGTACACGTTCGTGAACGACAGTCCTGGTCAGCCGGCGTGCTACCTGAAGAAGGGCGTCGGCCAGAAGCGCTCGCATGCCACTGCCGTCTCGGGCATCGTCAACTAATGCGTCCACGCAGGATCCAGGATACCGAGGTAGATTCCAGTTGGTCAATTGGAGACCGACACTAGTACTGTCGAAAATGATCGGATACATGCTGCAAACAACATGAACGACATGGATTTTTGTCTCGTTTCTATCAAAGGACTCGCTTTGAACGCGAGCTACTCTCACCGACCACCCCTTCCTGTTTCGCACACACTGACTAGCTTTGACTGCCGCCTTCGCGCCAGTGCTCCACGAGCGACTTGAAAAGGCCATCTGACTTTTTCTGCAGCGCTGCTGGCGTGTCAAATTCGCCGACAGTTCCCTTCTCCATCACCAGAATTCGGTCGGCGTCCAGAATTGTGTTGATGCGATGAGCAATCGTCAAACACGTGCAGTCCTTGAACTCCTCACGGATGCTCGCTTGGATCTTGCGGTCAGTTTCCGTGTCGATGGAAGCCGTCGCCTCGTCCATCAAAATGATGCGAGAGCGCTTCAGAAGCGCTCGAGCGATACAGATGAGCTGACGTTCACCAACACTGAAGTTCGAGCCCTTCTCCTCCACCTTGCTGTCAAGCGCAGACACTGCGTTGTTCAGATGAGCACGTCGAATCGAAGCCCAGATTTGGTCATCTGTATACTGATCGAACGGATCGACATTGCTTCGAACAGTACCCGAGAAGAGCACGGGATCTTGAGGAATAATCGAAATCTTTCCGCGCAGCTCATGAAGTCCAATCGAGCTGATGTTGACATCGTCAATCATGATCGAGCCGCTGTCGAGCTCCACAAGACGCATCAAAGCCACCACCAAACTGCTCTTACCGGCGCCAGTGCGACCAACAATACCGATCTTTTCACGTGGCTTGATCGACAGCGAGAGATTGCGAAGTACGCGAGGCAGCCCTGGGCGATAGCGCAGGTTAACACTTCGGAAGACAATCTCACCGCGAGATGGCCACTCTTCTTTCGGAGGAAGCTTTCCGACACTGGTTAGTGAAGCCTCGGTCTCCATTTCCGAGTAGTTCTTGATGCGTTCGACGGACACCATTTGAGTCTGGAGCTGACTAATCATTCGAACTGACCAGTTCAGCGACTGTGTCACACTGAACGCGTACGACAACGATACGCCTGCAAGACCCGCGAATGCAGTTCCATTTGCCGACTTCGACTCATGCGCCAACACCGCAGATAAAGCGGCGAACGATGCAACAAGTGTTCCAGCGAACTCGAGACGTAGTGCCAGCCAGCAGTTCACCGCAAAGTTCAGGAAGTAAGCGCGCTGGTTTCGATCGAGGAGTTCTTCGTTGCGTGCAGCGAACTTTTCTTCGGCGCTGTATGCACGAATCGTGGGCAAGCCATCCAACGTTTCAGAGAGCAAGGCGAAAACAGGTGATCGGCTGATTGAGTCAAGTCGTTGGAGCTCGCGTGATGTCTTGATAAAGTAGCGTTGGGAGAGATAATAGCCAACCATGACCGGCAGGAGAATGACCATGAACATTGGTGTGACGTAAGAGATCGTAATCAACGTCGCCATCACCGAAATCAGCGTGTTGAATAGCTGACTCCATGTCGCAGGAATACCTTCGTCAACCGTGTAGACATCCTTGGACAATCGGTTCACAATGCGGCCAATTGGTGTCGTGTCGAAAAACGACGTTGGAGCGCGAAGAATTCGGCCGAGCAGGCCCTTGAAAAGGATCTTGCTTGCGCGCAGCCCACGAATGTACGTAGCGATTGCTCGAACGTACAAAGCGACAGCATAAGCAGCGTTCAAACCGATGAAAACATACAAGTAGAACATTTGTGAGTCTTGATGTTGCTCCGCGTTTTCAGACCAGTACGAAAGCCAGAAAGTGGACAGTAGGTTGATGCCTTGAACAACGACGAAGATAAAGATGATGTAGAGCCCAGCAGGAATTCCACCAAACGCGTTGATCCAGACCTTGTAAACATCCCACGCAACATCCCCAACCGAGCGATCTTCATCGACGAGCAACTGTCCATCTTGCACAAGCTCACCCTCGTGAGTGATGTCACTTCGAGTTGACGAAGTTCGAGAGCGAGAATCCAGACGCAAATCTTCTTCATCACCATCGAGTTCGTCATCAATTGGGGCCAACTGGTCTTCAACCTCTTCGATCGTCATGCTATCACCTTGGTCGTGTTCCTTGTACTTCGCGACGAGATCGGTGAGAATACCACCAGGCTTAGCCATCAATGTGTCGTACGTTCCCGATTCCACGATCACACCTCGCTCGAGCACAATGACTCGATCACATTGGTTCAAGAATGTCAGACCATGGGTTACGAGAAGAACAAGTTTGTTACGCAGCTTCTCTTTGATGCACTGGGTGAAGATGTCATGCCCGACATGACTATCGACGGCGGACAGAATGTCATCCAAAACGTAGACATCTGCATCTTGGTACACCGCGCGAGCGATAGCCACACGAGTGCGCTGTCCGCCACTCAGGTTAATACCCTTTTCACCGATTTCCGTGAGATCACCACCAGGCAAGATAGCAAGATCCTTCTTCAACGAGCTCACTCGGACTGCTTCATCGTATCGCTTCTGATCAAACGGCATTCCGAAGGTAATGTTATCGCGTACAGTCGCATTTTGAATAAATGGCTGCTGTGACACATACGCAATCGAACCACGGACAGCGACACTTCCGCGAGCGCACTTGGCGTCGCCAAGCACACCACTCAGTAGTGTCGACTTGCCAGCACCAACGTGTCCAACAATCGCGCATAGCTCACCAGAGCGAAGGTCGAGATCAATGTGCCGAAGTGTCGGTAATTCGACTGAATCCGCCAACTCCTGACCACTCACCGAAACATTGAGACCCGATACAGGTGCACTTGTTGAGAACGAAGAGCCTGAGGCGTCCGACACTTCACTGGTATCGCTGCTTGTTTGAGGCAGAGTAGCAGGTTGGGCTGTTTCCCATGCGAAATCGGCATCGACAATCTGCACACCCACCTCCTTCAGGTCTCCAGTTCCCACTCGGACGCGTTCCTCCTCCATGAAGTAGTCGCGCAAACGCTCGACACTCACACTCGCCTCCACAATCGAGTTCAGCACTTGAGGAAGCATAAACAGCGGAAAGCGCAAGATGTTGAAGAGCGCCAGACTCGTCAGGGCGGTGCCGACGTCGAGGATATTGCCGAGCAAGACATACGTGAGAAACGACGCCACCGTTACCATCGACGGAATCGCAGAAAATAGCGTAATCGAAGCGCTGCGCGCGTAAATGTAAGTCTCAAGCTTCTTGAGCTCATCACCACGAAAAGCCATGACTCGGCGCGTAAACGAGTTTTCCCACGCTTGCAGCTTGATGACTTTCATTCCTGACAGCACCTCATGACAGATCTTGATGCGTTCGTCCTTGACTTTCATAAGCTTGAGTTGGAGGCGACGCATCAGTTTGGAGATGGATGCCGTCACTGGCAACATGAGAATAATCACCGCGACGCCCGCAAATGTAGACACACCGATTTGCTTCCACAAGAGAAAGCACGACACCGTGATCTGAAAGACCGAGTACCAGAGACTGTTGATGTACTGCGTGAGCTCTTGCAAGCGCTGCGCGTCGATGGACATGAGGTTCGTGATTTCGCCGGTCGTCTTCTTCTGTCGCGCAGCTGCCGATAGAACCAACGACTTGCGGTACACAGCCGTGCAGATCGCGGCTCGCACTCGCATACCCGTCTCGAAGCAGTAGAAGAAGTAGTTTCGAAGCATGAAACTCTGGATGACACCCGCCGCGAATACCACACCAGCGTACAACAGACCCTGCGACAGCGGCGCCGTCGGGTCCTTGAGAAACGCAATGATGTCCTTGATCATGAGTGGCCCCACGAACTGCAGCGAGTCATGCACAAACTTGAGTACGGCGGCGTGCAGCACTTGGCCACCGAACGTTCGCGCGAGCACCCATGTGAGTCTCGGGGCGTGCGGACGGCTGGCGGCCTCCTTTTCCCAGTTGCGCTGGAAGATCTCGCCGACGTTGCACGCACGGTTATCCGAGTCCAACTGGTAGAGATCGTTGTGTTCCAGCGGCCGCTCGTAGCCGAGTCGCATGAGCGGGTTGATCCACGTGAACAACACGGACGCGCCGAAGCCCTTGAAGTCGGACGGACAGCGATCGCCGAGGCCCGCGCTTCGGGTCGACGGCGCCGTCGCCGAGACGACGCCGAGCAGCGGCTGCTTCTCGTCCGCGCGCGCGCCGCGTCCTCCCTTGAGCAGTCCCATCCAGCCGACGAGTCAGTTGGGTCTCTCTCTCTCTCTCTCTCTCTCTCTCTCTCTCGCTTTCTCGTGCTTGGGGAAATCGAGGAGTGAGTCGGGGTCTAGCCAAGCCAAGCCAAGCCACACGGCGGTGTGGACGAGAGTGTGTGTCGTTGGACTGGGACCAGAAGTGTTGGTGCGTCCGTTGGCGCCACGTGCGCTGCTGAACCGACACGGACACGGCCAACGAGAGATGACGGGCACCGCCTGCTTCAAAGCCCACACATCCACACGCGTTGGGCCACAATGCAATCGGTGACAATGGACGGAGACTGGACGAACTGGATCCGGGGTTTAACGATTTAACGACAGAACGAAATCAAATCTTATGCGTGTCAAAAAGAGTGGAATGCGGAATCTTTACGAAGTTTAAACCGTTTAGGTGTGGGTTTTCCACCGGCATTTTCCCCCGAGTAAATTGGGTCGTTAAATATGGCAACTCTCGTTTATGGAGCTCACATGAACTCGCATAGCGCCTCGGCGACCTTGTGCAGCCCGCGCGACTTGGCGAACTGAGGGAGCAGCATGTCGTTGGTGACCTTGATGTGGGGCTTGGCGTTGTGCAGAAGAAGAAGGCGCGCGATCACGTCGCTATCACTGTCGTTCGTGATGACCTGGATGAGCAGTGGCGTCTGGCCGCGACCATTCACAGCATTCGCGAAAGCTCCAGCTTGAAGCAGAGCGAAGACAATCTCTCGTGCAAATTTGGCGGTTGAGGACGCAGCGTAGTGCAGGGGATGGTTGCCGCGCTTGTCTGGCTGGCGAAGCAGCTCTGGTTGCGCTGCGACCAGCTTCTGCACGGCCATGAGATCGCCTCTTCGCACGGCTTCATGCAGTGGGCTTCGACCATACTTGTCTTCCACCACCGGTGACGCGGCATTCGCTTCAGCCTTGTGCAGTGGTTCCAATGCCACTGAGGGAGCCTGAGTGCCGCGATCGCTGGCTGAGCGTGATCGAGTGATCACCTTTTCTTGCGCCATCTTCTTGGAGAACTCTCGCGACGACATGCAGCGATAAAGCTCGCGAGACAGAGTCCGTGATCGCGTCGTTCTGTCTTCAGCGATGGTCGAAAGACGTGGGGTGAATTTCATCTTGGAATTGATCGGAAGCGCGGCAATCGCAAAGTGAGCGGCGGTGGGATCGAGAGCAGGGCATGACGGCGAAAGGACAGTGCAGGGGGGTCATCCAGACAGCACACCAACCACTTTTCTGCGTGAGCCAGCAGCGCTCATGACTGCTTCATCATGACATCCAGTCGCTCCATCGAGTGGCGAGATGTGGCTTCACATCTGGCAGACAGGAAGCCACCTACATCTTCATAATAGTATGCGTCTTATGATTAAATACACCCATATTGCTAGATAAATATTTCACTACCTGTATGAATAAATATCGAAGCGACAGAGATGCTGGCAGAACCGAGTTGCTGTGACGGACCAAGGCATGTGTCGGCGGTGCTTGCGCCCCAGCTGCGATCCTGGAGACGGCAGTCGCAGGTTCCCACACGCCATGCTGTACGCGATGCACGTTGCGATCACATGCTGGCGTGTACTCATTCACGCTCTGCTAACAACGCACGATCGAGGCACAACGTAAACTCGTCGACATCCACTTTGACTCTGAGCCTCCTGCTCTGCTGGAACCAGCGCATCCTCCGCACTGGAAACGTACATCGACGCATGAAAAAAGTGATGCGTCGTCTTCGTCCGAGTGATGCGTGACGCGTGAAACGACGCGATGCAAGTCCGACTGGTGCCGTTTTTGGAGCGCTCTTGGGTCCGTGGAAGTTCCCCACCGGAATCCTGTTTGAGATGGCGGACGCCACAGGTCGCGCAGCATTGCGCGAGAGCTCTGTCGATGGTGCGGCGGGACTCATGCCACTGGAACCCACACATTATGGCTGATGTATCTCTTTGAGGCCCGTTCAAAGCCATCGAGGAGGCGCTGCGAGTGCTGGCGGTGCGCGACGCCGTGTACTTCGACCCTGGTGCGACGCAGTGGATCTGTGGCATTCCGCCCAAGGCAGTCATCAAGACCGTCTTTGGAGAGGTAGCGCGCAGCGCATTGTGGTATTGGAGCCGCCCGCCTAATAGCATGCCAGTACAGGTCTTTTGTATGCTCATGCGAAGCACTGATGGTGTACTCATCTGTTCGCACCCGAGTGGCACAGCGTTCCTATCGGTGCGTTTGTTGCCTCTGGTCTGTCTCGCTGGCTTGATAGAACTCTAAATGAACAGAACGAGTAGAGCAACGCAGTTGGACAAAATGAACAGGTACATGAAGTCGCAGTCGCTGCAACTGTAGGCTGAGTTTAATGATAATAGTTGCAATGCTCAAGGGGGAATTCGTGGATGTGAGCTTTCTTCCCAAACGCAAGACACCAAGCAACGATGGCGACGAAGAGTCGGATGCGACACCGCAATCCTTCTTCTCGACCAAGTCACAGCCTCAATCCATCGACCTTCGTGGTTGCTTTCTTGACCAAAGCGATATGACGCGTTTAAGCAAAGGCGTCGCCGGGAATGTACGTTGTCTCTCATCCTTCGATTGCTGAACACAGTTGCCGAGGTTTTCAGTACATGACTAGTGCTTCGTGACGTCGCTCGCACTCAGCGGCAACCAACTAGAAGACAGTTCAATCGCGCTTCTCGCCAACGCGCTCGTGCAAAACGGCTCACTTCGAGAGCTGGTTCTCAGTTACAACGCCATTACTGCATTGGGCTCGACGCTTCTCGCGACAGCGTTGGCGGATCATCATCATCTTCGGGTGCTCGATCTCATGCACAATCGTATTGGTCGCGAGGGCATTCATCCTTGGCTTGGTCGAGCGCTGCGAACGAACCGTGTGCTACTACAGCTGAAACTCACACACAACGACATTGGCGATCCCAAGGGGAAGGAACTCTTGACAGCGCTCGCGCCGAAGCCGACCACGGAAGAAGAGCAACTGAAGAACCTCATCGCTCGGCGCAAACAGGACACAGCTGCTGGGCATACGATGACTGTCGAGCCGTTGCATGACATGCGGACACTGTCAGACGACCCGTATAACACGACACTGACGACTCTGTTGCTGGGAAATACGGGGATCTCCGATGTCGCTGCAGAACATCTGAGGCATGTTCTGGCGACAAACCGAACACTCACCTTCTTGGACATCGCATCGAACGCGTTCACCGCCGTCGGACATCAAACGATCGCATCTGGACTGGCGAAGAACACGACATTGTACCACCTCAACTACACCGACAATCGAATTGACGACGAGCCGGCTGCATTGGCCCTGTTGCAAGCACTAGCGAGCCACACAACCATCCAGACACTGCTTCTTCAAGACTGTCTCCAAGGAAATCCTGTCGCCCAAGGCGTAGCGGCACTTGTGCGCCAGACACGTTCGCTCACGACCTTGGACTTGGTACGTACTCGTCATTTCGCTCTACGCACGCGTCGTGATCAGCCAAATTGACAGTTCTGCAGAGCCATTGCGCGCTGGAAGCACCGGGCGTCGTGGAGCTGTATCGCGCGATCGGCGACAACAGCACGTTGCTTCACCTCGAGATGGTAGGTGTGTTGGCGTGTGTTGTTCCTTGGCTCCGAGTGCCGACTTCTTGGGCTGGCTCCTGTGCGACAGACGTGCATGGGCATCAAGTCCGATCAGGCCGTGGGTCTGCTGGCCAAGTCCATCGAGGTGCAGCCCACGTTGCGCTTCCTCAACCTGTCCTACAATGAGATCACGCTACGCGGGTGCAAGCTGCTGCGCGACGCCGTCGCGAATGGCAGCAGCCGTCGCTCGCTTCGTGACAGTGGGCTGACGCTGTCGCTTGAAGGCAACAGCGGCGAGAAGAAACACCTGGGAGTCCACATCACAGGCGGGCTTCGACCCGCCAAGCCACCGCTGCCACTTGCTGCAAACCCGTAGACCCGACCCGAGGCTAAGCTAACGTTAGTACTGTGAAATTTCACAATTCCGTGGCAAGCGTCCACGCTTGTTCCACAACAAACCACGGTCCGTCGCAATGGAGCAGTACTTGCTGCAGCTCCCGAAGCGTTTGGCGCAGGAAGTGCGCTCGGCGATCGCCAGCAGCGATGGCGGCGGTGTGGAGATGATCTCTGGAGGTTGGTTGCTCGGCGGTGCATGAGCCATAGCGATGAAATCGACCACTACACCGACGCTCCCGTGTCGCCTCACAGCCGACAACAAGCACTTCACGTTCGTGATCAACGGCAAGCAATACGACGCCAAGATCGGTGCGGCGCATCCATCGCGTGCATGTTTTCTATGTGTTCACTTTAATTTTTTCTCTCACTGTGGAGCAGCTCAACTGCCTTCGATTCTCGAGACCCACAAGACGTATGATGGCAACTTCCTCTACAAAAGCGGGGAGATTGGACAGGTGCTTCGCCCTCGCAGAGCTGTCGTTGTCGCTTATGTTTGTGTGCACACGCTAATTCGTAATGCGGAATTATATAGATCTTCGTCGTGACAGAGAAAGAGGAAGAGAAACAACTCCTGGAGCAGACAGAGGAGCTGCCCAACGGACTCACTCCGCCAAACACGAACGTCTTGAAGCGCAAATACGCCAAGACTCGACGCTATCAACCGTTTCCGGTGGGTTTTTGCGAAGTAATCCTGGCTTGATGGACAGCGTCTTACGGAGCGATGTTCGATGTAGAAACCCGACGTCGGTCGAGTCGAAGAAGACCTTGTGAAGATGATCCAAGGTGGACCGTACGAAGAAGTCCGTACGTTTTCCACACCAACAACGCGCCCATTAGGTTTGCCTGACTAGGTCCTTGCTTACACTTCGTACTCTGTGTGCAGGAGAAGAGCTGGTGGATTTTTGCGACTGGATGGTCGACGAGGAGCACCCGAATGGAATCGTTGTCACAGACGAAGTCGAGCTCATTCGTCAGCACCCGGAGTACCTGGATCTGTCATCGGAGCCGCCGACGAAACAAGCGAAGGCAAACGACGCGCGTTTCATTCCATCGAGTCTCAACGCGCGTTCTGGGATTAACACGCCAGTCGCGACGGACTTTGGTTCCGAAGTCGAGTCACACGGAGGTCAAGAGTCGGCGCAACGGTCCCCAGCATTGGCGCCAACCCCAAGTCCCGGCATGTCCCCTGATGCAGATGGGGACGCAACCGATGAGAAGGATGTTGACGATCTCGAGGATGATCTGCTCAGCGGTATGGAAGAGAAGAAGCCGTCGGCGTCGTCATCGCAAGCATCAGCCACAGCGCGTGCTGCACCAGCAGCACCTCCGAAGAAATCCTACCTGGATGACCCTGCGTACCATCAGCTCACGGCGTCGCGAGACAGACTGCAGAAAGCAGTTCGCGACGCCGAGCGCGATACCAATGATTTTGCGGCTAAAATGAACGCCAACTCGAACATTGTCGTGAAGAATCGCTTCAAGCAGATGATGGAGACTGCTCAGCGCCAGCGTGATGAGGCCTCTGCCGAGTTGGAGAAGGTAATTCTGCATGTTGCTGGTGAGTTCTGCACAGTGGTGCTAACGGTCGTCGTCGCCTCTCAGGTTCTTGAGCGCATTCGCGCTATGGAGAGCAGCTAGATACCGAATAAAGACTAGGCAGCTCTACCGACGAACGATGCGTCTGCCTTGGCCACAAAGATGAAGGCAGTATTTAATGCAGAAAGAAAGACATCGTGATATGGGAATAGAAGTTTGACATTGGCATTCATAGTTGATGGCTTCTCGATGGAAAGGCAGCGCTTGCAATGAGTTGGCCTAGAGGCGCAGATTATTGGTGTCCGCGAATGGGTTTTCATGGGCGCTCCTCGTCACCGACAGAAGACGGGACGGCACAATGAAAACAACGAGCCGCTTAGTGCTCGTGCTTCCACTTGAGCAGAGCCTCCTCCTGCTCCGGCGTCAGCTTGAGACCGAGGTTCTTGAGGCCCTGCTTGTCGTGCTCAACGTGGTTCTTGAGGCCAGCGGCATCGTTCTGCGCCACACACACGAGTCCACTAGTCAGACAACACGCTCTTGGCACACTATGCATGGCACTCCGTCTCACCTTGTCAGCCTGGCCCTTCAGCTTCTTGAGAAGCTTGCGGAGCGCCTTCTCGTCCTCCTTGCTGCAACGATGTCATCATCATGTCAGCACAAGCGGTACATATCTTTCGACCGGGGAATCAACTCTGCACTCACTTGAAGAAGGCAGCCTCGGCAGCACGCTCGTTGTCCTTCCAGATGTCCGAGAAGGACGCCGTCTGGAACGGCGTAGCGATGGCGGCGCGCTTGGGCGCGGCAGCGGCGGCACGGCGAAGGGCAAGCATGTTACAGTATTGGCGGTGGATATCTCTGTTGGCAGAATCGCGACGAGGATCCGGGGAGCCCAAGCTCCGCCACAGCGAGGGGAGGGGAGGGGAGCAAAACCGGAGGGGGGAGGAAATGCAGGAGAGGCGACGCCGCGGCGTGTGCAAGAACAACCCGACCCCTGACACGCTTGTGTAAGAAACTTGTAAAAAAACACGCAACCCACTCTGTGCGTAATTACAGAAAACCAACAAGAAGCTCTGACCATCACTCCTTGAACAAGTTCAACACGCAAAAGGAAACAAGCTCGGGGTCAATCCGGAATGGAAGATTCACACACACGCTACATAGCAACTGCATGGAGAGATCAACGTTGTTGCAACCTCGCCGTTGAGACTTGCAAAGCGCAAATCGCGCGTGACTTGTATGGGGTGTCATGGTGGTGTTCAGCAGAGACGAAACATGCACGATGAGGTGTCCGCGTCCACCGTAGAGTGTTGCTGTTTATAGGTAGCGCTAAAGACATCGCAACACTCGCTGTGGTCAGTTTGGGTGCCTCGTCGATTCAGAGACTCTCGACTACAGCGAGCTCCGCTTTGGTGCAAATGAATGCGCATCCACGAGAAGCGTTCTACCAGAGTTTCTGGTGGCTGCCAGAGGCGCCACTGCCGATACCGATAGTGGCTCCGCTGCCGCCAGAAGAAACAAGCGAAAATGTGACCCAAGCACTAATGATGCGCGCCGAGGTATATCCTTGTCAAGTTGGATACAACGTATGATGCTTGCGACTCTCACTGCGTTCTCCAACAGCTTGCCCACCAGCTCACGGCACTCTCACAGGGTTCTCCAGAAGAATCGCAATTGTCAGAGATCCTACCTCGACTTGACGTCTTCGTCAACATGCTCGCGGAGCTACCAGTAAGAAGTCTTTGTCTTCATCGCGAGGCGTTCATCGCAGTCACTAATTAGGGAGTCTGGCATGATAGATGACATGGCCTCTTTCAACGTGGCGCAGTGCAATCACTGGTGAAGATGTCGCGTTTCCAGGTGCCTACGAAATCCCCATGACGCTCGTGCTACAAGCTCTCGTCTACGTCCGAAGATCCGCGGCAATTTCGTGTCATCGTGACCCAAACAGAATCCCTGAGGCAGCGCATGATCTTTGTGTCGCGGCTGCTCTTGTCGACCACGCTATCCAGCTTGAAGAGGGTATTTCTGCGGCGATCCAAGAAGATGTTCCACCGAACGTTCCCGATCTTGCGCCTCGAGTGCTTCACGGTCTCGT
This sequence comes from Pythium insidiosum, assembly GCA_022836835.1. Taxonomy (NCBI): domain Eukaryota; phylum Oomycota; class Peronosporomycetes; order Pythiales; family Pythiaceae; genus Pythium; species Pythium insidiosum. The sequence continues at coordinate 503,523 of JAKVDI010000016.1, forward strand.
GGATGCGGCCCTCGCTGCGGTTTGTAAATTCGGCAACATACTCCATTTGTGGTTGAGGCTGATTACTGGTCCGCTTGTCAGGCTCAACAACTTGCAATTGTCAAAGCGGCATTATACTTCGACGAAACATATAGTCCATCTGTGCTTTTGAAGCTCCACTCGGCTTGTCACCTCGCATTTGCGAGTTATGAGGACGCTGTCGTGAGATGCTGCTTCGAAAGTCGACCAATACGGCACCACAATTCGTTTTTCGGCTTCGCGACAATCGTGGGACGACTTCATCGCGCCGCAGCACTTCAACTTCATGCCGAACGCCTCTACGAGCAACAGGAAGTAGGTAACGCGATAGCCTTTGTTACGGCAGCTATTCGGCAGGTGCAACTTCGACAGAGCGTGGGAGACGTTGGTTTGCCCCCTCTTTTGGGAGACGACTCACCACCAAAGGTCCAGGACATCGGACGAGCTGTACAAGCACACTGCGAGTGGGTTCGTACTGAGCTGCTTGGTCGATTCACGAAGGAGAATGACTTAATCTACTACTCCCCAATCCCGAATGAGATGGACGCGCTCGCTGTTGCGTTGCCTTATGCGTTTATCATGAAGCTCGCAAAGATTGACGTGTTGGTGACACCACGCCTGCCTGAGCCCGATGAAGGACAAAGCAACAAGGACGCAGAACCTGTGGACTCAGATCCACGGTTGAAGTCTGTAGAAGAACTTCGAACAGCGACGTTGCAGCGCATTGCACAGCTCGCCAATAATGAGACCGAAGAGGAAACACCAGGGCATGAAGACGCATCCAAGCCAAGCGAGAGCAGTATCGATGACAGCGGGAACAGTTCAAGCGAGTTGAGTGGATTGTCGTCGGGACTCGCACCTATGGGGCACACAACACAGAAGAGTACACCATTGGATACACTATCGCCGATGGAGATTCAACCAGTTCAACGACGAAGTCTAGTCGCTGACGAGCTGCTGAAATCAGCACAAGCGGGAGAAGTTCCATTGAGTGAAATGGAGGTATCTCTCAGAAGCGGACTAACTGTGTATCGACTGGGCAAGCATGGGCGGGTGGGTGCCTCCCTCTGCGGATACTCACGTGCTGTTTCTACTCGATATCACTCATCTCATGGGATATATGGATGCTAGTGGAAAGAGGAGACATTGACCCTCCACGACAAAGGACTCGTGTTGACTCGCCGTCGAGCGCTCAACATGCTTCGACTTCGAACCAAACTTCTGTGGGCGACGATTCAGGGCGTGCAGCTCGAACATCATCCGGTAAGTCTTCCTTTTATTGTGAAATAGCTCACATACCACTTGTTCACTTGTGGGCTCGTGTTTGTGACATCGCGACAGGCGAGTCGCTCGATGAAAAGCTATGAAGTGGACATGGTGACCTCTGTGCTTTTGATCGCGTCCCAGCGTGACGGTGTTCGGACGATTGAGCTTAGCCTTCAAAACGACCAGGACAATGCCATCCTCGTGACGTGTCTCCAGCGCGTTCTGCAAGCGCAGCGCAGCTAGGTAGTTCCAAAACATCTACACTTCTTTCTCCTAGTCGCCAATACATTTCATCAGCCGCATGCCCTACGGCCGAGGCGTGTTTATTCTTGTGCTCACGCATCGACTCCCTTGTTTCGTCGAACTTCGACTCGTCAGCTCCCTGACTCGCCTGAACGAGGCATCAGGACCGATGAGCCTCGACATTCGCTCCTTGTACCCCAACTTTCACGCGGAACGACAGCGCCACCCGCATGCAGCGCTGCCAACGCCGTCGCGTGCATCTCCTGGAGGTCGTCGAACGCCTCAAACCCAGCTTGAGCGAACCAAGAAACCACCGTGTCTGCGGGTGTCGGAGTCGACGCCTGCGCTGCGATCCTCGCGAGCACCATTGCTTGACCGACCGCCTTCGCGTGCAGCAGCAGCAGCAGCAGCTTCACCTTCAAGGCCAGCGAGCCATTCAGCAGGTGTAACGAACAGCTCTCACGCTCAGCGCAGCAGTAATCAAAGCAGATGCAATGATCAAGGGACTCTGGTCGACACGGAACCCCCGCTGCCGTGCAGCTCAAGACGAGGTGTTCGTCATGTCAGCTTCTCTGTCAAGCCACTACCGGATCTCACGTTGATCGAGCCACAAGCTGAAGAACCGCAGGGCCCCGCGGAGACAGGCAAGCTTCAACTGCAGCCACTCGCACTGACCTCAAGGGCGGTCGCCCTTCGAGGTGATCTCGCGGTCACAAGTCGTCCGCCGTCCGTCGCGACGATGCGGCGCCCGTCGACAATCCCATCAGTACCGCTGTTGGACCAGCGAGTTGCGGAGATCAAGCCACAGGACATCGTCTGCAGCGCTCGCCCACGCTCACGGTATGCGCGTCGAGAGATTTCGCAGCCGCTGGAGCGTTTGGCGCCGACGAACGGACTTGCTCGCTCTGTCTCGATGCCCGTCATGAGTTCACGAACGCTTAGTGACAACGCAGAGGACGACGATCGAGCCTCAACACCACCACCGCCGTCGTTGTCATCATCATCATCATCATCAACAACAACAACAACAACAACAGCATCAAGGATCTCAACACCAGCGGCAGGACCGGCGAAGGCAACACCGTTGCTCTCCTGGACTGAGCAGGATACCTCAAGCTTCTTTCTCACTGAGCTCGATGCACAGGTCGCCGCAGACGACTGGAAGATCGCCAAGGCGATTGCCTCCGGGTCGCATCGCCTTTATGCGCTTAACGACTGCCCGCGTGCAGTGGTCGCGTTCTCTGAGGCGCTGCCGCTCGCCCAAAAGCGGGACGACAGGGCGCTGCTTGCGCTTCTTCACCATCACATGGGAATGGCGTTCCGCGAGGAGCAGCAAGAGCGCTGGGCGTTGATCATGCAGAAGAAGACGCTCGAGTTCGCGCAGCAGTGCGGCGATCTTCGGATGCAAGGACGCGCTTTGAAAGCACTTGGTGTGTTATTCCTCGATCGCGGCGATCTAGCGAATGCGTTGGACTGTCAGCAGCAGGCGCTTGGCCTTGCGATGGAGACGCAGGACGTCGAGCTCGAGGCGAGAGTGCATGCGAATCTCGGCAACATCGCGAGTTCCCAGCAGCAGCTGCAGCATGCGATTGCCTGTCACGAGCGAGACCTGGCGATGTGCCTCTCTCCCGAGATCGACTCGGCGGTCGGACAGCTACGAGCGCACCGAAATCTCGCGCTTGTGTACGCCAAGATGGGCGGCGCGCATGTCGAGCAGCAGGTGGCACATGAAGTCAGCGCTGCTCGACTGTCTGCGGGTGCGAGCCACGCGTTCGAGACGGACATGTGGCGCCATCCTCTCGACGTCGTCGGCAACGTTTACCTGCAGCTGACGACGACCGATCCACGCATGGCCGAGATGGTTGCAAGCAGCCTCAAGGACGTGCTGAGTGACACTGGCACCGCTTCGTCCACCGCTGCGTTGACCACGAAGACGCCTCGCGAACAGGAGGAGATCACGCTGGGATAATGACTGACAAGCGATGATAAATCCAAACGACGAATGAAAACGTGTAAGCCGTACATGCTGCGAGTTGTTGTTTCTGAGGAGTGGATGCAATTGGGAGCGCGTGTGTCGTTCAGTCCAGCCCACACAGACTGGTGTCAGTGCTGAGACCACCGTGGATTTCCTTGTTCTTGAGCTGCGTACGCCGCTCAAGGAACGCGTCAACGCCCTCCATGGCTTCGAGGTCGATCTTCGTCATCGGGTTTCCATCGAGGTTCAGAATCTGCACCTTCGAGGAGGCCAAGACAGCGACCGCGATACTCTGGGGTCTCGCACGGCCATCGAGCCGATTCCTCCGCGCCGACAGCACCTTGAGGCGAGGACACTCAGCGAGCGCAGACGGAATGAACGTCAGTCGGTTCTCATCCAGCGTGAGCTCGACGAGACTCGTGAGCGACGAGATATTGTCCGTGAGCGACGACAGCTCGTTCTGCGAGACGTCAAGCTCTTGCAGCTGCGTGAGCGCGAGCACCGACGGCGGCAGCGCGCTCAGCCGATTTCCCTTGAGCGACAGCTTGGTCAGATTCGGCGGGAGAGCGTTTGGGAGTGCCGTGATTTGGTTGTTGTCGAGCACGAGCTGGGAGGTAACGAGTGAGTTCCTTGTCGTCAGTCTCTATAGTGCACCATGCAGTTGTGTATCTTGCTGGCGTACCGTCGTCAATGCAGTGAGCGCCGAGAGATCAGGAAGCGTCGAGAGTGCGTTGCTCTGGAGCTTGAGCGTCTTGAGCGCCGTGAGCGCATTCAGTTTCTCTGGGAGCTCCTCGAGACGATTCTGCGAGAGGTCCAGCGTCCGCAGCTGCGTGAGCTCGAGCACGTCGGACGGCACGTGGCGCAGCTTGCGCTCGGGCAGCGCGAGCATGCCGGTGCTGCGTGCGGTCTGGATCTTCTGCTTTTGCACGGAGCTGTTGTTCTTGGGCTTGCTCTTGGCCTGCGCGTGCGCTTCCTTCGCCTTCGTGGCGGCTTGCCCCATGGTGGTCGATCGATCGATGGATGCTCGACGGTATGACGGACTGACTGACTGACTGACGTCCACAATGGAGTCAGAAAGAACCACACTGCGCGTCTGAGTCGGAGGAGGAGGGTTACGGTTGGTTACGCCCTAGAGGGGTGGTATTTCGATTAAGTACGATGATTAATCCCTGGCCATGGTTTCAATTTCTGTCGTTAAAACGAGAATACTGTGGTGTATTCGGCGGCGAAAAAACGAAGGAAGCTGCCTGCATTGCGCGGCGGTGGGTGTCGGGAGTTGACACCCCAAGTTGGTTGGTTGCATTGCCCAGCGACGAGACGTCACGAACAAATGCAGGCTGTGAGACCCGCTGTGAGCCTCAGCACGGATAATCTCGGCACGCACTGCATGCTTACCGACACCATCGGGCATTCATTTCGGGAGGCTGTGCAATCATTCCTTCAATCTTCTGCATAAGTGACGCCCCCGACAGAGCGAGGAGACGCAGCAGCCCGACTGCCTCAACAGTGTAGCCTTCATTCATATCGAATCGACGCCTCAAGTTGGAGCCTTTCGGGCCTTTGGCGGCCGTGCACTACAGTGTATGTGCCGTGATCCATTGCTTGAACCAACTCGGACCTGCTTCCTTACCGCCAGTGTGTTGGCAGCTAGAGTAACCCACATTCGAACTCACCGACTTGTTCGATTGCCGTTCGTTCATCCATTCTCGGCACTGCAGTGCACTGGTGCGTTGCGTCCTCAACGGAAACAAATCTCAGTGCATGCCACACCGGCATTCCGCCCACTCCCCGATCGGAATCGGAATGCCCAGATGGTGCTCGCTGCATGGTGCACCTTCATCGAGGCGCATTTGGCTCAGCCAAATTGGCGACGCGGATGAGTTTCTCGCAGAGAGATCCCACTGTTTCAATCGCCGACACCCATGTTGAGTCTGGCTTTTTAGGGCGGCTCGCCTTGACCCTAGCCACACCACAGTGCCACCCATCGAAGTTGGAACATCCCACGGGTGCGACCGTAACCCACGTGAGCATCTTCCTCCTCTCAGTGAACCTGTGAACGCCGCGCTGTTCAAGAACAGCGTTCTTGTTTGTTGTCGTTGTTGTTGTTGTTCGGGTTGGTCTGAGATGACCAACCGAACCAGCAAACGGTGCCGAGTGACGTGAAGAAATCGAGCGGCCCACACGAACAGACCGGAGCGGATCGGATTCGGTTCGATTCGATTCGATTCCTATCGACTCGATCCGTTCGGGTCGGGTCCTCAGTCCTCCGTCCTCAGTCCTCACTGACGGCCACCCCACCGTCCACACACAGCCACGGCTCTGTGGCCCGGCTCCTGCTGCTGTGGCCTCGTGTCAACTGCCACTCTGGGCGCCGGGGGCAACTCAGTCAGTCGACAAGGGGCGACACAGCGCCCAGGCGATGCATTCATTCCATTGTGTGACGCGCCAGTCGCCCGGCGTCGAACCGCCCGGCAGAACGTCGTCGCTCGCCCGCTGCCGCCGCCTTTGCCCGCGCCCTCCCTCCATCGCCAGGCCACGCGACTTCCACGCCCACGCCCACGCGCCTCGTCACGGACGCTCGCCTTCCAAGTCTCCGCCCGAGTCGCAGCGCAACGCCAACGCACCAGAACGACCACGACCGCTTCTACCGACATGGCGCTGCGGACGGCGGACGACGCGACCCGCTTTTCCCCGAGTGCCAGACGCGCTCCAGCGCCGTTCACGATCGCTTCCTCCTCAGCCTCCGCCTTAGTTTCAGCCTCCTCCTCGTCGTCGTCGTCCGTGACGGCGTCGACCTCGTCGGCTCCTTCCACCGGTGGCGCGTCCATGTCGTCGCTGGTCTGCATCTGCGGCGACGCGCTCGCGACCGACGTCCCGACGTCCGAGTTTCTGCTCGAGTGCCACTACTGCGGTAGCTGGCTCCACGGGAAATGCGTCCACGTGAGCGAAATGGACGCCATGGCCATCCTCAAGTTTGCCTGTCCGACCTGCGCGCAGCACGGCCACTCCACTGTTCGATGCCAGGGTACGTACGTCCTCCGTGTTTCTCTCCCCTGTCGCTGGTAGTGTTGGTATTGACGCCGAGAGCCCGACTGCTACGCAGACGATATGAGCCCACTGGAGGACCTCGCGTATGCACCGTTGCCGACGCAGCGTCGCCAGTCAGCGTCGACGGCGTTCACGTACCGCAAGAACAGCGAGCTCTTCCGCCGAACGCTTCGCTCCGCACTCTTCGCGCGCTCGGGCGTTCGCGTCGTCTCGCCCCAAGAGTTTGTGCCGAGCTACTTCAAGTGCCATAGCCTCGACGCACCGCTCCTCGTGCTGGACAACAACTGGGGCATCGCTGGCCTCATGAAGCCGCTCCCCGCCATCACAGTCGATGACATCAGCGCGCTTCTGACACAGCCATCGCATGTGAGCGTCTTGCGAAGCCTCGATGTCGGCTCACAGCAGACGTTCCAGCTATCGGCCGCCGACTGGAGCGCCCAGTTGGCGCGCCCGCCAGCCCCCGACGCGCCATGGAACGCACAGTTCCGCGTGCTGGAGACCCCGTTTCGCCACGAGGTCGCGCCGCCGGTTGCCGTGTCGGCCATTGACTGGCACTACGCGTTACCGCAGTGCAGTGGCGGCGCTGCGCAGACGCCGAACCCCGAGCTGTATGGCACGTTGTGTGGCGCCGGCACGTTCTTCGACTTCACGATCGCCCCCGACTGTCAGTCCTCGTGGCTTGCTGTCTCCAGTGGCGAGGTGACTGTGTTTCTCATTTCGCCGACGACAGCGAATCTCCAAGCGTTCCGACACTGGGTAAGCAGCTCCAATGGCGACGCACCGACGACGATATTTCTTGCGGAGCGCGTCAGCCACTGTATCAAGTGCCACGTGCGCAGCGGGTCGTCGATGGTCATCCCCAGTGGCTGGATATTCGCTCTGTACGCCGATGAGTACAGCTCGTTCTTTTCCGGGTTCTTTGGTGCAACACAACTGCTGCCGGCACAATTGGCGACGTGGCTAGAGCTCGATCGAGACGACCGCGCTCTGCGAGCATGGCGGGAACGATCGATCGCGTATGGCTGGTACAACATACTTTCTCCGCTGCCACCACCGGTACTATTGGACGCGCGTCTGTGGTCACTAATCTACTTCTACTTGAATCAGCTTTCGCACAGCGGCGCGAGTTTGCCGCTCAGCGCGCTCGACATGAACGCGCTGCGAGAGTCTCTTCCTTGGCTGCAAGAGTGGAATGCGAGGCAAATTGAGAGAACGAAGCGCGAGGACGCGCGCAACAACCAGCACGAAAGTTCCTGGGAATCACCGTCGTCGCAAGACGTATCCAGCGCGCTGGATCGGCTGCAGCATGCTCTGGGAACGTCAAGTCACAGTAGCAACGACGGCGGCTTCCTTTTCCCCAGTGACGAGAATGCGTGGCATCACCATTCACATTCCTCGACAGTGGCCAATAATGAAACTTCCACCGGCCTCTCGGCTTTTTCGACGCCGTCCTCGTTCACGTCAACGGGGACTGAAGACTTGTGGGGGTACTCACAGTACTCGCATTCGGCGTCGGCGCCGTCGACGGAAGAGCACTCGATGTACTATCACTCCCAACTCTTGAACCACTCGGGGTACGACGCGTACGACATGATGGGCGCGCACCCAAGCAATCACATGTACCCAGGCTACATGGAACCGATCCATGCGTCCGCTGCCTCCGCTCCGTCGTCAGTTTCTCAAGGGAATCTCGTGCACGGCGTATCGCCTTTTCTGGACGTGAGCAACAATCTTGGCTCCTACATCGACCCGCAGTCTCGACATAGAGCGTCGTGCCACCGGTGTGGGAACCTGCGCAAGAAGAACGTGCGGTGTCCAAACTGTCCCCATATTTTCTGTCAAAAGTGCGCCGAGAAGATGATCGAAGAACACGGCGACAATGTCTTCGTCAATGGATGTCCAGTGTGCAAGGAGATCTGCTGTTGTGGCAAGAATCGAACCGTGACGTGCACGCGGAAGGTGCGTACGCTCGATTGTGTGTCCACTGCCTATTCTTTGTGTGGCCACTGATGGAAAGGTCGGTTGTGCTCTTGTAGTTCCACTGCTACAAGAAGTGTCCGTCAACGAAGCGACCGCCGACGTGAGAGACAACGATTTGTCCAGTGAGACTACAAAGTCGTCAAAAATCAAAATCCGTTCTTCTAAATGTGAAGTACAGTACGAACTCTCGAGCTGTATCTGGCGCTGATCACGCTCTTCGTCCGCCAACGGCGAGTGGTTTCCGCAGTGCAGCCAGCGAGATGAGCATGGCTTCTTCCGATCGAATCGTCCGACTGCCTTGCGCTGGGCACGTGTTGACCCACATGTCGAACAGCGTGTGGGACTCCTCTCCACTCACTGGGATCGTCTCGTCGGCGTTCACACACTCCTCGATACCAGCGACACCGCCGAACACGACGAGGGCGTGGCGATAGCGCGGCAGCTCGAACGAGTCGTCATCGACGGACACGTTACCGCGCTCCGACGTTCCAATCTTGAGGTCGTAGCCGCCAGGGAACGGACAGTCCTTCCACACGTTGTGCAGCGAGGACGCGAATCGCGCGGTGTAGCCCCAGTAGACACCGAGCTGTTCACGCGGTTCGGCCGATGACACCAGCTTGCCTTGCACTGCAGCACACAGAGCACACACACACACGGTTAGTGATTCTGGGACCTGCATCGCAATTCACCAGACAGAGCACGCACTCCGCTTCTTGTTGTCCTTGGTGGCTTCATCGATCTTGACCGTGACGCGCACGCCAGGCTGAATGCGCTTGTCCACGACGACCTCGCGCTGCAGACCGACGTTCACGTGCGAGCCTTCCTTCTCCTTGAGAGGTCGGTCGACGATGACGCCTTCGCGGTAGACGCTCCACTCGTTGCTGCGCAGGTGATGCGGGCAGTCCAACGGGTTCAGCAGACCAGCGCAGCTGAGGTCGCTGTGCATCGGGAACAGCGCGCGTCGCAGGTACTGCGGCGTCTCCAGGTACTGCAGAATGCGGAGCATGAAGACGTGGCAGTCATGCGCTGGCTTCTTGGGACCTTCGCTCTTGGCGGCGCCGAGCTGATCGTCAAACACAATGATCTCGTCGACCTGGAAGATCACAGCCGCTCGCGCGATCTGTCCTGCGAGGTACGTCTTCAGCTCCTTGGTCTGCGCGTTGTCAATGATCGACCCGGGAATGGCGATGCTCAGCGTGTAGGGGCGTCCCTTGAGCTGGCGTTCTCGCTCAGCCTCGCGCGTCTGCTTGTCCTGCAGCTCCTGCGCGATCTGCTGCTTCTTCTCGAGTCGCCGGCGCTTGCGCAGCTCCTTCTTCTCCTCGCGCGACATATCGGGATGCACTGTCAAGTCATCGTGGTCACCGGTCGCCTTCTCGCTGGCTGTTGCTGCGGTTTCCGCGTGCTGCTCCTCGTTTTCCTGCGGCTTCGGCGCAGGCTCCGACGCTGGCGTCACAGAATCGGACGCAGGTGTTGGCGCTGGGCGCTTCTTCTTGCGCGGAGCGACGGTCACGCGCTGCTGGTGCAGCGTCTCGAGCTCCTCATCACTCGACTCGCTGCTGATCATCTTGGTGGTTGAATTGGGAAATGCTCATGGCCATTCCTAACGCGGCGCGTCATTTCCACCAATGAGAGGCGACTGGTTACACCAGCGCGTACCCCACAGTCCAATCCTGTCGGTTTCGTTGTTGGGTACAGTCCCGTTGGTACGTTTTGGGCACGTGTCAAGAAGGTGACGGTTACGTGCGTACTTAACGGATCCACTTCCACACAAGAACGAAAAAAAAAAAAAAAAGAAGAAAGGATGGGGGCTCGCTTGCTTTGAACCGGCGGCTTGGCGGACACAGTCACCTGAGCTCAGCGAGCGGACGGAGGAGGAGGAGGAGCTCTTGAAGGCGACTTTGGGTCGTGCCACGGTTCCATCACGCTCTCTCTCTCTCTCTCTCTCTCTCTCTCTTGGTGCGTTTGGCTGTGGCTGTGGCTGACCTCAGGCGCCACCGCCGCCGTCTTTCGTCTTTCGTCTTTCGTGGAAACAAGCCAGCGACTGGACAGGAAAGAGGCCAACGTCGCACAACGCTCCCTCCCTCTCTCTCTCTCTCTTTCTCTCTTCCTTGTGTGGTCGGTCTCTCGTTCGTTGCGGCGCAAGACCATTGGACCCAGGTCCACGCCCGTGGAAAAGGAAGAAGAAGAAGAAGAACACAGCAGCACTTGACGCGGCGCTCGGAGTAAACAGCGGGAACCCCAGCGCGTGCCAGCGACAGGGGAGAAGCAAGCGGACGAGCAAGCGCGGCTCGCTCTCTCGCTCGCCCACCAGACAGACCTACAGACAGACAGACCGAAGGCAGACAGACACGCGCCAGCGCCAGCGCCAGCGCGACCACGAGTGGACTGGAACAGCGACCCGAACGGAAAAGAACAGACTCCGAGTGGCGAGAGCACGCACACGAGACGAGAACAACACGATGGGCGACTCCAAGTATGCGTTCCGGTCTGGCGCCGCCAGCGGTAGCGGTGGCGGCTCCTCGACGTCGGGGCAAAGCGCCGGGCGATCGCCATGGCACGCGATGGATCTGCACACGACCACGACGTCGTCGTCCTTGATGCGTCGCGCGGTCCACATGTCCGCCGTCGCGGGAGCGGGAGCGGGATCGGGGACGGCGTCAGCGTTGTCCGCAGGAGCCAGTGGCAGCAGCGCGCAGCAGTCGTCGACGCTCAAGCCCAAGCCACGCAACACGGAGGACTCGGCTCTCTCGGCGCGGAATCTATTGCTGCGTCACAAGCTCAGCGAGCGCAAGCGATTCGACTCGGCCGACTACGCGATGAAGAAGGTGCGGCAGGTCATGGACGCGTCGTCGTCGCCACAGGACGACACACCGCCGCCACTCTCGACGGCTTCTGCTCCGGCGACAGCGGGTTTGAGTGCAAGTGCGACGACGCAAGCGATGGCGACGACCGCATCGGCGTCTTCCACATCGTCCGTTGGCGCCAGTGTCTTTTTGGGGGCGCTCAAGGACGACGGCGACGTGGACATGGCAACTCCACGTGATGATACAATCAGCTCAAGGGCGACAGCGACAGCGACCGCGACGACTCGACGCTATGGCGCATTGAAGCCCAAGCCGTCCGCCACGGATATGAGTGCATTGTCCGCACGGAACGTCGTGCTCCAGCGGCAGCTTCATGAGCGCAAGCAGTTTGACTCGGCGGACTATCAGCTCGCCAGCTTCAAGCGCAACGCAAAGACAGCGTCGCCGCCGCCCGACGTGGATATGGCGAGCCCAACAGATCCAGTGGAGGCAGACGTAGCAGCCGTCAACTCACCGTCAGCGACGTCGCGGACAGTGCAGCTACTGGCTGATGAGCAGACGATGAGTCCATCGGGATCGCCATTGCGCTCGACCACCTCAGTGGCAGCAGCAGCAGTTGTCAACGAGGCGAGGCAGCAAAAGGCGAGCAAGTACGTTGGCCTCTCGGGTGCAGACGAGGTGCTTCGACGAAAACTAGCCGAAAAGAAACGCTTTGACTCGGCAGACTACAACATGGCGGCGGCCGTGAGCATGGCCGCCGCACAGGCGTCGTCTCGCATGCAGCCCAAGCATCAGTTCTTCCCAGCGGCGGCATCGCCACGTGACCTGCGCGCGTCGGTCTTGACGTCGAATGCACTGCAACCGCCGCCTGCGCCGTTGCAGACGCCACTCGCCGTCGCGACTGCTGGTGGCAACGCCTCGGGATACGGGAAGCTGTGTGCCGCGAACGTGCTGATCCGGAAAAAGCTGAAGGAGCGCAAGCGCTTCGACTCGGCGGACTACTGCATGGCACGAGCAGGTGTGGAGACGGACATGGAGGTGTGTGACATGGCCGCGGGTGACGGTGGCACCGGCATTCCGGTGTCGACGACGCCTCTCGCCGGCCGGACGCCGGGGATGGCCAAGTACGGTACGATGTATGCCATGAATCCGCAAGCCAAGCACATGAAGCTCTCGGACGGCTCAGGAACACGCTGGGTCGCGCCCATTCTGTCGAGCGCGACCGACGCGCTGCCTCGATACCCATTCGCGACGTCCGACTCGACGGGAGCAGACCAAGATCATCGTCTGGCGGCGCGCAACATCATCATTCGACGCAAACTCGCGGAGCGGAAGCGCTTTGATTCCGCCGACTATTTCGTTGCCAAGAAAGCCGCGGAGCAGCACGAGGTGTAGGTCGAGAAGTGGGACAAAGACGGAGTACGTTGTAATGCGTGACTGTACGATAAGCGAAAAGGATCCAAGCGACTGCAGCGACAACAACAACAACAACAACAACAACAACAACAACAACAACAACAAAAGCACACACACAAAGGACAAGCGGAAGATGCGCAGTACATAACAAGACGAGGGAGTGAGTTGTTTCCAGCAGTTGGGTATCGGTATCGACCATGGAGCGCGACTGCCTCGCGACAACACGCAAACCGAAAACGAGCAGGTGATGAATAAATGAAGTACAAAGCTGAAATGTATGCCTAGTAACCTGCGACAAAGCGGTATCCTTTCCAGTCGGCTGGAGCCTCAAAGTTGTTCTCCTTCAGGACGCCCATCAGATGCTTGCACGGTCCGTCGTTGGGTCGAATTTGTTGGGCATGTGCGAGGTAGTGGCGCGCCTTGGCCCAGTCGCCAGAGATGTAGGCCTCCACAGCACTCGCCGCGGATTCGAGGAAAGCCGGCTCTAAGCCTTCTCGGATCTCAACGTACTCGGGGTCGTTCTCGAAGTCGACGGGTTGCTGCATTCCTGTCGCGGGGTCAATTTTCGGCGTTCCGAAGCCCTTCTTCATGACGGTGACGTCGAAAGTGTAGACAGTGAGTGGAGTGTCAACGCCACGGATGCTCATGCGGTCCATCTTGCGCAGAAATTTTCGTGCCCCTGGCGATAGAAGCGCTGCAAGCCAGTGGGATAGGTTGATAGGCGTTCCAAACATCTTGGAACCCGCCTCAAGGCGATCCGCCATCTCGACGTGCGGCGAAATATATGTTGCATCGATCTTGAAGCGGGAGCCAATCGCACCTTCGACAGCCCATCCCACATGCATACCGAAACCCATCTTGATGCGGAACTGGGGGCCAAAGCGGCGAATAACGTTCTCTCGCACGAGGTATTCCGTCAGCGGTCCGTCGGTATTGGCGTTGTCCAAGTCGATCATGCACTTGATAAAGGCAGTCAGAGCGCTATCTGCCATTTCGGTCGGGGTAATACGCCGAATCTTTGTGCCTGCGCCTGCATTTGGCGGACATCGTACGGTCTGGTTCACTTGCACGCGGTCTTCTTCTGTCGGGCAGTCAGTAAACCGTGCAAAGCATGGTAATTCGCCATCGCAGATTTTCCATGACAGCAGGAATGCATCGCCGACATTCTTGTTTGCCATTCCGTAGTAGTGATGGGTTCCTGTGTGCATAATGTTGCCCAATTTGTTGACGTAGACCATCACATCTTCCTGGAGACACTCGGTCGTGTCAGTGAACTGGCGGATATCACAGAAACCGTAGATCGCTGTAATTTTCTTGCCGGGCAGCATAGGGTCTAGATCTCCTGACCCCATGTTTTTGCCGATGATATCTGCACCAGCAGCCCCAAAGCCAACCTGCATTAGCGTGCCAACCTTTGTGAGCGTCAGCTCCAGTAACGCCGTCTCGAAGCCTTGCTCCTTGGCATTCTTCCGAATCTCTTCGTCGTTCCCGGTGGTCTGGACACTAGCAAGCGGATTCTCCGATAGCTTTTTCACGATGCTCATCATTCGTTCGATGGGTTCAAGCACGAGCTTGCGGGCAGTGCGGATGAACAAAGTGGACGCTGACACCAGTACGACAATGATAAAGCACGTCTTGATGATGTTGAACGCGGCATCGGACTTGGACTGGCTTGAATTGTCGAACACAGCGATCGATTGACATGCGCTGGTGTCGTCTGGTTTGTCCCACGTGATGAAGTCCGCGCCAAAGCAGCCTTTCGCCCTGACAACGTTGACTTCAACATCCCTGAACTTGTCGACGACACTACTGTAATCAGGAAGAACCATTTCATTTGTCCACCCATTGGATGGGTTCTTCGTCAGCGTGTAGTCTGCAGACGGCGCGTCAGTCGGCTGAAAACGAAGATTGGCGAGATCCTGGATCACTTGGCTTTGCGAGACGTTTGAGACGGAGATATAGACCAGCAGCCCGCCATCGCGAACATAACCGTCGAAAAGGCGACGGTACTCGATTGATGACGGCGTGGTCATTCCCGAGGATAGCACCATGTGAATCGACCGCAGTCCAACATCTTGGAATCGATAGTCCTTTTCTCCATATCCGCCATCGAAGACAGGAAGCAGCATGATTAGAAAAAGCACAAGGATCACGACGCGCTGGACCGTCACTTCACCCATTTTGCTGCCGACCTTGCTTTCCTTCACCTCTTGGACAGATTCATCCGTGTCCTGATGCTTCCACTTGAGGATTTTCACAACTCGGAATAGTCGCACTGCACGAACAACTCGAACGATTCGTCCAGCTCGACTTCCTGCTCGTGTCGCCTTACTGGCCTTCAGTGCAGACGATTTGTTGCTCGTGCCACCGATGATGGATGCCCAGATCCAACCAATGTCAGGCAGCACCGAGAACGTCGCAATGAGGTCCAGGATAAAGTAGAAGCTGAAGAGATACCCGGGCTTGGCGTAGGACGACACAATGAACTCGGACGCGAACAGCACGAGACAGACAGTCGCCAGCGCGTAAAATGTGTTGTCAGCCGCACGCGAGAACGAGCTGAGCCGTAGGTCGTCACCGAAGAGCGCGTAGATGGTCACCACGAGCATCAGCAGCGTCACGGGGCGCGACTCGAGCAGCGCCGCACAGCGGCGGCGCATCGGGCTGTAGTGCTCCATCGGGTCTGGCGGCAGCAGCTGTCCTTTGCCTGCGGTCGCATTGCGGAAGCTCTTGCCGGACTTGAGCGTCTGCGGTGGCTTGGGCTTGAGCGTCGGGAGCCTGCTCGCGTGCGGCGGCGGCTGCTGGTTCTTGATCGTCACCTCGGGCGACACGCGGTGCGCGCTGCTCATCGTGTCGAGCGTGGAAGATGCAGCGCGTTCTCTCTCTCTCTCTCTTTCTCTCTTTCTCTCTTTCTCTCTTTCTCTCTCTCTTTCTCTTGAAGAAACTATGCACGCGTGCGCGTCAACTGCTTCCTTTCTCGTCGTTGGATCACGCGGTAGATGCCGCGTTGAACCCGAACGCGACGCAAGTTGCCGTTCGCGTTCGTTTCAGGTCGGGGTTCCCTCTCCAATCCGATCGCGAAGCGACGCGAACTGATGCCCCGCGCTCTATTCAGGTGCATGACAGTCGTGTTCGGGTGTGTACATATTGGTGTCGGAATCGGAATCGGATCGATCGAATGCCAGGATGGCGTCGCCGTCGGCAGCTCCATCGGGTGCCACGTCGGGATCCTACTATGAGGAGTACATGCGCAGCAATGCGCTTCGCAAGCACGGCTCGGATCGCCCCGCGAAGCAGCTCCTGACGGACCGCAACGCGTACATTTCGTTTCTCGAGGTTCAGCTCGAGCGCGTCTCGGCCGCGTGCCTCAGTGCGCAGACCGTCGAGCGGCGCCTCGCAGAGCTCGAGGCTGCGCAGATCGCGAATGACCAGAAGCTGAGCTCGCTGTCCAAGGTGTTTCGCTTGAATCAGGAGTACATGGAGCAGACCGCGGACCAAGCGAGAGCCGAGCTGGCTGCGTTTGCCAACAAGGTCGACTCGTGGATGGACAAGTACGCGACAGACGTCGCTGCGCACGAGACGCGACTGATGCAGTGCGAGGAGCAGCTTCGTCGCTGCGACGACGTGCTGACCTCCGTCCGAGAGGAGACGCATCGCGAGTTGTCGGAGACGACACAGTCCGTGCAACGAGACGTCGAGGAGCTGCGCACGATGCTGTTTGCGGTCGAAACGAGACTCGAAAACATGCAGCTCGAGCAACACGACGCCAAGACACAGATCGAGAGCTTGCAGGAGGTCGTGAACGATCGTCTCGAGACGGTACGAGCTCCTCTTTGTCTGGACGTCGCAGTTATGTGTGGTGGGTATGGGTGTCTGAAGCTGATAGCGTATAGGACATCGAGCGCTTCCGAGCTACACTGTCGGAAAAAGCCATGAGCATCGACCAAATGCACGAGCAATTGGTAAGAATATCACTGTCCAGCGAACCTTCGTCCTTGTCGTTCCTGATGAGATCGCTGTGTAGGTCGCGCAACTTCGGGAAGCGGTCACTGAGGTCGAGGCATCGTGGCGAGTCGAGATGGAGAGATCAAGACAATGCCACCGCGACGACGTCGACCGACTGACGCAACGCGTCGAGAAGCTCCACAACGAGGCATGCGATGACGTGAGCGATGTCCGTGCGCTGCTCCGCAAGTGCCTCGACGCTCAGCACCTCTTGAGCGCGACGGTAGTGAGCCTCGAACGAGACGTCGATGTCGTCGCCATCGGAGACGCTCGCCAACGCACCGCTGTCCTACGCCCTGACGTTGTTGAGGAGTTGCAAGAGAATCAGGCGCGGCTGCGAGACGCGCTTCGAGCCGTGCAGAGCTGTGCTCGGGATGCGGCGGAGCGGAGCGACGTGCAGTGCGAGCGTCTCGCAGACCGCCTGGAGGCCGCGGAGGAGCAGTTCACCCGGCTCGCTCACGATGCTGTTGAACGCGCAGATGTCCTGGTACGATGGGTGACCCTGAGTGTACCCAGGCGAGCTCCTGACGAGTGTGATGTCATGCTGTAGCGGATCAAGATGCTGGATGCGCTGAGCGAAGTCGAGTCGAGCCTCCGTCTTGACGCCGATGCGACAGCGGATCGAGCGGTGCGTGTGCGGACATTAGACTGATAGATAGATTGGTGACACTGACTTGTTGTCGCTGGGTGCAGATCCAACTCGTTCGAACAGAGCTCGACGGCGTGATCGCACAGGTTTCGTCCGTGACATCCAGGTGCGTGTGACCGCAGTGGATACGATTGCAGCTCCCTTGGGCGACTTCTTCACCCATCGATGACTGATGGCAGAACGGAGGCCCGTGTGGACATGCTCATGGATGACGTCGCGAGTCTGCAAAAGCACATGCAGCGCACAAAGAGCGGAGGTCCTCCTGACGGGATCGGCTCCCATGGGAATCTTGACGTTGGGGAGCTGACTGCTGCAGTCACGCGATCTGTACAAGAGGTGAGCGATGCATTCGAGATGGTATTGTGACAGGGAAAACCGCAGACAGTCTCATCAGTGCTATGGGGCATTTCTTTGACCGCTAGCACCTCCGGTCGACGATGCCCGGTCGCATCGTCCCAAGCCACAGTGATGATGAGCTTCCTCGACTTTCGACGGCCATGCTCGGGGACGCACCTACGAAGACCAAGACTACCACGAGAAAGCATCTGCAACGGGACGTTGCTGCGTCTCCGTCGTCGATCAACTCGTCCTCGTCGTCTCGATCAAGTCGAGATCGAGGGGGCGCACGCACAGTCTCGAGACCGCCGACAGCCCGTGTGGCTGCGGCATCAGGTCGAGTCCCCAAATCCAAAGCCGTCGAAGGTCACCACAAGGCACGAACGCCTGCGCTCACGACAGCCAAAACCAAGCGACTGAAGGAGGTGAGCAGGGATGCATCGGTTGGTCGCCTTGTCCTGACTGGTCTTAGTGGCCGTGTAGATATGCTCCGAGTTGGTCGCCTTGGAGTCCTCCATGAAGAGTCAGGCAGCGGCTGACTCGCATCGACGAACACGCTAGCTACGACTGCGTGGGCTGAGCAGTCCACCCAGTGCTTTCGCATCTGCAATCGTCTGGCGGAGGTACGCAGCGGCTTCCAGCGTCGACACGGAGCCGTACTCCTGCGGCAGCGACCAGCAAACTCAGTATAAACCACGTCAACCAGCGGCGAAAGCCCTGTATACCTCGAGGATTCGCATGATGCGATCAGCTGCCTCGTATCGTTCCTTCACGATCGCTGCCATGGCCCGCGCGCGTTGCTTAGTGGTCTTTTGCTGTTGGCTCTCTTGTGTAGACAGACCAATGACTCCTGATGAACATAGATAGAGGGATCAGCTCATTACTCTTCCACCACACAGTGAACATGGTCTGCCTGTCTCATTACGGATCTCCCGCTGGGTTTCATGTGCGATCTCCTGCTGCAGGATGTGGAGCAGGTGGCGCAGTCGATCGTCCTGTCGCTCGATCGACGACTGCTCGTGCTCGTGGCGTCGCTGTCGCTGCCGTCGTCGAGACCGCCGTGGAGCTTTTGCCGAACGATCTGCGTAATACTGCTGCTCTTCATCGACAGCGCAGTGGCGCTGGCGAGCCAGCCGAGTCTACAGAACACGCGGGCGGAGGTGCAGGCGTCAGCTCATTCCTTTCGCTCATCATCGCTCGCCATGGCATCTAACGACGACCTGAGCCATCGCCGCCTCCTTATGCAGGCGCTCCTCGTGCAGGTGAAAGAAGTAGGACCGATCCTCGACTAGAACCGCTGGACGCACCACTGCGACGTCCTCAGAACGTCCAACAACATGCTTTGGGGTGCGCGGCAGCACCTGAGTCTCCGCGAGCGCGAGTCGCGCAGTGTCTCTTGCGATGATCTGCCAAAGCGTCTGCAAGACTGACAGCAGCGACTTGGCCGAAGTCGCGGGCAGCGACGTTGCTTGAGCTCCTCGATGGGTTTCTTCATGGGACGGAGGCGCCGCGCCTCGCAGCTCTGGAAGGCGAGCTAGAGTGCGAGTGCAGTCCTTTCGCTCTCTCTGCTGTGCCTCTGCGATGGCTCGTTTTGCGGCCCGTGACGGACTCAACAAGGGCGCTCGAGTCGCAGGCGGGACGAGCGTCGGCAGTGCAGTGGACGAGCGAATCACTGGTGGCGACGCCGACGTATCGCCCCAGAAGACGCCAGCGACCGGGTCGTCCATGTCGGGGAGCAAGAGGGCGCCTGTACTGTATTCATGAAACTGGGAAATCTATGCGGCTGGAAGCGGTGGCACGACAGCACCAGGTCGTCTTCTAATTTTGAGCAGCGTCAGTCGTCGCGAGACGTCGTCGACGATGCGCTCGCAGTCGAGGAACGGCGCTGAGAAGGATAGAAAGTCGGCCATGGCCTCGTCGTCTCCGCGTGCTTCATGTGAGAGCAGCGTCACGGTCGTGTCGTGACTCAGCAGTGCGAGACTGCGCGCGAGCTGGCGCCAGGATGAGCTGCCGTAGATCGGGTTGATACCTGGTCACCACCAGTGGGCGCGTCAGTTTGCTTCGATAGGTTATCATCACAAGGTACCACAAGAAGCGTAGCACCTACAATCGGAGACAAGGATGTAGTCAAACGTCGCGCGAGGCAACGCGTGCTCGGGGACGGTGCCCCAGCGGTACTCGAGGACACTGACGCGCTGTCGCTCGTCGTCCGTCAGAAGGTTTTCAGCCGCGTTCCGCTGGAGCAGCTCCAGCGCCTCGCGCTGGTCCGACAGTACGACTTGCGCGCCGAGCGTGGCGGCCACGAGACCGACGAGCCCGCACCCACTGCCAAGCTCAATGACGCTGGTCGCGGCGTCGCTCAGCGGTTGGACCGCGCAGTCATCAGTGCCCGCGAGCCGCACGAGGTGCTCCGACAGGAACTGGCTTGCCGTCCACACCCGCGACGCGGTCCAGGCGTCGGCGAAGATGGGCGCGAGCTCCTCGCTCGCCAGCGTCTCCGAGAGCTCGAACGCGCGGCCCGCGATGGAGACGCGCATGTTCGGTCGATGGCGCAGTGAGTGGTGCCCATGTCCACGGTCTCAGACGTCCGCTGGCGCCGGATCAGAGCTCCAGTCGGATCAGACAGACGCTGCGGATCTGAGTCGGACAACCTGCCTTGCCTGTGAAGTGGGAGGTGGCTCCATGGCCGCTCTCTGCAAGTTCGGTCTGTCCGTCGTCAAGCCGGATCCGCTGCCCGAATGTGATGCGCCATCAAGACGTCTCTCGCTCTCTTGCGGCGGCGGCGGGCGCATGCGAGTTGCTGTTGCTCCGGCTGATTTCGCGGAGCTCCGATTGGATTGCACACGTACACCGCGCGCATCGGGTTTCGGCTCGCGTGCTTGTGTCGGTGGACATGCAGGCAAACGATTCCTGAGCCGAGCACACACACCCCCGAGTGACAGTGACAGTGTCCTGACTGTCTGACGGTCTGACCGGCAATGTGACTGTGCGGTGTCACACTAACGAGGGATGGGACAACCACCTCCAGGCTCCAGCTGGATGAGTCGTGGCCATCTGCCCAGCGCCGCCCATTGCCATGGAGCGACCGATGCTTCTGCATCATCATCTTTGCGCCAGTGTCTGTGTTGCATCTGGGCCCACGGCGCTGGAGAAGGCCGGTCGCATCCAGAGCGGCAATTGCGCCCGCCGCCTCCATGTCGAGTGGCGACGGCCAGCGGCTCGCGCATCGCGCTGCATCTGGCGCGGCGGTTCGTGTTGATTCGACGCTCCTGCTGACGTTTCGAATCAACCGCAGTCAAACGTGGATGTCCGTGACCCCACTGACGCCGTGGGTCCAGAGTCCAGACGCCACCGTGAGCGACCCGAATGCTGTTTGGGTTCAATGTCTCCCGGCGAAGGGTTGTTTACAGTGCGCATTAGCCCACTGTGTCAAGTCTTGAACTGCTGGAGGCTCCCGCCCCACCAGGTGTGCATGGCGTGATGCTCGACGTCGACGGCATCGTG
Organism: Pythium insidiosum; assembly: GCA_022836835.1. NCBI lineage: Eukaryota > Oomycota > Peronosporomycetes > Pythiales > Pythiaceae > Pythium > Pythium insidiosum. The sequence goes on from JAKVDI010000016.1 coordinate 524,767, forward strand.
GTGGAGACTCAGCGCCATGTCCGAATGGATGAGCATGTGCAAGTTCCGCACCGAGCAGGTGGTGGGGGCGCACACAGGTGTGTGTGGCTGGCAGCGTGGCTCGCACACGAAACACGACAACCGGAAAAGGCGAGACCCGAACCGAACGAACCAACACACGCAGCGCTGTCCGGCCCGTGCTGACGTGGTCCCTGCTGCCGCGGCGCGCTTCCCGCCAAAAACGCGGCAAACCCCGTACGAAACGGCGATTAGGTGTCGCGCGCCAATTCTCGGTCACGCCAATCGACCAGCCCAGCGCGCGGACAAGATGACTGGACCCTAGTCCTGTCCACCTGGTTTCTGCCGCCAAGTGCCATCTGTCCCCGAACCCCACTCTCGTCGTGGCCGAAGCCAAGACAGACGAGGCATCGCCACTGGGGACGGTGGACGGGGGTCCAACTGGTGCTGGCTCTGCCCCACACTCGCCTGCTGCCGTGCTGTGCCCTGCCCTGAAAATGGCCGGCCACTCCGCCGTGCTGAAGTCACTCAGTCAGTCCACCGGGCGCATTCCTTGTGTGTGCGGGTGGGGTGAGGAGATAAGATTGACTGACATCGCTCTTCTTCCTCCTCCTCTTCCTCTTCCTCATCTTCCCTGCCGTCACCTTCGCCTGTGACTGCGGCCCTCGGCTGCATCGAGACGAGAGAGACTCGGAGAGAGAAGCCGATCGATCCTCGACGCCCCACGCCCCACGCTCCACGCGCACCCATCCCATGCGTCGCGGAGGCAGCGGCCCGGGGGGCTCGCTCCCGTCCTCCTCCGTGCTTTCGGACCCGGCCACCGACTATGACGTCCACCGCTCGGGGTCCTCGTCATCGCTCGGCGGCAGCACGGCCACGGTCGCGACCGACATCAACGCCGCCATCGCCAAGCTCGGCGTGCGCTCGCGCTCGGCGCTCGGACTCGGGCTCGGCTCGCGCACGCCGTCCGACCGCTCCGTCAACCACGCCGGCATCACGCCGCGCAACAGCAGCCACCGCGCGACCGACCCGACGACGCTCTCGATCTCGTCCTCGCGGTCCTCGACGTCGTCGTCGCCTGTCTCGCTCAGCCAGCGCGGACTCGAGATCGACGACCTGCATCTCGCCGATCTGACGTCCGCCCGGCGGCAACAGCTCATCGAGTTCATTGACCGGTCCGTGGACGACGCGTACAACCTGTGCCACGGCTTTGGGCGGCTGCAGTGGCAGCCCGCGAAGGCGCGCGAAAGCGTCACGATCTACCGCCCCAAGGTCGACGACGACACGCGACTCGATGCGACCGTGCGCAGCAAATGCAATATCCCAGCGACGTTCGACGAGCTGCTCGACACGCTGATCACCGAAACGACGGCGGACTTCGTTGAGCACGAAAGCGCCGTCAATCCGACCGAGTTTCTTGACGGCCAAGTGCTGTACACACTCGTGCCGCGCACCCCGACGGATCGATTTGTGTGCATCAAGTGGCACTGCGTCAAGTCACTCGCGCCGTCCGTCGCCAAGCACAGAGACTACATTTACCTCGAGATTGTCGACCAGTTCACCGACCGAGAAGGAAAGAAAGTCGGCTTCCGACTAAGCAAGTCTGTGGAGCTCGAGGAACTCGCGAGTTTTGACACATCCGCGCTGTTTGTCCGCGGACGCACGCTGACGCTGCAGAGCTTCTCCGAGATTGCGCCCAACAGTGTCGAGTTCCACACGATGATGATCAACGACCTCGGCGAGCGACTCCCGACGTGGCTTGTTCACAAGATTGTGGATACGGCGGCAATGCGGGTGGCCTGCCTTCGCGACTACATCAACCAGCGACGAATGGACTTGTTGGTGCTCTCCCGTCCCAAGGAAATGGTGCCTCTCGGCAAACGAGTGTGCTGCGTCGTGTGTACCAAAAGCTTCTCGCTTGTGCGGAAAAAGTATAACTGCGTGGCGTGTGGCGAGGTCATCTGTAACCAGTGCAGCGTGCATCAGCTTGTCGCGACGCTCGCCATCAATGAGCACGGGCAGGGAAAGAGGAAGGCAAGGATATGTGTAAAATGCAGCAGTGCTGCCAAGACGCGTGAACTCCCGCGGCGAGGCAGCTCAGCAAGAGGATCCCTGCTGTTGAGTGAGATGGATCATCGACGCAGCTCCGGATCGACCATCGCGAGCAACCGCCAGCAGTCGCGCGTGATGTCAGATTCATCCCGACGTTCCAGTCGCTCGGTGAGCCAGAGTGAGCAGAGTCAAGGAAAAGGGGATAGCTTGTCGACCACTGACAATGACGGCTCTCAGCGTGGTGGGACAATTCCGCACATGTTTCAGTTTCGATCTGCATCGACAACAACGACACCCCAAACGTACACGGTGGACTTCACGACTGATCTGCAACAACTCGAGCGGTTTTCATCGGGGCAATCAACAACGCCATCATCGTCACCGGATGATGTCCTCAGTCATGTTGATCTTCGTGCCCATGAAGACGACCAAGGCGATGATGGCATGATGCATGAACCAACGGACTTCGATAACCTGTTGGATGAGACCGCGCTGAACATTCACGAGTTGGCCACTGGTGGACAAATCGATCTTGGGGTGGGAAAGTATCGTAAGTCATTACAAGCGGTGGATCTTCAGCGTTCGAGCAGTGCGATCAGCGGGCTGAGTAGCGTTGGAGATGATAACCGCGCTCATGACGACGACGAGAGAGAGGAAGATGATGATGCAGAATTCGAGTTATTACCGTTCGAGGAGGACGTTCAGGATTCGATTCAGCGGCACTCGACTCAATCGTCGCTGTCCAGCGCCAGCACAACGTACCACTCACCTCAGACGATTCCTGCGGAGGCTGAAGAACTGATCATCCAGGAGCTCAACCCACAGAACTCGCATGATGGTCCGGCTGTGCCTCCACGTCGTAGTGTCCCGAAGGAAGATGATGACATGGAAGTCCATGTTGTTCGACCAGTTGTGATCAAGAGCGTCAGCAAGCGCTCCTTCCTGGGGCGGAAGTCGTCGTCATCTGTTTCGTCGGAACGAGATGCTCCTCCGCCTCCACCACCTGCTCAAGTTGCGCCTGATGCGACCCAACAGGACAGCAGCGAAGTGCCGACATCTCCCGTTAGTCGTGAGCGTCGTGCCACCTTGGTCATGGAGTCTGCAGCCGCAGCCATTGCTGCAGCTGCCGAGAGTGACGAAGCTGACACAACGAGAGCATCTGACATGGACAACGAAATGATGGCCGATTTGCAGGCTCATCTCGACCGCATGACGATGATCTCGGCAAGTCTCAAGAATCTTCACCAACCCGAGGTGCCGACCATGGAGGTGCAGGTCGCGACGATTTCCGAAATCGAAGCTCGAGCGCAAGAAGAGGCAGCGTTGGCTGCTGATTTCCTGCAGGCAATGGAAGCTGCAAACAACGGCTCTGCCTCTCTCGCAGCAGCGACAGCAGTTGCAGCCGTCGCCTCGAAAGCCTCGTCATCTCGTTCTGGTTACGTATCTCGGTCGTCGCTCATGCTGACCCCACTTGATGTCCGGGACCCTCGTCGTCGCCGGTTTGTTGCTGAACCTGTCACACCAGTTGCCGACATTCATTTGCTGCGAGAAGATGGCAGCTTCTCCAGCTTCTTGTCCGATTCGAGTTTCACTGCGATTGCGGACGTGCCTGAAGGCGTCATCGCTGGCTGGATCGCGGTGCACTCGAAGACCACGGGCAAGGTGTACTACTACAACGAGTCTTGCGGGACGACGTCCTGGACGCTGCCAACGCCCGACACGCAACGCAAGAACGCGCCGTACATGGTTTTGTAGCGTGCCGTCCCCTTCCTCCTTTCTCCCCATCTCGCCCCATCCGATAGAAGGCCACGAAGCTCTTCTTCCACTATCAGATACCGAGTAGTATTATTTACCGATTAGAACATGAACGGCGTGATCACTTCGTTTCGGCACTTGCTTTTCGTCGTTTATCGGTACGGGCAGTCAGCAGACTTGTGCACAGTCGCGGGCATACCACAATGGACGCACTCGGTCTCCTTCGGCGTCCCTGGCAGACTGCCTGTAGCCGAGAGTGCCCCAGGCGTCGCTGGCGCGGCGGGTGCAGGAGCAGGGGCAGGAGCTGGAGCCGTTGGTTGCGCCGGCTCCTTCTTCTTGTTATCCATCATGGCGGACGCCAGAGATGCGAAGCGGCTGAAGCCACTCAGTCCCCCTGTGGCCGCGGGGGCCGCCGGCGGCTTCGCTGCAGCTGGAGGAGTGGGAGGTGCTCCACCGTTTGCCGAGAACGAGCCCACGCTCGAGCGCGCTGCTGGGGACCGCTGTGGACCATGTGACGTGCTCGCGTGTGAAACCTCGGAGCTGGTTCCATCAGTGAGATCTCCATTCCGACTTGCTGTTTGTCTTGCGGTTGGGCGACCCTGGACGGAACACCGCAAAACGGATGACCTTCTCCTTTCGACTGAGTTTTCCGAGGAGTTGCGTAACTTGGGCCAGTGACATGAGCGACGCATTCGTCTCATTGATGCCAATCATGTACATGCCAGGTTGCACGCGGCCATCGAGCTCGATTGGTCCCTTACCTCCAGTGGGCAACTCGGTGAAACCGTGCACAACGGCGCACTCCTGAATACCGCTGTCCAACAGCACTCCGAGTGGTCCTGGAGGCACCTTTACCTCGACCACCACATCGATTTCGTTTTCGTCTTCGCTGTCGCTGTCGTTGTCGAAGAAAGCTTGGCCCTGGAGCATGGCATCGTAGATCTCGGTCGCTTGCGACATCGGGATCTCTGCGTATGTGTAGTCGAGCTTTCGAAGATCTTCATAGTTGGGATTTGTGCCTTGCAGATCGCCTTCGTCAGTGGTTTTTCTAGTTGCGGATGTTTGCGGACAAAGGTATTCCACATACCGATGATCTTGTAGTCTGTTCCGGCCCAGAGGTTCACGAGCTTGGCTTCGCCTGTATCTTCATAGTAGAGCGCGCGAACGCTGCGAGTTCGAATACTCGTGCTCGGCTCAAAGTCCACGACAGTGGCTCTACGCCCGAGGTGCTGGATCACCTTTCCATTCAGACTCTCAGGTTCTGCAACAGATCATGGTTACTGAGGAAGGCATCGTCAGGTTCGAGCCACCGCCTCAGATCGCACCTTTCATGGGTGCAATACAACCCTGTGACCGCAGCAGCTCAATGATCTGGAGGTGGCCCTTCCAGATCGCCAAGTCGAGTGCCGTATATCCATCCTAGAGGCAAGAAGAACGAGCATCCATCAGCCCACCACGCTGGAGTCCACGCGTATCCTGAGGGCGCGCACGCACATCGGTGAGCGCGAGCACATCGGCGCCGTATTGAAGCAGCATCATGACGATCTGCGTGTGCCCAACGAGCGATGCGACGTGCAGCATGCTGAAGCCTCCGCTCTGGATCCATCCATCATCAACACCGTCAGTCAGTCAGTCTGTTAGACGGGAGCGATGCCTTCAAGGACAAGCGCCAGCCGTACATCCGTGAGCGCGCCGACATCGGCTTTGCCGATCTTGAGCGTCAGATAGCGCCGCGTCTTGTCGAGACTTCCCTCGAGGATCGCCTCACGCAGATACTGGTTGCTTTTCCCTTGGATGATGTTCATCTTTCGCCCGTGCTTGGAGAAGAGAATGCTCGACTCACCTGGGCATGCGCCTGATTTCACACGTACCCTCGTACCTGTGTTACTGCATATGCAAAACAGAAGGGTGTTTCAACCACAGTTGCACCCACGCTTCGATTTCGTGGGCTGAAGCTGATCCGCTCAGATGTAGAGTGATGGTCCGATGACGTTGGGGAGGGCACAAGATGCTGTGCGATTGATGCCCGTGCTTTGAACCCTCCTGAGCTCTCAGAGAGAAAGAGACTGAGAGAGAGAGGATTTCTCACAGAGACGATGGCTCTTCGACGACGAGAGTGGCGGCGCGTGGTGGCGCTGTGTGTGCTGCTCGCGATGGTGGCGACAGCGACGACACATGCGATCCACCGCCGACGACTTGATCCACAGCCTCAGCCCCAGGCACCAGCTCCAGCTCCAGCTCCACAGCCTCAGCCTCAGCCCCAGCCTCAGGCACCAGCTCCAGCTCCACAGCCTCAGCCGCAGGCACCAGCTCCAGCTCCTGCTCCAGCTCCAGCTCCACAGCCTCAGCCACAACCTCAGGCGCCATCTCAAGCTCCAACTCCAGCGCCAACACCAGCGCCAGCGTCTGAGCCGACACCAGCAGCAACTCCGGCTCCTGTTGCCACACAGCCTCCGACGTCTGCGCCAGACGCTCCATCGAATGCTCCGTCCAGCGCTCCGACTGCTGCACCTGTCGCCGCAGCCTCTGCACTCGACGCGGCGGCGCCAAACGACACTTGCGACCCGCACTACGAGAAGTGGAACGCGTCCACCAAGATCTGCGACTGCCGCGCGGGTTTCTCGGGTCTCGACTGCCGCATGTGCCGCTCCTCGGCCGCGTGCCAGACCGCGTTTGGGCCGGACGGCGGTGAGTACACGTGCGCCACGGGACTCAACTACCGCAACTCGACGACGACCAAGACGTATGACTGCATGCTGGACCCGAGTCTTCAGGCGCTCTTCTCGGACGGCGCGCTCGCCGTCGAGTGCGACCGCGCGACGCAGAGCTGCCGCGCCGCCGTGTTCAAGAGCAAGCAGGGCTGGCGCAGCGTGCACGTCATCGAGTGCAAGCTCACGGCCTGTGCGTTCCGCGACGGCGCGGGCGACGGCAAGTGCGGCAAGATTGAGTGTGTCTGCGGCCCCGACTGCTCGCCGTTCACCAAGGCGATCGTCGAGCAGCAGCTCAGCGGAAAACCCGCCAAGATCCGAGCGACCAACGGCACGAACCTCGCGATTGAGATTGAAGGCGCGCCACTGCCGCTCTCGGCGACGTGCCACGCTGCGGCGTGCGAGCGCGTTGGCTCTGGTGGTAGCGGCAGCGGCAGCGGCGGTGGGGGAGGCGACGACACACCGACGCTCAGTCCGCTCGTGCTTGCGCTGCTCGCGTGCGCCAGTCTTGCCGCGCTGCTGATGCTGCTGGTCTGCTGCTGCGCCTGCAGCGCGCGGGCGCGTCTCCGCGGCAGCCGCATGAGCAAGGACGAGATGGACCTCGCGATCCGCGCGCTCGCGTCCAAGTCGGGCGAGGTGCTCGTGTTTCGCCACGTCAACTGCCGCGTCGCAGCGCCGAGATCGCGCGACGCGGGCGAGCCCAAGCGCATTCTCTCGGACCTCTCGGGCGTCGTGCAGCGCGGCCACGTGCTGGGGCTGCTGGGTCCCAGCGGCTCGGGCAAGACGAGTCTGCTGAACGCGCTCGCGGCCGTGGAAAACGGCTCGCGCGCGACGCTCACGGGCGAAGTGCTGGTCGATGGCCGCAAGATCAGCAAGGACTACCGCAAGATCGCGGCGTACGTGCAGCAAGACGACACCCTGTACGCGACGCTGACGGTCCGCGAGTGCCTGACGTACTCGGCGGAGCTGCGGCTGCCAGCGTCGGTGCCGGACGCAGTCAAGCACGAGATGGTCTCGCGCATTCTCACGGAACTGAACCTGGTGCACGTGCAGCACTCACGCATCGGGGGCGGCGCGGGCCATCGCGGCATCTCGGGCGGCGAGCGGCGGCGCGTGAGCATCGGCATGGAGCTCGTGACGTCACCGCAGATTCTGTTCCTCGACGAACCGACGTCCGGTCTCGACAGCTCGTCGGCGAACGCGGTCGTGCAGCTCGTGAAGGACCTCGCGAGCCACGGCCGCATTGTGATCATGAGCATCCACCAGCCGAGCGCCAAGGCGTTCATGCTGCTCGACCAGGTCGTGCTGCTGGCGAAGGGCCGTATGCTCTACGACGGCGCACCGCAGGACGCCAAGCAGTACTTTGAGCGCGTCGGATTCAAGTGCCCTGAGGTGCGTTCTTCTCCGATCGTGACGGCGGGTTGTGTAGTCGATTGGATGCTTACGTTTTGTCTGCCTGCGACCAACCAACAGAATGAAAACGTCGCCGACTTTATCCTCGACATCGCGTCCAACACGGAGAACATCCCGATGGTGCGCGCAGCGTTCAAGGAGGCGAACCCAAAGCGCCACGCGCCCTCGCGCATCCGTCTCGAGCCGCTCCATGCCGCGCCGCCAGCAGCAGCAGCAGTAGCACCGATGTTCAAGGCGCCTGCGACCTCGTCCGAGTCGTCGCCGTTCATGAGCGAAGACGTTGGACTCGACACGCCGCGCGTGTTCAACGTGATGCACAACGTGCCTGGTACACCCGCTACGCCTTCCAACATGACGCGCTCGCCACCCAGTCCGCCAGGCATGGGATCCCCAGCGCCGCAGCTGTCGCGCCACGGTCACGCGCGGTCGCCTCCTGCAGCAGGCGCATTGACGTCGTCTGAGGCGCCATCGCGGTCGCTGTGGATCGAGCTAAGCGTGCTGTTCCGCCGCACGGCGCTCAACATCTTTCGCCATCGCTCGCTGCTGCTGCTGCACCTGGCGCTGAGTATCCTGCTCGCGCTCTTTGGTGGCCTCATCTTCAACCACGTCACGAACGATCTCGCAGGCTTCCAGAACCGCAGTGGCGCGTTCTACTTTATCCTGACGTTCTTTGGCTTTGCGAGCATGAGCTCCATGGACGTCTTTATCAGCGAGCGCGTCATCTTTCTCCGCGAGACAGGTGCGGTGGCATGGACTTGCTTGGTGGATGCACCACAGCCGAGTGAGGTACTGACCATACTTTCTCTCTCGTGTACAGGCGCCATGTACTATGGCGCGTTCAGCTACTTTGTGGCCAAGGCAGTGCTCGACACGGTGCTGCTGCGCATGCTACCAGCCGCGTGCTTTGCCTCGTACGTCTCATGCCAACACTGGAGGACAGACTGATGAGCTGATGGTCTGATTGTATGGATGCAGCATCTTTTACTGGCTCATGGGGCTGCAGTCGTCGCTCGAGCACTTCACCATGTTCCTCGCGACGCTGCTGCTATTCAATGTGGCTGCCGGATCGATCAGCATCTTGCTGGGCGTGCTCTCGCGGAACGTGGGCATGGCGAACCTGCTCGCGACCGTCGTGTTCCTCGTCATGTTGCTCTTTGGCGGCTTCCTGCTCAACTCACAGACGATGCCTGCGAGCGTCGGCTGGATCAAGCACTTCTCGATCTTCAGCTACGCGTTCGAGATCCTCATGACCAACGAGCTGAAGGGGCTGCTGCTCAAGTTTGACGCCCCGGGGTACCCGAGCGTGCCGGTCTACGGCGACGTGTTCCTCAAGACGCTCGGCATGGACTACGCGAACCGCTACTACGACCTGCTGGCGCTTGGTATGATCGCCGCAGGGCTGCAGGTGCTCTCGTTCCTCTTCCTCTCGCTGCAGGTGCCGGTGCGCCCGGATCTCGCAGGGGAGGACGCTGCGACGCGCGCGAGCGAATCCCCCGACAGCAAAGCCAGCGTCAAGGCTGCGCTTGGCAGTGGTAGTGGCAGTGCGTCGGACGCAGACGTTGTCTAAAGAATTCTCGAATACGTCATGTGCCTCCCTCTGTCCACAGTTGTCTCGTCTTGACGTCGCAACGCTCGGGTCAAACGCAGCCTCAATATGCCGAGCGTGAGAGCCGCTCGTCGGTGCTGCTGCCCACGAGCTTGGCGTAGAGTCCGTCGCGCTGCAGCAGCGTCTCGTGCGTGCCTTGCTCCTGCACGCGGCCGTCGGCGATGACGCAGATCTTGTCGGCGTGTCGCACGGTGCGCATGCGGTGCGCGATCACGAGCGTCGTGCGGCGCGTCATCTTGATCACGCGCTCGAGCGCGTCCTGCACGAGCTGCTCGCTCTCGGCGTCCAGCGCGCTCGTGGCCTCGTCCAGCAGCAGCACGGGCGCGTCCTTGAGCACCGCGCGCGCGATCGCGAGGCGCTGCTTCTGTCCACCCGAAAGCTGGTCGCTGTGGCCGCCGACGACCGTGTCGTAGCCGTCGGGCAGCGCCGTCACGAACGCGTGCGCGTTGGCGATCTCGGCAGCGCGCTCGACGTCGGCGCGCGTCACCGACGTGCACAGCGCGCCGTGTTCGTCGCGCCGGCCGAACGCGATGTTGTCGTGGATCGTGCCCGCGAACAGCACGGGCTCCTGCGCGATGAGCGCGAGCTGCGCGCGCAGCCACGTCGCGTTCAGCGCCGCCAACGGCATGCGGTCGAGCGAGAGCTCGCCACGCGATGGCTCGTAGAAACGCTCCAGCAGCGCGAACACCGTGCTCTTGCCGCCGCCGCTCGGGCCGCAGAGCGCGACGAGTTGTCCTGGCTCGACCGTGAGCGAGAGCCCACGCAGCACGGGCGTCTGCGGTCGAGACGGGTACGCGAAGAAGACGTCGCGCAGCTCGAGGCGCCCGACGGCGCGCACGGGCGGCACGATGCCTGGCCCGAGTGCGTTGGCGTCAGGGCGACCATCATCGAGATGGTCATGATGACGATCGACGAGTGCCAGGATCTTGTCGGCGGCGCGCTTGGCCTCGTCCACCTCCGTCAGGTGCGACGCCGCCTGCCCGATGCCGTTGGCCGAGATCATGATGGCCATGAGCGACCGCATGAGCTCGGCGAACGAGATCTCGCGGCGCTGCACGAGCAAGCCGCCGCTCCAGAACACGAGCGCGTAGACCGCGAACAGCGCGAACGAGCTGAAGCCGAGCGCGACGCCATTGATCTGCGCCTGACGCGCTGCGCGCCGCAGCGGCCGCAGCGAGAGCTGCCGGTACGCGTCGACCATGCGGCGCTCGAGCCCCAGCGCCGCGACCGTGCGGATCTGCGCCACGGCTTCGGTCGCGAGCGCGTTGGCGCGACTGAGATCTCGATCTGCCGCGTCGTCGTCGTCGCCCTCGTCTTTGCCGTCCGTGCTGCCTCCGCCGCCTCCTTTCATCGTTTGCACGCGGACGACGTGCGCGAGACTCAGCAACGGGAACACGACGCACATCACGCAGCTCAGCAGCCAACTCCCGAGCCAAAACGACACCGCGAGCGCGGCGAGAAACGTTGTCGCGGCCTGCAGCACACGGCCCTGCGCGTCACCGGCGAGCGTCGCGGCCTGCGCGGGCAGCACCGCGAGATCGCGAGCGAGCGCACCGCTGCTGCGCGTCGGTGCATCGAAGAACGCGACGTCCTGGCGGCAAAGCGCGCGGAAATGCGCGTCCCGCAGCCGCGTCACGAGCCGTTCCGAGCTCTTCTTGAACGCGTACGACTGCGTGAATGTGATGCCGCCGAGCACGAGTGCGCCGACCGCGTACAGCGAGGCGTCGGTCTGCACCGAGTCGTAGAGCGCGTCAAGCACGCGCTGGTCGCGTGTCGCCTCGAACTGCGCGTAGCGCTGCACCATCGTCGCGACGATCGAGCTCAGCAACACGGCGGACGCCGGGAACGAGAGGCCGTTGAGCACCGCAGCGATGAGTCCGATCACGTGCAGGCGACGTTCAGCGGCTGTGAACGCCATGAGTCGACGAATGACGTGGACGACGGAGGAAGAAGACGCCTTCTTCTTCTCCTTGTGTGGGTCGTTGATAATGCAGTCATCGTTGAGGCTCAGACTGAGACTAGTACTCGTCGGGCTCTTGGGCATGACAACATCCTGCTCTGAAGGCGGAGCACCGTCGCGCGTCGCCAGCGTGGCGCGTTCGATACCTGTTGCGGCGCCGTCGCTGCGCTTGGAATCCTCGAATGTCGCCGCCAGCATCGCGACCGAGGACTCGCGCAAGTCGCCGACCCCAGTGGTGGCGACGGTAGCGACGGTTGCAACCGCAGCAGCAGCACAAGCGCCTTCCACACTCGTGGTGGTCGTGGTCAGATCCCGCAGACTGTCGCGCCACACGAGACTCGCGTCCCGGGGCTGCGCACTCGGGGCGTCGAGCAGCGCGCTCCGTGCGAGCTGCTGGAACTGCCCATCGTCGATCGCGAGCAGCTCCGCTTGCGTGCCGCTTTCGACGATCGAGCCATCCACGACGACGCACACGCGCGTCGCCCTGCGGATCGTGCTCAGCCGATGCGCGATGATGAGCGTCGTGCTCTGCGTACGCGCGATGAGCGCGTCCAGCGCCTGCTGGATCGCGGCCTCGCTTTCCGTGTCCAGCGCGCTGGTCGCCTCGTCGAGCAGCAGCACGCGGGCGTCCCGCACGAGCGCGCGCGCGATCGCGAGCCGCTGCTTCTGGCCGCCAGACAGCGTCACGCCACGCTCGCCGACCGTCGTCGCGTAGCCGTCGGGCAGCGACGCCACAAACTCGTGGATACCAGCGAGCCGCGCGGCCGTCTCGACGCGTGCCTGCAGCGCGGCAGCATCGCGCACGTGTCGCCGCTTGCTGCCATCGCCGTTGTTGTGATTGTCGTCGTCATCGTCCTCCTCGGTCGCTGCGGCGGCCGCGATGTTGTCAAAGATACTCGTGGCGAAGAGTACGGGCTCCTGTGCGACGACGCCAAACTGCCGCCGCAGCCAGCGAAGCTGCAGGCTCGCGAGTTCGTGGCCGTCGAGCAGCACGCGGCCGCTCGTCGGATCGTAGAGCCGCTGCAGCAGCCCCACGACGGTGGACTTGCCGCTGCCGCTCGGACCGACCAGCGCGACGGTCTCTCCTGCGTGAATCGTCAGCGAGAACTGGCGCAGCACGAGCGTCTCGGGTCGCGACGGGTACGCGAACGCGACGTCCTGAAACTCGAGGCGGCCTGTGAAGCTCGTCGGCACGACACCTCGCTGCGTCGCGCTCGCGTCAAGCGCCGACGGCTCGCGCAGCACCGCGTACAGCGACGCGGCCGCCGCCTTGGCGGTCACGACGGCCGCGAGGTTGGGCGTCACCTGCGCGAGCGAGATGGTGCCGATGAGCACGCCGTAGAACGCCGTGAAGACCGTCTTCGGGTCGGTCTCGCGGTCGGCCACGAGGCTCGCGCCGTACCAGAGCCCGACGGCGTACGTGACCCACACGGTGCCGAAGAAGATGCCGAGCACGACCGAGAGCACGCGCGCGAGCCGCACGTTCTCCGCCTCCGCGCCGGCCGCTTTCTGCTGGTACCGACGCACGGCGTCGCGCTCCGCGTTGAAGGACCGCACGGTGCGCAGCGCGCGCAGCGTCTCCTCGGCGATCGCACCGGCCTCCGCGTAGCGGCGCTGGCTCACGGCCGTGCGCTCGCGCAGCGTCTTGATGATCCACGAGAGGCAGATCGCCAGCAGCGGCATGACCGAGACCATGACGACGCTCACGCCCCAGTGCGCCGCGAAGCCGAGCGCGTAGCCGACGACAAACTGCGAGAGACAGCGCAGCGCCTCGCCCGACTTGACGCCGAGCCCGTCCTGGACCTTGAGCGTCGCGGTCGAGAGCTGCGTCGTCAGCTGCAGCTGCTGCGGATCGCTGGCGGCGTCGGCTCTGCGCTCGAACCACGCGACCTCGCGGTGCAGCACGTGCCGCACAAAGTGGATGCGCAGCGCCTGCACCTGGCGCTCGGCCGTCGTCTGCAGACACACGTGCGCCGCGTAGTCGGTCACGAACAGCGCGACCGCGATGCCGAGGTACGCGAGCGCGACGCTGCGAACGGCCGCGAGATCGAGCGGCGCGAAGCTGTCGATCGCGCGCCCAAAGAGCATCGCCATGAACGGGTACAGCGTGCCGTTCACGACCGCCATGCTGCAGCCGACAGCGAGCAGCGCGTGGTCGCACGCGGTCGCGTAGCGATAGAGCTCGCGCAGCGACACGGACGCCACTGCTGGTGGTCCTGGTGGTGTCGATGCTGGTCCAGAGGCAGCGCCATTGTTGCTGCTCTCGTCCCCCTCGCTCGAGCTTTGCAGGACCGTGTGCGAGGACGTGTCGCCGTCGCTGGCGCCTTGGTCCTTGGGCGTCACGACCTGCACGTAGCGTTCGTGAGACGGCTGTGTGTCCGACGCAGCGACGACGACCATGTCCTCCTCCTCCTCCTCCTGATCGCGTCGGTCCGAGCTGCTCGAGGCTGCCGTCATGCGCGTGTGGTGGTGGTAACAGCAGTGCGGGACGGCGACGATTGCGCTCTGGGCATCGCACCTAGACAGGCAGCAACTCAGCAAAGAGAGAGAGAGAGAGAGATAGACGGACAGCTACGTGTCTGTCTGTAGCGTTGTCTTCCTGGCATGCGGCGCGAAAGCGCTGGCCACACGCAATGTCGTTGATGCTGCGACGCCCGTTCTGGGCATCGCGGCCGTTGACGCGTTCGGCGAACGTTCTCACGCGCGCTTTGGTGGTCGACCGCGCCGGGTGACTGCGTCGGATGGCGACGCGGAACTGGGGCGTCACACGACAGGCAACGGACAAAGGACGAGGACCACGGGGAGGCGTTGAAGATGTGGTGGCAGAAAGAAAGCAATGGATTTCTCTTTCCGTTCGCCAAGAGACAGCGATAAACCCACAACGAGGGAAGGAGAGAGAGAGAGAGAGATGCTGAGAGCGGACGGTCTGCGTTTGGCGGTTGGTTCTTCTTCTTCTTTCGCGTCGTCCTCTACACGAGCTTCTGCGTGACGGCGGCACCCTTGAGCCCCGCCGCGTCGATCGTCTGGTCCATCTGCGTGGACACGGGACGCGGAGGAAAGCCCGCCAGCAGCGTATATGGCTGAGCACCGGCGCCGTTACTGTGCACATACCATCACCAACAAAATGACTCGTTGTGTGAGAGAATGAGGAGAGAAAGAGAGAGAGAGAGAGAGGAGAGTAGCATGGTGGTCGACACACGTACAGATGAATGATCGCGTGGAGGTCGCGAACCGTGTGCGTCAGGTTGAGCGTTTCTCGTAGTCGCGTGCCGTTGTGCAGGCGAATCTGCAGCGTTGTCGTGGGCTGCTTGTCGTCCACCACGGGGCGGTCCGACGCCGAGACGACGGCACCCGAGACGACGGCGTCTGCGCCGTACGACGACGAGCTAGTTGACAGACACAAAGCGGCCACTCCGTTGGAGACGCAGTCGCGACGAGGATGCAGACGATCACTACGGCAGATACGCACCCGATCGCTTGTCCCTGGCCTGCAAACGCTGTGTACGCAGGCGCGGGCGGCGCCTTGTAGTCCTCGTGACGACGGTCCACGAGGTTGATCTCCACCTGTTCGTTTCGGTTTTCGCCTTCCAGCTCGCGCGGCACCATACTAAACGTCATTCAGTTGAGAATCATGCACTCCAATCGCCAGCAGAACCACGGTCACCACCGAGTAGCAGCGTCGTACCCGCGCTCGATGGCTTCAAGGAACGGGCGGTTCGCGGGGTCCGTGCGTGCGCGGTACGGCCCGTCGTTCACCGTGAATCCCTCGCGGTAGAACGTGATCACGTGGCGTGGCTGGTCGGGCGTGGCCGCTGCGGCGCCATGGTCCCCGCCAGCCTGCGCCTGCTGCCGCGCGCGCTCGATGATGTTGGCGATCGAGTCGCCGTCGCCGCCGCCGGGTCCGATGACCGAGAGCCCGCTGCCGCCGCCCTGCTGCGAGGCGCCGCCTGCGTAGTACTGGTTGCTCGGGTCCCGGGCGTCGTCGTCATTCCCGTTGCCGTTGCCGTTGCCGCGGTCGCGCAGACTCGAGAAGCTGACGATGTTGGACATATTCACGAGACAGAGAGAGAGAGAGAGAAAGAGACCTGAGCTTGTTGGGGGGATCAAGGACAGACAGATCGCGGCGATGATGATGATGATGCCAATGCCGTCACTGCATGTCACTCACGCGGGGGAGGTATCGTTTGTTGTATTGTTCTGTCTCGGATAGTACATGCTGGTGGCGAAATGTATCCATGTGACGTGAACAACCGCAAGACAACGGAGCTCTTGGTGCCTCACGCCAGTGCTGTGCGCTGGTGCTGGATGTGCGATTGAAGCCCACGCGCATCGACGCTCGCGTCGGCAGTCGCAACGGAGAAGTCGGTGTTTCGCGCCTTCGAGAAGCTCGCGTACATGGCGTCAAAGTCGCGTCGCGCGGCCTCGGAGGTCGAGGGCTTGGCATTGCCGAACGCCGTCTCCAAGTGCTGTCGCGTGATGATGCTGTGAAGGAAGCAACGCAGGCAGGCAACATGACAGTGAGTGAGAGCAGCATTCACACAGAGCGGACGCGTCGTTGAAGGGAAACGTACGAGCTTTGCGTCGTCGAATCAACGAGTTTCTCGTGAACAAGCTCGAGTTGCGCCGAGTACATGAGCTGCGGAATGTAGCCAAGTGCATCAGTTAGTCGGCTAATGGTTATTCCTTTTCCTTGGGACTCACCGCCTGGAGATCGGCCCCGGAGAAGAGCGCGCTTTTCGGGGCACTCGCAATCTCTGAAAGATACTCGTGTGCATCGTCAGAGAGCTCCATCTTGCGGGCGACGGCGCGAAGGATATCGAGTCGCTCGTCGCGCGTCGGGAACCCACAGTACAACGATTTGTCTAGTCGTCCTGGACGCAACAGAGCAGGGTCGATCATGTCGGGACGGCTCGTAGCCGCCAAAACGTACACGCCCTAGAGAATCGAGAGGCATCATCGTCAGTTTGCTCTTATCGCGATCCTCTCGAGTTCGTTTTCCCAAACGAACCTTTCTCGATTCAACGCCATCAAGGAACGTCAGCAATTGGTTCACGAGTCGATCAGTGACGCCAGTGTTGTCGGCGCCTCGACGGGGCGCAATCGAATCAAACTCGTCGAGGAAAAGCACAGAGGGTGCAGCCGACGCCGCGCGCGCGAACAGGTCACGGATCGCCTGCTCGCTGGCGCCAATATACTTGTTGAGCACCTCGGGACCTTTGACGCTGATGAAGTTGAGTCCACATTCGTGCGCGACGGCGCTCGCGAGCAGCGTCTTGCCGCAACCTGGTGGACCGTAGAGCAGCATTCCTGCCGGCAGCTTGATCGGCGTCTGGTCGTACAGCTTGGCGTATCTCGTCGGAAGTTCCAGCGTGTCCTTAAGCACGTCGCGGACCGAGCTGAGACCACCGACGTCACTCCATTCGATGCTGCTCTTGAAGAGATCGACTCCGACGAGTGCTGTGGGCTGAAAACCTTCGAGAGCTTTCGTATAGTCGACCTGAAGCAGCGTTGTCGTCGGTGTCGATACCTGAGGCCGCGACCGACGCAAAAAGAACTGATGCAGCGCGCGATCAGAGACGTTGGCGAGGTCCCGCAAGCTGAATCCTTCCGTCAGCGACGACAGCAGTCCACAGTCAACGCTCGGGTCGATCGCCCATTGCGCTGACGAGTCTCGAGATGCTGCAACTGATCGCAGCTTCAGCTGCAGCAAGTCGCGGATGATGCCTTCCCGCTGCTCCGCCGTCGGCGCCATGACCTGGATTGGGCGGTCAAAGAGCCCCGTGGCACGCAGCGTTGGGTGTACTGCTGTGTCCGACCTCGCCGTCGCGACAAACACGACGCTCTTGCTCAGCATCGCGGCGCCTGCCGTCTCGAGGACGCATCGCACGACATCACGTGAGGAGCTCTGCGATATCTGCGCGCGCACTTGCTGCTGAAGCTCGAGCGCCGTCTTCCACATGCGCTCTCGCGTCTGCTCCAGCAGCGTCACGACGTGCTCTGCGAGTCGACGCGCCTGGTCGTTGGCGGCACCCGCCGTCTCGTCCTCTGCTGGGATCAACGCATCGAGATTGTCGAGTATCACGATAGCGGGCGCGCACGCAGTCGCGTCGGTGACGAGGCTACTCAAGCGTTGCTTAACAGTCTCCATCTTGAGCCCGCGGAGCGATCTGCAATCGGTATACAACGGCGTCGCCAAAGACGTCGGCAGCACGCGAAGTGTGTCCCCGAGCGACGTCACCAGCGTCGTCTTGCCACTGCCTCGATCGCCATGAAGCAGCACAGAGCCAGGCGGCTTCACGGCCAGTAGCACCTTGGCGGCGCTTTCATCTCGGCTCAAAGTCGAGTGGATCGCGTTTAGCGTCGCAGTGTACGCAGGCGCCTGCCGCGCGAGCTTCTGCACCGACTGTACGATGCTCTCCGGTGGAGTGAGCGCGTGAACAAGCGCTTGGAGCTTCTCGATTTGCAGGGATGTCGATGCTGCATGGACTGAGAGCTGATCGGCGCGGAGGACGCTTGGAGTCGATCCTCCGACGATCGCGTACTTGCTCAACGCACCTGTCGGAACGTCTTTGAAGTACAAGTGCAAATGAGGTGCAGACCCTAGCAGGATGAAAAACTGAACACAGACATACCCTGTAGCTGAGCTTCGAGCTCTGTGGTCGAGGGGTCTTCTTCCAGGTCGATTTCAATGAGGCAAGGCGTCTCGCCCATGACGAGCGGACCGCTCTGTAGCACCACGCCCGAGTCTCTCTCACGCTGCGCCCACTCGAGAAAGTGACTCACGATAGTGGATGCGTCTGTGGTCGCGAGCGCCTCTGGAAGCACATGCAGTCGGAGCGTGGAGACCGGCAATCGACCGATGCGAAGAACACGGATCCGCAGCGTCGCCGACGGCGTCATCTTCGATGCGTCCAACGCTGTCGACAGCGACGCACTCAGCACCACGCGACCGAGCGCGACGTCGCGATGGCGTCGAAGCACAGCCACACGAGGTACGATATCCTGCTGGTTGTCGCTTTCCTTCCACACGGCAACCGTCACAAACGAAGACTCGGAGCTCTCGACCAACGCTCCGTCGAGCGTTGCAGCCGTGGCAGAATGCACCCACAGCTCGTCATTCGCTGGCACCTGAGCACCAGACGCGACTGACTGCAGACGCAGCGGCGGCGACGCCTCGTAGTAACACTCGGGGTCGAGCGTGTTGTCGGTGGCGGCTGCAGTCTTGCGCTCATTTGGAGCGACGATGACTTCGGTCTGTGGCGTCAGTCTCGCGAATTCTCTGCGACAACGTGCGCGTCAGATGGAAAAACGAGTTGTGTAGAAAGCAGGAGGAGCTACGAACACGCCAGCGTCCAGCGTCACGCGGAGCCGGATAACGACGTTCGGTTGCACCCAAATGGGATGAACCTGACCGTCGTTTACGACGCACATCTACTCGATACCACAGCCACAAAACGATGGGATACTGACTCGACGAGGGAAGGGCAGCGCACACGAATGCCGCGTACCTGTCGGAGGAACTCGTTTTCCATGACGCCAGCATGAAGCTGAATGAGCTCCCAGTCGTCGGGCGTGCACGGATCCACGTTCACCTGCAGCGCGAGCGGAAGCGACTCAACGATGTGCACGCCCACGAAAGTCTGCGGCAGACGCATCAAGTGCTCGTGCTGTGGCAGGAATGCGAGAGTGAGTGAGAGTGAGAGCAGCCTCAGTGCTCATGGTGTCATCGCACCAGTCCAATACATCGCGCGAATTCCGCCGACAGCTCAATCGTATCGCTGCGTCAAGGACCACAATACTCAGCGCTACGAGTCACATCCCAACGCATTTTTCGAGGAGCAGCGCACCTGTGCATGTCGCTGGCTCGCGCGATGCCGCCGATCCATCCGACGCAGACGCGCTGCACGTATCCCTCTTCAGTTTCCCACGAGAGCTCGAGCACCGTCGCCCCGGAGCGACTGAGGCGGTCGCCCTCAATGAAGGACTGCACGAACGCAGGCGGGAGGTTCACGAAGCAGGACGCGATGGGCAGCAGCACAGGCGCGAGGAATGCGCCGCGAGAGCTCATGATGGAGGATGAGCTGTCGGTCAAACCGCGAGATGCACGTCAACGCCGTGCGACTCAGGGTGACGAGTCAGACTCAGATGGATGATACGGTACTGTGATGACCTCAATAGTGAACCATACGTTATCGGTTGTTGGGTTATACATATATATGTTAGAAGGTTACACAAGACGAATACCGTTTTCTGACATTGGTTTACAGAATTCTATCTTCTTTTGGTTACGGAGGATGGATTGCGATCTCCATCGTGTGTGCCAACGTGGCCGCTGACGCAGGCACTCGACCATGCGGCGGCTCCTCTCGCTACTCGTGCATGTGCTGGCGTTGCTCTGCGCTGTCTGTGCATGGCGCATTGACCCCGATAGACTGAGACGCCTGCAGCGTTGGGATCACTGGCCTCCGCTTCCAAATGCGCCGCGGTTCACGGGGGTCTACGTGGCGTCCGAGCCCGGTGGCATCCACCTCAAGACGCAGCACTTTCAACCCATCGATCTCTTTTCGCTTCACGATGGCGCGGTAAAGGCGCATGCGAACGAATTGCTCTATGGAAGTGTCGTGCTCAAGCCATCTGCCTTGGAACCGACGAATCGCGCGGTCCAAAGCGCTCTCGAGTTCGCAGTCGACGCCATCAAGAGGTCACGTCGAACACTCATCTCGGCGTCTCCCACCGTCACCCGGGCGCTCGAGCTACCGCTTTACGTGACTGGCGACAACGGCGATTCGGAGATGGTCGTACTGCTCGAGTATTCTAATCTACAGCGGCAAAATGAGCAGTTCAAGAGCCATGTGACGCTCGGCACCAACTTCTACTTGACGCTCGACGACGCGCACTTTGGTCAGCGCCACCACGTCGTCGTCGCGCTTGATCGAGACGGGCAGCACACTCTTTTTCAGCACACGTTCTCCGATATCAAAGACAGTGAGGCGTCGCCGTCGTCACCTTCCTCCTCCTCGTGTCCCAGTGGTGCCAACGGTCAGCAGTGTGCGGTCTCGCCATCATCCGAGCAACCGACGCCCAGGATCATGTCGTTCAACGTGTGGAACACGAACCCGTCGGCGGACGTGTACGGCCACCACCGCCGATGGGATCAGTACAGCAAGCGCATGGACCACCTCGTGGGGTTCGTGCGCGAGGCGCAAGCCGACATCGTCGGGTTCCAGGAGGTTCGGTACGACAGCGTGCTCGGGGAGCTCGGACAGCACGCGCAGATCGAGCACTTGTCGCAGCGACTGCCCGAGTATCAGTTTGTCTATCAGGCGGCGATGAGCTACATCAACGACCGGTCGCCGTACGAGCGGATCGAGGAAGGCCCCGCGATCTTCTCCAAGCATCCGATCGTCTCGACCGACTACTTGCTACTCAGTCGAGACCCCAACAACCCAAACGACGCGCACCAACGCGTGTGTCTGCACGCTGTGGTCGACTTCCCGACCTGGGGGCTCATTGATGTGTACGTCACGCATCTCTCGCTGAGTGAGGAGTCGCGGGAGCAGACAATGGTCGAGATCTGGGAGTACATGAAGGCGGGCAAAGGCGCGACGCAAGTGCTGCTCGGGGATCTCAACGCAGAGCCACATTCGCGAGGCATCAAATTCTTGCGCGGGGAGGCAGAGCTTGCGGGTCGAACGACCGATCTCCGCGACGCGTGGCTGGAGCTGCATGCAGAGGCGCAACCGCGATCAATGGATGAAAACGACAAGGCGGCCAAGTTTACGTTTCCAAGCGACAATCCGTCCAAGCGGATTGACTTCGTTCTGTATCGAGGCAAAGGGGCTGTCAAGGCCTGCGATATCGTCGCCCAAGAGCCGACAGACGACACGAAAGACTTTCCCACCGACAAGGGCATGCTCCACCCGCAGAGCCCCATCTTCGCGTCGGACCACCGCGCGGTGGTCGCCGAGTTCACGTCGTGAGTCCGCTGCGTTGGTCCGTCACCAGCCGTCGCGTGCAGCCTTGAGACTAGCACTGCGGAACAGCGCGTTTTGCTCCGCGAGAAGCTCCTCGTGGCTCGCGCCCTGCAGCGCCGCTTTCTTTGATGCTTGTCGCTTCTTCTTGAGCTGGCAGAATGGCAGTTTTTCTGTGAGTCTTGACACCTCTTTCCTTAATGACAACAGCCATTCGGCACACCTCGGTCGCAGCAGCAGTCTCTGCCTCCCCACGGTTGATGGCATCCACGTAGTTTCCCATCTCCATTTCCTGTACGCATGGATAGCGTCAATCTGCTGTGCTTCGTTTTCACAAACTACACTCGACTCACCTGCAGCGCTGCGATCACGTGCTCTCGCGAGATGCGGTACTTCTCGCTTTTGGCGTCAGCGGCAGCGACAGCATTCGCGCGTTCTCCCAGCGTGCGCACAAACTCTAATACCTTTTCCATCAGATAAAGGTGTGGAACAGCGGCGAGAGCACCAGCAAGCGAGACCCACCGGCGGCGCTCTCCGTGACCCACTCGAGTGTCTCCTTCTGCACAGTGAGGTCTTCCGGAATCACATCACGCAGGTACTTCTCAATGGTCGCTGCAAGTCGTCCGTCACACACCCACACGCGCGACACGGATCAGTCGATCCGTCATTTCCATCGAACCTGGTCACCCGTGCGCATCCATCTGTACCTCTTGGCAACATTGTCCTTCGGCTGCTGTTGTTTCCAGTCAAAATAGACGCATCGCTCACCACATCCGAGATACCGGTATGACCGGTACTGTACCGATATTTTCGGCAAGTTGAAGTGACGGGCGGGCAGTCTCCATCCCAATCCTCGCCATCACAGCATGAAGCGGCCGGTCGCGATCGTCGCGCCAGCGCTGCGTGACGCGCTGGACGACGGGGGCCCTACGCTCGGCATCCTGGAGATCAAGGAGGCGAGGCAGCGAAGCGCCAAGTTTGTCGTCCCAGCACGCGCGAGAGCGATCGTGTGGCGCTTCTGGATCGAGAAAGGCATGGCGGTCATCGATGCGCTGCAACTGTACGCGCTGCTGTGGCAGCTCTCGCAGCCGTGGCCGTGGCCTGCAGACTGGCTGCGTGCGACGCGATGGACCAACTTGTTCAACCTCGACGTCCTCGCGTTCACCGAGTCGGGTGCAGCGATGGGCTCCACGGGCGTCCCGTACTCGCTGTGGGGCGAGATGAGGCTGTACTGGGTGTACGCACTGACGTGGGCACTCGTTCCCTTTGCAAGTGCCTTCGCCTGGATAACAGCCAGTAAGCGATGGCATACCAGTGGAGATTTGGACGCGTTGGCCAGACGTCTCTGGTGGGAAAACGTTTTGCTGCAGTGTCTCTACATCGTGTATCTGCCGGTCGGACTCGCCGTCTTTCGGTTGATCAACTGCGACAGCAAACAACGCGCAGCAGTAGATCCGTACACGTTTCCAGTATGCTACTCGACGAGTCATTCATCTGCGGTTGTCTTGATTTCAGGTGTGCTTGGCGGTTCGTTTCTGCTCGGGTTCCCGTGGATTCTGCGTCATCGGATATTGGCATTTCTCCCATATCGAGATGCTCCCAGCCATGAGCGTTTCGTGCAGAGCAAAGAATTTGAGTATATGATCGGCACATCAGATACTTTTCTCGAGCTATATATCCCCGTGTTTGCCTCGTTTCGACGAGATAGTGTGACGTTCCCGGTCGAGATGTGCATCGTGAAGCTTGCACTACTTGCAACATTTTCTTTTCTGCGGTCAACACCACCAAGCAAATCGTATGATGGACTGCAAGGTACTCTCTTCTTTCTAGTCTTCGTGTATATCGCATGGCAGCGCACATGGATGAGCACGTTTCGGTCGCCTTCCACGAATCGATTGACCAGGATTTTGCACTGGCAGCTCGTCGCCAATGCCTTCTTCGGTAAGTCAAGAATGAGTCTGCATCGGTCATTTGTCCTCACACCTTTGAAATGACAGGCCTACTGAATGCGAACAATGTCCGAAGCGCATTGACAGTATCAACGTCAGTCTATTTCTCCCTCCGCTTTCTGAACTGGTCTGGGTTTGTGTGTCTCATCATCATCTTGGGATTCGACCTACGAGCTTGGTGGCATCGGCTGTCATTGGTCGTTATCGCCGATAAAATTGTTGCACCAAGAGCTGTGTGGGCAACCCACGAGCTCATGACAGATCTGATTGACCCTAGCCTTCCTCTCAGTGATTGGGTGGCGGCACTACATTGTACGAGATCATTCTTCCTGAAGGCGGCGCTGGAGACATCGCCAATTCGATATCATGAAGAAATCGGGCTGCTGCTGAACCGAATCGAAACGTTTGTCGGAGTGGCTAAAGCAAACAACCATCACCTGGCGGTAGGTTTCACCTATCGCTCAGTCAATCGGAATTGCACTGACGATCCATTTTAAAACATGCTTTAGGATCAACTCTACGAGTGTCTCCTCCAGATCAATGATCTGTATGTTGAGAGTCTAGCTAGAAGTCCTGTCCGATTTACCTCACTATCAAGCTCAGACGTTGCGGCACTGGCGAACACGATATCGGACAGCAAGTCACTCTTCATGTTTCCCCAAGAGCGACGTAAGCTGGTGTCAAAGGTCCGCATCGTAAATGCTTGGCGTGCACGACATATTCGGCCACTATCCCCACATTCAAGAACACCGAAAAGCTGCCTACAGACTCTTGAGTCGATGTCAAAGAAGGATTCGACTTCAGCACGGTCGATATGTGACTCAGTACCTGTTGGCTCGGTTTTCACGATGCGTCCATTGGGACAACCATCCTCTTCGACGATCATCTTCGTGATAATGAGATGGGCTAAGGCATCCCACCTTATCGAAATGTGCCCGATTAATCACAGAAGCGCTCCCAGCGACCTCGGCGAGCACGCTTATCGAGCACACTCAATCTCACAGGCACTCATTGTATCCCTCGAAAGCTTAGTTGCGCTGGGCTGTGAAATCAGCGTTGAGGAATGTGGAGACGCAGCTACAACAGCCGATCTACTTGCGACATTGGAGCGGTTGCAGCGAGAATCTGCTCAATCAAGTCTAGAAAAAGCCAATCCTGCTCATGATATCGATGGTCAACTCTATGATGCCTCAAGTATGGTTGACAACCTGATGAAGACTGTTGAAGATATTCCAGCCTCACACATCAACTCGTCGAGAGTTTAGCGCAATTAGAGTGAGGCGATTGAAAACTAGCGCCGCAGCGTGATCTGTGTGAACTGGCTCTGCGCGTAGAAAGACTTGGGAGTGTATGATCGCCGCTGCGGTGGTTGAAATCGCTGATCAGGAATCTCCAAAGGTACTTCGCCATATCGATCGCGGTATTTCTTGACGTTGAAGCAGATGCTGCGACCAATGCTGATATCATCCTGCTCAAGTGCTGCCTGAAGTCGGAGCGATTCGAGAACGTCCGCTAGTGGTGTTGGGGCTGATGGTCGTATCAGCGTTGACTGGCCTGGCGTGTCAGCAAAACTACGATGAACGCAGGAAAAGATCCGCTCGTATTCGTCGTGTGAGATTGCTTCAATCCACTGCAAGGTCTCTTCACTCAGTCGTTGGTCAGTCTCATCGAGAGCACTGCCTGAACGTACCAGCTCAACGAATGCGAAGATGGAGCAGCAGAATCTGTCGAAGTTCACTTCTTGAAACAAGCCCGCGTCGCGGTGCCACATGATGTCGAGGATACAATGGGCGGCTTCTTCATCCCAGCAAATTGTCATTCCCCACAACAGCTTGCAATAGTACGCATTGAAGGTCTCACGAGAGAGAGCAGCGCACGCAGCTCCCGTCGCGTCGGCCCAACATTTCTTCATCCAGCGCGCGATTCGTTCGTCGTGGCGAATGTGGGTTCGTCGGCGCATCATCGTCATGTGTGTTTGCATCACTGGGTCCATGGTGTCACAATTAGCCAAAGTGCGAGGAAGGGAATTTAGATCGTCACGAGGGTGTTAGAAGCGAAATGGGCGAGATTTGTTTAGTGGGCGTTTATTCCTTTGCCATCGTCTTGGTGGTGCGTTCCAAGGAAGCGAGGTCTCAACGTGCAGAAGGCTCAGTCACATTCCGACGGATCTACCAGAGTGAACAACCTTGAATGCAAACCGAAACGGATCAGGCACCCGTGTGCTATATTTGCGCCGAAGCGAAGATACTTCTGACAAATTCCGTCGGATGCGCCACTGGATGTCATCTTTGGTGGCTTCGCGTTTACGTTTTGCTCGATATGGAGGTAAACTTGCTTGGCGATCTTACCACTGCGCTTCCTGCAAGCTTTAACGCGTCATTCTGACCCGATGAGGGTGAGACCTTCTCCGGAGATCTTCGACCTGCCTGCAAGTTTAACGTCGAATTGTCCAACTTATCAGCATCCAGACGAAGCGAATATTGCCGCGAGTCGAATACTTGGCATGACGGCGATGCTCGAGACGAGAGAGAAGGTGAGTTGTAGCCTGCTGAAGCTGAACTTTTTGGGGGGCTTAATCCGCGCGATTCGGAAGCTCTCGTAGGTGCGTGACCGTTGGTATTTGCTGAACGGAGTAGACTCATCTGGAAGGCTTGTCGGTGGGTTGTTGACGTCCCAAAACGTCCGAAGTATCGATCAGGATTGAACGAAGCGGTCTCACTATCTTTGACGTCAAATTCGCTCAGGTACTTGGTCGCGTTGAGCCTGTTGCTGAGACTCTCAAGCGTCGGTTTGAACAAAGGCTGAAGTTGCGTGTCAGCACTGCCTCCCTCTTGCATCGCGAGGTGCTCTCTACCCAGTAGCACGAGCTCGATGTAGCGAAACACCTTCTCAAACGCACTCATGGTGATTTCTTCGATCCACTATTCTCGATGGTATGCAATGAGTCACGCATGAATGCTCAAGCAGAAGGCAGCAAGGCGCTCACCATTTCGACGAAGAAGAACATGGAGCAACAGAAGCGCTCCAGATCGATATCGCGATGGCTGCCAGCGTCTCGCTTCCACATCTTGGCGAGAATCGCTTCGTTCAACTCCTCCTCCCAGCAAATCGTCATCTCGTAGAGTAGGATGGAGTACATGTCCTCGTACTCGTCTTTGGTCATGACAGACGCATCAACATGCGCAGCCGCATCCCAGCACCGCTTCATCCAGCGCCGCGTCGTCTTGTGGTGTCGGATCTGCGTGCGCTGACGAAGCAATGATTCGTGGCATCGCTGGACGTCGTTCATGTCGGAACAAGCAGGATCGTCTCGATGAGCGAGAGTTAGATGACGCGCAGCAGCGACTGTCTCGTCCGACCCAAAGCTCTATTTGTGCTGAGCATTGAAGAACCGAAGCCGTCGCCCTCGGAATAGATCGGGCTCAATTTGCCAGCGAAGTGGTGGCTTGACTTACAGGGAGGAGCATCGTGAGTGTTTCCAAGTGTCAACAATGGAAGAGCAGCTCTCAAGCGACGAGCGAGTGCGGGTAGTTGTGCGCGTGCGCCCACGGAACGCGAGAGAGGAGAAAGCAGAGCAGCCTGATGTTCCGTTGCATGTGAGTTTAGCTGTGGTCCGATAACATTGTGAGACGGTCACTGACGATTTCGCATCATCTAGACTGTGGAGGTCCGCGAAGATGACAACGAGGTGCTCGTTTGCAAGCGAAAGAATACGCATGAGATCGACAGAGAGCTACGGTGCTCGTTCGATCGAGTCTTCGGCCCAGTGGCGTCTCAGCAAGATGTCTTCGCGTACGTACAGGATGCCGTTCAACAGCTTGCACAGGGCTTCAACTGCACCATCTTCGCCTACGGACAAACCGGCACGGGCAAGACACACACCATGTTGTACGTTGGCTCGGTCGCAGATCAGTTGCGATTTGAACTTGTACAATTTACTGGGTGATGGTGCAGAGGAAGAGATCTTGAGAAAGACCTCTCTAAGGCGGCTACTGTCACAAGTGCCGAGTCAGAAACGTTGAGGGAGTACTGGGGTATCATTCCACGCTCCATCGAGAGTTTATTCACAGAGCTTCGATCGATCTCTCAGCATGGCGCAGCAGCCATTGTGCACTGCTCCTTCATGCAAATCTACAACAATGAAGTGTATGATTTGCTGCAGGAAAACAAGGACCGCATGAATGAACCACTTGCAATCCGAGAGATGATCAAGGGCAACGACCGTCACATCTACGCTAGCGGCTTGTCCGAGTTTCGTGTGACCAACTTGGAAGAAACAATGAAGCTTTTGCGACAAGGCAATCGAAATCGAGCGATCCGTTCGACCGAATACAACGAACGAAGCTCTCGTAGCCATGCACTACTGCAGTTGTCAGCGGAAGTCGAATCGCGCGGGGCTGAAGGCCCGACGACGATCATAAGACGCGCGAAGCTGAATCTCGTGGATCTCGCAGGCTCAGAAAAATGGGATGTAGACGTCACAATGGGTCACGCGCGCAGCAAAGAGCTCACTAGCATCAACCAAAGCCTCTCTGCGTTGGGGAACGTGATCTCTGCACTCACAAACCCTCGACGAAAACACATTCCGTATCGCGACTCCAAGCTCACGCGATTGCTGCAAGACAGTCTCGGTGGGAATACAAGGACAATCGTTATTGCCACAGTATCACCTGATAGTGGGGCCATCGACGAGACGATCTCGACCTTGCAGTTCGCAGAGCGCGCCAAGAAAGTTGCTGTCCGGGTCCGTGTAAACGAGATGGTGGATGATGCTGTGCTTTTAGCACAGGCGCGACGCGAAATCGCACGGCTCAAGTTGCTCCTGCAAAAGAATGCAACACAGGGAGAGATTGCCGCGATGGACGAGCAGCTTCGTCGTCTCACACGTGAAAATGCAGCGCTTGCCAGCGAAAACCAGCGCTTGAAACAAAGTGTCGCTGTGCTCCGTAAAGAACAGAAGGCGAGCTCCATCAAGTCAGCGAAAGAGCAGGTGCGAGGCAGTCGTGATCAAGAGACGGCAGCACCTGCCGCTCAACACCATCATGAGACACGTCCACTTCCCCCACTTCGTCTCGACTTTTTGTCGGATGCGAGGGCTGAGTCGCCGACATCCAGATCGACAAGTCGGGTTCTTGAAGAGGTCGAACGAGATCTCGACACCATAACGCATGATCAGGAGCGTGCTCTGGAGGAGATTCAAACTGAACGACGAGCACTTGAGGACGAACTCATTCGTCTGGAGGCTCAAGGGCAGCTCGAACCTGTCGACGACACGCTCTGTCCAGTGTGTGGTCGCGTCATCGACGACCATAGTGACAACGAGCTAGACGATTGTATCGACCGCGAGGCGCTCATGATGAAGAGGTCGAATCAATCGATTAAGTCACACGCGACAGGGCCGGCAAAATCTGGAGACTCGCCTCGATCGCAACCAACGCCACCACCTCGACCTCTAGCGCCGCCAAGGCAAGCGCCATTGGCATCAACAAGCTCTGCCGCAACGAAGAAAACCGGAATGAGTTCTCGTGACCGGCTGCATCCGAAAAGCCCGTACCTCCAGACCGCTTTCGCTGCTGGCAACAACGCTACGACCCGTCGAAGCGCTCAGAATCTTCACGCGACCGCACGCGAGCGAGACGAGCACCGACCTCTTACAGCCGACAGCTCGAAGGCGCAGGTGGAAAATCAGGAAGACGACGCGGCGACCTCGACAACTCCAATCGTTCGCCATGGCATGAAAAGCGTTAAGGCATTGCGCAAGCTTTCGCCGTACAATGTCAAACTGAAGAAGTCAAGCGAGAGCCGTCGGCTGCCATCGCCGCTTCATCAACATTTGCCGAAGCCTCCAGCGCCCAACACGAGCGCGGCGACTGCAGCCTCGATCTCGAACTCGGTTCGTGACATTGGCATGCGGCTGCAAGTGTATCAGTTCCGCTACGACTGCTGGTACCCATGTACCATCGTGGGATTCGATAACAAGAGGAAGCTGCACTGCTGCCAGTATGAGTATGGGGACAAGCAATGGCAGAATCTGAGCGAGCGCAAGATCGAAGTGCTTGGTCGCGGCGACGACGCGAGCTGAGTTGCGAAGCGAACGAGCCATGAAACATACAAGATTCGAAATGTATTTGGATCGCAACAGCAGTGGGTGCAAGCAATAACGTCGCGGCTCTATTTGCCGTACTTGTGACGGTGCAGCGCGCCCGGCAGACGGCTGAGCACCTTGAGCCACGGCGTCTCAACGACGATCATCTCGTTCGCGTCCAAGAAATCCACAAACGACAGAGGGCGGTACCGGTTGATGACCCGACACAGGCCCTCTTCCAGGTCAACGACGACGGCCTCGTCATCCGTTCCCGCTGCGGCTTTGCTGAGGACTGGCGCGCTGTCGCTGTCGTGTCCGACGCTCGCGGCGCGACGGCGCGACTTCTTCTTGTTGTGTGTCGCAGGCGACGCGACCGGCGTGCTAGCCGAGTCGCGCATATCGATCTGGTAGAGACTCGACTGGGAGTACAGGTAGAGAAACTCGGGGTGCGCTGGGTCGAAGGTCATGCCCTTGATGTTGCGGCCGTCGACGATCGCCTTGGGGAACCGTTCGTGGTGCTGGCGGTACCACTCGGAGAGACCCTTCTTCTCGACATCGTAGCAGACAAAGCTGTTGGAGACGAGCGTGACAACGAGGATCTTGCCCGACGGGTTGAAGCCCATGCTCGTATGCATCTCGCGCGGACGCGGCAGGTGCGCGTAGAACTGCATGGAGTCGAGGTTGTAGACCGAGATGTTGTTGGAGGCGTCGCCGACGCCGAGCCATTGGCCGTCGAGCGAGATGCTCAGCGTCAAGATTGGCGACACAGCAGCGTCGTCGTCGCTGTCGTTGTCGTCACTGCTGTCACGATGATACGACGCCACGTCAAACGACTTGAGCACCTCCATCTTGGTCAAGTCAACAACGCGGATCGTCTGCGAGTCGGACGCAATGACCAAGCGTGTCGAGTCCGGCGAGAACGCGACAACGCGCGCTGACTCGCGGCCGAGACCTTGGGGCAGCGCGACCTTGCGCGGCTGAAAGCCCTGCGCGGCATTCAGCCGGAAGAGCTTGAGCTCGCGGGACGTCGAGCACGCGACAAACTCGCCGTTGGGCGCGAGCGCAGAGCACGCAATGTTGTGAGCATCGCTCATCTGCAGCTCGACGAGCAACTGGTGCTGCGCGTCGCCGAGCGAGCTCGCGTTTGTGGACGCGAGTCGCCAGAGATCCAGCGACGTCGACTTTTGCGCGAGCAGCACGCGCTTCTCACTCGAGAGTGAGATGGTCTTGCGATACGGCATGGACGCGATCTTGAACGGGCGGTGCACATTGAAGTTGTGCGCGTGGTACCAGACGAGCTGCGTGTCGATGCCGCCCGAGACGAGCACCGGGTGTGCACCGCTGCTGAGCGCGAGCGCACGCACGTCGTGGCTGTGCGCGCGGTGACTGTACGAGTACGCCCAGTTGCTTTCCGCAGGGCCGACGCGGCGGTACTCGGCGACCTGGTTGTCGACGCCGGACGCGAAGAGCATCGAGTTGCTGGCGTCGACGCACAGCGCGAGGATATCGGCGGTCAGGTGCGAGAACTTCTGCAGCAGCGTGCCCGTGTGGCCGTTCCAGAAGCTCAGGTGTCCGTGCGAGTCACCGCTGACGACCGTCAGGTCCTGCAGAACAAGCAGCGACCAGACGACGCACTTTTGCTTGGCGATCGTCTCGAGCGTGATGCGCGAGTCGTTGCGACCGGTCTGCGCGTTCCAGCAGTGGATCGTGCCGTCCTCGCTACCCGAGAACATCTTCTTGGCGCCGGCGTGCCACGCGAGCGAGACGACGCGGCGGTTCGTCGTCACGAAGCCCTTGAGGAAGAAGAGCTCGTCGTCGTTCTGGAAGGAGAACACGCGGATGCGGCCATCCTCGCAGCCGACAGCGAGGCCGCGGGTCTCGTCGTTGATCGCCATGCACCAGATCGGGCCCCCGTTCGAGTCCACGACATTCTTCTTGCGCAGCGTCTGGAAGTCCATCTCCCACAGCGTGCCATCGAACGACGCCACAAACAGGCGCTGCGTCTCGCTCCAAACCATCGCCGAGATCTTGCTGTGCGTCGAGCCGCTGATCACAAACTTGAGATGCCACTTGCGCGTCTCCACGATCTGCCACACCTCGACGTCGCCGTTGTCGCGCGCGACCGCGAGCTGGTCGCCCTGCGGGTTGAAGCTCATGGCCTGCACAGCCTGCGGCATCCAGTCGATGAAGCGGCAGCGGTGCACGCGCAGCGCCTGCGCCTGCGCTGCAGCGGCGCTCGCTGGCAAGAGGGCACTCGCCTCATCGTGGGCGCTCGCCTTGCGCTTCTTCCCGTTCATCGCCGCCGTCATCGTCCCCCGTTCGTGCTTGCGATCAACGCCGATTGTTGGTGGCGAAGAGCTCCTAAAGACCCGTGAAGCGGTGTGGCTCCGTTGCCAATGGAATCCCAACCGCCGATTGGAGGATAATGCCATCGAGTCTACATCACAAGGTGGTCATCTTTGTGGGCCTCCTCATAGGACGGACTCCGATCTGATTCTGAGCGGGTGATGCCATCGAAGTGTAGCCATGATGAGTCGGTCTGCAAGGCTGACCGACACCCGCTCGACCTTCTGGGCTCGGGCATCACGGGTGGCGTGCGCAGTGCGCTCCATGAGCTGTCTTGTCACCACTCGTTGCGTCTCACTTTATACAGAGCCATGAAACGACAATCAGCCGAGGAGCTGCGACCGTGGGCACTGAGCACTGGGCACTGGGCCGTCGCTGGACGGAGCCCACACGACGGACGCTGCATCACTTTCTAAAAATCAAGACCCCTCCCAGCGCGGCGTTCACATACAACTCGGTGATATTATCGTGTCCAGTGAAGCAACCGCAGCGCTCTTCGCTCGATCACATAGACGAAATGCGAGCCTGGCGCACTTCCTCGGCATTCAAATGCAGTCTCACCTGGTTCATGAGCTCCGTGAAGTTCGAGCACTCGAGCGTCACGACGAAGAACGCGAGATAGTACTCAAGGAAGCAGTGGGTGAGCACTGGAAACAGGATCACCCAACTGACGCCGAGAACGGAGGAGAGACGAAGCGAGCTGAGGACGATGAACAGCATCAAACTCACTCCTGACCGGCGCAAGTGACCCGCGCGGCGCTCAAGTGCGTCATTGCGCCCGTCGATGATCGCGCGCTCGACTTCTTCCAGACACTGGATACGTGTTCGAGTGTCATCATCTGAGAGGTCCTCATCACGCGCCTTGGCCTTCATTTCATCGCAGTGGATACAGGTCGTCGTCAGGCACGTGCGCAGACTTGAAAGCGACTTGGACACCGGGCTATGGCTCTCTTTTGACGTCTCTCCAAGTGCTTGTTGGCAAGGTTTCAGTCCGTGCACGCGATTGCCGAAAACAAACTCGGCAACAACGCCGAAATGATCGGACAGCGGATGCTCGACGCCTCGGTCATCGACGAAAAACTTCTTGAACACGTCGCTCGAGTGCAGTTGCCAACCGGGCTCACCGCTCGAAGACTGCGCGATCTTGTACAGAATGTAGTCCATGCGCATCGGGTGGTCGCCATGCGAGAACTTGTTGTCTTCCGTGGCGAACGTGAGACCATCGTGGTTGTTTTTGTCGGTGAACGCGTCTCGAATCTGGAGCATGTCGCGCGGAAGACGAAGCACTGTGCAGTCCGACGGCGAGTTGAAGTCTCCGCACACGAGCACGAGATCATTTCGCGCGGTGTTCGCGATGAGACGCACCAGTTCGTACGCCTGCGTGACGCGATGTGGCAGGTAGCGATCTCCTGGACCGGGCTTTCCCAGGTGGTTATAGTTGGCGATGAGGTGCGTCACGTAGAGGTCGATCTCACCCACGGGGGTCTGCACGCGCAAGTGTCCTGCGCCCTTGTTGGCGATGTAGTCGGCCTCATGCAACGCGTACGGACGTCCAGACAGCGAGAATGAGTAGTACATGGAGCTGACGATCGGGTACTTGGACAGCACGAGCAGCCCCGTGCCAAACGAATCTGCGCCAAACGGAATGGGAAAGCCAGTGGCGGCCTGGAAGTAGTGGTAGTACTCAAATCCGGCTTTCTGTGCGCCCCAAATGATGATGTTGCGCTCGCGGCGGTGCCAGATCTCCTGCAGGACGACAATGTCGAAGCTGTCGTCGATCGCGTTGGCGATCTCCACTGCGCGCTCCGTGCAATGCGGCGCCACAGGTAGACCTGTCCATCACAGTCCACACACGTTAGCCCCCCGGCGACCTCTCGATCTACATCGTTTGACACGCATAGAAAAGAATGACGTACCCCAAGCATTGAGACTGAGAACGCGCAGTTGGCAGCTCGCCAGGTTCTCCCACGACGGCCAATCGGCGCGCGGCGCCGGGGGATCTGCGATCGGGTCGAGGTCCAGCACCTCGGTGAAGAAGCGCCGCTGGATGCGCTGCACGACGTCCATGCTGTCAGCTAGTCCGTCAGAGTCACTGCTGTCGCTCCGCCTTGTTCGTTGTTCGAGGGGCGCGTGCGTGCGTGTGTGTGTTCGTGTGTAAATGGAGATCTGGCGCTCGTCCAGCGCTGAGCCACCACCGAGCGAGTGTCGTCGAGTTGCCAGCAGTAGCACGTTTGCCGTCGACTGTCCCTTGATGACACGTCGAGAGCGCCCAATATAACCTCTCGGGCCCTTGTGATTGGGCGTGTCACGGACGGTCGCCCGAGGTGATTGGCTGAAATGCAGTCGCGACCGCTTGTTTATTCCACCCTGTTGGCACACGGGTGCATGAGATTCTCGTGATCAGCGTGACGACGACGACAGCCAGCCACGAGTCGAGATAGATGGGCGCGATCCGCCACCGCCGGAAGCCGGGAAAGCAGCGCCGCCAGACGCTCAAGCAAACGCGGGACACGTCCGCGTCGAAGGAGACCAAGAAGCGCCGCTTGGCGGCTCGCGGGAAAAGCAGCGGCGACGACGACGACACGCGCAGAGGACGAGGGCTCGATGTCGTCGACGACTTTGCCGCGATGCGACGGCAGCTGCTGCCGGGCGCGCACGACGCCAGCGCGGTGACGACGCGCTGGATGGAAGTGTACGAGTGGATCGGCGACGCGGTCATCGGCGAGCTCGTCACGCGGTGTCTGCTCGCGCAGTTCCATGTCGCACCGTTGTCCGCGAGCGTGTTTCGCAATCTTCGCCTCGGCGTCGTCACGAACGAGAACCTCGCGATGGTGTTTGACCACATGGGGTACCAGCGCCGCGGTGTGGAGTCGCGGCTGAGACGGCTCAAGGAGAAAGCGGACGTCGTCGAAGCGATCGCCGGCGAGCTTGTCGTGCGGCTCGAGCTGCAGCGCCGCGATGAGCGCACGTGCAAGCAGCTGCGAAATCATCTCGATGCGCTGGTCGCGAGCATGCTGTACCAGCACTTTGGCGCTCGACGCCGCGCGCACCATCGCGCTGCACTCGCGGGACCGTTGACTGCGTCCTTCAACGCGTTCGACTGCCTGCCGACCGAGCACTTGGACGACGACACAGGCGAATTGATCATCCACGATGGTTCCACCGATGCACTTGACGAGAAGATCGCGCTGGATTCGGGTCGACGAATGGTTGCCGACAAATCGTTCGTCGACTTGATCGAGGAGTGCGAGTTCGATGACAAACCGCGCGGCGACAACGCAACCTCCGCCGCGACAGCTCCGTTCCATGCATTCGTCGTGAGGGTCGACAACACCATGAGTTGCGCTCCCCATTGGATGGGGGACACAGATATGGTGGCGGTACAGCGACGCGTCCTCGCTCGTCTTTGTAGCATTCGACCAGACCACGTGTTGCTCTCATCCGCCGAGATGTTTAACGTGTTCAAGGTGTACGGCATGACTGTCTTGGCCGAGCGTGTCAGCCTACGGCTTGCATTTCCCCGCGTTGCCTCCCGACTTGGCACCTCCAACCGTCTCACGTTGACAGTCAACCCGTCGCAACTGACAACCGAGCGCCAGTCCATTCTCTGTGTGAACAACCTCGCCTTTTGTGCGCGTGTACTGGGAGTCGCCGGAGACATTCAGACTCAAGGATCCAATTGTGACGTCAACCTTGCACGCCTTCAAGCGAATACACTGCGCGCAGTTGTCGGCTTCTTCAGCGCGATTGCGAGTGAAAATGGGCCGTCAATGGCCGACGACGTCGCCTCGGTTCTATATCGCCTCGCCGTCGCCGACGCAGCCACCTGCCAAGTAGCGGTGTCGATTCCACGTCGCGAGCCCCTCAGCGTGTTGCCGTTCGCGACGAATGTCGCGAGAGAGTTCATGACGAGTCCTGCTTGCGAGGATATGCATCGTCCAGGCGAGCGGCCAGCGGATGCACCGGCACCAGCTCTTCGCTTGCGTAAATGTGACTCCGAGCTCACAGAGAATTTGTTCGAGACTCTTGATGCTCAACGTCGTCAGGCTCAAGGTCCCAAGGAAGTGATGCCTGTGTTCGAGAAGCGAAGACGAAAGCGTAGCGAACACGGGCATGATGACAATGACCAACGGAGTCCGACGGGAAGCCTCGCGCGTTTCACTCACCGAAGGTTCTTGTTCTGTCTCGAAGAGCTGGTTGTGCTATTCGCTCAGCGGAAGACCGAAGAGTGTCGAATGAAGATGGCAAGCTACGAGGAAGACCTTGAGCCTTGTGCGGGCGACTTTTTCAAGAAGTGGGAGGTCTCAACGAGCACGTTAACTGTCGCCATGCGAGACAGCTTCTTTCGACTACTTCTTCACGAGCTGTGCAGTTTTCACGCACTCGTTTCAACGAGTAAAAACACCCGAGATGGCACTCGAATCACACAGCTCCGACTTCCACTTCACTACACGTGGGGTAAAGTCTCTCGTCGTGTGACGAATGAAGATGATGCAACAGCATGATGGCGTTAGCGTGTTGTGAGTTGTAACCATAAAGAGTGAAGCAACAGTGCATTGTTTGATGTTGGAGGCTGTCAACCCTTTGAAGTGCTCCCAATCAGCTACAACAACGCGAAGTTAATCGTCGACTTTCACTGAAGCCAGCCGGTTGTCCCTCCGACTATCGCACCTCTCTCTCCAGAGCTCTGAGGGATCTTCGGAGAGCCATGATCTGCTGAGCATCACGCTCTCGAAGTGCGTTCAGTTCGCTTTCGCGTCTCTGACCGATTGCTTTCGAACGAAAGAATCAGCAAGTGAACTCAATCGTCCCACAATTCGACGTACCTAGCTCCGCTTGGATGCTATCAAGCTGAATCTGCTGGTCGGTGATGGTTTGTGTTGCCTTGACCAACCTGAGTGCCGTCATCGTCAAATATACAATTCCTTTTTCACCTTGAAGCACCTGCAATAGCTCCTCCACTCACTCCATCCGCACTGTCGCAAGCTGCGCTTGAAGCCGTCCGTTCTCCGACGACAGCTCCTGCAAACGGACTTTTCGCGCATGCTCTTCATCGCGACATGCATCGTCTTCTTTTGGCGCTCTCGACCGATCGCTGCCACGACAGAGTCCCTTCAGTTGTGCGCCTTTCACACGCTCCTCCATCACAGCTGCATGGCGCTCTAGTGACCTGACAGTTATGTCAGTTCAGCTGAAGCACATCGAAAGACTTTGCATTGCAGTCATGCGTCGCGCGTACGCATAGGCAGTCAGAAACTCGTTGTATTGCGCCTCCAGCTTCTCCAGCAACTGCTCTCGTGTCGGTGGAAGTGTCGCCATGGGTCGCTTTCTCCCAAATGCGGGGGATGCAATGTGCAAGTTGAAGTGACCATCACTCTATTTCATTCCCTCACACCACAATTCCCGAAGAGAAGGCACACCATATGACGAGTTGTAGTCAATGCGTGGCTCGGTGCTCGCGCTCTGCCATCGCTGCAGTGAATGCGTCGAGCAACTTGGTGTCTGGTGGAGGGAGATCTCGGCCGTAAAGCATCTGCAGTTCCGCGATGGAGTAGTTTTCAAAGTACTCGGAGGCCTTGGCGGCGCAGCGAACGCAGAATGTGGTTCGCGTGGCGCACTCGTGGCAGTTGTGGAGCACATGGACGAGGTCCCCGTGTGTCGTCACCGCGTTATTCATCCCAGGTGAGATCTTCCGCATCAGGCGCTCGAATGATGTTTTGTCTACACCATTTTCCTGTCAGCCGAGGGGTTCGCGGCATTCTGACCGACTGCAGAGCAACTCACCAGGCGATGTGGGGTCGTGGATGCGCTCTGGATCGCGCCAATACGTCTTGTCGAGAAGATCGGGCCGATTGGAGGAAGACGGCGAACCAAGAGACGACGACGCGGCTGCGTGGCTGCGCTTGGACTCAAAGTATCGCTCAACCTCTCGATCGCATTGGTCACGGACGTGCAGCGCTCGCTCCAGCTTCACACTTGTAGTCTTAATTGGTGTCGGTGGATCTCTGCCTGCGGATACGACCATTGATGAGGTACTGACCAGGCAACCCACTGAATAACGTATGAGTTCCATACGTTTCAGCGTGAGTATCTCATGCTCTGATGCTTCTGCGACTCGGCTTGCTGCTCGTGGAGCGGTGAGTTAGGCGCAGAGTTTTGCCAACGTCAGTGTTTCGCACCTGTTCGCAAATCCTTTTCACTTTTGCTGAACATG
Source organism: Pythium insidiosum (assembly GCA_022836835.1). NCBI lineage: Eukaryota > Oomycota > Peronosporomycetes > Pythiales > Pythiaceae > Pythium > Pythium insidiosum. The sequence continues at coordinate 562,823 of JAKVDI010000016.1, forward strand.
TGACGCGTGAGAGCTTGTCCAAGCGAGTCGATGGATTCGTCGGGGTCCCGGAAACGGACACTGAACGTTCTGTATAAGGCCGAGGACGTCGTTGATAGTGTGTGAGGGAGGAACGAGATTCGAGACGTACGACGCGTGGCGAAGCTGTCGAGCTTTACTGGCCGAGTCGGCTCCAGCAGGCACAAGCCCAGAGACGCTCACTCGCTTGTCGTCATGCTCCAAGTCAGACAGTCGTCGATTCAGTAGAGATCCGGACCCTCGACGCTCGTTTGTCTGTGGCGACGTCGGCGTTCCTGCCATGGCAGCTCCTGTCTGCTCTCCTGCTACGGAAGACACCTCCAATCCATGCAAAAGAAGGGCGGTGACGTTTGTCTTCCGAACCAAGGACGATAACATGGATGAATGGCTTATTGATATTCATAGCACAGACTGCAATAGTTGTACAGGATTGCGACGGACTACTATGACTCGCTCGCTCGATATTTTGGCAGGAGGTATCCGCAATCACCTCGCAACCCAGGCTTTCCGCGGCCATCGCTGCTCGCGTATCCTGGAAGACATCGACAGACGCCGTGGTCAAGATCACAGATACCCTTGTTCGAGCAGACGGCGTTTTCTTTCGTGCCAGATTGACTTGAGATCCCGCCCAGCGAGGCTCCACTATTGGCGACAGCTAGTGCCACCGCTGGCGCGACAGCGTCAGTGATCAGGGAAGTCGACACTCCACGCAGAGGTGGTAAATTTCCAAACGTGAGCGGGAACGTAAGCTTGATCACGTTCTTGATCGCGGCAGCCGCTGGAGAGCATGCAGAGAGTCCCGTTGAGTACTCCACAATCACATCTTCGAATCCAAGACTTGTCACGAGAATATCACGAAGTTGAGCCGGTGCGGCGTTGAATGGAATGGGATCAGACCTCGAGACGCGATAGCCGAGTTGGAACGAACCACCGGTGGCGATACACTGGATCACCTTAACCTCGTCAATTTGGCCGACCGTTGTCGGGTCATCGCCTCGAGGGCATGAACCTAGCACAATCACTGTTAGTCATGCCATGGAAATGCCAGAGATACGTATTGGAGCCGCACGTTGGCTGCAATCGTAGCCTTCATATCCGGGGTCACACTTGCAGCCTTGCATAGAGTTGCGGTCGAACGTGAGCGGGTTGTTCGGATCCGTCCCGTAGTCGAAACGCAACTGCGGGTCATCCACATCAGCTTCAAGCGAGAGCGTTCGGATGGTCAAGCACTGCCCGTGACCGCTACATAGAGGCTCTCCAGGACATTTCACTGGATTCCGCACTGAGTGTGAGCAAAGTAACTCGAGTTTCAAGATCGGATAAACGGTACGTACTCAGATCGCAGGCATCCCCTGTGAAGGGTGAATAGCACTGGCATTCACCGCTTGTACGATCACAACTCCCGGCGTTGGAGCATTCCGCCAGCTGCGAGTGAACCTGGTTTTGACTGTCTGGAATAGCAAACCAAGACAAGCCCTGTGGGCAAGTTCCTTTGAAGAATCCATCGACAGAGTGAACTGCTGAACATTTTTGATCGCATAGATTGCAGACACATGAACTTACGGTAGGTGCATTCCCCTCCACCCCAGCCTTGCTCGCATACGCATCTGAAGGATGGTTGACCGGAGCAGTAGCCATGGCCGCTGCATGCCAACTCCCCGGCACACGCTTTGATGGGACCACCGTACTTGTTTTTATCGTTGGCACAGCCGCAATCGCCCCGATTCCCCGGGTTTCCGTACCCGTCACTCGAGCGAAAACCAGGCATAGGATTGATGAAGCATATACATTGTCCCAGCGCTGCCACCGCAACGACGGTAAGATCACACCAAAAAATGAGGCATCCGAGGTACTCACTTTCGTCACAATCCCCTCGATTGCTGCAGACATCCCATTCTTTCGTTCCGCGAACAGAAACACGACCTCCGAGCACTGCGCCGCCACTCGCGGCGAAGACCTCACCGCCGATTAACGTTGTGATTCCATTCATCCGAGCAAAGACCTTCAGCGGCGGTTGTCTGGTACGTGGGCATTTAACAGAACGGCCATTCAACAGCTTCTACATACACAAACTAATCGAGATAAGCAACACTTACGGCCCGAAGACTTCGGTGAATTCGATGAGAATTGCGTTCGTTTGAGTCGCGCTGCATGCTGTGTTTCCGGCGGAATACGTGATCGCGACACGCGAGAGGGTCGAAATCGACCGGAGGATTGAGGTCAACGCCTGCGGACTGGCGTCGAAGGGGACACTGGCGCCCTCGCCGTTGAAGAAAACCGTGAAGCTTCCGCCTGTTGCGGAGCACCGAATGATCTGAATCTCGTTCAGTTGGCCGGTAGTCAACGGGTCGTCACCACGAGGGCACGAGCCTGCAAGTCGCGATTTCAGTCCATTGCATCTGTACACCCAAGACAAGATACTTACGCTTCGAACAGTCGTAGCCATGGTAACCGCGACGACAGTGGCACCCGTAGATCATCTCTGCATCCCAAGGAAGTTCGTACAGTGGCTCCGTGGCGACGGCGAATTTGCGAGAGAGTTGACGCAGCGAGAGGCATTCTCCCGCATTGTGGCATGCATTCGGGCACGCCACTAGAGGAAATACAATAGAAGTCAGTCGCGAGGACTCCTTTTTGACCGAACAGGAACGTACATCGTTGGCATGCGGTGCCCGTGAAGCCTTCCATGCAGATGCATTTGCCTGACGCGCGATCGCAGTGCCCCCTGTTCGAGCACTCAACGTCGTAATGCGCGACGTCCGTCGCTCTCGCGGGGGCCACCCACGCAGGACCGATGGGGCACTTTGCTGTGTCCATAGAGACTGAGTGGCGTGACGGAGGGACACTCACGCTGCGTCGCCCACGAACCTTGAGAGCAATCCGGCCCTACGTGTCGGTCATCGCATACGCACTGACTCAGCACGTTGCATCGTCCGTGACCAGAGCAGATACGGTCGTTGTTCACGCTACGAGGACACGCAGCTCGACAGCCAGCGAGAGCGAGAACGCCAAGCGAGAGCCATCGCCATCGCCACCTCATGCTTCCGTTGAGGAGTTCGTTGCTGGTGGCAAGGTCAACCGACCGACACACATGGCTTCATCGTTGCCACCATCATTCTTGCTTCGATTGGTATATTTTCGGAAACCGAGATACTGTGTAAATCAGTAGGTGCCGCATGCGTAATTACTCCCACTCAATAACTAGTTTGATACCGGTATTTTCTGTCCACAGAAGGAAAATCTTCATGCTGCGTGCGGTTGGCAAACACCGGTCGGTCGCATCTCGTCGTGTGGATAACAGCGACCCGCAGGAAGCTCCCGCGCCTCGCTCCATCTCTATCGCTCGCTCTCGCGTTCTTTTCGCTTCGACGGTTCAACATGTCGATGGTCTTTGATGAGTTCGGGCGCCCTTTCATCATCCTGCGCGACCAGCAGCGCAAGGAGCGCATCAAGGGCGTCGAGGCCATCAAGGTGCGCCGCTCTTCTTGTCTTTGTCGCCCCATATCCATCGTCATGAGCAGCAACGTCTCACGGTGTGTGTATGGATGAATGTGTTCGGAACTCAATGCAGAGCAACATCCTCGCGGCCCGCACGGTGTCCAGTCTGCTGCGCACATCGCTTGGCCCCAAGGGTGCGTTCTCTCTCTCTTTCTTTCTTTCTTTCTTTCTGTCGTTTTCCTTGGGCGGTCGATGTTCACAGTTGTTCATGACTGCTGATCTGTCTACCTAGGCATGGACAAGATGATGGTGAGCCAGGACGGCGACGTCACGATCTCGAACGACGGTGCGACGATCCTGGAGCAGATGCAGGTCGAGCACCGCGTGGCGCACTTGCTCGTGGAGCTCTCGCAGTCGCAGGACAATGAGATTGGCGACGGCACGACGGGCGTCGTCGTGCTCGCTGGTGCGCTGCTCGAGCAGGCCGAGAAGCTGCTCATGCACGGTCTCCACCCGATGCGCATCGCCGACGGCTTCGAGGAGGCGTGCGAGATCGCGTGCAAGAACCTCGAGAAGATTGGCGACGTGATCCACTTCACGAAGGACGACACGGAGCCGCTCGTGGAGACGGCGATGACGACGCTCTCGTCCAAGATCATCAACAAATACAAGCGGCAGATGGCCAAGATCGCGGTCGACGCCGTGCTCAAGGTCGCCAACTTTGAGACGCGCGACGTCAACTTTGACCTGATCAAGGTCGAGGGCAAGCCCGGCGGCACACTCGAGGAGACGGCGCTGATCAACGGCATCGTCATCGACAAGGATTTCTCGCACCCGCAGATGCCGAAGGAGGTGAAGGACGCCAAGATGTGCATTCTCACGTGCCCGTTCGAGCCGCCGAAGCCCAAGACCAAGCACAAGCTCGACATCACGAGCGTCGAGGCGTACAACCAGCTTTACAAGCAGGAGCAGGAGTACTTCCAGACCATGATCAAGCAGGTCAAGGACAGCGGTGCCAACCTCGTGATCTGCCAGTGGGGCTTTGACGACGAGGCCAACCACCTGCTGCTGCAGAACCACTTGCCGGCCGTGCGCTGGGTCGGCGGCGTCGAGCTCGAGCTCATCGCGATCGCCACGGGCGGCCGCATCGTCCCGCGCTTCTCTGAGCTCACGCCCGAGAAGCTCGGCCACGCCGGCACGGTCCGCGAGGTCGCGTTCGGCACGACCAAGGAGCGCATGCTCGTGATTGAGGACTGCGCCAAGTCGGACGCCATCACGGTGCTCGTGCGCGGCGGCAACAAGATGATTGTCGAGGAGGCCAAGCGCTCGCTGCACGACGCCATGTGCGTGGCGCGCAACCTGATCAAGAACAACCGCATCGTCTACGGCGGCGGCGCCGCGGAGATTGCGTGCGCGATCGCCGTGCGCGACCACGCCGACATGACTGCCGGCATCGAGCAGTACGCGATCCGCGCGTTCGCCGACGCGCTCGAAGACATCCCGATGGCGCTCGCGGAGAACAGCGGCCTGAACCCGATCGAGTCGCTGTCGGCGGTGCGCGCACGCCAGCTGAGCGAGAAGAACCCGCGTCTCGGCATTGACTGCAACTCGACGGGCACGTGCGATATGAAGGAGCAGCACGTCTTTGAGACGCTGATCGGCAAGCAGCAGCAGATGCAGCTCGCGACGCAGGTCGTGCGCATGATCCTCAAGATTGACGACGTGATCATGGAGGGATCGTACGATTAACCGTGGAACACAGCGCGCGCTTTGGATGTTTTCTTCGTTTTCCCTGTGCACTGTAGCTCCTCACTCACTCACTCACTCACTAACTCTCTCACTCACTCAGGTCTGTCTGTCGGTCGCATTGAGGTGCAGTAGATAGTAGGATCATCCATCGAGGCACGCGCGATACGCTCGCGCGGCGGCTGCAGGGTCCTCGGCGCCTAGCAGCCCGCGGATCATGGCGACGCCGTCGGCCTCTGCCTTGAGGACCTCCTCAATGTGCTCGACAGTGTTGATGCCGCCGACGCCGATGAGCATGGGGACACGCGTCGCCGTCGCCGCCTCTCGAATCGCTTTGATCAGAGCGGGGCCCTCGAGCTGGTGCGCGAACCGCTTCTCTGGGTGGGACGGCGTCGAGAACATGGTACCCACCTGCAGATAGTCAAAGCCATTCTCCGCTGCCTGCATCGCGGCCAGCGCGCTGTCGACCGAGTGCACCGAGCACCCGATGACCGCATTGTCTCCGAGGCTCCTGCGTGCGCTATGGAGCACATCTGCTAACGAGTGCGTCTGCGCCAGCGCCAGCATCGCATGCTCCTTCAGGTGCCATCCACCGCAGTTGCCGCCAAGCGCGACCGTGAGATCGAGCGACGGGTGGTTCACGACGAGTCGGCAGCGCGTTGTCGGTCGTGCGTCCGAGAGGATGCGCTGCAGCGCTCGCGCCGCGCTGCGGACGTCCGCGTCGCTGTCGTCAGGCGTCGCTCGGAGCTGTAGGAGGTCGACCGCATGCGTTGCGACAGCGCTCGAGATCGCGTGTCGCGTGGGGGAGGCGCACGACGCGGCGACGTTGACGTCCCGCGGGTGCACGATCAACTCGAGCCAGCGGCGAGTGCCTCGCTCCGAGTCGTCCGAGGCGAGATGCTGCATGGCTCGACACCGACCCCGAGGGTGACGGGCAGCGCGGCGGCAGCTGGCGATGAGAGACGCAGCCATGCGGTGGCGCGGGATGCAGCTCGCTCTCTGCCGCGCCACGAGCTGCGCTCCGTCTGTGTCGGCGCTGGGTGGAGCGAGCTGACCATCGCAGGCGAAGAATTACACGGGTGGCCCGACCCATCCATCCATCCCGAGCCCCACAGAGAAGAGAGGGGCATGCCGACCTGCTGGCGCATGGGACTTTGGGTGGTGTCGTCATGCGACAACGGGTGAGTGAGTGAGCGAGCGAGCGACCCTTGGCGCCGACTTCAATCCCACACTCCACGCCACCACCATGAACAGCTTCTCGGCGGAGCGACGAGCGATGGCGACAGCGGCGGCGGCGGCACATGCAGGACAGAAGCGGCGGCGCTCCACGTCGCCCGTGTCGTCATCATCGACGTGGTCGAACACGTACGCGACGCCCTGTCACGATGCGAGTGCGATGGACACCACAGAGGAGGGCGGCGACCGAGAAGAACAGCGGACGGACGACGATGAGCGCGAGCGGAAGAGACTGATGAGGATCCGAGCCGACCTCAAGTTCCTCGACAAGATCCCCCCACTGCGCCATTACCAGCGCGGTCGAAACGGTCGGCGCGGCGCGATCGATGGCGGAGACCTCACGGGAGCGATCATGGTCTCAGCATTGGAGGAAGCACTGGAAGAGACGAGCTTCGTCACGCTCGAGCCGCCGTCGAAGGCCGCTGTTGTCGCGCCCGTGCCGTGCACACCCGGAGATTCCCTTGTCTCACGAGTGACTCCGACGGCAGCCTCATTGCCGAGGATACACGTTCGGTCAGCAATGCTGCAGTCCATGCAACTTCACACAACAGGTTCCAAGGATGATGAATGCCGTCCGCCTAGTCAGTAACATAAGCTGGTCATACAAATCAAGATAAGCGCTTGATCTAACTCTGCACATCAACGCCGAAAGCGCATGCCTGGCATGCGAGACGCAGATCCGTGAGCCTCATCACCACTGCACTGGTCATCATCACTTGACATCTCGGCCCCGAGAATCTTGTCCCATTTCTCTTCTGCAGTCATGCAGATACGCTGCGCGTCTTGACTGTGGTGCACCTTGATACCATGCCGTACAGGCTCGGCTATCTGAATGTCTTGGTTCGGCGTTGCGGAAGGCATTCGCATCTTCGCCCAGTCGATACCTGTTCCGCATGGCCGCACAGTTCTCGAGAACGTTGCAAGTGGAGGGCTTTGTGGACGCTTATCGGCACTATCTTGGTGAGCTTCTAGTCGCCTTCGCTGGCTTGGAACCACGGTTGCTGCATTATTTGTGTCAACCGTGCAAGAAACTTCGCCTTCGAACCCACTTCTCGCACGTTCACGCTTGCGGATGTGAGCCTGTCGAGCACGTTTGAGTGTCCGATCTAATGGCTTGTCCTTCAACATCTCGAGCTGAGTTGTAATTGAATTTTCATGAAGACTGTTTGCTCTTGGCTTGAGTGAAACAAGTGGCCGAAAGTTTTCGCTTACTTTGGGGCTGTGGAAGTTAACAATGTGCGATGATGAGCCCAGGACCCCATCAAGATGCCGCCACGAAGACGATGGAGGTTTGGGAGGCTGGAGGTCAACTCGCCTTTCTCGAACGCGACTTCCGGATTCTGAACCCACAACCTCATCTGCATCTCTTGACCACATGCCATCGCCTTCCTCGACAGCTCCATTGACGCTTGCTGTCTCACTAGACGTCAATGACCGTTCACTTGCTTGCTGAGATATAGTCTCTCGCTCTCGGAGGATAGCCTCTTTCCATGCGTAACTCTCGTGGGTGACAGGATGGATAACTCCACGAGCGATTGAGGTTGCAATTGCGTCACCCAACTCAACATTACCGAGAAAACTGAGGTCCTTTCCGACCAATTCGAGAAGTAAGCTTGATGCTGAGAGTGGATTCAACATTTTCACTTTCTGGTCGAAACAGATTGTACATAATACATGAGAAGTCAACTGCGACCGACATCAATCGAGGAGCGTACCTCATCTCGTGGATCGTAGACAATGTGGTGACGGAAAGTCATCACAGCTGAGTAGTAGAGCTTCTCGTAATCCTGAGGCATCACATGACCCTTCGACTTCTTTAACGCTCTAAAAACCTTGAATGAATTGCAGCTAGTTGTTAGATCAGATTCGGATTGCAGCCCAATGGGAGCATACCTCTGGTGGGCTCCGATTGTCGTTAACCAGCTTGTACGCTGTTGCAATACCGACTCCACGAACTGACGGACAATAGTCACATCCACAAAGGACACAAAGCTGGACGAACTTCAAGGAAAACGATTGCTTAGTAACCATACTCGATGAATGATGGAATCGATGTGATCAATTACCATCTCTTCGGTCCATCCCACGAATGACAAAGCCTCCGTCGCTCCCAGACTACGCCGCTTCAGCTCGCTAGCCCATCCATCTGCATTCCACTTGAAGAGGACAGTTCGACAACCGTACGGGATGCAATCCGAGTCTTCAGATATCACTGCGTCGACAATCTTGGCTCTCGACAAAAACGCAAGCTGTGCATCGGCTTCATACGGTGCAACGATGAATTGGATTTTCATCCGCCGCAAAACTTCGATGAACGACATGATCATATCGTTCGAAACGGAAACTGCTTTGCAAAACGCTTGATAGGTGCCAGACTTATCGTCCTCATCAGCACCACCATTGCGGAATACGTGGCTAGTCGGTTCATCTTGAACAGCACTAATAGCCTTGCTTTTCCACATCTCCCTGGACCTAATAACACGTACAATTGGTTATTCATTGACTCTGCGAACGTGTTGATCGACTCGGACACCACGCGTGCACCTCAGTCTAGCGAGATTCAGCACTGCCTTTGCCGGGAGCGGAGCGCCATCGAAGACAAATATCGGCGTCACGTCATGCGATTGTAACAGCTTGATCTGCTGCAGACTGAAGTTGAGATAGCTAGTCACGCCGGTACAAAATGACGCTTAGCCCATGATTGGCGCCAGAGAAGAGAGTACCACACATCGCAGCCAGCTTACGCATCCGTGTCGTGGCCAAGCACAATCTCCTGCGCGCAGCTGTAGCATCCCTTGTACAACCAGCCAGCAGCGTCGATGCCGACGGTCTTTCCGCGATACTTGGCGACGTTCACTTGGTCCATGACGCTCTTCAGCACCGGAAGCAGTCCCTGGATGCCCATGATGGCGATCCGCCTCCGTCGCTGCGCGCCGAAACTCGTTCAAATGATGCCAGAACGGAAACTTTTGCTGGCCCCAACAGGAATTTTATTGGCTATAATACAGGCAGATAAGAACGTACATTGGCTATAAATTGTTTGACCCGCAGAGAGTGTTTGTCAAATCGGCGCGCCATACGGCTCGAAGCCTGGAATCGGAAAGCGAAAGGCGCCTCGGAAGTTGAAGCGCACGCGCATCTGCGGCTTCTTGCGGGACGAGTACATGGAGACGACGGGAAAGAGACAGTAGACGGGATTCTGGCACGCGATGCCCGGAGACACCGACGTCGCGGCTGGTTGACCGACGGTCGGGGCTCTCAACTGCTGCGAGGACTGCGCGATCTGCACGGGTGGCAGCACCTGCGCTCCGTTCAGGTAGAACCGAAGGTATGGCACGAGCTCGTCTTGGTCGATTGTGCACCCGATGACGTCGCCTGCACGGAAGCATGCCACACCGGAGCGCGACTGTCCATTCGCATGCAGCATCCCCATCTCGAGACCTCCGTCCGACTGCCAGGTAACCCCAAAGCTACGTCCATCGGGACCAGCAGACAACCCCGGTACGTGGGCGAGAGGCGTGGGTGTCGATCCGTCAAGCGCAGCACCTTCACGAGGTACCTCCCATCCGAGAAGCATGCTTTCGCCATCACCACCAAACACTTCGACACCGATCTACGGACACCAAATGTCAGTTGGTCCTGACAGAATGTTGACAGGAAGACGTGACCAAACGAACCTCAAACATCCATTTTCCTGACTCGCCTTGCTTCCGCTCCTTTGTGGCGAGGACCGTGCAGTATCTATGCGGAACTTCGAGCTGTAGCACGCAGTCGTCTTCCGAGAAACTTACCTCTTTATCCACAGCACGAGCATTCATGCGGACGCTCGAAAAATCGCGTCGACGACCGAATTCACGGTGAAGAATATCTGGAAAGTCATGTACTGAGCGCATTTGGCTGATCATGTCCCCAGCGACGAATTCCTTCGACTCGCCAGGTTCATCCAAGTTTGCCCCAGCGCGAAAGCGTGCAACAAGTCGCAGTTGATCATTCGTCAAACCAGCGAGAAAGCGGGAAAACACAACTTTTCGTGTATGAATCTCGCGAGCAATCAACTCATGATGGACGAAAGTGTGGCCGACCTCCTCGACTTCTAGAAGATCCGGTGTTGGCACAGCTTTGATGATCGCGAGCAGCGTGGATTCTGAAATGAGCTTGCTCGTGAATTCACGACGCAGAGCAAACTGCGGAAAGTTGCGCTCCTGAGAGAGGTATCGAATGAGACCACGCCGAAGCGGCTCAGCATCGAGATCTTCCGCAAGAATCAGTAAACGTAATAGGTAATCGCTCGAGCCGAAAATACGCTCGACTTGCAATGAGGTTTGCATGATATCGCGTTCAAGGTTATTCCACCCGTTGTCTTCACAAGCTCGCTGTAGTTCAGACACACACTTTTGCATGTCGTCGATGTGGTCGTTCAAGGCGGCCAATTCTTTGTCGAATTTTGCATCAATTTTTGCTCGCTCGTGAGAGACAAGCATCTCGTGCATTTTCCGTATATGCTGGATATCTTGCTCCAGTATGCGCTCCAACTGACTGTTGATATCATTGAACTCTTCGGCTCTACGTTTTTCCACCTCCTCGATTCGTCGACGACGCTGTGACTCGAATATGCTTTGAAGTTGGTGACTGAGCTCCCGACGTATCTCGTTTGACTCTTGTTGCTGTTGTTTGAGAAGTGTGTGACGTTCAACAACGCTGGAGTCTCTCGCAAACGAGATGAGTCGATCGAAGATGGGTTGATCCAAGTGGTTGAACACAGGGCAACTATCGTAAAATGGCACTCCATCAGTAAACTGAAGCTTGTCTGTCTTCGCGTTGTAGGTGAATGCTTGATGCTGACTTGTGCAGATCTCGATACCGTTCTCTGCATCAAGGAATAGATCGCGAATGACCCTGGAGCAACGCTGGAGGTGGCGCTTGGAAACCGTACGGGTGTACTGACCATGATTCAAGCTAAGCGTCTTGGCACAGCCTATAATGGACTCTATTCACGTACCTTGGGGAAATTGCGACTCGTCACGTCGACAAGAATCGACTCGACCAGCTCACCGTTGTTCTTCTCATCCTCGTAAACCAGTTGGAGAAGCTTGTTTTCACATGACGGGCGAATACTCTGCAACAATTCTTGGTACTCAGGAAGCACTGGAGTTGGGTGTGTGAACATCGCTCCGGGGTCTCGATTCGAAGCGACAGTTTTCAAGTACAAGGCAAGTAGGGGGCGAAGCCCCGGCGATTGAAGAGCACTTAAACGAATCCGCACATCGCTTTCGGCTTTTCGTGAGCCAAAATGTCGGTGAAACTTCGCGACGAGCTCCGCGATCGACAGAGCCGGCTCACAGCAATAGTGGCGGACGAGAAAGAGATCCTCCGACGTGGAGAAGAACTCACTGGTGTCAAACAGATCGCATTCAACGTCACTATCTTCCCCTTGATCTTCTTCATCAGTGTCTGTTGGAAAGGGGAGGATGTCAGGGAAAGGTGCGATTGGTGGTGTCGGAAGCTTCGGCCGCTTCTCGGGATCGACGAGCCCCATCGAAGACTATGTCCGTGCGACGATCTTTCGTGGATACACAGAATGAGTATTGGAGAAGTGCCACGATGCAACCGCTCAACACGGCCAAAATAGAACGGTGGGAAACTCGCTCGCGCCTATCAACCGGCGTGAATCTGTGCGCAGGCGAAAGCCAAACGGCTTGACGACTGACTGGAGCTTTGTCTGCAACGGCTGAGAGCGCAAGCAGTGAAGCATGAGTCACGACAATGTCGAGGTCTTCTCCAAAGACACGTTCCTGACGGCTTTGCGCCATGGATCTTCGGTAAATGCTGATAACGCCGGAGGTGCAGTCGCGAAGAGTACCGCAGAGGAGCCACCAGGGTAGGTATCGCCACCCGGATCGCGGACCAGCAAACGATTGCGACCTGACTATCGTCTCACACAGCATGGCCTTGGTTCGCGAGCGACATTCCCAACTTCAAGATGCGGTCGCGTCTCTCTCAGACAAGGTAGAGTTGGTGCTGACCGAGTGAGGCTTCTATCGCGCAGACTGAATTTGGTTACCCTGCGTGAAGATTAGTGCAGTTCTTGGTAGACAGGAAAAGGATTTTCTCGCTGCGTATCGCGCGCATATGTACAACGTGCAGAAGGAGCTCCACGACTTGCGAGAGAAAATGCATCGCAACGAGACCGTGGAAAACAAAAACGAGAAGATCAAGAAGATCGAAGAAGAACGAGATTGGTATCGGAAAGAAGCACTTCGACTTGACGCTTTCACAACATCGATGACAAAAGACTTAAAGTACATGCGTGAGAAGCTCGAGTCGATTGAAGAGGACAGAGGGTGGCTCGAGAAGCAACTAAAAGCGTGCAAGAAGCAAAACAAGCTTCTCCGAGCTGAACTGGATGTTCGAGTAACATCAGGAACAACACAAGCATTCGATACACCTTCATTGCCACCGTTTGACTCCCCAAAGGCCGGTTCAGGCATGCTCCGGAAACTCTCCAAGCGAGATGGAAGTGATGATAACGGTACATGCCTGCCCCAGCTGAACGCTGATCCAGCGACTCCGACTTTGGCGGAGGAACGTGAAGAAAAATTTCGCAAGCAAATCCGACAACTGAAAAAAGAGATCAACCAAAAGAACCAGGAGCTGCACGCCCTGCGGAGACAACGAGTGGTGAATCGTGACGATGACGAGAGGACACATCTCGAGAATTTCTTTTTGCAATGCATCGAGTCGGTCAAAGATGAAGTTCTTCGGAGACGGACACGCGTTCACGACAAGAGAGAAGCATCTATGGTGCGGAATTCTATGGCTGACCGAATGAAGAACCAAAAGTATGATGTTGGCGCCGAGTTCGAAGATTTCTCGGCCACGGATCGCGTCCGAGTGATTGAACGGCTATTGGCGCACGACGAAGTCTTGACTCTGATATATGAACAGCTTTTTCCGCCAAAATCAAGCCGTAGCAATAAGGATCGACCTGCAACAACGGATGGGGAGATCAGGTCGATGCTAGCTCCGCAGCTCTCGCCATCTGACTCGACACAAAGTCTTCCCGAGCCATCCACTCCAAATCGGCGCGTAAGCTTTGAAAGTAGTGGTGACGGCCGACTTCCACAGCCTGTCGGAAGCGGTGTCGCTGTGGCTCGCGCAACGGGACTACAGCTCGATGACTCGACGAGGGAGTATCTTCGCTCGATGTACGTGAGTCAGGGGATCGGATCCTTGACATCACCGACTAACAATCTATATGACAGGCGCTCGGGTTTCTAAGGAATGAGTAGTCTTAGAAGACACTAGATAGCAACGAGAAGTTTATGGTGTCGACAAGGCGTTCAAGTAGATCGGAAGCTAAACAAACAGTGTATGATGTGCGTCTAATGATGCTCATGAAGAACCACCTGCGAGAAGATGCTGTCCTTGTGGCCCGCGAGCTCGTCGAACGTGCCCTGCTCGACGACCTCGCCGTCGAAGATGACAGCGATGCGGTCGGCGCTCTTGATGGTCGACAGGCGATGGGCCACGAGGATGACCGTGCGGTCCTTCTTGGCGCGGTCGATCGCGCTCTGCACGAGGTGCTCGCTCTCGGGGTCCAGTGCGCTCGTCGCTTCGTCCATGATGAGCAGCTTGGGCTTCTTGATCAGTGCGCGTGCAATGGCTACGCGCTGCTTCTGTCCGCCGGAGAGCGCCTGGCCGCGCTCGCCCACGACGGTGTCGTAGCCGTCGGGGAACGACATGATGAAGTCATGCGCGTTCGCCGCCTTGGCGGCCTCGACGATATCGTCCATCGTGGCTTCGTGCTGGCAGCCGTACGCGATGTTGTCTCGGATCGAGCACGCGAACAGCGGCGGTTCTTGCGACACCTGCGGAATGTAGACAACACAAAGAGAGACAAACACAGACGCAGAGAAGACAGCAGTCGACTGATGAGTGAGATCACAAGCCAACACATGCAAGCAGAGTCGTCACGTAAAAGTGAGCGCAACACCAGCAAAACGTACCGCGCCAATGATGCCGCGCAGCTCCGACAGCTCCAGCGTCGACACGTCCACGTCGTCCAGCAGGATGCGGCCGCTACAGCCCTCGCCATCGAGCTCGTAGAAGCGCGCGAGCAGTCCGATGACCGAGCTCTTGCCACAGCCGCTTGGGCCGACGAGCGCGATGGTCTCGTTGGGCTTCACGTCGAGGTTGAGGCCGCGGAAGATGGCTGAGTCGGGACGCGTTGGGTAGCAGAAGTGCACGTCCTGGAACTGGATGCGGCCTGTGACGTGCGCTGGGAGACTCACGCCACGCTGCGCGTTGCGGACCTTGGGCTCGCGCGCGAGCAGCTCGAAGATCCGCGTGGAGGCGCCAATGCCTTTCATGAGATCCGAGTAGAAGGACGACATGCCAGCGAACGAAAAGCCGACGTAGAGTGTGTACATGAGGAACGACGTGAGCTGTCCGCTGGTGAGCACGCCATCCGCGACCATTTGGCCGCCGTAGCCGAGTACTGCGAGCATGCTCATCTTGACCGAGAAATCGACGCCCCCGAAGAACGTCGCGCTCGCGAGCGACCGTTTGCGCGCGAGCTCGAGCACCTCGTCAACTTTGCTGCGGTGCACCTCGACCTCGTGGTTTTCCTTCGCGAACCAGCGCACGACGCGGATGTTGGCGAGCTTCTCCTCCGCGATCTCGGTCGCCTCACTCAGACGCGTCTGCACCTGCGCAGTGAGCTTCTTGACAAAGCGGCCGTAGGACACGGCGCCAATCGCGATGGGTGGAACGATGCTGAGCATGACGAAGCCCAGCTTGGGGCACGTGATGAAAAGCATCGTGACGCTGCCGAGCGCCTGGCCCGTGCTGCGCAGCCCCTGCGAGACGTTGTCGCTGAGCACTTTGCCGATGAGCGTCGTGTCGGCGCTGAGGCGGTTCACGAGCTCTCCGGTGCGCGACGCGTCGAAGAACCCGAGGTCCTGCTTCATGATGGACTCGTACGTCGACTGCCGCAGCCGGTTCGTGATGCGCTCGCCGATCATGTTGGTCACGTCGACGCGGATGACGTTCGCGATGGAGCCGACGACAAAGAGCCCTGCGAGCCCGCCGGCCACCGTCGGGAGGTGCGCGGCGCCGTCCGCGGCGGTCACGACGTCGATGATCTTGCCCATGCCGAACGGCACGCACATGGACACGGCCGTGGACACGGCGAGCGCCGACATGGACACCGCCAGCGGCTTCTTCTCGGGCGCGTAGAGCCGCATGAGGCGCTTGACCTCCTCCAGCTTGCTGGTCGTGGGCGCCTTCTTCTCGTCCTCGTCGCCCGGGGGCGCTGCTGGCGCAGCAGTCGAGAGAAGTGCGCGCTGCAGCAGCGTCGCTCTGGCTCGAGACGATGGCCGAGCCGTCGTCCCCACGAGTCCGCATCGCGACGCGCCCGGGCACTGGGCGGCGGCTTGCTGGCGGACGGCGGGCGACACGCGCGGCCAGCTACAGAGGGCGGACACAACAGCGACAGCAGTGAGCACGGAGGGAGCTGGAGAGGCAGAGCACAGCGACTGCTTTGGCGGGCGACGTACCGGAGAGTCGCGCGGAGCATGGCTGCTCGACAACAATGGAGAGACCGCGAGTGAGCGCGATCCCCAACGGAACGGAATGAAGCGCGCCACTGGATCAGAGAGAGGTGAGTCTGATGACTGAGGTGGGCCATGGTTACTCAACCCGACGTGCACTGAGATAACAAAGCCATCCATCATCTCGAGCCTAACAAAACTAGTCAGGACCACGCTAAGTTAACCCACTAAAGTCGTTATAAAAGTACATAACGCAAGAGTGAGGTCTCCTCGGGTAGGAATGTTGGTCCCGTGTGATTGCCCCGAACGTCAGCGGGGCTCATCATGCACGCATGCGAGGCAAGCACCAACAACGGGATCGGCGCCAACGCGGCGCGTCCACTGGTTGCTCCACGCGCCAGTTATCACTGACTCTCTGCGCGCCAATGCTCCGCCTTCCAACGAGGTCTGTGGCGCCGTTCAACTGACCCGACGGCAATGGCGATCGCATGACAGCTCTCTTTCCTTGCATGCCCGTGCCAATGCAGACTGACGATCGCGAAAGGGGCGTTGCGGAGCTCTGCCCGCCTGCACGCCAAGCGCCAGGCGCCGGTGCTCCACGCACTGCTGTCGACTTTGGCGGAGACGCACAGCGCTCGCAAGCGAGAGGACTCCAACAAGGCGCCCACGGAGGTCCACGGTCTTCGGCGGCTGCTGCAGCTGTATGCACCCGAGAAGAAACCTCTCGCGATCTCGATGGCGTCGCTCGCAGCGTCCACAGCGGTGTACATGGCGCTGCCCGCGGGACTCGGCCAGCTCATCGACATGGTCACGCGGCCCGAGGGACTCGCCGATCTGCCGATGCTCGCGGGCGTCATGACCGGCGTGTTTGTCGTGGGACTCGGCGCCAACGTCGTGCACGACTACGTCAACATCCTCATCGGAGAGCGCATCGCTGCTCGTCTGCGGCAGGCCACGTTCGCGTCCATCGTCCGCCAGGACCTCGCGTTCTTCGATGCCACGCGGACGGGGGAGCTCATCAACCGCCTGAGCGCGGACACGACGCTGGTCGGCAAAGTGCTGAGCGACCGCATGTCCGACGGCACGAGCAGCCTCGCCATGGCGCTGGGAAGCGCAGCGATGCTCTTCGTCATCTCGCCTCAGCTGGGTACCGTCATGGTGGCCGTCGTGCCGCCGATTGGCGTCGCGGCGATGGTTTACGGAGACTACGTCGAGCGCCTGACGGAGCGCGTGCAGAAGCACCTGAGTGACGCGACGGTGCTGGCCGAAGAGAAGCTCGCCAACATCCGAGCCGTGCGGTGGTTCGTGCGCGAGCATCAAGAGGTTGAGCGGTACCGACAGCGCACAGACGACGTCCTGCGGCTCGCGCGCAAGCGATCCAAGGCCGATGCGTTGTTCTTCGGAGGCGTCGACCTCGCCGTCAAGATGAGCACGCTCGGTGTCCTAGTGGCAGGCGGGCACCTCGTGCTGGACGGAACCCTGACGACAGGAGAGCTCACGTCGTTCCTCATGTACACGTTGTACGCGGGCTCATGCACCGCGGGCGTCGCAGCGCTGTACTCTGATGTCATGAAAGGCATCGGCGCCTCCACGCGGATCTTCGAGCTGCTCGCGCGCGAGCCCAAGGTCCGCAACGCGCAGCGCGGCGTGAGTCTCCCAGCGCACGTCACAGGCCGCATCCAGTTCCAGGACGTGCACTTCTGCTACCCAACGCGTCCCGACTCAGCCATCTTCCGCGGCCTCAACCTCGACGTGAAGCCCAACGAGACCATCGCGCTCGTCGGCCCAAGCGGCTGTGGCAAGAGCTCGGTCATCGGACTGCTCGCGCGCTTCTACGAGCTCGATGGCGAGGGCTGCAGCGGCCGCATCCTGCTGGACGACGTGGACGTGTCGACGCTGGAGCTGTCGGAGCTGCGCGGCATCATTGGCGCGGTACGTTTTGCTAGGTGTTGCGCTCACTTTTACGTGACGGCTCGGCTTGCACGTGTTGGCTTGTGATCTCACTCATCAGTCGACTGCTGTCTTCTCTGTGTCTGTGTCTGTGTTTGTCTCTCTTTGTGTTGTCTACATTCCGCAGGTGTCGCAAGAACCGCCGCTGTTCGCGTGCTCGATCCGAGACAACATCGCGTACGGCTGTCAACACGAAGCCACGATGGACGAGATCGTCGAGGCCGCCAAGGCGGCGAACGCGCATGACTTCATCATGTCGTTCCCCGACGGCTATGACACCGTCGTGGGCGAGCGCGGCCAGGCGCTCTCCGGCGGACAGAAGCAGCGCGTAGCCATTGCACGCGCACTGATCAAGAAGCCCAAGCTGCTCATCATGGACGAAGCGACGAGCGCACTGGACCCCGAGAGCGAGCACCTCGTGCAGAGCGCGATCGACCGCGCCAAGAAGGACCGCACGGTCATCCTCGTGGCCCATCGCCTGTCGACCATCAAGAGCGCCGACCGCATCGCTGTCATCTTCGACGGCGAGGTCGTCGAGCAGGGCACGTTCGACGAGCTCGCGGGCCACAAGGACAGCATCTTCTCGCAGGTGGTTCTTTATGAGCATCATTAGACGCACATCATACACTGTTTATTGGTCGTTTTCTTTGGCCTGGCGACGCATATCTAGATCTCGCATGCAGTCGAACTGGGGGTGTCTGTCGAGACACCATCCCCAGTGCTGATCACGTCAGACCGCGCATCCTCCTGACTGCCTTCGTTCATGACATCTATGGCTGGCTGCGGGTCTGTACCCGAGGATGAAGTCGCAGGAGCACGTTGCCTTGGGCGAGGTTTCGCAGTCTTTCCCTTGCTCTGCCGTTCGATCCACCTCGTGTCACAGTATTCACGGGCAGACGAAAGTAGTGATCCCCAATGTTCCGTCAACGTCACGTCATCGATTGATGTCCCGTCGCCATTGCTCAACACCATGTTCTTCAACGGCACCGCCATCGACGACACCAGTTCCCAACGCTCATTCTCGTTGGCATCCGAAGGGACCGAATCCTTGAAGCCAAACTGTGCGACACCGATCGCGAACAATGAAGCGACCATGAACTGAGCTCGCTTGACCAAGCGGTTGGCGAGCGCTGGCATTATCCTCTCGACTCGCTTTTGCGCCTCAGTCACATCCGATAGATGTGTGTACGCTTTAGAGAGAGCCTTCAGTAAAATCTCCTCCGGGGCATCAGTCGTCGTCAAATCGACGGTTGCTGATGCAGCAATGTGCTCGACGGGTTTCACTGGCGTTGTGCCCTTTTTCGCTGGCAGATTCGCGAAAAGGCGACTGATACGGGTCAGTTGAACCGCTCCACAGGCATCCAGAACGATACCCAGCATTTCGTCAACAACGTCATGATCCTCCTTGCACGCAATCACCCAAGCAGCGATTTCCTTCAGCCGCGCGTACGACTCGCTTTCTCGGAGGAGCTTCACGTAGAAGGACCAATACTTCAGACGGTATGCGTCGAACTTCATCTGTCGTTGATTGAGTTCCTCGAACTTCTTGTTCACAGGGATGTGCTCACTGAGCCAAATTGCAACGATTTGGGGACGACGCTTGTCGAATAGAGGCCCCATTTCCTGCAATGCAAGAGAAATGGAGGTCGATTCTTCCTCATTCTGTCTGATTTTTTGCAGTTGCTCGAGACAGAGACCGACACTCTCATGTGTGCATGCGCTCAGCGATGGGTGAGCGATGCGATCCAGGCGATACATCGCGCGGGCGAGTAAGTATCGCGAGGGATGAAAGTAACGATCTTCGTCTGAGATGGATTTGAGTGCCTCGAGAACATTCAGAAACAACCACGCTCGAGCAAGTAGAAGTAGTTGTGGCTGAGACGAGCTGGCATCAAGCATCCCCTTGATATCATCTTTTCCAACACTTGGATCCGTGGACTTCTCACCAGGTGCGTGGTGAAGAAGCGCACCACTCTTTCTGTTCCCGTTAGCACCAGCTTCAGCTTGATTGCGTCCACCACCCTCGTCATTACTATCCCGTTCATTTGCATTTTCATCAGTTTGACCTCCGTTATCGTCGTCATTTTCCGCTTCGGGAGCGTCTTCGAAGAAATGGTCGCATACTAGCTTCAACTCCTCCACACTAGGCTGATCTGCGATCACGAGCTGCATGCGCATAGCCTGAAGCTGATAAAAGGCGTGAATGATTGACCGCTCCATGTTTCCGTCCTCATGCTCTTGCTCTGCCCGAGCAAAGCATTGCATGATTTCGCGCTCGATCTGAAGCTTGTCTGCATCATTATGTGGTTGAGAACTCACCCAATCTCTTCTCTTCTTCAGAACTTTCCCGAGCATGTAATGAAGCCGGAACTGTACCTCGTGTGAGACCTCGAAAGACTCGCAGCGTGCCAAGCCTGACTCGAAGTAGTGTCTTGCAGCTCTCAGTACACTCGCGTAACTTGACAAAGACGACATATCTTCTCCGAAGCCTTGACGGCGAACAATTGCAAACTCTTGAAGAACATTGTACATAAGAAGCCCACATTCCTCGTTACACTCCACGATCGTTTCTCGAAGTTCCAGAAGTCGCTGGTGGCTTCTTTTCTTTTGGAGATTTGTGGTCAGCTCATCAACTTGGCGTTCGGCGATTATCGCGGCCATCTCAAAGCATCTCCTGGAAAACTCGATTGCTTGGACAATGTAGTAAAGTGCAAATTCTTCAAGTAGCGCTTCGTGAGCGACCTCATCTTCACTGTTCTTGACCACGATACGGAAAGTCGCTTTCTTGAGTTTATCATGATCGTACCATGTCTTCATATGCTCAAACAGACTACAATTGAGGAGCACCGATGCGCTGATAGATCCGGCAACTTCAGTATCACCAGCGCGACACTGGGTTTCTTGCCTTGCTCTCGCGTATGCTTGTAACGCTGCTGCTTTTAGTCGCCTCCCAATAACGAGGACGCATGCGTCGCTCGCAAGGTGATACAGTTCCTTCATGGCGCGACCCATCCGCATCCACGATTTTACCCGGCAAGGATGAAAATGCTTGACGTCTTTTGTTAGATATGCCACACGCTCCTTCACGCGTCGCTCCATGTCAATTAGTTCTGATAAGTTGCTTCGGCGTCGTACGCGCTGCAATATGAAGTTTTCTCCCAACAGAAACCACAAATGATTCATCCACCCTTCAGAACACTCGGAGGAATCCAACTTAGCAAAAGGTAAAGGATCGTTCCACGTCAAAACATCGACTGGAGAAAGATACTTCAACAAAGCTGGTGATGGCTGATGGGGTGGTGGTGAATCAGTATTGGCGCGCAAACAATCGCGGATGGCACATAGAACCTTAAGGTTCTCACGCTTATGTGCGTTGCTTTTTGGTGGTCTCTTTAGCATCATCGGAATTGCGAACTCAGCAAGGAGCTTTGCCTTCACGACTGCCGATTGCCTACCTGCGTCCAGGAGAACCATCGAGCCCCCCGTCTTGTGATCTGCACATCCAGGAAGAAGGTGGACATCATAAAGGCATCGGAAACACTGAGCCAGTGCCGCTTCAAGATCGTTCTCCACATCTTCATCTCCTTCGCTTTCTTCGCTACCATCATTGCTTTGAGCATCGTGGGTTGATTCGTTATCAATTTCGCGTCGCGCATCACCTTGTAGTCGTAGACGATTAGCGAGGATGCCAACAGCCACTTGAACAAATGTCAACTCCTCTTGGGGACGAAGCACATTTAGGGAGCACAACTCGACCTCACCCAGACGCTCATGAAGCATATCAATGAGCGAGACAACGTCCGAACCCGGAGATATCTGTGAGTAGAGTATTGCGAAAACAGTCGCTGCAGAAGCGAATAAATCTGCCCCGAGCTTACTCCCATGACTTCCAATAATGTCAGATTCTTCTTTCAGAAGCTTTGCCAGATCCTCGAGGAATGAACGGAGGCGCGCAGAGGAGAGTCCCTTGCTGAGATACTCGCGATTCATCAATACCTCGCGGAGAGCGCTGTGAACGTAGATTCTCACTCGATCACGCGGTGAATGCTTCTTTCGCTTCAATGTTGAACTCGGAAATACTGACATGATGCATTGATGAGCGGTTGGTTGAAGCGATCGAGTTTTGCTTAGACTTGACATCAATGCCATCAGCGCAACCGTCTTTGCTTCAACCCCGTGTAGATGTCTGATCAGAGTATGAACGCTGGCTGTCGAGTCGAATAGCAAGATCAGCGGCGACATGTACAACCTGGCCAGGCACGCAGCCAAAAGTAACTCACTCTCGGCGTTCACCAAGTTGTCAACAAGCATAGCGTCGATCGATCTCAGTAGGAAGTCCATGAGACGAATGGTCCGAACACAACCGTCGGTGTCAGCATCTTTTCGGCGTTTCGAAAACTCAGGTTCCACAAACGCAACCAGATCGGAGATAATGGAGACCAAGAACGCTAATTTGTGGGAGGGATTCCATGTCGAGCCTTCGACCGCTTGAGTGAGCACACCCACGATACCAGACAATATCATCTGATCACCTTCCTCCTCACCAGCATCTTTTGATTCACCATGCCCTTCATCTTCGAGAAGCTCGATCAATCGAGCAGGCTGATCAGTAGGAAAGAAATGTGACAGAATGGCATCTCTAGCCTCATCGAAGGAGCCTGATAAAAGTGATGCCCGTGCACTAGCACAAACATCAGACACCTTCAAACTATCTAATTTTGCTTCGACAACCGATTCCGAGAGAGACGCATTAGCGCAAAGGTTGGCCAGAATCAAGACACCTGGTACGATCCGATTTTTGAGGGCTTCTAAAGCTTTGACAAAATTGCTGCGTGCTCCGTGGACGTCACTATTCTTCTCGCAGATGATACCACACAGCCAGAACGTGCGAGCCAACAGCGAAAGTGTTCCATCACTCGATTCATCAGCTTCTTCCAAGCATAGTTCGAGCATTAGGTTCTGACACCTTGCCAACAGTTCCCGAAATTCTGCTCGTTCCTGGCGTCTTCTACGTGAACCAGATGACATCCGTTGCAAAAGCTGATCCGTGCGTAGCTCAAGCATGAACAACTTGGTCAAGATTGTCAATCCCACCGATTCATGACTCACAAAAGATACCCGAGTCTTTTGACCACTCGTACTCGAATTGTCTGCGGCATACAGACCGCCTTGAAGCGCTTTCTCTGCCCATGAACAGATTGGGAACAACTCGGCTTCCTCACCCGCTAGAGACAAGCGGTGATCGTACCAGAGTCCGCATTGGTTCAGGTAACGTCGAAGCATGTCGAATATATCACCGTTTAGTGAGTTGACGAACTCATCCACATCGCGTCCACTGACACGGTCAATATTGTTCACCTCAATGGTGGCATACTTTTTCGAATGGCAAGTTGAGACTGCAGCTGAATCCATCACACCTGAACCATGTGACAGGGTGCCCCGAATGTTTTGCAGGCGAACAAGCTCTCGATCCGCTTGCTCAACCACAATGTCAGAGCCTCGGATGCGGATAATTGGTTCCACTTGAGCAGCTTCGGATTCTGCCTCCTTGAATTGGGAAGAAAGAAAAGACAGGAGACGATACTCGATGTTCTTTTCTCGCGCACGTTTTACAGCAGCTTCGTGCTCTTCTCGAAGTCGCTCTTCATGACGTCGAGACTTGCGGCGCTGAGTAGGAGCATCAACCACTTCAACGCTATCGTGATCACTGGCATTGGCTTCACGATGATCATTCTGCATTCTTCGATTCTTCGTTGCTTCATCATCTTCCATCGACTCATGCATTGTGAGGTCCACGCACGAATCGTCTTTCGAAATGGACACAGCATCCGGCGGATTAGTCACTTCGGCTGCAGACACAAGTGGTTCTGCCTCAGAGAAATCCGAGCGAATAACCACCTGTCGCATCGGTGTCCCTTGCTCACGAGCTTCATTGGACACGTCCTCGAAGGCTTGTAGCAGCAGCTTGCCCAGGCTTAGCCATGATCGACGCTGAAGCAGATACTCTTGTGGGGGCCGATCACGCAAAGACACTCTCACATTTTGCTGCTGCTCTCGTGCCTCACACCTTTGCCGCTTGGCTATTGCGCTTCCATCAGCAACAACAGATTTTCTCTTTCGTTGCTGTTCAAGAGACCACTGCGGATCCCGTTCTTTCACGAACGAGGCAATGCGCTCGAATTCGGCGTCGTCACCGATCTCCTGCAGCACATCCGCCAGAAGATGAAGCAGTGGCCAGAACGTCGCATCAAGCCGAAGTCCTTCCTCAAGGGCACGGCGCGCGAGCCAAAGCCGACCCGTCGCCACGGCGGCTTTGCCCATGTGGAACCAAACCAAGACGTCGGTGTCATCAAGTGCAAGCGCCTGAGCACAGGCCCACCATCACGAGTCAGTCTCTTGATTCCCACATACACACACACACACACACACACACACACACACACAAGGGAAGCGATCACTCATTACCTCACTGAAGTACTGCACGGCGTCGTCGGGGGCGGACCGCTCGGCCTCGAGCTGCCCCAAGTTCTTGAAGCAGAGGTAGCGGAGCCGTGCGCTAAGCGTCGTCGTGTGCTGCCATTCCCGAATGACAGCAAGCCATCGCGTCAGCGTCAGCGTCAGCACGAGCCCCAAACTTCAACATTGCCCGCTGTTTGAACGTACCGTGAGCAAGTCGGTGTAGACGGCCTTGGCCTCCTCCTGGCGGTCGCGTTGTTGCTGGAGACGCAGCGCGTGCTCATAGCGCGCGGCGTAATGCGCCTCCAGCGCCTCCTGCGTCGTCGCGTCGGCAGCGAGAGCGGCATCATGGCCGTCATGTTGCTCTCGGTTGCCGGAGAGATTCAGTGCCGCCCAGGACGACATGCTGTACCAACGTTGGAAAGGATGCACTCGTTGGATCGGTTCCAACAAACAGACCAACATGCAGAGCGTGTGGTGCCAGATCATTATCAACCAATAAGAAGGGCTAGCCAAGCAGTTTTGTCCAGTACGCTCGTGGAAGCTCTTTGTTGGAGGAGTGTTGGACGCAGCAATGGTGTCGAGATGACCGCCGCCGGGACATGAAGCTCGCTGGTCGATGGCATGTCCTCTCTCGTATCTCCACGTCGCGCTGCATCTCTGCGTCAATGCGCCATGCACTGTACATGGCGCCAACAGTGCCAGGTATCGCTCGTGCGTCAGCCGAGAGACGCGCGGCAATTGGCTATTTCTGTGTGGAACACACTCGCCATCGCCATTCGCTATCACAAACATGAGCGGCAGCGATGTCGCGCAGCGCATTCTCACGCGTCTCGGACTCGCGCGCGTTGCGATCGCTGACCAGCTGCAGCTCGTGCTCCAGCGCGTGCGGCTTCCGCAGCTTGAGGCACTCGACACCATGCTCGCAGCGCTGCCTCCGCCCGTGCTCCACTATCTCGAGGCCGCATTTGACCGCACACTGGATGTACGCCACGACCTCGAGCGTCTCGTGACCGACGTGCTGCGTGTGCGTCATCTGCTCATGCACCACTCGTTGGAGCCGCGGCTGCTGGAGGACACGATGGCGCTCGTGTGGGCCGTGGGCGTCGATCACCCGAGTCGCCAGCAGCTCACGAGAAGCTTCCAGACGCTGCTGACCAACGGCGAGAGCCACCGCGTGCTCGCGGCGTTCGTAGCGCTCGCACTTCAACTGTCGATCAAGATCAGAGTCGAGCTGTACGCGCTTTTCGTCGACGATCTAGCGGCGCTGCAGCATTGGTGCCAGTGGCTGGCGTCACCAACACAGGCATCAACAGAGCAGGCGCTGACGTTCTTCGTCAAGACAGCGACCGATCGATGCCTCGCGCTCTGGCTCAAGTTGCTTCGTCCGCTGCAAGAGCCCGCGGACTTGCGCCTGCGTGTCGTCCGACGCGTTGTCGACTTGGACTCGGCGACTCTAAAGCAGCTCGCGAGGTTCCTCGATGTCACTGGGACCAGCGTCCAGCGCATTCTCGACTTCAGCGACGCTGCGATCTTCTTCCTTCCTCGGCTGCTAAACGAGCTACCGATGGCGACGCTCATGACGGTGCTCCATCGACTCCAGAGTGACAGTCTCATCCACGCAGTCGTGCGGGCGCTGGACGAAGTCAGAGACAGCAACAGCAATGGTTCCGATAACACGGTCATTCGGCTCATCGACGCGCTCGCTCTCGTGGACAGCGCGCGTGCGCTGGAGCTGTTCCTGCCTGCGATGCTGGATTACAGTCGCCGAGACGAGCTGCTGCGCTTGTTTCTCAACTTTTCGCCGCAGCAGCAATTGCGATTTCTCGACTTGATGGTCGCCACGAAGGACGCGGCGCCGATCGATCCAACGGAACCACGTGACGATCGCTTCATTCTCTTCCAGCTCTTTCTGTGTGCGCACTTTCACTCCTACGACCTCGTCATCCATCGCCTCTCATCTCTTTCTCAGTCGGTTGTCGGCGCCATGGTGTTGACCCTGGCGTCCTATAGCGAGGACGACTTGATCCTCGTTGGCGAGATTATCGAGGCGATCGCTGGTCCGCAGACGCTTTGCACAGTCCTCAAGCTCTTCGACTGGTTTCCGCACGACGCTCGTGTGCTGCTCGTGGCCGAATGGGTTCATGACATGCCTGGAGATGACGCCATGGTCGTCTACGAGGCGCTGGAGCGACTACACACCGAGCCAACTAGCCCCAAGAAGCTGGTGAAAGTGCTGGAGATGCTCTCGGGATTGCGAAGGCTGGACAAGCGGCGGCTGTGTCAACGCGTGCTGCGCCCAGCGTCGCCAACCGAGAATGACGAGGTCACGAGCCAGCACAAGGCGTTGAACGATCACATCCTGTCGTATCTCTGCGAATGTGTGCTTTCGCAGCGCGAGGTCATCAAGCTGTTTGCGACCATCGACCGCTCTCAGTTCAGCGACCTGCTCTTTCTGCTACGTACCCAGCAACGACTGCCCGAGCAGGTGGCGTTGACGACACTGTTGCTCGGACTTTCAGCGGCATCAAACACGCGCGTGCTGACGCTATTACGATCCATGGAGGTCGACACGCTCGATGCATTCTTCCAGTTGCTGCTGATTATGCCGACGACCGAGTACAAGATGATCGCGAAGGTGCTCGTGAGCGCCGATATCAGTGCGTTTCAGCTTGCTCAAGTCGTGCAGGTGACGATGAGTCTCATGAACCAGGCAGCAAGTCGCGAGATGATCGCGTTTATCGCGATGCTCCCGCCGATGCAACGCCAGAACTTCCTCTCACTGATCGACGACAAGCCCCAGAACGGCGTGCTCACTCGACTCGTGGCGACTGGCGGTCACTTGCCGTCCGAGACGCTGTACGCGTTGCTTGACCTGTTTGTGAAGCTCGCGTGGGACGCGCGGTCAGCGTTACTCGAGCAGATTCGCGCGTTTGAGGACGTGGACGTCGTCAGAGTCTACCTCGAGACCTTACAATCTATCGCGCCGTTCAGTCTGAGCGACAACGCACCGATGCCAGCGCTGCTTCCTCGTGTCATTCACACCATCACGCTTCTTCAGCTGTCCACGCGTGTGTCGTTGATAAAGCTGCTTTGCCATGTGAGTGCACTTGAACGCTGCCGCATCCTGCGGCGCCTCGATGCAAAGCCGAAAGATGGACTTGCCGTGTTTTGTCGAAGAGCAAGTGACGTGTCACTTTCTGAGTCCGTGCGGGTGTTGTTCTGGCGCGTGTTCGCTCGACTGGACCCAGCGTTCGACGACGGAATGCTCCACGTCTTGCAGCAACGCGAGTGCTGGGTGTTCTTCGGATATCTCGGTGAGATTCTGACCGAGAATGAAGTGTCCGCTACCGATGCATCGATCGTCAATGGCTTTGCGGCGTCCCTGTTGCTTCTCCACCATGCAGACGACTTTTTGCTCCTTAGTGACGTCATGGAAGAAGCACTACAGAGCAATTGCATCCAGCTACAGGAGCTGGTCGTCGTGCTCGCCCACTTCCGCGACCGAGACCGACTCGTGCTGTTCCTGAGGTACGTCATTCGGCTGACGCGTCGATCTCCGTCCACGCTCTTTTTCCGCGTGCTCGCCAAGTGCCAAGAGACTGCGTTCCTGTTCGACATGTGCAACATCCTGGATCTGGATGACGCGCTGTTCGCGTTGCGAAGGCTTGAGCGCATGTGGATGCGTGACCCAGAGCGCACAAATGACGCGCTGCATGCGATGGCAGGCAAGGGCGCAGTGCAAGCGAAGGACGGGTTCTGCAACTTTGTGTTGGGATACAAGGAGTGCGGTCCGAGCAACCGAAAGGACGGAGCATCGTTGCCAGAGCGATATCTCTTCAGTCGTCAACATCCAGAAGATTCTGGCGATCAGCATGGGGCAGCATCATCATCATCTCTGTGGGAGTTGTCGAGTGATGATGTTGACATCGCTCCATATGCGATTGGCGAGTCACATTCTCAGCGCTTGAGTCTGGATCGACACCGCCGTCGCCAGAAAGGTCGGCAAAATGAGAAGCGGCATCGCTACTCAGACTGGCGCAACTGGAGCCAGTCGCAATGGGATGAAGTTCTTGATGGAGCGGAGGCATCAACAGCAGCGAAAAACAAGGACACACAAACAGACTTCGCTGCGGCAGAGCCGTCGTTCAGCTCCGACAGCGTCGTCACTGAGGCACCGTCACCACAGAGTGATCATGGGCATGGTGCGATCTCTGGAACGATCAAGACGCCGTGGATACCGAGCTCTCAGGACCTCGATGGAGTGCTGCAGCCTCGAAACACGCGTTCAGCCGAGACTCTTTCTGAGTCAAGTGATTGTCTGCTCCCTCCTCTGCGTCGCACACCATCTCATGAATCGCTTGGCGGTCAGCGAGTCTCTCTCCAACAGCGCAGCCAACGGCTCGAGCCTGATGGACAATTGCCATCGTCGACCTTGAATCGCTCCGAGTCGGCGCCATCGGCACTCCACTCCATCGCGTCTCCACTCTCGATGTCAATCCAGAATCGAAGCAAAGCACACCGTGGTCTCCGCGCCGCATTGAACGAGCCCATCGAAGAGTTCCACGTCCCTCGCGACCGCGGCGCGAGTATCTTCCAGAAGCAGTGCGAGTACGAAGTCGAGCACGGACCCTCTCGTCTCCGAGTCGCCAAGTCCAAGGCTGCACAGGCCCGCGTCTTTGCAGCTCGCGTACAGCACGCACTGGGACAACGAGCTCAGCTGACGAGTCCCTTGAAGCCGTCTCTCCAGCGCGGTGATCCTCACACCATTGAGCGTGCCACGATGGCTGTCGCCACAGCAGAGGCCACGCGAGCGTCGCCAGTACTTCGATGGTCGAATCACGACCGAGAGTAGCCGTAGCAGTGTAGGCATCGTCCGAGTCATGCAACGACGTTAACGGTCGTCGAAAGAAGAAGTCCATGTCTTGAAGGTATCCATATTGTGTGAAATGGCTACACTCCGTCCCACCCAGTGTCTCTATATCCCTATGTGCGACATCGTGTGGGTTTGCATGTGGTGTCCTCGGATGAGGATCCCCAGAGAACCCAAAGAACGCCAGCAGCTCCGTGGTCAACCATGCGCCGCCTTCAACCGCCGCTGCGATGGACGACACTCGCGGCGCTCTCGCTCTGCACACTCGCGTCCGCTGTGCTCCAAAGCGTCCAAAGTGTCGGTCTCAGTGCCGCTGCGGATGTCGGCAGCGACGAGCTCGTGATCGACGGCTCCTCGGATCTCCACAAGCTGCTGCAGGTGCGTCGTCTTCCTCGTTGTCTCTTTAATTCGTTGGCCCTCACGAGACACGTGCGCAGTGCTCTCATGATCGACCCATTGGCTTCTTCAACGAGTACTATCAAGTCTGCTCGCTCGCTTCGCTGGCCGAGAACTCGACCGTGCGCCGCGTGCTCGTGCGCGACGTCGTGCTCGACATGCTGCACTTCTCGCACTCGCTGCAGATCCACGTGGAGCTCGACATTGCGCTGGACAACGCCAGCGCGACAAGCATCACGCTGCAGAACAGCACGATCCTCGCGTCGGCTGTGCGGCTCGTGGCGCGCAACATCTCGATCGACGCGCGGTCGTCGGTGAACGTCACGGCAGGCGGCTTCAAGTTTGGCCCGGGATACAATTCATGGTACGCCATGGGCGGCAGCTACGGCGGCACGGGCGGCGTGGCCGTCGCCGACGACTTGAAGGGCAGGTGTGACGACGCGCCGCAATTGGATTTCTTCAAGAACATTGGCGACGTCTCGGGCGGAGTCGGCAACTTTCGAGGCTACGGAAGCGGAGGAGGAAGCGACGACACATGTCGAGGTGGTGGGAGGATCGAGATACAGGCGTTTGCGGGGTTTGCACTCGACGGATCTCTGCTGGCGAACGGCGGTGACGCAGTCGCCCCTGGTGGAGAGTCGACCGATAGCGCCGGAGCTGGTACGTGCGAGTATAAAGCAAGTCCAAGCTGTCATTTTCAGATAAACATGATTGGATATTTGTTTAGGTGGAACGGTCGTTGTGGATGTCGACGTCTTCACTGGGAACGGGACAATTCAGTCAAACGGTGGACACCCGTCCGCGTACGAAGCGAAGGACAGGAGCGGTGGTGGCGGTGGCGGCGGCGGCGGTCGCGTCGTCGTGACGTATGACTCGCTCGTTGATGTCAAATGGGCGCATGTTCAGGCGTTTGGCGGTGGCGTCATGGACAAGGCGTCACCAGGAATTGTGTGGTGCCAGCTCGGCGGAGACGGAACTGTGTATCGCGTTCAACGCTCTCGGCGACCAGACGCGTCTGTCGATCTCGTTGGCACGCTCGCCATCGCTGGGCAACGGGCGCAAGACACAGTAAAACCAGTGCAGATGTACGCGTGCACGACCATCTTTCAGTGGACGTCTCGGTCAGAGCTCTTCGTTCCCAAGTACACCGCCCATGTGAGCGTCACGGGAGGCGCCGCGCTGTGTACCGAGTTCCTCTGGCTCGAGGTGATTTGTCAATGGCGGCATCAACAAGCAATGACTCCTGTACTAATTGTGTTGTGAGGTCAGCCCAAGATCGTCGATACCAACAGCTCCATCGTGATTGAGGCAGGCAGCCACGTACGGTGCATATCCAGGAGTGACACAATGACACTGGGGGCCGATAGCGTATTGATTCAGGTACGCCGAGATGATCACGCGGCATGATCAGTTAGCCCATGATGATGTGTTTCTATTGGTGCCAAACAGAGCCACGTTGGTCCCCCTCCAAAAGCGAAGGATAACAGGTTCGATGTCTTGGTGGACGGCGCATTCGTTGCACTTGCAAACGCCAAGCTCACAGTCCGAAGCCTTCACGTGACGAACTCACCGTCGTTCGCACGCCCCCGAACTCAACAGCAGGATCCAGACAGAGGCTTCACCATGGACAAGTTCTCGGGGATTCAGTTTCGAGAGACCATCCAGATTAACGTTCAGGGAGACGTTCACGTTCTCGGATTCCTGCAACCAGACGGAGAAGACGTGTTCCGGGCTCGAAAACTTGCAGCGGACCAAGCAAAAAGTCCTTCAGTGTCGATCTCGACGCCACGCGCGGTCGAGTTTACGCCAAACACAGCTCAAATTGGCGCGTTGAGTATCGATATCCACGCAGGCGGCGACGCCACCGTCGATTTACCTTTCGAGACCTCCCAGTTGAGTCTGGCGGTGGCGGCAGACAACTTGATCGTGTCTCGCGTCGCCAGTGGAGGCATCCAAGAGTGCGTTCCCATCAAGTCACATGCCGACGCAAGCAACTGCGCTGCGTTGTGGGGCGCGCCGACCTCCCGTTCACCGTATCTGTTGAGTTTCTTCGGGAAGAGCACGTTCGTCGCTGGGAACATCACAGGCGGATCGATCCTGAGCTGCACGAACGGCGCGATGCGCGTCGAAGGCTGGCTCGTCTCGGACGGACTCGGTTGCGGTCCGAACAAAGGGCCGGGGAAGAGTGCAGTCGTCGACTCGGCCAGCGGTGGCGCAGGACACGGTGGTCGAGGTGGTAACGTCGAGCCTGGTAACACTGGCGGAGGCAAGGCGTTCGACAATGGCCCAAGTGACAATGCTCCGGTGACGTCATGGCCAATTTGGCCAGGCAGCGGTGCAGCGAACGATGGCTCGGATGCTGGCGCCGTCGTTGCCGGCCACGGCGGTGGGCTCATCTACGTGAACGCGAAGCAGCTCGCGTTCTCTCGACCAAACGCGAGTCGTCTCAGCGCACGCGGCAGCACTGGAACCGTGCGAGGCGGCGGCGGTGCGGGCGGCGCCATCGCGTTGTTTGTGGGAGACCTGAGCGGTCCTGGCGTCGTTGACGTCTCTGGCGGTGACTCAACTACAGCGACAAGACAGACAAGCGCGAATGACAATAAACAAGTGAGCGGTGGTGGCGGAGGTGGCGGCATCATCCGGGTCACATTCCAGGCGTCCGGCAACGGCGACGCGTTTCTCAAAGACGGAGGTGCTATGCTCGCAGTCGGTGGCAAATCCCCCGACGGTGGTGAATCAGGCGGAGACGGTGTCATGGTCGCGTCCAACTGCACTGCCGGCCGTGGAGGCGTCGTGTGCAAACCCTGCGACCCGGGGTCGTTCAGCCCTGTGAACGACGGACGCTGCCAGCCGTGTGCCCCTGGCAGCTTTGCAGATCACGCAGGAATGCCAGCGTGTGCGCTTTGTCTGCCTGGAAGCTTCACGTCCAAGTTTGGCCAAGCGCAATGCGCACCTTGTGCAGCGGGAACGTTCAGTCGAGCTGCCGGCGCCAAGGCGTGCACTCCGTGTCCTCCTGGGTCCTTTAGCAGTGCCGTCGGCAGTGCCGAGTGTACGCTCTGTCCGATTGGGACGATCACGGACGCGACGTCAGGCCACAATAACTGCACGCTCTGTGGGATAGGAGAGACGACGCGAGCCGCAGGATCATTACACTGCATCGGCTGCACCAACAAGCCCGAGCACGCTTCGTTCAATGTGCGTGGCAACTGCACGTACGCCTGTGAGAAGGGCCGCAACGGGCTCGACTGCCTCACTCCGTTCGAGCGTCTCGTGAAGCCGATCGGTGGTCCTATGGGCTTCGTGCTGCTCGTGTTTGCATTCACGAGCACGATCTTTGGGTCGTGGGGCTTCCTAACGTACCGAAACACGCAGCGCTCCAAGCATCGATACGCCGAGTACAAGGCGCAGACCCTGCGGGACGAGTTGTCGCTCGCGAACCTCACGCAGAAGCTCACGCCACGACTGACCGATCAGGATCTTGCTGGCCACGTGGCACGCCTGTACTTTGAAGGCGAGAACCACTTGGAGAGCTCGTGGATCTTGGATCCCTACGCGATTCCCAAGGCGCTGCGTGATCTCGTGCGAGACGACTCGTACGCAGCGCTGGCGACTGCGTGCAATGATCTGCTCGTGTGGCCCGTGGGCGGCTGGGAGTTTTGGAGCCATCGCGCGCTGCTGCTGTCTGTCCCACCCGCCGCGACCTTGTTCCTTCGACGAAGACAGTTGCGCCGCGTCGAACGCCTCGCCAAGTTCATCGAGCAATACGCTGGCAGCTTTGTACGCGACATCGGCTTCCGGGTGCACGGCGGCGTGCAGCTCAAAGTCGGCTTCAGGTGCGATTTTTTTAAAGACTATGTACAGTGAGGTGTTGGAGCCTCACGCTGGAGAGATGCCTTGCTGTAGCCCCGACTTCTCGCTCGCGTACATTGACGTCACGACAGGTTCGTCGTTGGCTCCGTCAAACGCGTCTTCGCCGTCTCAGAAGCTCAGTGTGACGAGTGAGCGGGTCACGATCGTTGTGGCTGGTAGCGGCTCGTTCTTCCGCCCGTTCTACATCGACACGAACGACGTCATGGTGCGCTCGGTGCCGACTCGACTCGGGATGCTACAGCACGCGTTTTGGATCGACTTTGCGGCCGAGGTGAACCAGCGCCTGCGCCTCATTCCCCAGATGACGTCGATGCGACGCGTGCAGCGAAGCGCCGTCATTCTCCAAGATATCGCGGCGTTTGTCGCGGCGTTCAACCAGCAGCATCGTCGAGACGCGATCGTCGTCTCTGTCGGCGTCGTCGATGGCGTGGAGTTTCATCCGCTCTCGCAGCACGTGGAGGATGCCGCGTCCTGGCTCGAGCAGTGGGTCCGACGTGGCGTCGACGTGCGTGGCCCCACTGCGAAGCTAGCGTTCCGAGTGTCGCGTCGAGGCAACTGTATCGAGTCCCCGAGTGCTCCTGCAGTCAGACAAGAGACAGCCCAAGAGCTTGTCTGTGGGGGTGCTTCTCCGCAGCAAGACGATGAATCCGGTAGTGGTATCTCGCAGGATCCGCGGCCGATCGAGTTTCGTCACTCGCGCATCCGAATGGAAGCGCTCTTCGCCCGGTCGCCAAGATCGGGGAGCAGTTCATCGAGCGTCGACAGCGATGACACGACAGAGCCGTTGCTTGATAGCACGACCAAGCGAAGCCGACACGTGGCTGCGCAGCGCCGCGCGAGTTATACAGGCGCTTCGATGGTTTGTTCCTCGCAATCGAAGCTCTACGAGCGTCTCGCGACGCTGTTTGCTCCGATCGCCCCCGTGTTCAGGCTCCACAACATTCGCACCGCGACGACGACGGGCTGGTCGCTACTGCTGCTGCCGATCTCGATGATTTTGCTCATCGTGTGCGACATCGCCATCGTCTTCTTTGTGATGATGGAGTTTTACTGCGTCCAAGTGGACGACCCGACGCCTCACGATTCGGGATGTTCTCGGGTACGTCTCTCTATCTCTCTGTCTTTATCTGGCCGCATGTAAGCTAGAGTAGCGTTTGTATGTAGGTGGCGTTTGTGGTCGTGCAGTCCATTCTACCGCTTGCGCTGCTGGGAGTGCCGACGCTCGGACTCATCTTTCTCTCCCGCAAGAGCATATTCTACGGAAAGCTGGTGCGTGCAGTGGGGACACACACAATGAATATGGCGTTGCTTCACTAGCGCTCACCCATTTGTTGTGTGTGTGTGTGGGTGTGTGGACTGCAGTTTGCGACCTGGACGATTGGCTCGCTCGTCAACCTCGTCGTCGGGATGGTCTGCGCCGTTGTGTACATGCACTACGTGCGAGAGAGCGTGCTGTGGCTGTTGATCGCTGGTGTCTTCATCAAGTTGCTCGAGAAGGAAGTCGCGCTACGTTGCGTCGCGCAGTACACGATGGAGCGGCCGTTGCGCGGCTGGCGAGGGCTCCACACGACCAAGGACTGGTACGACGCCGCGTACACACCTCTTGTGCATCAGGAAAGGTAGCATTCATGAATCAATCTAGCGCAGTAGCTGCTGTGATCGCTCTCGCTCTCGCTTCTCTCGCTCCTCGCGTTCTCGTCGTAGCGCCTCCATCGAGACACGGGCCTCGTTTGCTTTCTTCCTCTTCTTCTTCTTCCTCTTCTCGCTCTTCTCCTCCTCCTTGTCACTACGATGCCTCTTGGCGGACCTGGAAGACGCGTCGTCGTCACTGTCGTTTCGCTTCCTTAACGAGCCGCCTCGATCCGATCGACTCGCTCGTCGGCGCACGACATCATCGTCGTGCAAGTAGCGCACATCATCATCGTCGTCGTTGTCTCTCTCTCTCGAACGCATGCGACTGAGCGGGTCATCGGCAGCGAGTTCTCTAGAAGCGCACAACAAATTAGGGCTTTCGGTAACACAAGCTACACGCTCTGGTCACGGAGCAGATCGCCACGCACCGCTGGCGCTTTCGTTCTCGCCGCGAGTCGTTGCCCGGCGTTCGCGTCATCTCCTCGCGACCACTGGCTGTCGCGTACCACGGCACAGCGCCTTGTCTTCCCAGCGTCTCTGTCGCTGGCGCGGTGCGTCTGGCGTCTTGCTCGGCACGAAGCAGCGCCAGCGTGTGCTCCTCCTCTTCCTTCCTGAAGAAGTTGATGTGCTCCGGCGCCACACCGTGCTCCTGCCGCAGCGCTTCGACGCGCCGCTCTTGGTCGCGACGGCGCCGCGTCAGCTCGGTCGCGCGCTGCTGCTCGTCGTGCTCGCGCTCATCGCGAAGCACGCGCTCAATGTTGTCTCGGCGCCACACATGCCACCGCTTGTGGCCGAGAATGCGAAGTCCGCCACCGCCCATACTGACTGAGAGCAATCTGAATGAGAAATACGTGTTGATGATGACAAAAAATGGAGACCCGTATGTAACAGTCGTATGCCATAAACAAACGTGGACTGGGTTACGTGTTCTGTACCCATCCTTGGAGATGGATGTCAAACTGAAATGGTGAGCCACACCCGGTGTGTCAGTTCAATGGCACCGTCAGCATCTTCCGAGCTGCCGCTTTGGCGAGAAGCTCGCGTTGCGCTGGCGTCAAGAAGGACTGAGCGTTTGCTCCGGAGACCGCGTGGTCTCTCATGACTTGCACAAACTTGATTATGTGCTCGTCCACGTTGTCGCCAAGCGCGAGCGTCGTCGCGATCAGCTCATCCCATGGCGGAAGCGCCGCGATGTCCGACTGCAGAGCCGAATCGTCTTGGGCCAACTGAATGTACACGTTGCCTTGCAGCTCTCGGATCTCTCTAGTCAAGAACGCACTGAGCGCGACGCGAAACCAGACCTTCCACGCGCGCTCACGATCCGCCAACGACAAATGCTGCTCGACTTGCTGCAGCGCCCATGCACTCGTCACGCCATGCAACAGCGCAAAGTCGTTCTGCGGGGCAAGCAAGTAGAGCCACGCGATAAAGTCGATGGCAAAGGTCCCGTCGACATCGCGGAGATCGAGCGTATCGACGGTCGCGACGACGAGACTGTGCAGCTCGTGGTGGCGCAGCGTCGGGTGGGCCGAGAAAGACATGAGACGGCGTTGCAAACCGCCCTGAACGACGTCAGCAAACACGTGGTCTTGCAGGTGCGCTCGCAACATATCTGCCGTCGTCTGGATAGAGTTGGTGAGGTCTTGTAGCAACGCATACGCCGACTCGGGCGTCAGCTTCGTCTTGGTGCTGTCTCTAGTCCAGTGGTCTGGCGTCTCCTCCTTGTCCGAAGCAAATGGAAGGTACGAGTAGTGCAGGTACGCCAGTCCTTCTGCGAGCGGCAGCTCACCCCCAAGGCGGTAGCCGTACCCCAACTGGATGATGCCGTGTAGAAGCGAGCCAGCGAGACCCA
This sequence comes from Pythium insidiosum, assembly GCA_022836835.1. Lineage (NCBI taxonomy): Eukaryota > Oomycota > Peronosporomycetes > Pythiales > Pythiaceae > Pythium > Pythium insidiosum. Next base: position 599,841 of record JAKVDI010000016.1, read on the forward strand.
CAACAAGTCGAGGGAGATGTTGGCGGATCGCGTCGCTTCTTCCGCGTGCAGCGATCTCACACTCGTACATTGTTCGCAGCGCTTCAAAGTGCGATCCCTTTCCCAGCAGCTCCTCTGCTTCACTCGGCGTGAGTGTGCGTGGCACAGGTTTGTCCTTCAC